>OY728123.1:1518987609-1520237609 GCA_963277665.1 Viscum album | reverse complement strand
CATTTGTTAATATTGAGTAGTATGCCTCTTAGATTTTGACATTGGGGACCCAGTGGATACCCATTTTATGACCAACCTTGATCTATACAACAGGTTTGGGTCGGGAATGTGTTGATGTGTCTTCTTAGAACTTGTTTCGAACTGTTAATCCCATGGGTTTGTGGCAGGAGAGTGGGGTAGGGCTTCCATTCCACCCTCACTTTTTTTATACATTGACATTGTTATTACAGATGTAGTGTTAGTTACCAAAGAAGCATCCTAGTTGGTGAATTTTGAGATGGATGAGAGGTGTCTTTCATTATTTTGGGATTCTCATATATTATTCTATGGATCTATTACGCTTGTTGGGATTCCTAGACCTTCTTATATGGGATCCAACTTATGATCCATGATATTTTTGATATTTACAGGTATACCCAATGGTATTACCAAAGACTTGTCTATTGAGATTGGATGTATATATATTGTAATATATATATAAATATTTTTAACATGTTAATAGGTGTTTTTACGTATTTGGAAGTTGAGACTTACATGTTTATTAGTACTCCATGTACGATATGATGATTCTCTCTTGTTGGATTTCCATGGACAAAATCATAGGATATGATATTTGGTGGGGAATATTACACTTTCATCAGCAAATGATCATGATTTATGGGTAGGATGTCCCTTGTGATAACTGATGATGAGGTTTTCGATCACCTCAATACGTGCATGGCAACCCAGATGGAATATTGTAGGGATTATTATGATCTCATCATCTTATGATCCGAATGATTATGCTTTTCCAAATTAGTTATGAGATTCAAGGGGTGTAGGATGGCATCTCACTGGTGTGTTCAATCTAAATATGGGCATGGAGACCCAAAAAACGTGGTAGAATATGCACTCTTGAGTAGTGGGGATGAATACGATCAACTCGTCCCTTGATCGGAATGATTTTTCTCTTCTAGATTAGTTACGAGACTCTAGGGGTGTAAACTGATGTCTCACCAAAGAGTTACTTATTTCTTATTCTCATAAGGGTAAGTCGCTTAGAGTTCATCCATGTGATTAATTTAGTGACCTCCAATGGACTAATACCTTGGGCTCAGACATAGTACTGAATTTAATGTATAAGGAAGCATGGCGAATGACATAACGACCTTTTATAGGATTTCCGGAGGTACTCTCTAGAATTCTTCTTTTTAAGAATTACCATCGGTATATTGTAACCTTGTTTGTGATTTGAGGATAGTACATGTTAACTCAGGTGTTGGATGAGTATCCCACTGTGTTAACCTATATTAATAAAAAATGTAATTTTGGAATTGGAAGAAGAAGGTATATAATGATTGGAATCATAAACCTAGAGATAATATTAATGATACATAGCTTGAGTGGCATGACTTTTACCTCTATTACTTTTCAATGATTGTATTGGGGATCAGAATTATGGACCCATGGATTGACTACTGATGTGGGTTCATGTAGTTTGATTCAAATACTCATGAATATTCAAATTAATGTATATATGTATAGGTATGGAAATATATATGTATACATATACTGATATGGACATACATGGTGGCACTTTCCCATTTAATTGGGATTACAGACCCATTGTTCATATGTGGTTTCATGTAAGGTATAACAAAACTTTTTGGTTGTGTCTTAGTGAGGTAGATCATTTTTTGTGTACACTTATAGAAGAAAATTTATAGGGTTCTTTTCGGGGTGGCCTACTAAAACTCTTTCTCACCCTAGAACGTGCACCTTGGTAGACATGTAGACCTTATATCTGATTTTTGGCTTTCTCATGAGTTGTGTGGTGGATATGGCTAAGGAATAGAGTTCCATGATCAAGAAGATATTCTCATGTGCTTCTACAAATCAGGATTCTGTATTTTGATAGTGTCTAGGGACTAATTATGTGTTCTGTATTAGATTTAATAGTAGATCCATATACTTTTACTTTAATGTTATTTTATAATATGGTTTCAATATGGTCACCCCATTGGGTGACCATTGTTTTATTGTATGACGTAGTTGTTCAGGATTTTACAACATTTCATTTTTATTAATTCATTTTCTATTTCAGTTGTTTAAAACTTCCAAACTCTATTTAAATTATACATTTTTAAAAAAATAGATATTTCTAGTGTTATATTACTCTAATATGAGGGAATTGTCTTTCCAATATCTCACTCTAGACCCTCACGTATAGTCGGTAGCTTCTAGAATATGGGGTGGTGCACTTAAGGCCTTGTAACCCACTAGATCATAGCACCAGTTTAGTGTAATCTGGTTTGAGATAGTAAATAACCCCTTCTCCACTCCCATTTATTCTAAAAATGAAATCACTTTCTTTGATTTTCCAATTTACCGCCATCATGGATGATGCGACTTTATTTTCCATTACCACAATCAAGTCTTGTTATAAAACCATTATTATTGTTAAGCCATATTGCAGTGTAAATTTTATAAGTTATTTAGTATTCTATAACATCTATATATACATAATATTAACTAATAAGACAAAACTAGTCTGTGATGATCGAAATACCGCAAAAAATAATATAAACAATTTTCACTAACAAATTATCTAATGATTCATTAAAACACCAAATAAAAAAATCTCTAATATTACCATTAAATAATATTTATGTTCACTATTAAAATATAACTTTATTTATTTATATTTATTTCTATTTCATGTGATTTTGTGTACTTGAATACAAGTGAACCAGTCGTGGAAACGAAGGAAATTGACACTTCTAAAAGATAAAAACAGATATTATAACTCATAAAAATGTCATAAATTATCTTAATAAAATTATTAAAAGTAAAATAAATGTATAAAAAGGTTCTTAATTAGTTAGTTAATTGATTTAGTTTTATTACCCGGGAGGTTAAGCGCATGTTCAGAATTATTTCGGACCTAAAGTAAGTGTTTTGTCATCACAACTTTGTTTTTGTGAGATATTCCTTATTCACCAGAATTAATTTAGTGTGGGTTTTTATCCTTAAATTTCATTTATAACGTAATTAAAATATTTATATTCATTTAATAAAAAAGTTTTTTTAATTTCATTAATTTTATAAGACATAAGGTTTGACAGTTTTCAATATAGAAAGGGTTTCTTTTGAAACCTCTATTTTTCATTTGAGTTTCATTATCTCTCTTTTCATCTATATGTAATTCTTCATTATTTTTAAATACATATTCTAAATTCTGAAAATACTTTACAAAATATTATATACAGATCGTTTCATCATTAATTTATATGATAATTCAAGTTTTATAAGTCACCCTGTTCAAATTCTATTGATAATCAACACCGATTTAAGGGACCATGCCAATTTCCTACCCATTTTCAAGTTCAATCCATAATTTTTTTATGCCAAAAATGTTTTTCTGAAATAAATTTTTGTACCATAAATAAAAATATTATTTTATTTCAGGTTTTATTCAAACAATTAACACATTTAATTTTTTAAGACCTCTTTAAAATTTTCCCTTAAACAAAACTAAAGAGGTCCCTTTCTAATGTTTTGTAAAAACGGTTTTTACATGTTTTAAATTTAGTTGGTCATTATTTTTGACTAAAACATAATTTCATTGTCCTTATATTTTATTTTCTATGATATTTATGTTTACAATCTAATCTTATAATTAATAAATAATTATTTTCCAAAAGAAAACTTCCTTCCAAAATGAAAATATTTTCCTCTCAATAATTTAAAAATGATATTTTAGAGTATTTTTATATTTGACTATGATTAAAATATTTTAGAGTGTTACAAGACACTTTGATTTATATATTTTTTTATTAGAAAAGTATGAAATGCATTGGACTTAGTCAGTGATGGTTGGGGTGCGATATTTCGATTTGATGCAATGGATGGACTTGGGAGACAGACTAGAATGGGTTTTCACTAAGGCCTTACAAATTTGTGTAGTATTTTTAGCTAAGGACTTGATTATATATTTATAATGTCTAAAATTATGGATTCACTCATTATGATATTTGTAATTGATGAATCATGTGATAATTTGACTTGTAGAATATTATTGGTTAAGTTTCATATGATTATTTTGAAGGTATTTTTTTATGATTTTATTACTATCATATTATGTTCAATATTATGTTTTATTGTTATGATTTTCAGTTATTCACCATTCCTTAATTTTTATGTTTATGATAGCTTCCACTGTATTTTTTCCCTTACTGGGAATTTTATCTCTCTCCTTTATTTTATTTTATTTTTCTCTAGGATGCCAAGATGCATATTATGAATGACTGAAAAGGATAATCTAGTCGTTTATGGTTGATTCCAATGAAGTTTCTATGTGTTATTTCATTAAAAGTAGTAATGTAATACTTATATTTTTATACAGTTTTCCAAAGCTACTAAATTATTTTGTCCTTTTAGATGTGAAAACTTTTTCATAATACTAATTTAATTAAGGCACCAACTCCAGTCTACTAGGACTTGAGTATTAGCAATATACAATAGTATTTAACAATAAATATATATTTATTTCACCAGGTCATAAAATTTCCAAATGAAATGAAAAAAACAAGAATAAAATAAAGATACATGTTGAATAATTATTATACATATAAGAGGAATATAATCATAAATAAATAAAAATACTCCATGTTTTATGTTTTCATTATCATGATCTCCCATGAATGTAATACCATTTATAATAACTATAGAAATAATTCAATGAAGTAATAAAATATGATAGTTATTTTGATAATAAAATGAAAAAAGTGAATAAATGGTCTTTAAATAAGTAATTATTTTTTATATAGGGGAATGTAAAAGGTAGAGAAAAATATTATATAGACATTTTTTTGTATATGTGTATATTTTATTGTTAATTAAACATATAGTAAATTGGTATATATAATTTTATATTATAGGAATAAAATAATGATTTTAATGACTACTTTTCTATAAATAATTTATTTAACACATCTCACAAAGAATATTATTTATAAAATAAATAAATAATTATAATATAATATATATAATAATTTATTGATTAAAAACATGTTTTTAAAAAATTAAAAATAAATGATGTGTTATTTGATAATATTAAAAATAAAAGTTTTCATATTTAGAGTTTAAATTTACTTATCTATGAATAATATTTAGAATGTATTTTATATTCTTATGATAGGACATTAAATACATTTTATTGGTGAAAAACCATTTATATGGGTTGATCATCAAAAATGTCGATGATTAAAAATATTTTAAATATAAAATATTTTTAAAATCGAGTATAAACATTTATAACATATGCATATAAATTATTTACCTAACCATAAACCCATTGATTCACCATATATAACACACCTTATAATAATAAATAACATTCTATAACAATTATTAAATTTATTTTTTAAAATATTCTACTCAAACTCATTTAAAAATGTCTCTCTTCTCTAACAATTATAAACCACTCAACTTATTAAGTTAACACTTTAATATATATTTAAATATCCTCTTATAAGTTCATATGTTAATTTTAGAGTTATATATTTTTCAGACGGATTTTGAAATATTTAACAACCAAAGGTATTTTTTTTAAAAAAAATTGATTTCCTTAATGTAAGTAACATGTTATATAAATTCTTTTATTTATCATACAACAATATAAACTACTATATATGACAAAATAAACTAATTTGATACAAATTATTTCTGCATATTACGCTAAAAATAATATTATAATAATATAAGTACATATCCATATATAATAATCCATTAATGTATCCACTTATTTTGGTTTTCTTAATCACTTAAAAGAACTATAATATGTTATTTTAATCATTTTAAACATAGATGTTTATTTATAAAATATTTCTCCAATATATTTAATTAGATATAAAATAATATAATTTTATGCATCAAGAATTATAGTATCATAATTTAAACAACGTTTTAAATAATACCATATGATTACATATATAATAAAAAAGAAGTCAAAATCTTAAAATTAATTTGGAAACCAATGCCATAAAAAATACAAGATTTTAAAAATCATTTAGATGATAATATTACACAAAAGTATCTTTGATGGAGATTATAAGATTATGAAAATGTTATGTTTTTTGGTTACCCTATATAGAGACAAACCTAGATCCATCAATACTACTACCATCTAAACATCAAAATACATGATAAAAGTCCGATATACAATATAATAAATTTATTTCATCGATTAATAATAAAGGTGATAAATATAATTAATATTTTAAAATATACGATAAGTAATTCTATTTGGATATTATTGGGTGTTATGTAATGTTTATGTGAATCAAGACCAATAGTAAGGGGTTTTTCCCATTTCTCTATTTCTTATAATATTTATATATATATATAATATTTCCTTAAATGATTAAAAATCACCTTTAATCATAAACAAATTATTGTTTATCAAAAATTATTTTTTATGTGTTTTGAACTACTATTTAGTAATAAAATTTTATTTATTTCAATTTAACACATTACAGGTAATTTTATTTATACTTATATTTAGTTTGATCATTATCTTATTTATGAATTGCATATATATTTCTACATTGATATATTACATAGCATATTCTCTATTTATGTGGGTATTTAATTTCCCATTTTTATTAATGGATATCACATATAAATGTAGGAATATAATACTTTTTAATGTCAAACCTATAACATTAATTACTTAATGTTTTATTTATGTAATTATTTTTATTTAAATTTAATGAAATTATTTATTTTTCTTCTATTTTAATGATTATCTAGAGAAATATTAATCTAGAATAATGTAGTTTGATCCAATACCAAAGTATTTCTCTCTATGAATCCTCTAAATATAGGGACATCATATAGTGGGTGTAATGTTTTTTCTATAATGATACCCTAGGAAAGTGTCTGACAATATTTAATGGAATTGAGAAGGGTGACTCAACAACATAATAGTGGTGGACATTCCATGACATGTTTGTTCCCATTTTTTAATTACTTGATTTACATATATTAAACATTATTTTATTTAACAACATTATTACCCAATTTTCCCTCCGTTAATCCCATGTACCCTAGGTATTTTATCTCTTCATTCATCCCAAACAAAGACCCATCCCGTATATTTCAACTATGTTTTAATGATTTTATTCAACTTAAATTTATCAAAATATCCTCTATTCCCACTAATTTGTTAAAAAAAATTTGTTTCATTCCCAAATAGGGTTATCATGACATTGGTTATGATTAAACTATATTTTTTAATAATATTTTTATGTTATAAGGACAAGATTAATATTTTATGAGTCTTTTATTAATATTTATTGTGGATTAGAAGTATAGTTTGTATAGAAAAGTAAATGGGTTTTCTTTTCTCTATATATCAATCTCCAAACATGAATTCATGATTTCATACCTCTTTTAATAATTTATTCATCTTCTTAGGATCATATAAATTAATGTTCTTTTTCACCTTTAAAAAAAATTAGTCAATTTTATATCAACACCATTGGATTAGAAAGGTTGTTTGTTATTCTAATGCATAAAAGTTTTTCCATCTAATCTTGGAAACCAGGTGTTTTTTAAGGCACTAAATAAAAATTTCAAAGACAACTCATAATTTAACTATGATTAAATGGTAACCAAAATTATTTTTTTATGGGTTTTCATTAAAATGATGGATTATTGGTATCCTTTAATGTTTCTATATACTCTTGAATTATTTTTGATACATGGTGATTTTTTGTGATATGGAATCAAAATTTCATTTCATATATTGTTCTATAAAGTTATTTTCCAATCTCCATATTATAATTTTGTAAAATAAATCTCAAGGGGAAGGATTTCCTGAAGTACTAAATATTTTGGTCTTTGGGTATATTGTAGTTGACCATTAATTCTCGGTAACTTAATTTTGTTTAGATAAATCATATTTACCATGTCTTATTAATTCTCTACCTCCATTTAAAGTCTTCAAATATCATGGAGTCATATATTGAAATCTATAAATGAGTGTTATACTGGATAAATTACACACTGATTACTTTCCCTGAGTTCAAATTATCTTCCACCAATTGAAATTTCTCACTCATTCATGACATGTTAGGGTAAGAATAAGATTTATTCTATAAATATTACCAAGTGGAATTTAGATGAAATCATTATTATGTTTTCATAGGATGTCAATAGGTCTCATAAGTCCTTAAGATAACTGATATTTAATTTCCATTATGGCTATCTATTTATGATTATTTCCAAAAAAAATTTATTTTAAAGAGAAACTTATCTCTCTTACTTCACATATTTTTTTTGTGGAAGACTTATTTTGTTTTGAATCATTATTAGTATTCTCCCAACCATGTTTTTTATAATTATTGGTTTTTAATATCGTTTAATTTAACATTGTGTTCTATATATTTATAAAATGATAAAAATTAGATTATATATAAATGGTTGAATAAAATATCATGTATTCAAATTAAATCATATAATGGATTCATGTGACCTATTTTCAATTAAAAAAATTATTATGTTCCCATGTTTTTTAAAAATAAAATAAAACAATTTTATTTTTAAATAATATTCACGGGGTTTTGTGAGGAAAACAATATAGATATTTTACTAATCATAGATATATTTTAATGTTAGTTTAGGTTCCATAGGTTATAGATAAATATCCTTTATTGTCTAGGTATGTCGTTGGTGACATATGAGGGTGATACACTATGAAAAATGCGATGTGTAATTGGGGTCGCATCATTTAATATTTTTTTCATCCAACTTCTCTTCCAATGTCAACATGAATTCTCTATATTATCTTCTAGTTTATAGTGATTTTGATATTTATTGTTTTGATTTATCAGTGGTTTGATTAATGTGATGATATTATATTATTTCATCATTGTTGATAACATGAGTTTACATTCTTATTCCTCAATATATTTCATTACATAAAAAAAATATTATTTCATATGTTTATGGTTCTCTAATGTACGGATTTGTTATGTTTGACATTTGAGGTGATGTTTCCTATATTTCCATGTTTATAATTTTAAATATTATAATTTTGTATAGTATTTGATTACAACGAACCAGTTTCCAGCTAGTAGGGGTTTGGAATATCCTTCAATCTTTTCCGTGGACCCGCTTGGGGAAATGGATAAGTGGTATTCAAGGATGGTTCATAAAAAATTGTAATAAATTCCCAATTTTTATTTAGGATGTGATTATAGACCGTGGATATAAATGTTAAATCACAATATGATGTTGGGGAGAGGGTCAATATATATCTTTCTCAAATAGATCATTGAGTTACAATCATGTTTTTGTTTATGAGTCTTGATTTTATGCTGATTTCATTTTATTTTCTTGTCAATTTTGATTTACTTTTATAATGAATTGAGATTAATTGATGATATGTTGGTAAATATAGGGTTTTATTGTTTTTTGGTGAAAATTTTAGAAGAAAAATAAGTTCATGGTTAGAATTCAACGCATACAAAACCATACAGAGCTTGTATGTATTGTTCTTTTATTCTTCTAGTGATTTTTTCCCAATTTACACATGGTCCACCAAACCAAGTGTCCAAACACTACATAACCACTGACTCACATAAATTATATTTGTTATTTAACCCCTTATTCCTTTATATTTCACCTAATTATGAGTCTTACTTTTTTTCTTTTAATTTTCATGGGATTCCATGATTCCATATTTTTTATAGATAGATTAATTAAATTCTTTTCGTTGTAATATCTATTTTAATGGGATGTTGTTACTTTTATAAACATAATCATGTTTTATTAAAAATTAAATTTTTATTAATTAATTGTTTTAAGGGCATGAAATCTATTTCAATGTTTTGTTTTTGGATGGAAAGACCAATAAGTATTCGGAACACTATGATTTTGAAAAAAAAATTAAAATAATTTGTTTTATTGATTTACAATGGGCCATAAAAACTAATCTAATGTTATTATTTTCAATGTGATTTATTTTTAAAATGTTTTTAGTAATAGAGGGGATGATATTGTTTAATGATTTTGGTAATCAATTAGAATATTTTACTGGTTTTTGTTTTTAATTGAGAGTGTAGTATTTGAAATGTTTCTAATATGATAGGTGTGAGGATTTTCACTTATATTTTGAGAATAGATTAAAAATTTTATTTTTATTTCATTGTACTTGGTTATAGATGATTTTGATCATTTGAATTTTTTTTATTGTGTTATAATCTTCAAAACCTTTTTTGTACACCACCAAAACATTTTGAAATGTTCCCAATGGTATTTTAATTATAAATGAATACAAATGAACCCCTTAGTTGACCAATATGTACATCTTGTTCTATAGTTCAATTGGTTGGGTCCCCATTTATTCGATTTGATATTTGAATAACCTGGGGTGAAAATTTTGTAGCACGATATAGAAATAATATTTGACCTTGTTAACCTAAATGATCCCCATAACCATTTGTTTACTAAACTTATGCATACAAATCTTAGCTAGAAACGTTGGAAGTCAGTTATATAGACGAACCCATTGGATTATCATTCATTTGAGGGTTTTAAAGCATTGACCATTTTATTATATTTCCATAATGGTATGAGGTTATTGAAAACAATATAATCTAATTCTCATGATTTGGGTTAATCATCTGGTGTGGGAGTATGATTTAATTTAATTTGAACTAGTTCTTTATGTTTCTGATATATCATTTAATGAATCATTGTATTCCTTTTATTTTGGAAGTGGACTTAATATTGATCTTTATTTTTTTATCTTAGTTTTTATTTCATTAATATATGTTGTTGGGGATGATGACATTCAGAATTGTGATAATCATTGCTAGAATTATTGAGCTAGTAATCACTTTCATTACTCCATGAAGTAATCAATGAAATTCCAATAAAATAAATGTCATGCAATTTTAATATAATCGAAGGGGTGTAAGATTCATGTAGACACCCTATTTTTTCCCATAAACATATTTTAGGTGTATAACATGAGTATTCAATTTATTAGGAAAGAAAAACCCAAATATTCATTAATGTTAGAAATATCCTATGAAATTTAAATGTAACCCATAATTTATTCCAATTGACCCTTGTGAAAAATGAGTATAAACAGATCAAAACATTTAGAAGATTTTCAATCACAACTAAAAGTATCTAACACTTATGGTTTGATATATTGATGTATTCACTATTATATATTGTTTTATCAACCGAATTACTATTTCTTAATCTGGGGTTATAAAAATAACCCACCTTATAATTTTGGTAGGAATATTGGATTTTATTATTAATTGTTCCTTATTTATATAATTATAAATCATTAGTGGATACAAAATATGGTTTTCATTATTATTAACAGATTATCAATTGGGTGATGTGAGATTATTTTTTATAGGGAAAATAATAAATTCCATTATCTAGTTGATTCATTCATTCTTCATCAGATTGTTAGGAGTGATTAATAGTTTATATAGAACAAGAATGTTAATGGAATTCAAAATATGGTGGGAGACAATAATAGTTGATATATTTTTTTTAATCATTCCATGAATTAATTTGTAAGGTATTGATTTGGAATAATTGGTTTATATAATTTATTTTTCTAACTGTGCCACTAGTATGCTGTTTTGTAAGGCACCTTTCATAGAAACATTTCTATAATCAAATTTTGTGTGCTTTGTGGTTCCTATATTATGAAGGAGTTGGGTTATTTTTATATGGTCATGTTCCATAATCATTATTCAATGTCTGGTTTATTTTTGTGTACTCAATATTTATTTGGGGAGACATCATGAGATTTATTATAGAATTAACTATGGTATTGGTTATGGTAATTTTCATTGTGGCCATCATGGTTCTCATCGATGTTCTGATTTGAGAAGTTAGTGATTTACCTTGATGTTATCATGAATCTGTTTATAGTTTTAAGTGGTATTTATTATTTATAAATCAGGGTTTAGAATCATGGAATATCGATTAAATGTTTTTGAAACTGGTCATATTATTTTTTATTTATTTTCATGTAAATGAAATTTAGATTTTTTTCATTCCAGGTATGTCTAATATAATAATAAATTTATTTATTTATTAAATTTTTTAAAATGAACTAAATATTTAGTTTATTCTATGTGTGTATATACCATGATGTAAATTTAGAGTTCACATACTTGTGTTTATAATTTTTTCCAAATTAGGTCTGAGAAAATAGAAAGGCACGAAGTCAATGTTGACGAGCATATAGTAACGGATGAAATCTATAGTTAGTTGTAAATATGGAGTTTAATTGTCATTATAGTGATAATTCTATACCACATAAAGTTTACATATAGAGTTTACATTCCATAGAGACATTTCTATTAGAGTTTATATACAATGTAGAGATGATACTTAGAGTTCCAATACAAACATAGAGTTAATAGACCTACAAATAGTTTCCAAATATATTCAAAATGAAATTTCCCGATCATATATATCATTTATCTATAACATAGAGTTCTTCTGATATATATACTTGTTTACTATTAATGTTATAAAAACCCAATCCTCTAATAAATTTTATTACAATATTATTAACTTAAATATCTAATAATAAAATCCCAGGGAATGAGGGGCATAGTTTTCTTTGGAGATGAAAAACAAAAAAACACATTATTCTAAAAATAAAAACATTATTTTAAACAAAATAATCTACTTCTAGGTAAATTTGATAATATAAAACATCATTTGAATATATGGACATTATAATGTAAAAGGTGAATTATGAATCCTATTAAGGTAATAAGCATGAAAATGGAGAATAACATATGATAATAATTGGATTACATGATATCTTAAATGGAATAGCCCATGAAAAATTATATAGATATGTGTAATAAAGAATATGGATGTATATGATCAGGGAATCAATGTAATTTGGAAAACAATATAAAATAAAAAAACAACAAGTTAAGGCTCACTACTAAGAAAACATAACATGGTGGGAAGAGTCATGTCATAGATTTTTCTTACTGAACTACCCCATTCATATCATTTAAAGGGAAGAAACAATAACCTAATGAATTGGATCCCTATGTGGGTTCACCCATCAGAACTGGTATTTGAATATGTGTTCCTTATAATGAAATAAAACAAAATTTAGTGGCATTAAAAACCTATGGATGTTAAATGGGATACATAATCAGGTATTATAACATAACCAAATATAATTTCAAAATAAATTCCATAAAAAATGAATAAATCATTATTTTAATTGTTTATATAACAATTTCATTAGGAATGAAAATAAATCCTGTGAATTTAATACATAAAATTAAATGGAGAACTAATTTATGAGACATTCCATTAAATTAGGGTTTAAGGAAAAAGGGTAAAAGATTTTTAATGTTGGTAGAAGAATAATAGTACCATTAATACCAAAAATGAATAAGAATTAGTTTATATAATAAAATGAGTATTTTTGATACTTGTTTGGTTATAAAAATTAATTCAATGGTATGTAAAATAATGAAAAAAATTGAGAATTTCTTTCATTTGGCTCTATTTATGGAATGAAATTGAAAAGTGAACCTTTAAAACATGCATATCCCCAACAAGGAAAAGTGAATTATTCTATATATATACGTATAAGACATTTATAAATAATATAGAAGAAGTAAACACTATGAATATTTAGATAAATATATCTAATGAGCGGGAAAGCATATCCCAAAGAAAATAAGATTGTTTAGGTATATCCATTAAATTAGGTCAAAATCATTATTTATATTCACATAACTCCCTAAATAATAATAATAATTTTCGTAAATAAATAATTCAAATTTTTTTTAACTATATAGTATTAACTATAATAAAAAATATTCAAACATAAGGATTCATGTAATTCAAGATAAACTCAATATTACATGTAATGCAGGTATTCAAATAAATTTAATTTATTTGAATAAAGAAATTCATAAAAACTCATGGAATTAAAATAGTCACATTAAAATTAAAAAAGGACTGATGAAAAAAAATATTTCACGAGTAAGGATAAATGGACTCTTCCAATTAATTCAATAAAACAGATACGATCATTTTCTAGTCCTAATAATATTTTTTAACCTTTAATTACCAAATTTACCCTTACACTGGCACGAAAATATACCAATGGTTTTATTCATATTGACCAAAAATAAAAGGGACCTAATTATCGAAGATAAACCCATTAATTACAAATATCATATCCATTTTTCTAAATTCATAACACATATTTATAAGTATTTAATATAAAATTAAAATGGTAAAATAAAATTATTTTTTATAGAAAAATTCCATTTTGAGTATAAATTTTTTATAATAAATTCATGTGTATAATTAATTTAAAAAACCATAACTGGATTATTTTAAATAATAAATAACTAAATAAATTTTAAAACTAATCTATATCATGTTTTGAATTTGTAAATGATCGAAAAGAATAAATATATATTTTTTAAAAAAATTATTTTTCACTTTTAATGTAAATATAAATTTTTATAAAATTATCAATATTTCATTATAAGAAAATTTTCAAATTCTGAACTCATTAATGAAAAAAAATTTAAAAAAAAATTTAAATAATTTTAATACTAAACAATAGATTAAATCCATGTAAGAATGGAGTTTAAATAAATTATCACATTTTTTATTTTAAAAATTACAAAAAATTATTTATAAATTTTATACTATAAAATTTATGAATACTAACAAATATGAAATTATTTATTATATCATTAAATTGGATTTTATTGAATACGTAAACTAGAGTGGAGAAATAGTTTTTGAAAATAAATTTGTAATTACGTTTTTAGAAGAAAAATATGTATTGAGTTATAAAATTGGGTAAGGGAATAATAATATCCATTATACCAGAAACGAAATAAAATATTTTTTTTCAAAATAAATTGACTAATTTTAGATGTCATGGAGGGTTAAAAAATATTCATTTTGTGGTTTATTGAATGAAGATTCAGAACTAGAAAGTTACCTTTAATTGGGACTTCTTAACAAAATAAATTGGTAAGTGAACTGTCAAACATTAATATCACCATCAATGAATTGAGAATTAAAATAGTTATATATTTTTTGGGAATATATATATTCTTTAGGAAATAAATAAATAGAATACGAATATTAATTAAAGTAAATATAGAGAAATCACAACATAGTGGAAATATGGTGGTATGGATAGATCCCTTACTTCATGTCCATATTCCATATTCAGGTCAATTTAACACCCTATATAATCAAATTGTAGTAATTAATAACATAACTAAAACCATTTATATATATTTTTTATTTACTTAAATTAAATTATATTAATTTACATCCTTTTCGATGAGATATAATGTTTAATTTCAAAATTCTAATGGATTTTGTTTCATAGATACAGGGTTGGATCACTTATGTAAAATTATTGAGGTTTATGGAAAATGGGACTACATATCCATAAATTGAATCAAATGATATTCATATCCTAAAATAAATTTTTAATTCCAAAAATACACATATGTGTTCTATTACAAGTATGTTTAATTTAATAAAAATGTTTCCATTATATAGTTAGAGCATTTTTCTAGTTTTATTTACCCTATATAACTAGATTCATTTTAAAATATTCAATTCTTTATAATAAATTATATATCTTTAAAAAAAGTTATAATATACTTATTATCATCATATTTAACCATAATATTATTTCTATAACCAAACAATAGTGTGGTGATGGAAAACAACCTATGGTGTTCATGGAGACAATGAACTCTCCATAATATAAACATCATTTTTTTGTTTTTATAATGAGAGGAGAATGGATGATTATAAATTGTGGGTATCATATTGACATAATAATATTTTGGTATAGTATACTCAAGTTATTATTCAATTTTCAATAAAATTTATTAGACGACGAGGAGGAATAAAAATTAAAATCATAGTTGGGGGAATTACCTTTTCATTTGGATGTTTACACTAATGGGATTTTCATAATTTATATATACCATTTGGATTATTTTTTTTATCATTTTATGAAACTTTATTCAATAATTCACTGGGTTTTTGTTCATTCTTTCATAAAATAGCTTTTGAATAATTAAATGTAATATCTGAAAAAAAATGAAAAAAATGAAATTTACGGATCATGAGGAATATACACGATGTTTATAAATAAGTAAAATAATTTCTATAATAGTATATTATATATCATGATAATTTTCATTTGGTGAAGAAATTAAAATAATTTCCAATATAAGTCATGTAAAATTTGAAATCCAAATCCCACTCAAAACACACTTCATGAAGATATAGCACGTCATGAGAAACTAACACGTCATGAATGATACAATATCTCCAAATCCAAATGATACCACCAGAAAGAAGATACAAGAAAAAAAATTCAGATCAATATACACGACTTGAATAACATACACATCCCGTAACTATTAGGCCTATAAGAATTCATACCATGCATATTCTCACAATACTTTTTGGTAGAAACTCATTTATTGTTCTTTGTTTTTTATGTTTTATGTTCATTTATCCTTTAATGATTAATCAATTACTTTTTCTATGTAATGGCCCGGGGTTTTGGGGTCCATTACTTGGTGAAAATATGATGTTTGCGGTGTTCTGGTTAGTCTGGAAAGCCATCCCAACTTCTCGGTGATGCTTAAGACTCCTAACGGTAGCCCCAGCCTACCGGTAGCCTCGGCCAACCGGTAGTATCTACCTACCGGTAGATCAGCCTACTGGTGGCTCATCCAACTGGTAGCTCAACCTACCAGTAGCTCGGCCTACCGGTAGCTCGGCCTACCGGTGGCTCTTCCTACCAGTGGATCGGCCTACCGATGGCTCGGCCTACCGGTCGCTTGGCCTATCGGTCGCTCGACCTACCATTGGCTCGGCCTACAGGTGGCACGGCCTACCGGTGGCCTGGCCTACTGGTCTCCACAGTCTACAGGTAGCCTCGTCCAATAGGTGTCTTGGTATACCAGTAGACCTAGCCTACCGGTGACCTCCAAGGGGTTTTCAGTGGCGCCTTTTGTTTTCACGATTTCGGTCATAAACCATGTTTTGACCCCTTTAAGCCTATTTTAAAGCCCATTAATGGTTTTTAATTAAATTATTGGTGAGGTGTGCATCTTTTTTTAACCGCCTCGAAGGGTGGGGACCTTTTAAGTTACGTGTGGGGTGGCCCAACCGTGTGGTCAACCCACGATTCCG
The DNA here is from genome assembly GCA_963277665.1 of Viscum album. Taxonomy (NCBI): domain Eukaryota; kingdom Viridiplantae; phylum Streptophyta; class Magnoliopsida; order Santalales; family Viscaceae; genus Viscum; species Viscum album. The sequence goes on along the minus strand of OY728123.1, from coordinate 1,520,220,341 downwards.
CTTCTTCCGCGGTTTCGAGTTTTTATCCATATCATAACTGTCCTGGGGACGTTGTATCTCAACCATTATAACCTAAAGGCTTATATTATCCCTATGTTTCTTTTCTCTATCACCATGTTCTCGAAATACCCTTCCTCCTGACGAGTTGTACCCACACAAGTTTTCCTTGATCACGTTCCGTGGAGTTCCTGCTACCCCTGTATTCCAATTTCCACACGAGGACTTAACATTGATCCTTGATTATTCAATTAGGTATTTTCACATTCATCTCTCCTTTCTGTGCATCATGAGGAGTGGGAATTCTTTTTCTTCTGTGGAAATTGATGAAACTAAACTTAATGAAGATATTGAACGGACCTTAAAGAATAAAAAGGGGGTGTGATCGATGTTCTTATGTACTCTTTTATGTTAGATATGTGTTATGAATTGTACGGTCATATGATCACTAAAAATCATGGTCGTTGGTGGTCTTTATCAGTACACTAATGAACCTCGGTGCTCCTAGATGTTTAAATAACCATAATGTGGAAATGGTTAATTACGTATACTTGGTTAAATAAACTGAAAGCACACAGACCAACCCTTTTCTGTGATAACCCCAGTTAAAGCATAATGGAATTGAAACCATGGAGTGTGTTAAATCTTATAAATCTTAAAATACTTGCATGGGCTTGCTTTGTCTTCGTGGTAGTGGTTTGGTTGTTCTCTTTCACGGGCCGATTGCGGGTGACTTTATGGTTTTCTTGGATGGGGGTTTAGATTGCTGAGGAGATATGGGTGGGGGATGGGATCACCTGTTGTTATACTCTCGATGGTTGTGAATCTGAGGTTGTGTGGTTACATTGCTTATATCACGAATTGGGGTAGAATCCTCTGTTGTCGAGAAACCGTTGGCTCCTAGTTTTTGGGCACATGGGGCTATGTCTCGAGGTTTTTTTTTGTTTCCAGTACTTCGAGGGATCTCACTTATTCCCTAGTTGTTGTGACTTCATAAGAGAATCAGGTGTGAATACTTAAATTACCCAATGGTTTTTCCTTTCTGCCTTATGGTTGTTTCATCTGTGAATGTGCATGTTAGTTTCCCAGTAGTGAAGGGAATAACTCATACTAAACTGTTATGAATTGATAACTTGAATAGGGGAACTGGGAACTGTTTTGTGTGTGTTTTTTCTAAGGTAGAAGTGCTTGGTAGCCTTCTTGTATCGGTTGGGGAGACATATGTTGGGATTTGTGTTGGCATATATATATATATATATATGTGTGTGTGTGTGTGTGTGTGTGTGTGTGTGTAACTGTAAGTTTTTTCGTTTAGTCGCACCCCAACCACTTTGGGAACCAAGTTTCGGACACCCTATTTCATGGGGAAGGGTGTCTCCCCCTAGTTACTCTCCTTCATGCTCCCTCTTCCCTCGGTTGTGATAGCTAGAGGCGAACTTACACCCAATATTATTCGGGTAGGTTTTGTTTGGTGTGTTGTTAGCCCAGGACTCTTCGGTCAGGTTGTTTTCCCATGAATCTTGGGATGAGGCCCATGTGTTTTCGGGCAGGGGTTCTGGTTATGGTCTATTTTCCCAGGTGTCTTCAAGATGAGGCCCAAGTGTGTGCGGGCAGGGATGGATGGTTGTGAGGCCCCGGTGTGTGTGGGCAGGGATGTGTGGTTGTGAGGCCCAGGTGTGTGCTGGAAGGTATGGATGGTTGTGAGGCCCAGGTGTGTGTGGGTAGAAAGAGAACGGTAGTGTTAGGACGTTTGTCGTTAGGGATGAGCAGCTATCTAGTGGGGGAAATGGTGGTGCATGGTACCCAAATTTTTTGTACATTTCTATTACCTTATTGCTTGTGTTATTTGGTGAGTGTGGCCGGTGAGGTGGGATGGATAGATTCCTTGATAGATGTTGGTTCTTCTACATCTCATGGTACTTTAGGACGTCTCCCCACTTGTGCATGAGAGATTTAGGTTTTCCTACTGAGTATACTTTGTATGCTCACCCTATGATTACTTTCAGGTCTCCAGGAGGGCTTCAGAGGCAGTGCAGGGCCTTACTAGTATGGACGTTGGAGTTGGTGTTGGTCTCTGTTGGACTTTTCTTAGCATTTTCCTTTCCTTTTGGGTATTGTACTTTTTAGTTCTTGTACTTCGTTCAGTTTTATTGTTAAATATGCATGTAGTTTGGTTTTTATGTTGAGTTTTCAAACTTGGTGGTGTTTGGTGTTGACTCATTCTTTCTCCCAATCTTGGTTAACAAAAAAAAGGGTAATGCCTTCCATATTGTGAAAATGTTATACCCTTGGTGCTAGTCTCCACTCCGGGGCCTAATGGAGGCCAGACTCGGGGGCTCATTATCTCTCCTTCAACTTAATGAATGAAGGGCTTCACAATCTATTATCCATTCCCTCCTTTCGGTGAAGGTGGGTCGTAACATAATGGTACCAATGGCAGGTTGAGGGATAGAATGGAGTCTGGAGTTATGCACAGTGTGGATTGCATGGTATGGTAGGGCAACAATGTTAGGTGATCTTGGTTCGTGAAATAGACCAGGGAGGAATGGCTAGGACACAGGATTTTAGGGGCCCCCGTGATCCGATGCAAGGACCCTGAGCCTATCAAACAACTAAGTGAGACTACATTTACTGTAGGGTAGAGACCCTTGGGAAGGTACATGCATCATACAGATTGTGTTTTTAATTGATTTGGTGCACATTGGGGAGAAAATTTAAATAATGATAATAATAATTCCCTTGCTACTCGTTCTTAGGAATTCGTTGTTTACCTTGTAGATATGGCACCTAGACGTTATCCACGCATGACTCGGGAAGTTGAGGCCCAGCTGATTGAGGTAGTTGACCAGTAGAGGGTTGACCGAGATGAGGAGGATGACTTGTGGAAGAGGACTCGACACTCCTTCCAGCAACAAACCCTCAAGAAGTACAAGGGAAACGTTTCTGACTGAGTAATGGAGGGATGTCTCGAGGATCTATCCATAACCTTCTCTTTAATCCATGCTCCGAGGGAGTACTGGGTTTTGTTGGCCGTCAGTCAGCTAAGAGGATCAGCACGTCAGTGTTGGATGCTTTTACTGGGAGAGAAGACAGAGGCAGAGGTTTCATGGGCCTGTTTCGAGAAGGAATTTCGTGAGGATTTCCTATTCTCTTTGGTGAAGGCTGAGAAGAGACAGGAGTTGGTCTCCCTTCAGCAGGGAATCATGTCAGTGAGGGAGAGGGGGATCAAGTTCAAATATCTCTTGTGCTTTTCCCCACATCTCTTTCCGGATGAGGAGTCTCGGGCAAGATGGTTAGAGGAGGAACTTCGTCCTTCTCTTCGGTACGATGTCACTCCCTTAACTCTTCCGACGTACCTAGCAGTACAGAAGAAGGCCGAGATAGTAGAGAGGATGCACTCGAAAGGAAGAACACCAAGAGAAGGGAACCAACTGAGTTTATCAAAGGGGAAGGTGGTCAGCAGTAGGTCTCCAGCGACAGGGCCTTCCAGGATTCAACAGGCAGGGTTTAGGCCTGATCAGTTCTAGTCCCGAGCTTTTGTCCCTTGCCCCTATTACACAGGGCTAGGAACGAAGTGTTTCTCTTGCAGAGTTTTCCGGAACATCCAGAGCAGGTGTCAGACTCGAGCTCTACATGGTAAAGGTGGGAAGCTTCAACACCCACCTCATTAGCATCCATTGCCGGTGAGGCCTTTCCAGCAGCAACAGCAAGCCCCTGGCCCTCCGAGGGATGAACATACAGGAGGAGACCGACACCAGGGTGCTCCTCAGGGACCTCGACCAGGGCATGGTCAGGGAGGTAGTCGACAACAGTGAGGTAGAAGAGTTGGGCGTGGACAGTTGCACGCGGCAGAGTTAGTTGCTCTGGCAGGACCAGAGATTGTTCGAGGTATGATCAGTTTATTCAGCACTCTTGTTTCTTCCCAGTTTGATTCAGGAGCTTCGCACTCCTTCATTACTCCAAAATTCCCTCATGCTTCGGATCTAGATTCCGAGAGAATTTTTGTTCCCCTAGTGTTGAGAACACCACTTGGGGGTCAGACCAGCATATCTTACTATTTACAGGTATGTAGACTAATGTGGGGACCACATCAATCCAGTGGAGACCTTCTTTCATTGCAGATGCAGCAATATGATGTCATTATAGGCATCGACTTGTTATTCTCCGTTCATTCCTTCATCGAATGATATTGGAGAAGGATTTAATTCTCCAATGAGGATGGATAGAGTGTGGATTTTTTTTAGGAGTGGAGTTATCAGGATGGGAGTCTACACGTGGAGGCACTCCTTTCAATGATGGACGGGGTGTTATTGGAGTCAGCGGATGCAAAAATGATGTATGTCATAGAGGTCGTAAGAGAATTCCAGGATGTCTTTCCTGATGAGGATGTAACTCTACCCCTTCAATGTGATGTTGAGTTTGGGATAGACTTACAGCCTCGTGCCTGCCCGATCTCGATGGCACCTGATCAGATGGCACCTTCTGAGTTATAGGAGTTGTGGATTCAGATTGACGATCTGATGGAGAAGGGCTTTGTTTAACCCAACATTTCTCTGCGTGGTGCTCCAGTTTTGTTCGTAAAGAAGGCATATGGTAGTCTACGACTGTGCATAGACTACCAGAGGTTGAATCCGGTGACGATCAAGATTCGTTACCCCCTCCCGAGGATATATGATCTTTTCAACCAGCTAAGGGGAGCATTTTGGTTCCTTAAGATCGATCTGTGGTCTGGATACCACCTGTTGAGAGTGAAGGAAGGTGATATCCCAAAGACGGATTTCAGGTGTATATATGGCCACTTCGAGTTCATGGTAATTCCATTTGGCATTACGAACACACCAGATATGTTCATGAAACTCATGAACTCTGTCTTCCGAGAGTTTTTGGACTAGTTCATTGTGGTGTTCATTGATGACATCCTTATCTACTCAAGATCAGAGGAATAGAATGTTGAGCATCATTGAGCAGTCTTGGGAGTCCTTAGACACCACAATATTTATGGGAAACTATCTAAGTGGTTGTTCTTGAAGCGAGAAGTAAATTTCCATAGACACGTAGGATCTCAGAAGGGAATAGCAGTAGACCCGTCGAAGGTCTAGGTAGTCGTTTCATGGGCAGCAACCAAGAATGTGGTAGAAGTTTGTAGTTTCCTGGGTTTGGCAGGCTATTACCGGAGGTTTTTTCCTGACTTCTCTCGAGTTTCATCTCCGTTGATAGCTTTGAATAGGAAGGACCAGGCCTTCATGTGGAGATACTAGTGCTAGAGAGCTTTTGGCAACCTAAAGGAGAAGATGGTCAGTGATCTAGTTCTCAGATTACCAGAGGAAGTGGTGTTTTTTGAAGTGTTCTGTGATACTTCTAGTCTTGGGTTGGGATGTGTGCTAATGCAGCAGCGAGGGTGATATTTTATGGGTCTATGCAGTTTCGTCCACATGAATGTAACTATGCCACCCACGATTTATAAATTGCGGTTGTGGTGTTCACATTGATGTTGTTGTGGCATTATCTCAATGGAGAGCGCTTTGTGGTCTTCTTAGATCACAAGATCCTGCATTATGTCTTTTCCTAGCGAGATATGATCTTGCGGCGGTGGAGATGGGTTTAGTTCCTCCATGATTATGACTTCAAGATCTCTTATAATGAGGGAAAGGGCAATGTTGTGGCTGATTCCATGAGTAGGAAATCACAGAAGGAAGTAGTTCGGGAATCTGCAAAAGATTGGAGAGCGATGGAAGTGTTAGAGGCCTTGCATTTGGATGTATGGGTGGAAGGTGGAAGAAGCTGTCTGTTTCAGATGAATGTAGTTTTCTCTTTAGTGGTGCAGGTGGAAGAGTCTCAGTGGGGGGACTCAGAGGTAGAAGTGATGCAAGATTGTGTTTATCAGGGAAATTCTCCAAAGGGATGGTTGGAGGATGGTCAGCATCATATTCTTTTCCGTGAAAGGATTTTTGTTCCGGAGATGATGCATAATGGTGTTCTCTGTGAGTTCCATGGCTTGGCATTAGTGGTACATCCTGGTGTCTCAAAGATGTAACAAGGCATAAGGGGACAGTTTTAGTGGCCTGGAGTAAAGCGGGTAGTGGCAGAGATTGTGGCTAAGTGCCTAGTGTGTTAGCAAGTGAAGGTTGAACATCGTTTTCCTGGAGGGTTGTTACAGCCTTTATATATTCCCGAGTGGAAGTGGGATGACATCTCAATGGACTTCATCACAAGACTACCCAGGGCTTAGGGAGGCTATGATTCCTTCTGGGTAGTGGTGGATTGGTTGACAAAATCAGCACACTTCTTGGAGATTATGGAGTTGAGCCTAGTGAGCACCTTATCCCATAGGTAGGTCGATGAGGTGGTGTGGTTTCATGGGATTCCGAGGTCTATTGTCTCCGATCGAGATACACGGTTTACCTCATGAGTATGGAGGGGATTACAGCATGCCTTTGGCACCCAGCTATGCCTTAGCACTTCTTTCAACCCTCAGATAGATGGGAAATAGAATGAATGATCCAGACGTTGGAAGACATGTTCCGGGCATGTGTTATAGATTTTGGGGGATCATGGGTATGACACTTGCCTCTGGTGGAGTTTTCTTATAACAATGTCGTCCACTCCACTATTGGCATGACACCATTTGAGGCATTGTATGGAAGGTTGTTCCATTCACCCGTTTTCTAGATAGAGATTAGGGAAGCAGCTGTTCTTGGGCCAGAAGTGGTGAAGGGAACCACTGAAAAGGTTCAGCTCGTACGTGAGAGGATGAAGGCAGCCGAGGACCGGTAGAAGTCTTATGCTGATCATAGGAGGAGGCCCTTGAGTTCGAAGTTGGAAATCATGTGTTCTTGAAGGTTTCGCCTCGACATGGGCAGCGATGGTTTGGAATGGTGAGTAAGCTCTCCCCAAGGTTCATCAGATCTTTCGAGGTGTTGGGACGAGTTGGTGAAGTGGGGTATCAGCTGGCATTGCCACCTCAGTTGTAGAAAGTTAAAATCGTTTTTCACATCTCCTTGCTTCGTCGATATCTACACGACGACTCCCACGTCATCGAGTGGGGAGAGTTAGATGTCGAAAATGATGCGACATTCATAGAACGATCGATCAAGTTCGAGGATCGTAAAGAGAAATTTCTTCATGAATGAACCATCCCCTTGGTTCGTGTGTTGTGGAGGCATAGTGGCCTGGATGAGAGCACTTGGGAGTGGGAGGCCTAGTTACTCGTTCAGTACCAGGAGCTGTTTTGTCTTCCTTGTTGTTTTTGTTCTATGTTTTGTTGAGATGTTTCACCTTATCCTTTAAAATATGAAATGTTTGTTCTTCTTTTTTTGACACCGAATGTGTGATGATGGGAAAACCTGACTTCTAATCAAGGCATATTAATGGAATGTGATTAAACCCGTGTGGGTGAGTCACTGACGCCCAGAGCGGATAATATCTTGACCTGTAGGAAGGGTCTCCCTAACTCAGGTGTAGGATAGTGTGATCCTTGTGCTTGATGTCAATTTTTGTGGTTGATAACTCATGGGGGAGTATTCATGGATGTTGGGGGGTTCTGTTCCAGCTTTCGAACAACTCAGGGGTTTACCCCTGAGAAGTATCTTTAAAGGGTGGTTGTTTGGAACCCTCTTTTCTCCTTTTTGGTTTGTTCCTATATTCTCGGGGATGAAAATAGTTTAACAAATATATGATGTAATGGCCCGGGGTTTTGGGGTCCATTACTTGGTGAAAATCTGATGTTTGGTGTGTTCTGGGTAGTCTGGAAGGTCATCCCAGCTTCTCGGTGACGCTTAAGACTCCTAACGGTATCCCCGGACTACTAGTAGCCTCGGCCTACTGGTTGCCCAGCCTACCGGTGGCGCGGCCTACCGGTGGATCGGCCTACCGGTAGCTCCGCCTACCGGTATCTCAGCCTACCGGTCGCTCGGCCTACTAGTGGCTCGGCCTATAGTGGGCTCGGCCTACCGGTAGCTCGGCCTACCAGTCGCTCGACCTACCGGTGGCTCGGCCTACCGGAGGCTAGGCCTACTGGAAGCCCCAGCCTTTCGCATTCCATGGAGTTCCTACTACACCTATTTTTCAGTTTCCACGCAAGGACATAACATCAATTCTTGATCAATCAAGTAGGAATTTTCTCCTTCGTCTCTCGTTTCTGTGTATCATGCGAGGCGATCATGCTTTTGTTTTTTTGTAAATTTATGAAATCGAACTTAATGATGAGAATAAATAGACCTTAAATAATAAAGGGGGGGGGGGGGGTTGATCAATGTTTATATGTACTATTTTATGTTTGATATGTTTTGTGAATTGTACGGGCCTAGGCTCACTGAAAATCATTGCTGTTGGTGGTCTTTCTCTGCGCACTAATGAACCTCGGTGCTCTTGGATGTTTAAATAATCGTATCCTGGAATTGGTTAATTACGTATGCTTGGATAAATAAACTGAAAGCACCATGACCAACTATTTTCTGTGATAACCCTATTTAAAGCACAGTGGAAATGAAACCATGGAGTGTGTTAAATCTTTTATATATGAAAATACCTGCATGTGCCTGCTTTGTCTTGGTGGTAGTGGTTTGGTTGTTCTCTTTCATGGGCCGATTGTGGGTGAAATTATGGTTTTCAGGGAAGTGGGCTTAGATTGCTGGAGTGATATGGGTGGGGGATGGGATCCCTTGTTGTTATACTCTCGCTGGTTGTGAATCTGATACTGTGTGGTTACTCTACATGTATCACGAATTGGGGTGTAATCCTCTTCTGTCGAGAAACCATTGGCTCTTGGTTTTTGGGGACATGGGTCTGTGTCTCGGATTTGTTTTGCTTCCAGTACTTTAAGGGATCTCACTTAATCCCTAGTTGTTGTGAATTCACAAGAGAACCAGTTGTGAATGCTTAAATTGCCCGATGGTTTTTCCTTTCTTCCTTATGGTTGTTTCATCTGTGAATGTGCCTGTTTGTCACCTAGTACTAAAGGGATTAACTCATACTAAACTGTTATGAAATTTTAACTTGAATAGGGGAACCGGGAACAGTTTGTTGTGTGTTTTTTTTCTGAGGCAGTAGTGCTTGGGCACCTGCTTGTATCGGTTGGGGAGCCAATGGTTGGGATTCATGTTGGAATATATATATATGTGTGTAACTTTATGTTTTGTGTTTAGTCACACCCCACCCGCATTGGGAACTTAGTGTCGGACACAACATTTCATGGGGAAGGGTGTCTCCTCCTAGTTACTCTCTCTCCTGCTCCCTCTTCCCTCAGCTGTGATGGTTGGAGGAATCCTCTCACCCATGATTCTTCAGGTTGGTTTTGTTTGGTGTGTTGTTATCCCAGGACTCTTTGGGAAGGTTTTTTCCCAAGAATCTTCGGGTTGAGGCCCATTTGTTTTCAGTAAGGGGTTCTGGTTATGGTCTATTTTCCCAGGTGTCTTCGGGATGAGGCCCAAGTGTGTGCATGTAGGGATGGTTGGTTGTGAGGCCCAGGTGTGTTTAAGGATGGATGTGTGGTTGTGAGGCCCAAGTGTGTGAAGTTTGGGATGGATTGTTGTGAGGCCTAGGTGTGTGCGGGAAAGATGAGCGTGGTAGTGTCAGGACGTTTTTTGTTAAGGATGAGCAGCTAGCAAGTGGGGGAAATGGTGGTGAGGGGTACCCAAATTTTTTGTTCATTACAATTACCTTACTGCTTGTGTTATTTGGTGGTTGTGGACAATGAGGGTGGATTGATAGATTCCTTGACTGATGTTGGTTCTTCTACTTCTCATAGGACTTTAGGACGTCTCCCCACTTGTGCACGAGAGCTTTAGGTTTTACAACTTATTATACATTGTATGCTCAACCAATTTTTAATTTTAGGTATCCCTGAGGGCTTCGGAGGCCGTGCTGGACCTTACTAGTCAGGACGTTTGAGTTGGTGTTGATTGCTATTGGATTCTTCTTAGCCTTTTTCCTTTCCTATTTGGTATTGTACTTTGGAGTCCTTGTACTTTGTTCAGTTTTATTATTAAACATGCATGTAGTTTGGATTTTACCTTGCGTTTTCTATACTTGGTGGGGTTTTGTTTTTACTCATTCTTTCTCCCAATCTTGGTTAACAAAAAAGGGTAATGTCTTCCACATTGTGAAAATGTTATACCCTTGGTGCTAGTCACCACTTCGGGGCCTAATGGAGGTGGGACTCGGGTGTCATTATATCTCCTTCAACATAAAGAAGGAAGGGCTTGGCAAACATCTATCCCTTCCCTCCTTTCAGTGAAGGCCAGTCGTGACATGACATTTTAGGAAAATATAAGGCTCACTTACCATTTTTCATCAATTCTTCATCAAATCCATCTCAGATTTCTATTTTTTGGTTTTTTTCAATTACAGCTATTGTTCAACATCAAATTCCATCCACATTATTTCTTTTTTCTTTTTCAATTACTTTTTTCATTGATTTTTCAATTTTTTATTTCAAAATAATTTATTTTGAACTATTTAATTGTCAAACGCTCTATTTAAATTTATTTAACAATTTTTTAGGTTTGTTTTCTATTCTTTCCCCACTTCTTATTAATAATATCACGATCCTCCAATATTCTTATTTGAGTGATCTAGAGTAAGAGATTTATTATGTTTAATGAATGTATAAATTGAATCTTTGTAACCCTGTGGTTTTTAAATAGGTTAAACATTTAACTATTTATTCAATTCATTAATCTAAAAATTATCTTGGAAGGTTTAAAATAATGAACCTTACTTAATTTGAGTGGATAATGCTATGACCATTAGTCTATGACAATATCTTCCATCGATGATGAGATTAATGAATCTAGGTTGTTAGTATTATATGAACCAAGGAATAGTTTCATATTGGATAGATCTAATTTGATTGACCTTAACCAATTGGTGATTAATTCACACAGTCTATCACATGTTAGACATGATATTATCTTATTAATTGATTTTAAAATATTTTCCACATTCCATATTTTCTTAATGAATCTAAATCTAATATATGTATGTTTAATTAAATCAAAAATACCCAAATCAAATCCAGAATAATCCTACCTAAAGGGTTTGAAATTTTTATATACCTATCACATATTTCTTCTGGTTTGTTTGACCCCACACTAACACAAAACTACATAATTGAAAAATGTGCAGTTTGAGAAAATAGATATTTAGAATATGATAAATGTCCTCTCGAATTCAAATATGCATATGAGTGAATAATGTTTTTACATCATCCATTATAATTGACTATTTCTTAATGGTATCAACCATCTAATGGACCTGATATTACCTCAACCATCCCCCTTTTTTCTTTTCATTTTTGATTATTCCTTCCTGTCACCATTTCACCCATCATTATCTCCATCTTAGTTCATGAGTCAGAGCCCAATGACTCGTTCAAGGATCCTCGAGTATAAAGGACATCTCACATTTATTATTGAGATAGGAATATATCTTTCATCATACAGTATCTATATATGGTTCTCCATAAAAATCATGAGGGTCCCAACCCTCTGAACATGCAACATGTTCCACATAATTAGAATAGAAAAAACACTTGATTTCAGAGCCCACCATCATGGATTATAGATTGTTGTCTATCTGTGGTGCTACACCCAGAAGTGTGTACCCACCTTTCAAATAGAATACATTCAAAATCAAACCTCTACTAATTAATATGATCCATAATTTGGTATATTTTAGCAGACATCAATGAGAATATCCTCATGAGAATATCATTAATTTCCAAGAAGTTTGTAATAGCTTTCTCAATCAGGAAGTATTATTTCATGAAATCATATCATGAGGCTTTCCTTTCTCTATTCATGACCAATCCATGTATTGCTGACAAATATAATATATGGATTCAATCACAACATATAATGACCCAGACAATAATTTATTAGATAATTTTTTCCCACCAATATAAACATGGATGCTCCAGAATGACATCTAAAATATTTCCCAGATAGATGATGACTAAAACTAGGAGGCTCAAGATTGCTTTGAGGAGCTCACTATAAAGTTACAACAACATGAATTTAATGTGTGGATTAAGCTAAAAAAATTATTCAAAGGCTAATAACCATCTTCCTATCCAATGATAGATTCCACTACTAATGTAGATCTTATACTTAAAACACCCAAAAAATAATGATCACTTTTAGATGTGGTCCCTCAAAATGAAATTTTGTGGAAAAGTGATCGAGGAAAACCTCACTTTGGAAACCTATATGTAGAAGAAAACACCAATATTGAAGAAAAAGTAAAGGAACATAATGATAAGTTAGAATCCTTCCAATTACCTATGATTACACAACCACATCTACACCATATACGAAGATTCAATCCTATGAGATTTGAAGAGGCCCACACCCATAAAAAGATGGAAAGGATGGAGTATATGGACCTCAAATACAAGAATGCAATTATGTTAATTAGAATAAAACAAGAAAACATTGTCAACAACGATATCAGCACTATAAATTATGGTGGTTCAACATCCACCACAAAATAATCAAGTGTGATATCTATAGAGAAGTGGTCAAGAACCACAAAAGAACCAATAACCACATGGATTCCCACCAAAAAATCTAGTCCCTCGACCATCACAATAAGAACCCTAACATACATTACCTCCTAGACACCAAAAAAAAATTTCTAGCTCCAAAAATAATACCATATCCTTCCCCCAACACATCACTAATATGGTAAGAATATGATAACTTCTACCATTTAAAAATTAGATTAGTGGATGACCACACAAGAGATAAAAATTAAAAATTAAAGGGTTTCACTCTAAAACCATGAACACCAAATTGGTTTAAGATACCACATCTTATATATTTAAAGGTATTATGTATTCTAATACTGACGAATACGTGAAATAAAATCCAAAAAAGTTGTACTAATGAGTGTTAAAGTTATTGATTTTGTGAAACACTATAGGGGAGAAAAATGAATCATGATGATCCTAACAAACATGCAATAGTAGTTAGCATGGATGGTAATGAAATCATGCCTATAATTGATTCGGATAATAATATAAAATAAAAAACACCTAAAAATATAAAACATAAGTTAAAACTAAATAACACATAAATATAAAAATACTATATTACAATCCACCTATCCCAATCCAGGCATAAATTAGGCAAGGTAGGATTTATAAGAAATATTCTAATTTATTATAAATGTTCAAACAAATCCACATCAACATATAATTTTATGAATCCATTGCTCATATTCCTGTATAGTTGAAATTATTGAATTAAATAATCACTTATAGTAGGAAAATTTTTGATATTGGAGTTATATTCCTAATTGAAAATTGATCTTCCATTTTTTGGTAGAATCTTCCACTGAAGATGCAAGACCATGGAAGCTTCTAAATCTCATTCACTACAGGGGAATGAAACTTTGGAATATCCCTATCTGAATTAGGGTATAAAATTTACCAAACTTTAATGAGTGTATTATGAAAGTAGGGAGTCAATGTAATTATATACAACAAGATTGGAACTTAAACTACATGACAAATTTGTCATGTATCCTCTAAGAATTATCAATGATGTCTATGTCAAAGTTTTCAAATTTATTTTTATAGTAGAAATAATCATATAGTACAAGGAAGAAGGAGAAATTTGGATTATCATAAGAATTCCATTACTATACACAGGGAAGGACCTAATTAATGTGAATCATAGAATACATATAATATTAGTAGGTGATGAATAAGTTGTGTTTGACACACTAAAACCTTCAAAACATGCACATGATTCTGTCGACTGTCAAGCTATATTTCTCATCGAAGTGATGCATGACTATACGAATGTCTAGGATGATGGTGGAACACATTATCATACCAAAAATAGGGATTATGAATATGAGGAAGATAAATATATATTACATTTGACAAGGAAAAATATTTTCTGATTCATAGCCTTAGTCATCCAGCCACCAATGTTATATCTAAAAACAATCCCAAGCACACACAAGAAGTCATTCCTGGAATAGATAACAACGATTTTAGTAATAATCTTCTCAGAACTGAAAATGATATAATAGGATATGTTGATATGAGTCCTAAAAGACACAAGAAATCAATTTATTTGGGAGTGTCTACTATAAAAGGGATCATCACCACAATATTCCCACATAATATTTTACTAAAAGAAGGTCTGAAACCCCAAAACCACCCCCAAAAGTTACTCACCCCAAAATATAGGAGTGGGATAAGAAAGATGTGATGAAACATTTAGATGATAGAATAATATTTTCAATATATGAAAATGATTTGTTGAGTATATAATAACTAATTCCAATGAAAGGTGACCTTACAGTTGTAAAAAAGGTTAATGATGAACTAATCTCAACTTGAACCATATCTAGATATAGTGTATGTGTGGATTATAGAAATCTAATTAAAGAACCAAAAAATGTTATTTACATTTTTTTTCATCGATCACAAGCTGCAAATACTAGGACTTTAATTCTACAATTCAATGGAAGGACATTTTGGATAAAATCAAATTGTAGTCGACCTATATAACTACAACAAAATGATCTTCACATGTGCAATCAAACAATCTCTTACAAAATAATGTCTTTCAGAATGTGTAATTCACTGAAAAGCATTAAAAAGTGAATGAAACATATATTCAATGATATAGAATTGTAATTCTTTGAAAATTTTATTGTTGATTTTTCTATCTATGGAAGATATTTCAATGTATTATTAAACAATCTAGAATTAGTTTTATAAGACTAGGATGAAACGTTACTTGTTTTATATTGAGTAAAATGTCAAATTTATCTAAGGATTCATAGAACATGGAAAAAAATATCAAACAATGGAATGAAAGTTTGTCCATAAAATCCAAAATTGATCAATTACATACATTATTCTTCGACTATAATAGGTATACGAATCTTTTTTGTCCGTATAAGATTCTACCAGCACTTCATAAAATATTTTTAAAATGTTTCCTATCCTTTGACACAGCTATTTTTGAAGAATACTACTTTCAAGTTCACTAAAGGGTGATATTATGTATTCATGTTTTAAAAGAAAATCATTGGGGCTATACCTGTTATCATTTCCCCATCCGAGGACAAATAATTTGAGTACATGTGAAACACCAATTATTTCTCTATACATCTTGTCTTAGAACATCGATTCATGAACATCTTATCTCTAATTTACTATTTGAGTCACACACTGAATGATTCTATTGTAAATTAAAAAAAATATAGAATTAATTATTAGAAGTATTCATTTATTTTAAGAAATTTCTCTCACAATTTTTTTCCTGAGGAAATTTTATATATTGTTAGTACAACTCTTAAATAATTATTAAGTAAAAATGATTCCAAACCACAACTGATAATATAGATCCTATTACTATAAGTGATTGAATTAATCGTAAATTACAGTAGGGAAACCGAAAAAATCATTTCTAATCATCTTTCTAGACTCTAATTTCCTATCATTAAGAATAATGATAATCTTGACATCAAGGATGACTTCTCAAATGAAACTATTATCATTATAAACATGAAGGCACGCATGTGGTTTTCTGAGACTGAAAACTATCTCACTATGGTATTACTCAATCTATAACTCTTATATTAGTAAAAAATGATTTTTGTTAAACAATCACGCTATTTCTAGGACGAGCCACTACATTTTAAGAATTGGGTTGATGAACTAATTTGGTGATGCATCCATAAAGACAAAATAAAAACTATTTTTGACATGTTTCACACTTATCAAACTAGAGGGAATTATATAATTGGACATATAGCGGCTAAAATGCCTCAGATTTTACATTTCCCCCATAGACCGTTAATATGAATGAAAATTTTATCAAAACTGTTGTCGATGCCAACGAACTATAACAATTGAAAATATATATGAAATACGGCCAAACCCATTCATTGAAGTTAAAATTTTCAATGAATGTATAATTGATTTCATTGTCAAAATCCAAAATTACTATGGAATGTTATATATATTGGTTGGCATTGACTACATATGAGAATGTTTAGAGTTTGAATCCACCACTCATGAAATAGAAAAAAAGGTCATGAATTTTCTAAATAAAATTTTCTTTTAAATATTATGATTCCCCTTATTATTCATAAGTGATTGAGGAACTCACACTACCAATAATGATATCAAGGGATTAAATGAGGTTTATGTTAACTTATACCACCAAATAACCCCTACCACCCACAAACAAGTGGGAATGTTAAATTATCAGATAAGGGAATAAGAAAACACTAGGAAAAAAAGTAAAAAAAATTCTAGATAATTTTCCCATAAAATTAGATGACACACTCTAGGTGTATCACATTTGATTCAAAACACCCATTGACATGAATCCATTCAAAAAATGTACGAAAATCCATTACAATTACTTGTTGAACAAGTGTATCACTCATATTGGGCCTTTAATAAAATAAATGTTGTTTCTCAAAAAATTTTGGAATTCAAGATTCTAGAAATGGATGATCTAGAATAAATACGTGAAAATTAATATGAGAACACCAATTTTAACAATAGATAAAAACCAAGAAGTGGAATGAACAATGTATCTTGTGATAAATAATTACACTAATGAATAAGGGTATATAATTCAAATTCTTGATTGAAATTGTTCAATGGGAATATTAAATCCACATGGTCAAGACCCTTTGAGGACGTAATGATATTCCCCTATAAGATCATCTTAATTTTGAAAGGCATATAAACACCTTTAAATGTTAATAGACCATGTTTGAATATATACCATGAACATTTTCTTGAGGCATGCATCATTACTATAATATTCATCTTACCAATAATGAGTCTATCTCTCGAAGTTAAGCAAAGAACATAATATGAGGAAGAAAAGGATTTTATCAATATGTTATTATATGGTAGAAAAGAGTTTAATATTTCCTAGTACATATTGGAATCCAAAGATGCCAGCCCTATCTCACAAAGGGAAAACAAAAGATAACTACATGTCAGTTAGTCCTTACATGATGTGTAATTAGAGAAACCCAAATAAATAAATATTTATTCATTTTACATTATTTAATTTTATACAATGTGAAATTTTATAGAACATTTAAATTTTGTGACCAGGGGGTCCATGACATATGATCCCCCACCTCTCCTCTTCTACCACTCTCTCCCGAACAACCCACCACATTCTGCCTCCTCCTCCCCCTATCTCACCTTTGATTCATTGATCCAACCTCCTATCTCATCCTATTTTGGTTATATCTTCTCCAATCCCATCCCATTTTTCTTCCATTTCCCCCAAAATATTATGAAAAAATATTACTATACCCCTCTTGTAGATCATGCTCCTGAACATGATAAACAACATCTGGTAAAGCGCATGAGGACTAACCCACATCCACCAACCTCTATATCACTGTATTTTAGCTCTTATACTTTCTCCATGACCCTTGAACACTATGAAGTCACTTTTTTACTTTCAATGGGTAACATGTCACTAGCCATCCATGTAACAACCCATGTTTTCATAGTACGTTATTTCTTTAAAGTAATTCAATATCTTGGTCTACACACAACACTGATTTCAAGCGCACCATGACTTACCAAAATAGTCATTCAAAAGCAGTTATGAATAGTAATAACTGAGATTTGAACATTATATAATCCTTATAATTTTTTGAATTCATATTATGAGTTTCTTAGATGTAATGTAAGAATAAATTCATTTTTGAGATAAAATATGTATTTTAAAAAAAATGTAATTTTACCGCCTTTTAGTGGCGAACCTTTTTTAAATCTAATATTTGAAAATTGTGTATATTAAATTTTATAAAATAAACTTCTCCTTTAGAATCGGGACATATGAATTTAGTTTCAATAAATATTTTGTGTTTTTCTGATAACTTTCATATTTTGGTGAATAGTGAAAAATACTATTTTTTAACTGAAAACAAATTTTTTAATCAAAATAATTTATAGTGAAAAATTATAAATATTAATGGTTTGGAAGTATAAATATTATATATTTTTAAAATTTAATCAAATTATGGTCAATGTAAGTAATTGGACATAAACAAGTGTCAATCTTTTGGATGTTATTATTTCTTAAAAATACTTCTTTTGGTTTTGATAATGGGAATTAATTTTAAATTAATAAATTCAACTTCTTTGTTTTGAATTTGGTAATATAGACTTAATTTTTTTATTCGCAATATCAAAATTAGCTTAGGGATAATTTTTTGTATTTTTCGGAAAACATTCAATTTTTTAAGAATAGTGAAAAACACTGAGTTATTGTTTAAAACTGACATTTTATATAAAAAATTATTTATTTTATTTAAATTTATTTTAGGTCAAAATAGATACATAATACCTATTTAATTTATATTTAATTTATTGGAGTGATTTTATAATAATATTGGATATATAGATATTTTATTGAAGTTTTTACCATCTTTTACCCACCTCCTAAGAGCATCTGCAAATTTACATAAAACTTAATTTTACTGATTCTGTGAGTTGAATTTTAAAAATCTCAGACACACAGTTGATATCAGTAAGTTAAATTTGGTTCGATAAGATTAAAATAATTTTTTGTGAGTAATAACTTTTTACTTGTATTTACCACTGTTAGAAGTAAATAGGGTAATTAGGGGTAAAAATGATATTATTATTATCCTAACACATGTCTTCTTTCAATTATATAAGTAAAATTAGACCAAAAAACCTTATGAATAAAATATGAACCTCTTTGTACACTTGGATTTGATTAGGATATTTATTTTTATTTAATTTAAAGGAGAGTTAAAAGAGTAAAATTCAAAGGTTAATAACTAAAACATATTTAATATAGGGTTACACAAACTATAAATTTGACTAAAAATATTCATTATAAAGAAAAAAAGACTTTCTACATAATGGTATTTTATTTATATTTTTTATACATTATATAATTTATTTTATTTATGACACAATGATGATGAACAAACTAACTAATTAATGAAATATTAAAGTAATTGTTATTATAAATATCCTAATAAATGTAATTTGAGACTTTTTTTGAATTCCAATAATTTTATAGGTTAATATGACATATTAGGGTTGTATATATTATTTTTTTTACAAGTAATAATGCTATTATGAATTTAGTAAAAACAAAATACCAAATCGTGTTAGAAATGACAAAAAAGAGTATTTAAAAAAATATTATATTATTAATTCATATTATATTCATAAAAATATAAGGTTCAGCTAAAGGTATTAAATAATATTATATATTTCATTAATGAACCACTTAAGGTTATCTTGTAAGTTTATTGTATGTTTATTAACCATATAATATAAAAACAGTAAGAGACATTGTAAATGTCAAACTATTTAACTATGAGTTCAATCTAAAATATGAGGTTAATATAGTGAACCAAACCTATAAAAAACCTATTGTCTTGGTGGTTTTAGACCCATCCACACCTTAAACTTTAATGAATCCATTTAATATCCATTAATAACCGAATATTATTTTATTATAAAACAATATTTCTAGCTTTTCCTAAGGTGCCCCACCCCTCGTACAAAAGGGAACTCCACCTTCTCTCTAATTCACACCTTAAAAGTAATTTGGCTTGGCAAAACCCTACCTAGACACCCTATAAACTATCCTAGAAACATCCTAGAGTACTTACTTTAGTCATAAATCCATCCCAAGGAACCCTTTTGATCAAATCAAAAGGAAGAACCTGAAGCAGAGGTAAATATTCCATCACCTCTTTCAAGTTCCTTTCTTCTTCCACTTCCTCTTTATTTGTTGGTTCCATTATAAAAAAATAAATCCAGTATCTTCTATATACTGTGATGTTATTATAAATATGGTAAAACCATATTCATTATTCTATCCATCCTTTGAATGACATGTCACCATACATGCGTACGTACGACTTACCGTCTCCATATCGTGGTGTAATTGTTATTCAATACATTATTATTTAGATTGGTATTATAATGATGTTTAATTGATTTGAATAATAAATATAACATGATAATTATTCGGTATATAAGGTATACCATCCAATTATATATTATTTTAATATCAAAATAATGATATTGTCACTCATGCATACGTACGGATTACCGTCTCCACGAACGCGATTAGATTCGTTCCCCATCATATCTATTCAAGACTAATTTTCATTTGATGATTATAAATAATGTTTAAAGACATGATATAATTCTAGATATGAATAATATACATCCCATCCATAAGAAATATTACCCACATAACAAATAATACAAAGGAAAATGAACTGTTAACACCTGAAACGATGATAATACAAAGATATTGTTAACAAAGCAATGTCAAAAGAAAATATATGATATAATATTAATGTATATGATTCTTTTATAATTTAATAAAAATTATTTCACCATTAAACAAAATTTTAACCAACCCTCGACCAAGGAAAAGTACAAGGTAAGGTTTAATTTCACAATATCTTTATTATCGAAGGTTGTTTTTACGTAAGTATCTACTAGGACCTCATTATAATGCACATCCATGTTTCTTAAAAATGTATTTCAAAACTTTATTACTATTTACTAGCCAATGGGTTAAGACATTTATACCATTATTTGACCTTATATGTTCTGAAAGGAATCATTTTGTCGTTTTCTAAACAAGGTACTTTATGACCTTTTTTATAAAATTAAGGTAAGAATGTCTTTTTAACATATATAGTGGGTGCAGCTATTTTACGCCATTATAACATCGATGAAGCTTCACTTACATTATTATATGAATATTTTCAATATAAATGTTTTCTTTATAATTATGTGACTCTAAAATTATTTCAAAATATAAATAAATATTTCTCTAAAAAAGATTTTGATTTCCTCTATGTCAACATCCTATGATGGATTTTACGTTTATTTGATGTTGATTTATTATGATACAAAACATCCATATGTTATTGAAGGTTTTGTGAAATGGTTGACTATTGATGTGTTATTTTTATACTATTCATGGTTTATGGTTATAGCATTGACATTTCGTATGCTAGTTTTAATAAGAATGATTATGTTATATTTTTCAAGCTTTTCATATGAGGAATGTATTGGACTTAGTAAGTGACAGGTGGACCCCACAATAGCTCCTCAATGCATCGGTATGTCAAATAAGACAAATAGATGTGGAATTGGCCGAGGCCTTTCCAAATTTTATATATGGTTCTGGCTGAGTCCTTAATCATTTTTAGACGTCTTGTCTGAGGCCATGAAAAAATGTTTCAGAATGACCGACATTATACATTCCCTTATTATGAAAATAATATTGAGGTTTTCATGTGGTCATTTGACTAGTAGAATACCCATGATTATGTTTTATTATGCCATTATTTACTCAGCTCATATTCCTCCCATAGTATTATTCATGTTTATTGGTAATGTCATGTGGTTTAAATTATTCAAAATGCTTAATATTTATGTTATCTTGTGATTTATTTCTTACCCTTACTAAGCATTTGAGCTCACCCCTTTCTTATGTTTCATTTTCCCAAGATATGATGAAATTTGTTATGAGTGACTTGTAGAATTAATCTAGGAGGCTTGGATGTTTCTAATGGAATAAATTCATGTTGTATTTCTTGTCAGGTTTTAATGTTTACCTTATGTATGAATCTTGTTTCCAATAATACTAAACTGGTCGGTATTTTAAGACATGATTTCATTGTGATCATGCCAATGTATTAAAATAATGGACCGACTTTGGGTAACTTACGTCAGGGAGTTACAATCGGTATAAGAGGAAGTTTAGTACAATCCATGGAAACTAGATTTAGATAAACTCTGATTAGAGAACAAATCCCTAAGATAGAATTTGAGATTAGTAGAGAATAACTTCATAGAATATTGGTATTGTAGATATTTTGTGATTTTTACAACAAATACATTCCAGTCTGGATATGATCATGTAGAGGCGGCTCTGCCACTGATGTACCTAGGGGTAAAACCCGAAAACAATGTTTTGAGATAGACTCGAACGGGAAATAGTGCACAACAACAAGCCTTGCTTCACTCTTGGTTATGAAACTGTCAGGGGATATTCTTAGGATAATTCTCATTTTATTTCCAAATCATTATGAAGGATTTATTAGGACATACCTCCTAATAAAAAATATTTATATTATTATAGATTATATCCATAAACTATTCAATTTATGTCAGGTATTTTACAAGATTGTAATTATTCATTGTAATTTATAAAGTGACCTAGTGTATTCCATTGTATAGAAATGATGCTTAGTAGAAGGAATTTGAACTACAGAAATACCTATGATCCAAAGAGTTAGAATGATTATATCTTTCACAGTATTAAGCCATAATTTAGAAGGGAAATAGTCTCCCATGTATTCTCAACATATGACGAAATAGTATCCTTTGTTAATAAGATAAGTAAATAATTATCTGAGTCTTATGGATTTGAAGAGAACCAGGAGAATAAAGGATGGAAGAGTGAAAGATGGATAAAGGGAAGAGTGAAAAGAAAGATTTTCCCATATGTGATAATCATGGAAATAATCACCTCAGTATATTCTTGAAGGAAATGTGAGTTTGTTATAAGTTTGGAAAAATATTACCAAGTACATGATTTCAAGGGTAAGAAAAAAGTTTCAAATGTAAAATGATTCCTCTTCAAGGAGTCGGGACACTACACGAATCAATGTCCAAATCATCAGCGTATACACCAAATGCTGCTATTGGATAATAATAATGTTATGATACTACCGAATATGAAGAAGAATGATTAGATTTATTACGTTTTTGTTAAAGTATTATGTCATTTGAGTATTATATTAATGATTTACATGTTATAAGAACTATAGAGTATTTAAGGATTACAATACAGTACAATTACATTAAGGACATGAGATTGTGTGGATCCAATAAAAGTTACTCAGTAGAAAGTTAAATTTTTGGAAAATATATTGTTGAGAGAAAGATAAACCATAATATGCAACTGATATTGAGGTAGTGATTTTGGAATAATGCATGATTAATTTGGATAAATTATATTGGATATTCTTGAATACCTTGAAACTGATTAATGAATTGTATATTTCAATATTGATGGAGTTTACAACCTTTTGGGATAGAAGGAGTATATCCAGTATTATATAAGGTATAATGGAACATGAATGTAATAAATAAGTTTTTAGGGTAATTCAGGATGTTGTAGTGTTTTAAAAGAATACATGATGAAGGTGTTCACATGTCATTATGTGGCAAAAAGGATCTTCATTGTGTTTACCTTACTTATAAATTTGGGACTGTGAGTTTGTACCGAAGTATTATGGATAATTCTTATTTGATATTATTTTTGGATTTCCAAAAAAGGACATCCAGGAGGTTAGGCGGCAACCCGTCGCATCCAGAATGGCAATGAGACTTGAACATGCAACCGAAGGGAAAAATGGGTGTATCACCTACCACTGTCCCACGTGATGTTCTATATTGAATAAAGTAGTTTTTTTTAAAAGGTATGGTAGATGAATTATAAATTCATTTTTTCTGAAACCCTATAAGAATAGGATAAATGGAATATTTTTTGTGTTATATTATCTTTTAGAGTGAATGATGAGTTTTTGGTAAAAATTAATTAAAAGATTGAACTCTACTTGTCATGTATATATTTTTTTCAACTCTTATTCTATGAAGGAATTAATTATTAAACATTAGGTAAGGGATATTAAAAATAAAAATATGTTATCCTAATACCATATGTTTTGTTGAACCGATGTTATTTTAAATCATTGTAGATTGATGGCTTTAAGCCCCTCAATTCTACAATTGTTTGTGACTGATGACCTCGATCACTCCCTATAAAAATTTATGTTTTCCTCCAATTATTTTTCTCTAATTTCAACCAATGTTCTCCTAATCTAGATCAAAAATTGGTGGTGACCTTCTCATTCCCCTTTTCCTCTTATTAAGACTAAATTTTATTAACCCAATTTTTGATGTGGGTTTTCCCACAAAGGTATTTTATATTTTCAACCATTTATTTTCGAAGAACACTTTCAAATTGCGAGGACACAATTTATTGATGGAGGGAAGAATGAAACACCCCATGATATCATAGTATGTTATTTATTTAAAGTAATTCAATAACTTTAACCACACACAACAATGATTTCAAGCGCACCACGACTTACCAAACTAGTTGTTCAAAAGCGGTTACGAATAGTATTAATTAAATTTTGATCTTTATATAATCCTTATAAATTTAGAATCCATATAATGAGTTTCTTAGACATAATGTATGAACAAATTCATTTTATTATATAAAAGAAATATTTTCCAAAAAATTAATTTTACGGCCTTTTAATGGAAATTTATTTTAACCAATATTTGAAAATTTTATGTATTCAATTTGACAAAATAAACTTCTTATTTAGAATCAGGATATAAAAATTTAGTTTCAATAAATGTTTCATTTTTTTATGATAACTTTCATATTTGGGTGAAGTGTGAAAATACTATATTTTAACTGAAAAAAACTTTTTTAATCAAAATAATTTATAGTGTTAAATTATACATTTTAATTGTTCTGGAAGTGTAAATAGATAATATTTTTATCATTTAATCCAATTCCGGTCATTGTATGTAATTTCACATTGAAATTGGACATAAATAAGTGGAAATATTTTGAGAGTTATTATTTCTTAAAAATATAGCTTTTGGTTTTGACAATGAGAATTAATTGTATATTAATAAATTAAAATTATATGTTTTGAATTTGGTAAAATATAATTCATTATTGAATTCAGTATATCAAAATTATATTAGGGTGAATTTTTTTTCTGAAAACATTCAATATTTGAGGAATATTGAAATACAATGAGTTATTTTTTAAAACCAACTTTTTATTTATATAATTATATATTTTCTTTAAATTTATTTTATTTCAAAATATATACATAATACCTATATAATTTCAATTTAATTTATTTAAGTCAGTTTAAATTAATTTTGGATATATACAAATTTTATTGAACTTATTACCGTCTTTTACCCACCTCTTTGGAGAATTTTAAAATTTAAATAAAACATAATTTTACAGCTTCTGTGAGATGAATTTCAAAAATACAAGAGACGTGGTTGAAATCAGTAAGTAAAATGTCGTTCAATAAGAAAAAAATAATTTTTGGTGAATAGTATCTTTTTTACTTTTATTTACCAGAGTTAAAAGTAAATAGGGTTATTAAGGGAAAAAATGATATTATTATTACCTTAACACATGTCTTAATTCTATTTCATAAGTATAATTCAACCAAAAAAACTAATGAATAAAATATGAACCTATTTGGTCGACTTGGATTAGATTCAGACATTTGTTATTATTTAATTCAAAGAAGAGTTAAAAGAGTTAAAATCAAAGTTTAATAACTCAAACATTTTTAATATAGGGTTACAAATAAGATAAATTCAACTAGAAATATTCATTAGAAAGCTAAAAATATTTCATACATAATGGTAGTTTATTTTTTTTAAACATTAAATAAATTAATTTTATTATGAAACAATAATGATGCAATAATTATATAATTAATGAAATATTAAAAAAATATATTATAAATATCCAAATAAATATAATTTATACTTTTTATGAATTAAACTAATTTTCTAGGTTAACATGACATATTATGGTTGGTTATATGAATTATTTCGAAATTATAATGCTGTTATGAATTTAGAAAAAACAAAATTCCAAATAGTGTCAAAATTGACATAAAAGAGTTTTTCAAAAAAATATTATATTATTAAATGATACTCTATTCTTAAAAATCTAAGGTTCATCCAAATTTCTTAAATAATATTATATATGACATTAATGAACCACTTGAGATCCTCTTGTACGTTTATAGTATTTTTATTAACCATATAATATAAAAATACAATGAGACATGGTAAATGTCAAACTCTTTAACTAAGAGTAAAATCTAAAAGATAAAATTATATCGTGACCCAAACCTATCTAAAACATATTGGTTGAGGGGTTTTCTACCCATCCATATTGTATCCTTTAAATAACCATTTTGGATTGATTAGAAACCGAAAATGATTTTATTATAAAATAATATTTCTAGCTTTTCGTAAGGTTCCCCTCACCCCTCTTATAAAAGGGAACTCCCCCTTCTCTCTAATTCACACCTTCAAAGCCATTTCACTCGGCCAACCCCTGCCCATATACCCTATAAAATTTCCTCCCTTCATCTCAGAGGACTTCCTTTTGTTATAAAGTCATACTAAGGAGTCCTTCTGATCAAATCAAAAGAAAGAACCTGAAGAAGAGGTAAATATTTCATTACCTCTTTCAAGTTCCCTTCTTCTTCCACTTAATCTTTATTTGTTGTTTCCATTATAAAATAATAACTCTAGTATATTCTATATAATATGATGTTATTATAAATATGGTACAACCATATTCATTATTCTATCCATCCTTTCAATGGCATGTCACCATACGTGCGTACATACGACTTTCTGTCTCCACGTCATGGTGTAATTGTTATTCAATACATTATTATTTGGATCGATATAATAATGATGTGTAATTGATGTGAATAATAAATATACCATGATTATTATTCTGTATATATGATATACCATCCAAGTATATATTATTTTAATATCAAAATAATGATATTGTCGCTCGTGCGTACGTACGGATTACCGTCTCCACGAACGCGATGAGATTCATTCCACATCATATCCATTCAAGATTAATTTTCATTTGATGATTAAAAAAAATGTTTTAAGACATGATATAATTATGTGTAGGAATAAGATACATTCCATCCATAAAAAATAATACTCACATAACATAGAATATAATGGAAATCTAATCCGTTAACACCCAAAATGATGACAATACTAAGATATTATTAACAATGAAATGTTAAAAGATCATATATGATATCATATTAATTTAGATGATTCTTTTATAATTTGATAACAATTATTTCACCATTATACAGGAGTATAACCTACCCTTGACCAAGGAAAAGTACAAGGTAAGGGTAAATTTCATAATCTCTTTATTATCTGAGGTTTGTTTTTACGTAAGTATCTACTGGGACCTCTTTATCATCCACATACATGTTTCTTAAAAATGTATTTCAAAACAATTTACTATTTACTAGACAATGGTTTAATTTCATTTATACCCTTATTTGAGCTTATATGTTCTGGAATGGATCTTTCTGTCGTTTTCCAAACATGGTACTTTATGACCACTTCAACAAAATTAAGGTAAGATGTTTTTTAACCTATACAGCAGGTGCGACTATTTTCCACCGTTATAACAACGTCTAAGCATCCCTTAAAATATTATATGAATATTTTCAAAAAAAATGTTCTTTATAATTATGAAACTCTTAAATGATTTCAAAATAGAAAGAGATATTTCTCTAAAAAGGTTTTTGATTTCATCTATGTCAACATCCTTTGAAGGATTTTAAGTTTATTTTAGGTTGATTTATTATGATACGAAACATCCATATTTAATTGAAGGTTTTGTGTTATGTTTTGTTGTGGATGTGATATTTTTATACCATTCATGTTTTGTGGTTAATTTATTGACATTTCATATGCTATTTTTAATACGAATGTTTATGTTATATTTCAACCTTTTCACATAAGGAATATATTGGACTTATTAAGTGACAGGTGGAGCCCAATATAGCTTCTCAATGAATTGTTAGGTCTCATGAGACAACTAGACATGTAATTGGTCAAGGACTTTCCCAATTTGATATATGGTTTTGGTCGAGACCTTAATCATATTTAGATGTCTTGGTCAATGCCTTGAAGAAATGTTTTATAATTTCTGGTAGTATACATTCCCTCATTATAAAAAAAATTAACGGTTCATGTGGTCATTCAACTAGTAGAATACACATGAAATTTTTTATTAGTGCATTATTTAATCTGCTCATATTCCTTCCATAAAATTATTCATGTTTATTGGTAAAGGTATGTGGTTTCAATTTTTCACCATGTTTAATATTTATGTTATCTTCCGCTGTATTGCTTACCCTTACTTAGCATTTGAGATCACCCCTTTCTTATGGTTAATTTTCGGAGGATATTAAGATGTTATTTATGAGTGACTTGTAGGAAAACTCTAGGAGGCATGGATGTTTTTAATGGAATAAATTCATGTTGTATTTCTTTTCATGTTGTAAAGTTATACTTATGTATGAATATTGATTCCATTAATACTAAACGGATCGGTCTTTCGAGACATGATTTCCTTGTGATAATTCCAATATATTAAAATAATGCACCGACTATGGGTAACTGGGGTCAGGGAGTTACAATCTCCATCTCGACCACTGCATTCCCCTTTCCTCCCATGAGCAGTAGATCATGTTGGTGCATTTATAGGCCTATCCTATATGCTCTAGAAATACCATCAATTTTTAATTATTGCATTGATCTTGGTCACTATATAGGTACACAACCTCTTTGGTATACTACACCTCTCCCCCATTTTCAATTTTCACGAGGAGAAATTCATATAGATTTTCCTCAACTTCATGGCCACCCACAAACTGATCATCAATAGAGTCACCTTCTAAATAATTAATAGACCCCATGAGCTCACCCTCAACGATTTAGGAACTAAACTCAACCTCTCTTCCACTGATATCATCCCCCCATTGGCCTTTTAGAGACTTTATATTTGAACGATCATGTCAGGAACAAAGCAATTATTGAGGTTGATCTCCAAGGACCCTCATATCTCCGATGATCCTTGGACTGCAAATTCCACATAGCTAAGAGGTGATGTTCCTAGGATCCTTCAGTGATCATTGTCCCATTATTCGATCTTGCCTATAGAGTCCCACATGGGTGTGATCCAGATGAACAGACCCATTCTCACCTCATCCATGGGAGGCCCATTCATCAACATGGTGTCTTAATTCACCTTATATTATAGAGAACATGCAAGATAAACAGAATTCATGATTATGAAAGGATACTTCTTACCAAATTTTTCTAGACAACACAACTTTTGTTAAAACTACCATTTCCCTCAAATACCATGGTTCAATGGAGACGATCAATGTCACAACCCTACCCATGATGGGGCTCAATCCGCAACTACCCCATGATCGCCTCCATAGGCTAGGGGGTGGAGACCAGCGTTGAAGGCATATCTAACATGAGGAGGCCATTTCCTAAGTACCTATATAAAAAATAAATTCATATTGATGCATAATTGTTGAGGGAAATATTTTAAGATTCAACACATATATAACATAAAAATTAAATGCATAACCTATAAGGTTTACAATAGTATCATAGAGTAAAATGAAATGTAAAGGAAAAAATACACGCCCATCCCATGATATTTACCAACATTAATGAATTAGAAAAGTAAACTACAGATAGATCTTAGATCCATAATCTTAATCTGTGACCACCGTACATAGCCCAAATTACAAGGTATCCCTAATCTATTTTGATGTCACCACCGACTAGTCTGAAATCATTATAATACATGATATGTATGAGAAAATAACATGTAAGTTGATTATATAAATATATAATAGGATTCCTTGAAATCAGAAAGGGGGATGTAAGAGATAACATAGGAATAAAGAGTAGGCATGAAGCAATATACAGTGCAAGAGAATGACTCAACCCAAACTATGAGTTAAATAAACATCATCCAAGAACATGGGTCTTGGCACTTTGAGTAGAAGAACTACACATCAATTATTTTACACCTATAGCAGGAGATTTTTCTAAGAAAATCAAACAAATATTAAAATATAAAGGACATGCAATAGCCAATATCATCACCTCTCTTAGAAGGATAGTAACCAAATCCAAGGGTATGGATACATTAGAATAGAAATAAATTTCAAACCAAATGTTCCAAAATGAGAGTGAAATAGGATGTTAATCTCATACCTCAACCTAAGAAGATGAGTCACCAATATTTCTAAAATTGAATCAATGATTCCAAGAATCTCATGTGTCTTCCCTTATGTATTAATCAATGTCAAACTACACCAGGTCACAATACACAAAGCAGCAGTGCCACAATCTATTAGTAGAGGACCCAACAACAATTACAATAGAAGGATTACCCTACCATAATTGATGGAGGACCCGTGCATATCCTAGTATTTGGGTTCCTCTCTAAAAGTCATGAAGGTCCCACTTCCCATCTCTATTGGAGGGTAGAAATTAGTATTAATCGAGGACTCTACTTCCCACCTCTACAGGTGGTTGAAAATCAATATACATCAAGGATTCCACTAATCATTTCTACTAGAGGGTATAACTAGGTAATTTTCGAGGTCTCTACTACTTAGAAATATAAGAGTGTAAAACTTGGTATCCTTCGAGGACTTCACTACACATGTCTATTAGAGGGTAAATTATAGTAGTCATCAAGGACTCTACCACCCATCTCTAGTTAAGGATATCACTCAGTTATCTTTGGGGACTCCCCTACAAAAATTTACTAGAGGAAACAACTTGGTAGTCTTTGGTGATCCTGTGTGATCACTATCACAATCAAGCATCACCTATACAAGTTTCATGCCTGGAATATTATTTGCATATCTCGAAATCCACATCATAGGGAAAAATCACCTTATACGTGAAACAAAACTTAGTATAGGTTTATCTCGGCACAAAATTCGAGTTCAAACAAAAAGGAGATATAGAAATATTAAAATTCTTAAAATGGATTCAATGGATAGATATATTTTGAGGAGCCCCAAATGATGTGTGGTCCTACACTATGGCCTGGTCGGGTACCTAGAATGTACATGACACCCTACCCATGTAGTGGTACACGCCGGTAAGGTGGACAACAAGACATGTCCATGATAACAAGGATTGGTCCATGTCCTTTTTATTGTATATGTACATGACCCCTTATACATGTACTTTGGTAAATGGCATGATACTTCACACAGGGTGCTACTCGTGTGGCCTAGATGTGTCTATGTACATTGGTACATAGCCTTGTGTCTGTCTGTGTACTCCCACATGGATTCCTGTCCATGTGGTCCATCACAAGGCTCATCCATCCAGGGTTGATGTACACTACATGTATGAGTGCTACACGCCGTTCCATCCATACATATTTCTAAAAACCCTATCTCCCACACATAAGGGGATATACGGTGTCAGTTCATTATTGTAAATGGTATGTAGTTAGGTTTTTAACTGTACTATATAGACATTATCAACTACTTGATTGCATCCATTACACTTTGATTTCAGCACTATGTCATTCCAAAAGTACAGATCATGGATAGATCTATCATTTCCAATCATAATTTACCAAAACATGGATTTTGGAGATTGATTGGAGTTCTTTCACTCAACACATACTTCAAAAACACTTATACCTTTTGGGGTTTAATATTTTATAATTTAATCAATCATATGTGCCTAAAAACGATCACATATATTAAAATATTTCATCAATACAATTCTTGTTGTTTGATCCTTCATGATTCCAGGTGACTGAATGGGATCGGTACTACCTGACAATGTAAATGATGATCAGGGTTCATAATGGTTCCCAAAATGTATAAAATATGGGATAAAAAAACCTCAACAATATTGTAAACATCATTTTCCCAGATTTTTATTCAAATGATCAAAAAAGATGATACTGGGGTTAGATACAAATTTTTTTAGAAAATTATTTTCGTTTGTAGGTTCACTCCTAGTCCACAATAAGAATATATCGATAAAAGATATCTATCTGCTCAGCAAAATCTAAAAAAATATGGTGTAAACAATAAATTGATTATTCCAATCAGGGTAATGGATCATTTTTATCAATTAACACACTCTATAATGATAGAAATAAATCCTTTAATTTTAAACCTCCAAATCTTCTCCATTCTGGAATTTTTTATACGATTTGGGTGATACACCAATGGAGGAAGAAGGATGATCTCTGGAAATATCCCAGGGATTATGTGGATAACAATTTAGGATTATAAATGGTGATACATTTATAGATATTTAATTTATGATTCAAATGACTGAATGAATTAAATTAATAATTAGCTATTTCACTAAATGTAATTCCAACAGCGAGGTGTCGTAACTTCCTGTACTGACCAATTTTATGTAAAACAAAGGGTAAAAACTATGTTCCAAAATCCAATATGGTATTAGATCTCTAATCCAATATTCTATTTAAGAATAATCTTATTTTCTCCGGGAAGCTAAGTGTGTGCAATATTTAATATATTTAATATTTGTTATAATATAGTTTCTAGGCACACTAAGACACATAATCATACTTCGTCTTAGCACCTTTCTCTGAAAATATGTATAGGAATATTTTGAAGTCATACATGGAATATCCAAGACATTACACAATTCCCTACTTCAATATGTTCGTCCCCTTAATGATAAACAGAAAAAAAGATCAGTATATTTATCTTCTGCATGGATCTCCTACTCCAAGGAAATCTCATGCACATTCTTATGCCCCCAAAATTCACAATTCACAGGGATAGTATTTCCACGTATATTTATTTCCATTCAATCCTTGATCACCACTGGGTGCTCCAAAATAATGTCTCCATCCTCAATATTTGGTTAATCCATGTTGATAACATAGGTGGGTTCATACACACTTCACTTTAGTTGTGAGCCATTTAAGATGCTGAGCATCAGCTCCAGCTGTGTGAGTGAGGAAAGGTGCTATGAAAACACCCCAATACATTTCATAGTCTTGAATAGACCAATGAACTTGGGTATAGGCTTCCTCCCCATATGATCCCTAAAATTCCACAGCATAAGGATTCTATCTAGAAAACATGGTCACGCTACTCAATCTCCAGAAGCCTACATTGGTGATTTTCATAAGATATCAATCAGATTTGGGCTATCCTCCTCCACACATGGATGACCTGTATCTTCTTCGTTATCATTAACACTATATTTGGGCCCTTATGAGGTGTCTCACATATCTCTATCTAGTACAATGGTGAAATACAAGGTCTCTTGTATAGGGCCTCAAAAGGTTCCAGGTCTATCGTTGAGTTGTAGATGTTGTTTTGCATAAACTCGTCCAAATGCATGTGATCTTATTAACTTTGGATGAAGTCTAAAATGAAAGACCTCAATATATCATCCATCTTATGGATATTCATCTCAGTTTTAACCTGGGTATGGGGGGTAAAAGTTTGTATTTATCCTCATCTATTTTCTAATCTCATTATATCGGACTCTCCACAATCATGTCATAAACCATACATCATGAAAAGAGATAATCGTCAAGGAAAACCCATGAATTTGAATGACCTCTTATATTCAAAACTTCCCAAATCAATCCTTCAAACTCTACTCCATGATAGAAAGGTAGTGTGCCAAATTTTTTAGTTGGTCAACTATCACCTAGATGGCCTCTTGTACATTCACTATGCATGGAATATGGATTATAATGTCCATGGATATTTCATCACACTTCTACACATGGATTTTACAGGGACGCAACAAACCTACCAGAACATAGTGATCAGCCTCCACCCACTTACATGTGATGCACCGCGATATGAACTCAACTACAATTATTCTTATCTTCGGGCCACAAAAACTACCATTGGAGGTATTTGAAAATCTTTACCATAGCAGGATGTATCGCTAGGGGAGAAGTGTGGAACCTCCACATCACCTCCTCCCATATCATGTTAGGAACCATTGTCCATCCTTGAAAAAATATGACTTGATTATCTCCTTCAAAATACTCATCTAGTGAAACCTCCATGGATATCCATTCCTAAAAACCACATAGTCAATGTATCCAATCTGAAACTCCATCAAACACTTATAATGAGGTTAGGAAAAACCCCTTGACTGCAGAAATTTGTTCCCTCCTACATTACCAAAGATTGTTTTGAGATGCCAAATGCTCTGAAGCCTACTGCACCAAGAGATCCTAGTACATCATGCAATGAGAATATTCTTCTATGTTTCTCTTCCCTAGACAATAGTCTATATCAATGTTAAGGTCCGATAGTAACTCCATCTTGTGAAGATGTCTATGATTTAATACTCTCTGAATGAAGAGGTACATGTGCCTCTGGTATTCCGAGTAAAATAAAAAGCACTCTCCTAAAAGATAGTGCATCCACATCATAAAGGTGAATATTACCACTAATATAAATAAGTCATGAGTTACATAATTATGATCATGGTGTATCAACTACGTAAACTTATATGTGATAACTTCATATAGCTTCTTTGACATGTATCCAAGCCCAGCTCTCGAGGAATCATAATACATTACATACTCCACACCCTTCTCTAGTAGCCTCAACAAAAGTGAACTTCTAATACTTATATAAACACCTCAAAGGAACTCTGAAACTACGTCAAATAGGAAAAATGCATCCCTTTCCCTGATAAAGTGGTTGAATGGTGTATAAATATTCATAATTATACCCCAAACCTCTTGTAGTATCACTTAAAACTGATAACGATCCACAACTCTAACACACTCTTGGTTGGATCCAAAGATTGAACTGGGTTAATGATCATAGGTTATACAGATAAAACATCCTCATAAATTACTTTCCATAGAAATTGTACCTCATTTATCTAAAAATAACACTTTAGAAGTTTCTCATTTATCTAGTTCTCTTGAAGAAGATCCAGGCCTATCCTCAAGTGATCTGCATACTAATCATCTGAAGTAGAGTAGATGTGTACCACATCAATGAAGAAAACCATAATTTTGTTCAATTTTGTCTTAAAAAACTAGTTCATAAAATCTATAAACATGGTTTTGGAATTCAACACATAAATGTTAATCACTTGAAACTCATAGTGTCTATAGCGACATCAAAATTCCATCTTTGGTTTATCATCCTTTTGAATCATCAACTGGTGGTAATCGGACTAGAGATCGATCATTAATAATAGTGCCACGCCTCTCAACTTGTCAAAGAGTTCATCATTCATTAGTATTTTTTACATTTAATTTATTATTTCAGAGTTATGGTGATGAAAATCCACACAAAACTGCATGCTCTTGTCTTCCTTTTTCATGGAAAACACAAGAGCTTCCCAAGGATACATAATGGGTTTTATAATTCACTTATCATGAATGTACTCCAACATAAACTGTATCTACCAGTTCATTTTACCGGACATCTTATATGACTTAGAGGATATTAGAAGGGCCCCAGGTTGATATTTGATTCATAAATCCATCTCTCGCCTCTAGGGTAATCCTGGAACATCCTCTGGGAAGAATTCCATATAATTATCCAAAACTAATGAAATATTGTTTCTTGATGATCCTACTGCACCATTTTTATACTCAAAAATTTATGGGTGATGGGTTGTAACCTCCTACTCACATCACCCACTCACCCACCCAGAAGTCTCCCTCACCATAAAAAGTGAATCTCGTCCCATCAATGCATAGGCATCTGACTTGTACGCAGTGAAAGTAAATATGGACTCAACCCATGAAAGACCAATAAATTACCTAGATGAAATCATAGGTTTCCATCATGTGGAACGAAATTTCCCTCATGATCCTCTCTCCACCAAGAGATAACATGTACTACTAGAAGATGAACGATATGAAAGGAGCATTCCCAAAATGAATCTATAGACGAAGCTATTATTATATAATATCCATTCAGATCTGCAACTCTTGAACTAATAGTATAGGTTTGAAGTAATTAATGAAACCTATGTATACTAATATATATGTAAGAGTATAATAATCATATATTTTACCTCTTTTAATCTGATGCGATGTAGAGTCATCAGGCACATAATCATATATCTCTCCACTACCCCGACCACCGGCTCCCTGAGACTAAAATACGCCACATGATGTGGTAGTTTAAGGATCTCATAACATCTTCCACCAACAATATCTACTCACACTAAAATTCCATATCCATATCCATGTGGACTTCCCTTTATTTATCACAGAAGAGATCCTTAATCACAGTGTTGCTACTTCAATGGAGTTCCATTATTAACCATTATGTGCTCCTCGGAACATCTGGTTAAGAAATCATTTGATATGCAACCTCACAATTCACAAGCATTGTGTCGACCCTCTCTGGGGTTTCTTGGTTCCTTATGTTTTCCCTGCACTGCATGACCTCATGTATGAAACTTATTGTTAAAGGAGTTTTGATTTTGAGATCTCACCTACCAGAAACTAAAAATGACTCATCTCTATGACTACCACTACCATCTCTAGAGGTCTGGTGACCATCATATAGAAATATATTTATCCCAGTTTCCCACTCTAGCACCATGACAGAGTTGCAGATTCACCAGGGCAATACACTGGCAAAGATCTATTTATGGAGTCCCCACTCAAAATTATATACTTGGATGTATCCATCGCATATCATGTTAGAGGAGTACAACAGAAGGTCTAAAAACCTCACTATGTTCTCATTCATCATCATCCCTATCTATTGCATCCTTATAATCTCCTGAATCAGAATTGAGCAAAAGTAGGAGGGGTTATACACCTCACATTACAACTTATGGATGGTGGCCTAGAAAGTTTCAACCCATCATTCATTTGTGTAACAAGGCTCCACAACTTCTCAACTACTTCCTGGAAAAGGATAGATTCCAATAAAACCACATAATATATTAGGTTCTGAAAGAACCTGAAGATACAAACCACACAATCTTTTAAATCCCCTACCACATGAGGATCATGCTCTCCATAGAACCTCAATGTCCTATCCTCTTATATTATGATAATTTTCATCAAAATAGGTGATGGTTTTTCTAACTCCCCACCTCAGGAAAGAATATTTTAGGATGACTCTAGAACTGAGGCATTATCACTCAACAAATCATCATCCTAATCTGGAACTGGTATCCAAGAAGGCTATCATTGTTTAGGCATCTTATGATATTTCAAGATGTATCATAGTCATATGAGAATATATATATGAAAAAAACGGGGAACAGACTAAATAATGATAGTAAAAGACTCCATCTTATATGTTGCATATTTCATAGATCCCTACAAACAATGAATCGGTAGTCCGAGTAAACAAATAGGTAGTCAATTTCCCAGGGAATAGATTCATTGGCTGCCCATACCATCACCAGATTCCTTAGCTTTCATTCCTCACTTGAGAAACATTGAAATCATCTCCTTAAACCCTATAAAAACCTTGTAATGAAACAATTACCAAAAACATCCCAAGAAATTAACATTCTCTGATACTAATCATTCACAGACCGAACCGAGTCAATGCTCAATTCGTAAATACCTAAATCTGTCCTACATAGGCTAGGGGTGTCGACCAGCACCCAAGGAATATCTAACACTGGGAGACCTTATCCAAACCACCTATATGCACACACATATCCATCTTCATGTAGAAGTAACAAGTGAATGAGTAGAATATACTACACAACTATAAAGTAGACAAGATTTCATAACATCTAGGGAGTACAATAGTAAAATAGTGATAACATAAAAGTGAATAGGAAAAATAAATTACCAACCAGAGATATGTACCAACCTAAAAAACGATGAAAAAAATTATTGAGAGAGTTCTTCTCTTGAATCCTAAGCTGTGACCACCATAAGAAGTCTAATGTGATAAGTTTCCCTATGATCCACTGATGTCAAAACTGACTTATCCATCATCTACATAAGGCATGACAACTATGTAAAAGTCTCAAGAAAGGGTGAGTTTATACATACTTATTAGAATTACCGAAAATCTGAAGGGGGATCAGTAAGAGATACAACAAGAATAGAAGGAATGTATGATGGATAAAACATATAGTGAAGGAGAACAACACAACCCAAACCAAGAGAAAAAGTAACCTCACCCAAGAACCATGGAATATAAACCCGAAGGATATGAAATAAAAATTAATCCTTTAACACCTATAAGAGGGTGTAGACTCATACAACCATGATAAGATAAAAATTGAAATAATGTGGAATACTATGCATGCTTAATCCTCTCCTAGAATGAATATAAAAAATCCAAGGGAATAGTTTAACCATCTCTGTAGATACATTCATGGAAAACGATCAAGAATGGTGATAAAGATGTTAGATAAAAATTCAACAACCAAATAAATGTAGTATGTTGGTTCGTTCTTAGAACACAATTGGTGTAGAATTATTAAAGGGAGAAAACTTCTCATTCAAATTTAATCTAATAGGGAATAAAATAATTGTCATGTCCTTCATAGATATTTGATCATTATTTATTTATGAACAAACACACAAATGATATATAGAATTTATTATGATTGTTGAATCATATCAGCTCTAATCAATAGTTTTTTCATCATCCAAGGTGATTTACCAATAGTGGAGGAAGGAGGAGCTCGAGTGTTATCCCATAGTTTATGTGGACAATAACTGAGGATTACCAATTATGATGCATTTTTAAAAAAATATATTAGGGTCAAAAAAAAATATTTAATTAATTTAATATATATTTATTTCACTGAATGTACCTCCAATGAGATAGGATTCTGAATGCCTAACACTGAAATTTTTTTTATCATGCCTAGGGTAAACACAATTTTTTGGACTCAACCATGGTATCATACTTCTCATACAAGCATCTATTTAGTAATTGTGAGATTGTTTCTAATAATTTTCACATGAAGAATATAAAATATATTT
This sequence comes from Viscum album, assembly GCA_963277665.1. NCBI lineage: Eukaryota > Viridiplantae > Streptophyta > Magnoliopsida > Santalales > Viscaceae > Viscum > Viscum album. The sequence continues at coordinate 1,520,181,651 of OY728123.1, read as the reverse complement.
ATTCTTTATTATGTTAATTTCGGGCACACCTAGCTTCAGAATCACACATCATCTAAACACCTAGGACATGAAATATATATATATATATAAATAATTAAATTTCTAACAATGAAAAAATTAATTCTCTACAATAGACTTCCTCATACTGTTCACGATGGAGCTGTTGAGGATAGATGATGAAATCTACTAGTGGGCGTCGATATACGTTGAGGGCACTGATGAGGTTCCCAATCACCATACAGTTGACCCCAACCCATCCTCTACCACCACCTCATCCCCTTATTTTACCAAATCCATCTCAACCCAATCCTCCACCCCCAACATTTTCTCACACATTACCATGACCATACCTAACCATAACACCACCCATATCCCTTCTGCACCCACTACTACATTTCCAACACTATCATCCACCCCATCCTTCCCTACAGACCTTTGGCCCATACAATATTGTATTCTGGAGAACCAAAATAAAATATGATGCTAACATGAATTTCTATTTGTTGAACCAACCTTTATTAACACCCCTATATTAGAACCAACCCTTTTTATATTCCATCACTAACCCACTATAGACCCTATGTAGCAAAAATTATTTTTATACATTACTATTACATCATTTTAATGATAAAAAGTATAAAATTGTTAAACAAAAAGGATTAAAGGGTTTAGTGTCTTGGAAAAATTTGGACCCCACATAATATTTACCTAATAAAAAATCATTATTTAATTAATTCTTCTCTAGATTCATAGTAAAACACATTTTCTCCTTAGTACATGTAGTCACATGAAGATATGCATCAAAAAGGGGGTGGGCTAAAATCCCAGTAAGAGGATATACAGGAAGATGAATAAATATAAAATGAGTGTGAATTATCATCATAACATTAGTATGGGATAATCATCATAACCAAGAGTATATGAATTATAAAAAAGAATCGAACGTGGAAATGCATAGAAATAAAACATCATATCGTAGTGGTAAAATAACACATGTTGTTATTAATAAATCATGCATCATTTTCACACATAACATATGTGAAAAATGTTAAAATAATCATTGTGAAAATGATAGAATCTTGTTCATCTAAATTTCACTTTATCTCATGAGATAAATCACATTACCTAATTAATTGGAGTTCTATATAATTCTGAGAGTACCTATCACATCACAACAGTTACATAATCACACATACCACATAGAACATATAGAATTAAATGAAAAAAAATTCCCATGGAATGGAATGGATTTCATTTAAAAAATAATAAAATTATGAAAAAACATCTGGGTTTCAAAAGATTATAACATACTTTCCAAAGAATAAACAATCTCGTGTGAAGAAGAAATAATCTCAAGAGAAGGAAAATATATGTTTTAAAAAAGTAATTTTGGAAAAATTATTTAATTTTTCAAAAACTCATACTGAAGCATGAATATCACAAAAATAAAACGGGATGGAAAATGAAATTATATTTGAAAAATATTAAAATAAAATCCATAATAAAATTTGGAATGAAAGTGGACTAACCAAAAGAAAGAAAATTGGGTTCCATAATCCAATTACCTCATGTTTGAATTATTTATTAACTTTAGTATCCTAGATAATCAAATTATAATACATAATTAATAAATAAAGAACCTATTAAAAATTTATTATACTTATTATAACTTTATTTAGTTTATTTATTTCCATTATAATGAGTTATACTGTTTAATTTCATCATTTGGAGTGTTTGTTTTCTTGGTTTTTATGATCAGTTCACTAGTATACGTGTATGGAAGATCATGTAAAAAGAGAATAATAGTACACAATTGAAATTATATGTTATTGAGGAACTTATAGGAGTTTAATTGGTCATATATATTAATTTTTTTCTATATATAAAGATTATTTATTAGATAACATATTGATGGTGGTATTTTAGATTAATTTTGGTGGTTTTGATCACAACAAACTCATTTTTTATTATTTAATATTATATATAAATTTTATTTAAAGAACATAAAAATGGATAAAAAATAAATTTTAAAATCTTTTCCAACCAATATACTGATTATTTACCATAATTGAAGGCAATTTTATGAATATTAGAACATGTCACCCCCTTATATGATAAATCAATACCTCACATACAATGTTTTCATTTATAAAGTAATAGGGGGAGGATAAAGGGTTTGATGATGGATTATTCCATTAACATAACAAAATTACAGTACATATAATATATTGGAGTTTTGACGAATCATTTATTTCGGGTTCTGATGATTTAATAAAAAAAGAAAAAAATCAAAAATAAATTAAAAAAAACAGAAACATGAATTTTCCTCTTCAATTATTCTTTTTGATAACCTCCTTAAGGAATTTGTTTTTCAAATTTTTTTTATAGTAAAGGTTCATAGACATATGGGATGTGATTGGATGATTATTGGGAATAATTTGGATGAGATTAATTATTTTTTAGGTTTGAGGAGAAGGAATGGTGAGGGGTGGTATTTCTATTGCTGGAGTGCAGTGTTTTTGGATTATTATATAAATTAGTATATTATTATATCTCAAGAATAAGAATATTTTAAACCTTATTACGATACATATTAATATAAATAAGTATAAATCGAGATTATGGTTCTTACATAAGCAATGAATCAGGGAATAGTGTATTTAACTTATAATGTATATATACATTAAATTACTATATTTTACTATTCACCCAATAATGACGTATTTTAGAAAAAATAAATATATTCAATCTAACAATTTGTTGATTTTTAGAATTTAAAAATGTACTCAATTTTATGAAATTAATTTAATAAATATGAGAGTTTTAATTTATAATTAAAATATTTTTTATTGAAAAAATAGCACTTTTAAAATTATATATAATTTTATGAAATTTTCAAAATATAATGAAGGTATCATAAATTTATAATATATTTATAATAAAAAAAAAATTTAATTTATAAATAAATTTTATGAAAATATATATTCTTAGAAATAATTAGTTTAATTAGAAAATAAAATATTTATGACTTAAAAAGAATTCTAACACCGAATTTATTATTTTTAAAATAAATAATTATTTATAATGTGATATAATCATATAATATTTTCATTTATTAAATTCATAAATTTTATATATACAATTATAGGTAATGATAATATTAAATTCATTGGGTGACTATTTGTAATGGTCACATTACATTTCCAACGGTCATGTTACTATAATAGTGATTTATGTTCCAAAATTTATTTAAATAATTTTTATTTCCTAAATTAATTATTGATATAGATTTTATTATGTTATATATGCATTTAAATTTTATATATAATATATAAAATAATTATAAGAAGGGAAATTTCATTTATAGAATTTTGGGTCATTTAATTCTTCCCCCTTATGAAATTTCACCATCGATACGTTATTTTAAAAAGTAAAGTGAAAACGGGCGAGGGAACTTTTCCTTCACCACTTAATTTGGCTCTCAGGTTTCCTCTTCATACATATGTTTCCACCATAAAACATTCACAAATAGAGTTGTCTTGTTACGTAGAACATGATCTACATTATCTAGGATCGTCACCAATTTCTCATTATTAGAGTATTCATTTTCCAATTGTACAACATATGAATTAAGTACATGTTAGAGATCTGGTATGTACTTCCATAGGAGGAATAATCGAAGTAATTAATTTATTTGAGATAGGTATTGTGGAAGTTCCAATTGGTTGGAATCATCTAAGAATCAATCAACAATCTAAAAATGGTTAATATACATGGGAATTAGCATTTTTTAATTCTCAAATCTGATGAACCTCTTCCATGGAGATATGTGGAGGAATACCATGCCACCAACCTATACTCTATGTCTTATCATTGATTTTTTCATAACTATTCTATTTAATTTTGGATTCCTTGATGTGATAATGAATGGTATTCACCTTATCTACCATTTCATCAACCATTTCAGGTCCCATAATATTAAATTCACCAAAATATTCATAGAATTCTAGTGTTATGTATCTTTTCCCATAAAAGGGATTCATATGGATCCATTTTGATACTCGAGTGAAAACTGTAGTTGAAAGATAACGCTTCCAAATATAGTTGTCAGTCCCATAATATATTGATGTCCATAGAACAAGCTATAAACATTTATTCTAGTTTATGAATACTATATTGATATTTGCTATCATTTTGAGGATGATAAACCATACTGATCTTCTGGTTAGTTTTAGACTATTTTTGATTATTTTTAATAACATGATGGTGAGTCACAAATCCAAATCCTATATAATTGATAGATTCAATCTATTCATCCTTATCACTTATGGATGTGTATTTGTGAAAGATGATATTTTGATAACTCCTGTCATATTTTTATAATGTGAGCTATCTTTTTATGATGATCCACAACAACCCCTATTGCATTGCTTCCTCTGGATTTTCTCAGAAGTCTAGTGATAAATTAAATGGTGATATTTTACCATTTCTATATTGGTATGGGTAATGGTATCATCATCCCTTATTCTTTTTCTAATCTTCCTTCATTGTCTTATATACCCTACATTTTTATATATATTCAGTAATCTCATTCTTCATATTTCCCTATAAAAAATATCTTTGAGGAATCGATACATCTTTGTGCTACCCATGGGAATAGAGAAGGTTAAGATATTTGAATCACTAAAAATATATTTCCTTATATATGGATTGGATAGAAAACATTGTCATGAAAAAAATATTACAACTCCATCATATTTTATTTTAAACTCTCAAGATTTACCATTTCTCATAGCTTCCACCTCAGGAATTTAAACATCATTTCTTTGAGAATCATATAATTTTCCATGAGGGATGGTTGAGAAATCATTTTGAAAAATATTAAAGGGATACTTACTTAATTATACCTATGTACATACATTGTAAATCTACGAATATTGGATCCTTCAGAAATATCATCATTGATTATTTTTCAGGATCCTTTCTATTTAGAGAATCATCCAATTAATTTTATTTAAAGGGATGGTAGTGTATTGAACATTCTTAATACTTGATGAGATCTAAAATTACTCATTGGTGGATATTATTATCCATATATATGAATATTTATTTGAGTATATTATTATTAGTATATATTTTACCCATCTCTACATAGATATAATTCAACCATATTTTCAAATATAAGATCATAGTTTCCAACTCTAGATCATATGCGAGATAGTTTTTCTCATTAATTTCCAAATTCCCTGATTCATCAGCTATCAACTTATCATTTTTCCCTAGTACACATCATAATACTTTATTTGAAGCATATTTTTATACCATATAGGGTTCCCCACATGTTGGTAGTGTGAGTACGGGTGTAATGACAAGCCAATTTTTCAACTCTTGGAAGATGAATTCACATTCACGAGTCAAGTCATTTTTTTATCACTTACAAGTTAGTTTTGTTTTTGGGTTTGAAAATAATGATATGTTCTTAACATGTCACTGGTAAAACCCATCTAAACTTAGGAAACTATGGATCTATATTACGTATTTTTTCCTAGGCCACTCTTCGACTACCTTTGTATTAGAAGGGTCTATAGATATTCCTTTTCTAGTGATGACATCCCCATGTATAGTACTTCCTCCATCCCGAAATCATATTTACACTGCATTTCATCATGTTTCTCCCTTCTCAAATCCTTTTTCATGTTATTCAAATGATCCTAATGTCTTTCCTTACTCATAGAATAATAGAATATCATCAATAAAGCCCATACTTTTGTTTGAGGTAATCTGTAAAGGCTATATTCATTAATGCCAGGAATATTTTTTAAAAACATAGTGATTCAAAAGGTCATAACTATGAAGTCATAGTGTCTTTACAACATTTGAATGATGGTTTTTGGGAATATATTTCTTTCTCACCTTTATTTGGTGATATCTCTACCAATGTTCTTCATTAGATAAATACCTGGAATAATAAAATTTATTGAACGACTCATATGTTCATGGTAGAGGATACTTTTTATTTATCATTATTTTTTATATCATGATAATCAATAGAGAGGAACAATTATTTACCCTTCTTCTAGATGAAGAGTGATGGAACACCCCATGGAGAGGCACTCAATCATATAAATCACTTGTCTATAGAGAGGAATAATGATGCATCCTTCTTCTTTAATGTAGTCCATCATGATGAGAATTTCATCGAGCATGATTTTAAACATTTTCTCAGTCATTTGATCTAGGAATACTGGGTCATATGGAAATAATATCCATACTTGAGATGATGATTTTGATGGTGATTTGTCCTCTTCATTAAAGTTGTATGGAATTAGAGGATGACTTGGGATGAAAATAGTGATATCCCTATCCAGAAAGTTAATTTTGTATTTGTATACATGTAGAAAATACATGGACAATATAAAATAAAAATCAATCAAATGATGTAATAAAATATTTTCGTGGAGGTTCAGTCCACCAACATTAAATGGGGATGCGTTATATACTTTGGATGCAATAATTTCTCAAATTGAAGTTCTCATAGATTACATATCCTTAATATTTTGAGGTGGTGTATAAATAGTTATTCCAAACTAATGAATGTAAAAAACCATAATCAAATATTACATTATTTATTATTTAATGAATAACTAGACTACATGTCACCACATCAGTGTTGGAATCCATTTTATTATTATTGGGAGAATAAATATTGATTTTCTAATTTTTATATATTTGATGATAATAATGATTACCCTTTAGGACTCAACATTTAGTGCACTATGTTGGATATTTATGTTACTACCAATAATTGAATCATTGAATCCTCTGTGGTTCTCTTTTTTCCCCTACCTTATTTTCACGTTCCTCATCTCTCTTTGACACTAATGAGTTTGGTGGCCTTCTATCCCACAATTAAAAGAATTTCCTTATCTCTTTGAGGTAATTCCCATGATGCTTCTTCCCACATTTTCACGAGTGAGTGGTTGAGTTTTCATTCCACTATATTCATAAAAACCCCTATCATGAAACTATATCTTTCATATCTTATTACCATAGTTGCAGGATCAATCTCCCAATTCCATATTCAGTTTCAGAGCACATCAAACAACTTATTAATAAGTCAAAATGTCATGAATACCTAGAAATGTTTGAAGGAATGGTCTTAAATTACTAAAGAATGTTTCCATTTTTTTATCATTTTAAAAAACAAAACTCAATGGATACCTTTCATTCCTTATGGAGTTTGATTTGTAAGCTATATTAGATTCACCTTCCATTTTCTTTTCTCTATGAAATATCTCTCTACCTTTTTATAAAGACATAGAGGTAAATACATGTGATGAAATATTTTATTAAACACTTCTCACTCAATCACGTAAATTTCATCCATTTTTGTGGTGGTCATAATTAATGACTACCAATGATTAGCCTCTCCATCTAAAATATAAATGGATAAACTCGTCTTCTCTATATCAGGACATAAAATCAAATAAAATATCTTCTCCATTGAGTTAACCCCCTATTTCATTCCTAGTTGATCAGAAGATCCACTAAACTTTGTCTTAAATTTCACATAAAACACTTTATATCCAATTTATCCCTCATAGGTGAAGGATGATGCTTCGGATTATTCAGGTTATTTTTCGTAGCTTGAGGCAGTTCACTATGAATCACTATGAATTTATTAACTTCAAATACCATGAAATCTAGGATGTCATTTGGGAAATCAATAAATTATCCATTGCATGAGTTTTTTTACTGGTTTATCCTATTTCTAACCATTTTCTATAACAGAAATGGTTTGAACAAAATATAATTCCACAATTCATGAATAAATAAGTTATTCCATTGTGAAATTAACTCTAAAGGTATATCATGTCATATCCCTATGATTTTAATTTTTATAAACCATTGATTCCTGTGTTATTATTTAAACATAATCATATAATAAGGGTTTTCACTAATGTTCTCTAATACTAATTCACAAATTAGCAAAACTATTCTTTGATACCAACCACAACGACCCTACTTCTCTGACATTACTGTTACTTCATTTTAAAGTAAAATGATAAAAAAAATAACACAACATGGATCCAATTAATTATCCTCTTGGTAAAATTAAGACCATACATAAAATTTTGCAAATAAAATATAATAATGAATTAGTTCTTTCTTCTATATCTTTTTAGTAGCCCATGTTTTCGCTTTACTACATGTCGTCACCGGAGGATATAAATCAATGAAATGGGTGAGATAATAGCCCACTAAGAAGATAGATAACAACTAAAATCAATATAACATGGGTAAGACTAATCATCATGACATAATTCTGGTATTATAATCATAATAATTAGATAAAGAAATGTGAGAAGGCATTTAATATAGAAACACATAATAATAAAACATCATCTATTAGTGGTAGAATACCACACTTAGTTGTGAAAAAAGATAGCATCATGTAGATTCATAACATAAGTTCATATTCATAACATCATAATTCAAAACAATATAGCATCATGTTCATTAATATTTCATATTTTATAATGAGATACATCAAATCAACCAATTCATTGGAGCACTTTATAATTCAAAGCACACAGATCACATCATAACCATTACATAATCATGCATTCCACATAGAATGTATATCAGTGTTAGACATAAAATAAACCATTAAAAGAAATGTGAATCATTTTCAAAATAATTCATACATGAAAAAATTTGGGGTTCCAAAAGATAATATCATACTGGAATAGGAATCATCAATCTAGTGTGAAGAATAAACAATCGTAAGAGAAGTAAAAGATCAGTTTTAAAAAAAATACTTCTTTTGAAAAAATGTTTTCATTTTTCATAAAATCAGATTTGAAGCATATATATGCCAAAAAATAAATTGGAAGAATAGTGAAATTTTATTTCAGAAATATTTAAAGAATTACCATACTAAAATTTGGAATGAATTAGTAATAACCCAAATAATTGAAATTGGGTTTTATAATCCCTTTACCTTAACACTAAAGAATCTATATACTTTAATATCCTGGATAATCAAATTAGATTCATTAATTAATAAATAATTAACATCATATATATGTTTTTCATTTAATATAAATTTCTCAAGTTCATTTAAGGGCATTGTTATGAGTTATAGAGTTTAAATTAATTATAAGGGAGTGTTCATTTTCTAGGATTTCTTTGTCTGTTCGCTTTTATACATGTATGGAAGATCATTTATAATGGTAATAATTGTTTAAAAATGAAATTATATTTAATTAGGGAAAATAAATGTCTTTAAGTTATCATATATATTATTATATTTGTATATGTGAGAATTATTCCTTAGATAAAATGTTAATAATAATGATTTTGATAATTTTTGTTATTTTTCGATCACAACGAACTCATTTTGTTTTATTATTTAATATTTTGTATTTTTGTTAGTTGTAGAACATACAATGATTATAACATAAATTTTAAAATCATTTTCAAACCCTATAATGGTTTTATGACCATCTTTGATGGTGGCCTCACAAAACTAGAACATGTTTTCCAAGGTGACAAATCGACACATCATGGATGATGTTTTCATTTTAGAATAAAAGTTAGTAGAGGAGGTGTTTAATGATGAAATATTACATTAACATAATTATATAAATATAACAATATCACACTGGAGTTATCATGCCACATGAATGATGGTAGGTGAGGAGAGGATAACAAAGTAATGAAAATTTAAATGAAATTAAATAAAAAATAATGTGGGGTTTACCACATGAATTCTTCTCCTTTAGAACCTCCTTAGGGAAAACCGTTTTGGAATTTTTTTTTCGACCAAATGACCCTCAACACGGGGGAGGGGATTTGGAAGAGTATTTTGTAGAATTTGGATGAGGTCAAATGATTTGGACTTGTGAGGGGATGAGGTGGCGAGGGGTGGTATATATAGTAGGGGAAATGGGTATTTTTATTATTATATTCATTATTTAGTTATTTTGGCTCAAAATATATGAATATTTTTAAACTTATCAGTAAATATATTAAAATAAATATGGTTTATTCGAGATTTTTGTTCTTAAATCAATAAATACTCATGCAATAGTGTATATATGTTATAATTAATATATACCATAAATTGTCGTATTTTACTATGCATAAAAAGGAAATTACTTAAGAAAAATTCACACAATCATCAAAAAAAATTTCTAATGTGTTGAAGAAAAAACATTAACTCCATTTTATAGAAATAAGTTTCTAAATATGGTAAATTTAATTGATAATGAAAATCAAAATTTATTGGAAAAATACCACATTAAAATTAATAACAGATTTTATGACAGTTTTAAAATTTAATTATGGTCTAATAAAATTATATTATAATAATAATAAAACAATATATCAATTTTTTAATAAATATTTTGAACATAATTTTTCTTTTAAATGGTTATTTTATATTTAAAATTAAATATTTATGACTTTTAAAAAATACAGCAAAAAATTTAATATATTTAAAAAACATATTTAGTTATATTATAATATAATGATATCATATTTTCGTTAATTAAATGACTGAATTTTATTTTTTACATTCACAGGTATGGTTACCATTCTACTGGTCAGATTACTATTTTAAATGGTAACAATACTTTACAAAGGTTATGTTACTATTCCATTGATTTATGTTCACCAATTTCTATAAGTAATTATTATTTAATTCATTATTTATTTATATAGTTTGTATTCTGTAATGAATGATATTTTATTTAATCTATACAATATTAAATAATTATAATAAGGGAAATTTATTTGACATAATTTAAGGTCATTACACCCTACATCTACCTTTGTACCCGTCAGCTCTGACACCCCTGCTGACCAGCCCACAGAGCTCACTCGCCCTACAATTCGACATGTTTTTTGTTATAGATAAATCCCTAGTGGGGAAAGGGAACAACCATCCCACATTCTGAGAAGGTTTATTTCATTAACCATAAATCCATAAATACAACCACCATCAAGGTTGCAACCTCACCTCCACCACCTAACAAGATCATTTCCAGTACCATAAAACCTTCTGAGGCCATCGATAATCCTATGTCGATATATGACATAGATAGGATGGAACATATTGAGATACCAATTATTGTAAAGGGTAATTTAGGTGTAGTGGAAAAAACATTTCCCTTCAGTCTTAGTTTTACATTAAACCCTCTCATACTTTACTCTCTCTAGGTCTGTTTTTTATTTACATTGTATCCATGATTCCACATTATATAATTCTTTAAATATATGTGTATAAGGTATCATTTTTGACTCCCTAAAATGATTTACATTTCTCTTGTTTACTTATGCATTTTTATAGACTTGAATCTCTCCAATACCTCATTCATGGTTATTGGTGTGCGTCTCATGAAACAATCATCCCCCTTTATCGGATGTATCAACAACCGGTTGACATCGAGATCCAGCTTGAGGATATCTAACAATAGATCTATGATCAACATAGATCCTCACAACGATTGCTCTGGATTCTATTATTTCAAAAATATATTCTTGATTAGTACACTCTTGAAGTGGTAAATCCCACCAAGAGTCCCCTTGAGCACAGTAACATAGTTGTTAGTTTTTGTAAATGTATGTTTATTTATGTGAATGGAAAACATTGATTGATACATAGTACATCTCTCTGGATCACAATTTAAATTTTATTTATTATGTGAGGAAAACCATATATTCTTCTATAAAGAGACGTTTTAGGATATTTTACATTAATTTTTTCATGTTAGTTGGATAGTTAATTCAGAATAATATTGTATCTCGATTAATGAATCAATTGGATTTGAAATTTTTTTAGTACAAACTATCTACACCTTCCCATGTTTACTACTATTATATTTATTATCACCTATTTTCTAATGGTTTATCTAGGGAATGGGTGATTTCTTTCTAATAATTTTGTAAATCTCATAGTTGAAAGTCATAATCCACTGGTTTCCCCTATGGAATTGCATTTATTACATTGATCTAGGAACTCATTATTTTCTACTAAATATTTTCAATTTTTAATTTTTCTGTGTTTTCTATTTTTAATCACTTTTTACACTTCAAAAATTAGTATATATATAGATTCAAATTAAGTGTGGGGGGGATTTATTTGAGATTTACTATCACTACACTTGATATTGTTTGTTCTCATTAATCTATGAGATTTTTCTATTATAGAAAATGATTTAATCATTTACCAAAATTAAACACCTCTTGAATAAAACAAAATAATGGTATAAAATTATATTAATAATTTTTTCATTCATCTTTAAAATTTCTGCATGATTTCCGAGTTAAAATATTTAATTCCTAATCAATATTCATGAAATTTCTTTTTACTATTTTATTACCTCATACAATACCCTTAGTGATTTACATTGTTATTTTATTACCCTATTCCCAATTCTATATTAGACCTAAAATTACATATTCATATATAGGTATATTTATTGAGAGACAATAAGAGAATGTACACAATTAAGAATATGCAATGATATCTTATTAAGAATGTGATTGAATAAATACACTTTAAAAATGTTGAAATCAATTTATTGAGATATTTTTTCCAAAGACCTGCATGTACACCAGTCTTTCTTCAGCTTGTTGTACACAAGATCAATCTTTTTTATGATGGTTCCATTTTATAAAAATTGGGCCATCCTATCCATATTTGAGTATAGTGCCTGATTATTTTATGAACAAGTGTGGGGGGAATTTTACCTATGGATAGACACAATAAGTTGTTATTGAATAGAATTATTTTGGATCTTTCAGCAGTTTTACATGATATTAATTATTAAATTTTACACTTTATATTCCAACATAATTTATTTGATAAAAAATAATGGAATGGATTTTGGGATGCGTATTATAAAGGTAAACAATCACCATTACCAAATTGATGAATCCCATGTAGGATCATCAATATCTAGGTTATTTTTGTGAGGTATGTCCTCAACATGGATTTAAAATTAATAAAAATAAAAATAAATAACCATGGAACATTTTTGGTACACACTTGATGTACTCCTGGATCCATCCTGATCTTCTAAATCATAGATACCCTTTGTATATGAGATGTCACTTCATAGTAATTTTCATGAATTTCATGAATTATAATTTAGAGAATACCCTCCTTTTGATCTTTATTGATTCAAGCTCTTACCTTCTTTTATCCTCATAGTCATTTGATCCTTATTTATAAATCCCTTATAATTAAAAATATATTTCTATTTAGAAAAGTATATATTCTAGAACCAATCCATTCTTATAGTTAAGATCATGTATTCTGAGTATGAGCATTAATCCAATCATATGTTAGACTGTGTGATGAAAGAAATTTCATAGTGAGATATATTGCAACATGGGTACTATTTCAAATGAAAAGTAGGATGATTGTAATTAAAAGAAAAATTATTTTTTATAATTAATTTTATCATGAATCATGACTCAATTTCTTAGTAGAAATGATGCTATATGAAAACATATTTCCACTAACCCTTTTTATTATTTGCGTGGTTGGAATATAGGTTTCATAATTAAAAATTGATTAATATTTTGACTAATTGTAAATATATATTTTTTTTAGGAAAATAAAATATTCAATTATGGGAGAATTTGATAATATGAATTTATATTTATCATTTATATTTATTTTTTTATGATTTTATTAGGTATTTTTTAAAAATTCATTAAGTTTTTATTTATTTTTGTATAAAATGGTATCCCAAAATTTTAAAGGGAGATCATTCAAAAATGAAGAAACAAACATTCCACATCATGATACACAAACATGGTGTGTGTGAATCATTCACAGAATATATGTAATAGGATAGTACATCCCATGAGAATTCATAATTCATGAAAGAAGATACAATGTGAACCTCTTATATCTGTCGGGTAATTTTCAAAAGATAATTACCACTCAATACACACGTTGTGATGATATAAAATTTTATGAGAATATTTAACTTCATAAAAGATATGAAATCCAAGAACCCTGAAGATATATGAATAATGATATAATGTATGAGAATAAGTCATAAAATTGAGATTATATGATGTGAGAAATATACAGATCATGTAACATTTGAGCCTTTAAAAATTCATATTGCACATAGCCATATTATACTTTCTGGTAACAGATAATGTCTAGTTATTTCTATCATTATCTTTTTTGGTCCTCTCCCTTTCATCTTTATTATATTAATTCATATTTCTTAATCAAATTTGAGTTCTCTTTACCAATCTGTATCCATTATTCCATAACTTCATCTGTATTTCCAATTTTAAAAATCAGTTTCCATTATTTTTACCAATAGACATCAAATGCATTCCAAAATCATTCTTGTTTTCATTTTCATGTAAGTGATTGATTTTTTTCAACTATTTTGATTTCAAAATTCGTTATTATGAACTATTTAATTGTGAACTACCTTATTTAATTCGATTTAAAAATATTCCATGCATGTTTTATATTTTTTACTCAATTTATATAAATAAATGCATGAGTTGTTATTCCGCATAGGGTAGGGGTTGAGAGTATAGATTTTTTTTTCAAATAATGAATCTATAAATTAAATATTTGTAACCTTATGTTTAGTAATTTGGTTTAACATTAACTATTTATTAAATTGTTTTAGGAAACCCTTACCATGGGTTGTTTAAATTAGTGATCTTGGACTAATTGGAGTTGAGTAGGCTATAACCATTAGAATGTGGAAATATATTCCATTAAAGATGATCATAATTCCAATAATATTTTATCCATATATGAACCAAGGATTATTTCCATCTTGTATAGATTAATTCTGGTTTTCCACAATCAATTATTGATCTATTCATCACTTGTAGCCTAATCTATAAGACTATAACAAGGTAGGTATTTGAAAATATTTTTACATGAAACCCAAAAATTGTCCTTAATATCAACCTCCATCAGGATTGTAAAACCAATATATTTACATTTATTTAAATCCCAAACCAAATTCAACTCCTGAGGACTCCTATATAATGTGTTCAAAAGTGTCGGTCACGTTATGTATAGTTCTTCCCAAGGGTTCAACCCCACATTACCACTTTACAACTCCATCGTATAAAATGTAGTTTAGGATAATAAATATATTAATGTCATCAATTCCTGAGTGAATTAAGTGACCCCAACCATTAAGGAAAATTGGACTTGGCCTTTTATGATTCCAATGATTTTAGGGAAATGGGAGAGAGTTAGTGAGGGATTTCTTTA
This sequence comes from Viscum album, assembly GCA_963277665.1. NCBI lineage: Eukaryota > Viridiplantae > Streptophyta > Magnoliopsida > Santalales > Viscaceae > Viscum > Viscum album. Next base: position 1,520,166,368 of record OY728123.1, on the reverse strand, counting down.
GATATTTAATAAGGTTAAGATGTCAGAGTTCATGAAGGGAAGGGGAGGTGGGGTTAGTATTCATAATAGAAGGATATTAGTGTTTATTAATTATTGTGCATGTGATTGAATGAATTATTTCTTACTATACCAATTATTCAATTAATCTTGTATTTGACTTATATTATTAAATATCATATTTTACTCTATTTCATTACTAAAATACCAATTTTAGACAAATATAAAAATCTCCCCCAAATTCTTTGTCAATATTTTAATTGTAAAAAATTAAATATAATATTTTAAAAAAAATTATATATTTGAGAAATTTTTTTTAAACAAAAATTTATTTATTTGATGAATATCAATTTTTATATTATGATAACTTTTTTGACCCCTAAAAATTTACTTATTATATCATTAAATTATATTACCAATATAATAAAACATTATATTGTTTTAAAATAGCATTTTATTAAAATAATGTACATTCAAAATATTTATATTGGTTATTACTATATAAATAAAACATATATTTTTTAGAGAAAAACCTATGGTGAATTTGTGTTATATAAAAATAAATTAATAAATATGAAACAATTAGATAATCAGAAGTGAAAATTGAGGATAAAATTTTGGGCCATTACAATGTGTAGTTGATATATGAGTCTATTATAAAGGGAAATAGAATATACGGTTTTGGAAGAAAATATAGAACTTACACTTAAATGTAGAGTTCCCTATAATCTAGGTAGAGTTCAAAAATGTGTGAAAAAACAATTTTCCTATTGATCAACAATTTTCAATTAATGTATTAATATAGTTGATTCCAAAACCATCCTTCATGGATTTAAACAACATAGACACATAAATTGGTGTTTTATTCAAGAATTTGTTTACAAAAGTAATCATCAATGAAAAAATAACATGATAAAATCATAATCCAATATGTTGATGAATAATATCTATAGATAATAGTCTATTTATGAATAATATAAGAAATTCATGTTTAGAATGTATGTGGAAATATTCATTATTACTCTTATGTATTTTTAATAACATTTCAATCTCATCGTATTTATTTTGTGTTTCTTTATGGGAATTAATTTTTCTATATTTTTTTAGTTTTTTGTTCCCTGAAGATATTTCGTAGATTACAAACAATTATATGATTGTATCTAAATCCAATTATTGAAGATGAGAAATATTATAATAGAAAAATTCATTATTTTGTTAACTATTTTTTTCTGACAAAATGTATCATGTTTTTCTTGGGATGTATATTTTTGTTAATTGAGTGGGAAGAAATTAAGGTTAATTTTTGGAATTATATAAGTGATATTATTTTTTAAAGGTGATGATGTTCGGAGATTATGCGACATGATACTAACCATAAATGAATGAGGAAATAGAGAATTTTTTTATAGGATGAAACTAATGAAATCACATTATAAATTATATATAAATTTATAATTCTTAAATTACATGAATTAATTATTTTATATATATATAATTTTATAACTGAATGTTAATTTAGTATTGGGGGGGGGTAAATTGGAAGACTATGTGGCAAAAATTTACGAGAAAAAAAATCTTGAAGGTATAGATCATAGAAAAATAATAAACCATCATATATATGGTAATTAAAATAATAAAGTAATAAGAGTATTTAGATAACTAGATAATCATAACGATATAAATGGCCATGGGGTTTTAACTATTTTTATTTATTTAAATTCATTTTTAAGGGCAATAATTCATAAGAACATGATAGCTATATACTATCTATCTCTAATACTCGAGATTAATGTCACAAAATATTACTTAAGAAACATAATTATCAAGAGATCATCATCAAAATATTATGAAATTTTTTATATCAATAATGATGTTTTATAAATTGTATAATGTTATGTAAGATCACTTGAAAAAGGATAAAACCTATCCAACCCAATTCAATAATTTGATTTAATTATAGTGTAGAATATATGACTGACATGGTGTTGAAATGACAAGGAGAAGGGAACCACAATGGTTATGATCATTTCAAAAAATATTATTCCTTAGTGTTTACTATTTGTATATTCTTTCAGTTAAGGATCAATTTTTTTTGCAATTTATATCCTGTTTTTTACTTCTAGATGAGTTTTTTATAAATAATGAAATTTAAAATGATAGAATATCACTGATTCTACCCCATTCATCTTGGTGAATAATTTATTTGGATATTTACTGTGTAATTAGATGACTAATTTTACCTTTATCAAATCCATATGAAGTTATGATAGAGAATATTAGTTTTTTGAATATTAGTGTGTACCTGCCTTTTATATAATGAATAATAAGGACTGGTAGAAAATGATTCTCTAGTATCTTCTATTACATAGTCGAGAAGTGATTTATAAATCATTATAATTTTGAAACTAAGATTTATACTCTTGGGTGTAGAGAGTATATTAATCCTCATAAACAGAAAAATATTATCATTTCATATGAAATGATAAGGATCATGGAATTCAACATGAAATCGAGAGAAGATATTTTATTTGTGTCCATGAGGAAAAGGAATATCGAATAAGAGGAGTTTGATGAGCTATGTGACTCGGATTATTTTGATGATAAATAATTATAGTATAAGAAAATCATTTATCTTTTCATTACAAATTTTTTAAAGGGAATCTGAAAAAAAATTGAAATCCCCAACTCAAATTTAAAAATTATAGGTGCATTAAATAAGTTTCAACTAATTTTAAAAAGTGGAAAAGTGTATTGTATGAAGCTGATGTAGAGGATGAGAAGAATCAAAATATAATATCGGAGAAAAAAAATAATCCTAACAATTATTTGATAATGAGAGAAATTTCACAATAATTACAATAAAAGGTCTAATGGATTAGTTGGAAGAGGATAAAATCACGTTTATTTGAAAATAAATACAAAACCTAATAATATATTCTTTAATATCATTGATTTTGTAGAGTGATAAGATAAATTTTATACTAATGAAGATGAAGAATAGGAAATTTACTACATAGAAAACATGATAAACTATGATCTAAAAGAACATCTAAAAAAGAATATTGAACACACGGACGAAATCTAACATTTGAATGATGTTGATGGAATGAAGGATAAGTCTAATGAACAAATTATCCGGTATTAACATTCTAATATTAATGAACTCCAAAAACTAAACTGATATTTTTTAAGAGTGATATTAATATTAAGGATCATGTAGATAAACTCAATGCAAATGATTGAGAGATTAATAAGATAAAAAATTAATGTAATATTCTAGAATTTGAAATGATTAATATGAGATATAACTATAATAAATCTCTAGAGATCTATATTGAGTCATCCAAATCTGTTGAAAATAGGATATCAATGCATTATGAAAAATATATATATATATAATGACTTCAATTAGATAATTTTTTCCCAAAAATATAGTTATATATATAACATTATTTATAGTATGGGCCATGAAAGGTTAAGAAAAAACCACCCCAATAGATAATATTAAGGGGAATTACCCAAGAATATATATTATACTAAGGTAGATGAAATATTTACTAATGGAATCCCAAAAACAATAAAATTATTAAAAAAATACTATGATTGATGGAATAGATATTGTGGTGACTACATATATTAGGGTATTTATGGAAACAAGGCCAATTCAGGAAGAAAATTTATTTCTCTTCTAGGTAGAATGTATAAATCTATATGGAGAAGCACTGAGAAAATTGTAGGAGACTAGTGGTGGAAAAAAGTTTTGAAAATAATTTTTGAAATTTCCTACATATTTCATTGGTTCATAATTAATCAATTTTTTTTAATTTTTCAGTATTGGGATTGGGCCACCAGTATTTTTCAAATTTAGATCAAAATATAGAGAGTTTAAATGACCTATGGAATTTTTTGATGGGTTTAAATAAAAAAATGTTCCTTGATGTTTTAGAAGTATTTTGGGTGAATCAGACCTTGAAAACACTATTTTGGGAAATTTAGTCTGAGGAACAAAGTTAAATTGAACCGTACAACCTACCCAGAGAAATTTTATTACCGACATGTTTCACTAGTCATAGAAATTTAAACTACATAGGTGGGTGTTCATGTTCACACCAGACCTATGTGGTTTTTAAAAATGGGAAATTTTATATCATACACATGGTTTGGATGAATATTCCCCAAGATTGTGTGTGTGTCTCTTATATAGTGGAAATATCATGGTTTTTGAACGACTAGCTAAACTATGTGGCCGAGCCACACTTGTCAATTATGTTCGATAAATTACTAAATTTATCCTCCATACATTATCGCTCTTTATCCTATAATCTCCTCCCTTTCACACAAATTCATTGACGGATGTTTCATTTTCTTATTCTCTTCCAGGCTACAATCGCACTCCATTTTCATAGCTCTAATTTGAATTTCATCACTTTCATTTGAATTGTACTTGTAAGGTCTTTAATCTTATACCTCGGGATGTTGAATGTTGAGTCGATGGTGATTAATATTTCGAAGATGGATATCATTGTATCTTGGAATGTTGGGATAAGAGATGATTGGTATTTTATGAACAAATGTTCTATTGGAAAGATACTTGATTTTTAATGTTTTTTGGGTGTTATGAACATGATTTGTGCCATGTGAGGTGTTAGTTGGTGTAAGGACTTGACCCGACTCACTACTAAGACAGTGGTTGGACCTGTCTCCACATAACTTCAAACACACCTCCCAATATTCCAGAGGATACCAACTAGTAGAGAGGGTGTAATTATAGTTAAACGGTAGAAAATACCCTCTTATTAGGGTTGTGTAGCGGTATAACAGAGTAAATAACAATTAACAGTGGATGTAGTAATTGAAATAATAATGTAGTGGAAGAAATATTTAATATAAATGAAAAAATGGGCCCAATTTGAATTTATAAAATTGATTAATTCATGATATGGTATTGATACATAATTGAAAGTAGTAAATAGTACAACATGATTTTAAATACGGTAAAAAATAAAGAAAGGAAATAAAATCCCCAAGGACAATCTCCTTGAGCACCCCGAGCCCTAGCTTGGTCCATTTCTCCTAGTCTTGGTAAAAAATATAGTAAAAATAAAGTTCCAATTCAATGAGAACAATGAAGGTATACTCAGTTACCCTAGTATAATGGCGACTCGAGTAGGATGTGAGATCTAAATCACAGTAGGCCAACACCACTGGTGTAAAGCCCAATTCGGACAATATAATATAAATTAAACAGTGTGAAGACAAGCATGAGTTAAGTAAGAGTTAAAATTTAACTTGTAACAGCCCAATATTTCATAGTACATTATGCCATTAAAGTAATTTAATAACTTGGGCTACATGAAAAAATGAGTTTGAGAGCACCATGAAATCTTTATTATGTGTTTCATAAAAATTATATAAGAACAACTTATATTTTTCATATAAAAGAAGTATTTAAAAAAAATTATTTTACTGCCTTTTAATGGAAAACACTGTTTAAATCAAATAATTGAAAATTTTATATATAAAAATTGACAAAATATACTTCTTAATTTTAAGAGGTAAAAAAATTAGTTTGGATAACTTTTTGAGTTTTTCTGATAACATTCAGATTTTAATGAATAGTGAAAAATACTAAATTTTAAAAGAAATAAATTGATTAATCAAAATAATTTGAAGAGTTAAAATATGTATTTGAGGGGATTTAATGTATAATTAGAATATATTTTTACCATTTAATCCAATTTTTTTTTTCATTTGAATTAATTTCACTTTTGAAATAGACATAAAGACATGTCAATATTTTGGTAGTTTTTACATCTTAAGAACTTGCTTTCTAGTTTTGACAATGGGAACTAATTTTTAATTAATTAATGAAAATTATACATTTTTAATTTGGTAAAGTATACATAATTTTTTAATTTGGAACATCAAAATTATATTTGGGTGAAATATTGGAATTTTTCTAAAAGCTTTAATATTTTGATTAATAATGAAAAACACTACGTTATTGTTTAAAACATACTTTTTAATTAAATAATTATTTTTTTATTTAAATATATTTTAGGTCCAAATAGATAAATAATACCCATATATGTTCAATTTAATTCATTGGATCCATTTTATTTTGAAATTAGATATATATAATTTTATTGGGCATTTTAACGTCTTTAAGCCACCTTCAAGGCATATTTTAAAATTTGCATAAAACATAATTTTTTTATTTCTTGTAAATTGAATTTCAAAAATCCTAGAGAAAGGGTTGAAATAATTATGTAAAATTTTGTTCAATAGGATGAAAATATTTTTTTTTGGTGAATAGTAACTTTTGAAATTTATTTACCACGGTTAAAAGTAAATTGGGTAATTAATGTTAAAAATAAAATTATAATCACCCTAACATGTGTCCTAATTATTTTGAGGTAGTTTTTTTCCAAAATAATACTTATGAATAATATATGATCCTCTTTGATACACATGGATTAGATGACAATAGATATTATAATTGTATTTATAGATGATTTAAAAGTGTTAAACTAAAATTTTCATAAATAAAACATTTTTAATATATGGTTATACAAAAGATAAATTAGACCATAAATATTAATTAGAAGGAAAAATATATTTCCTAAGTAACATTATTTTATTTATAATTTTTATTCATTACATAATTTAATTTATTTATGACACAATAATGATGTAGTAATTACCATATTAATGGAGGATTAAAATAATAGATATTATAAATATCCATATAAATTTAAATTTATACATTTGATCCATTAAACTAATTATATAGGTTAATATTACATATTAATATTGATTTAATTTGTTTTTTAGAAGTAATCATGTTTTTTTTTACTTTCTAAAAAACCATATACTAAATATTGTCAAATTTGGCATAAATGAGTTTTTAAAAACAATACTATATTATTAATTGATATAATGTTTCTAAAAATCAATGGTTATTTCAAATGAAATACATAATGATATATATATCATTACTGAACAACATTTAGTTCTCTTGTAATTTTATAGTATGTTTATTGACCATGTAATATGAACATTAGAGAAAGCATTGTAAAAGATAAACTTTATAACTAAGAGTTACATATAAAAAAAATGTTATTATGGTGACCTAAACATGTCTAGGATTTATTGGTTGAGATTTTTTGGACACATACCCACATAATACTTTTATTTAATACATTTTGATCCATTAGAAACAAAATATTATTTTGTAATAAAATAATTTTCCGAGTTTTTTCTAAAATGACTCTCACTTCTCTTATAGAAGGATACATTCCCTTAGCTTAATTTAACACCTCCAAATCCATTTATCCCAGCTAACCTCAGCTCATATATCCTCCAAACTACACTTAGTTCATCCTAGATTCCTTACTTTGATCATATTCCAACATAATCTTCCCTTTTGATGAAATCAAAAGGAATAACCAGAAGAAGAGTTAATTACATCATCACCTCTTTCAAAGTTATTTCCTCCTTCCCATTCCTCTTTTATTGTTGTTTTCATAAAAAAGAATAACTCCAGTAACTTATAAATACTAATATTATATTGTTAATATGGTACAACCATATTTATTATTCTACCCATCATATGAATTACAATGTCACCATATGTTCGTACACAAAACATACAGTCTCCACATCGTGGTGTAGTTTTTTATTCAACACTAAATTGTTTGGATGGGTGTAATAATGAGTTTAGTTAATGTAAATAATGAAGATACCATGTAAATTATTCTTTATATATAATATATCATCCAATTAATTAACTTTTTCACCATCAATAAAATGATATTGCCGCTCGTGCGTAGGTACAGATTACCATCTCCACGACACGATGAGATTCATTTTCAACGATCACTCTTCTTGTATTTTTATTAAACTAAATATATATTAATTATGAGGTATAAGAAATAATATTTATACTGGAATAATATATATTAATGTGGAAAATTGTATTTCATTTACTTACTTCTATAATATACGATAAGAAAATGGAAACAACGTTCATGCGTATGTACGGACTACCGTATCCATAGACGGTGATTCCATTTCATATATATATCTATTATACATATTTATATTCAGAATATATATGAAATATAAACCATTTTTTATATTCTGAAAGTATGTAAATCATGATCTAATTGATATGATCAATAATAAAAAGTTAAAACACGTACGATAAAGAAAGTTATTATTACCTGAAATGTTACTTTAACATGGAAATAATTATTAAATGGGTTATATAAAATAATAAATTAATTATATATGATATCATAATTATTAATAAGGTTATGGTATAATTTAATAACATGCTATGGTCATTATATATGAGCTTAAATGTAGCCTTGACTAAAAGTATGTTAAAGGTAAGGGTTATTTCCTCAATCTCATTTATATATGAGATTGTTTATGTGGAAGTATTTACAAGAAAATTTCTATCGTCAATGTCCACGATTCATAAAAATGTTTTCAAAATGAATATTTTATGGTTTTGTGTAAGGGACACTTTGTCAATATCACCATTTTAAATCTTTTAATGATTTTTTTCTTAATATTTTTAATTATTGGCCATGTTCTAAAAATGATTTTAAGGGTTTATTTATATGGACATTATTGTTTTAAAATGTTAATTACTTTCAAAATTTTCATACTTTTATGTGAGACATTGATTAAAAATTAACTTTTAAAATTTCCTCATTTATAAATTTTTTGACTTTTAAATGATTTCATGAAAATGTGATATTTCTCTCAATGATTATTACTTATAATTTTCAACTATGTCAAAATCCATTATTGGATGTAGTTCTTGATTGAGGTTGATATTTTATAATAAAGTCTTCCATATTATATTTAATGAGTTATATTTTTTTTTCTATGGATGTGCTATTTTTATACCATTCATGTTTTATGGTTAATGTATTTACATTTCATATGCTATTCGTAAAACTAATGTGTAGGTTATGTATCTATATTTTCATATAAATAATGAATTGGACATATTATGTGAGAGGTGGATCCCACTATAGCTCCTCGATTCATCGCTAGGTCTAATGAGACAAAATGGTGTCTGGGAAAAAGGCCTTGACAAAATATTATTTGTAGTCTTGGAATGAGGCCTTGACTATGTGGTTATGATGTACAACATTATACATTCCATCATTATGAAATTTTATATTGATATTACATGTGATTATTATACTAGTAGATTATCCAAGTGAATAAGTAAATGGAATTATTTGATTTACCATAGCCATATTATGTGGAATTTTATGTTTTAAATGCTTGTGTTTTAGTGTTATACAACATCATAAATGATTATGCTTATTTATGATAGCTTCTGCTATTTTGTTATCCTTAACGAGCATCGGAGCTCACCCCTTTCATTGTATTATTATTTCTATGATGAAAAGAAGTATAGTACAATTAACTTACAAGAATATGATAGGGAATTTGAGTGTGTTAAAATAGGACGCAATGGTGTTGTTTATTCATTTCATAATGTAATGTAAAACTTATGTATGTATATTTTACATACAATGCTACTAAAATAATCGGCCTTTTGATACATTATATCTTGTGATCATGCCAATTTTATGTAATAATGCACTGTCTGTGGTTAACTATGGTCGGGGTGTTACTGTTGGTATCAAAGGATGATTCATACAATCCTTTGAAACTATATTTATAAAAACTCTGATTAAGGAACAATACCATATGATAGACATCAAGGATTAGTAAAAAATAACATAAAAAAGTTTTGGTAACGTAGATATTATGTGATTTTTCCAACCAATACATCGTTGTCTTGATACAAACAGGTAGTGGTTGCTTTGGAAAAGATGTATCTAGGGGGAAAACATGAAAACAACTCTTTGAGATAGACTTGAATGGGAACTGGTGCACGTCAAAGGGCCTTACTGTACTCTGGATTATGAAACTCCTTAGGGATATTATTCGGATAATTCACATTTTCTTTGAATGTATTATGATGGATTTATGAGTAAATATGTTAACAAAGAAACCATTTTTATGATTATGAGACTAGATGTGTAAAAAATATTAAATTATTGTTGATAATTTTTATATTTTTTGGATTAATCATTATGATATTATCTAACCTAGTGTGTTTATTCCATTAGAAATGTTGCCCAGTTGAAAGAATGGGAAATCCAGAAATAAACATGATCCAAAGAGTATGAGGGATCATATCTCTAATGGTCTTAAGCCGACATTTAGAAGGGAAATCATCTTCAGTGTATTCTCATCATATGAAGAAATAGTATCATGTGTTAATAAGATAAGTAAATAATTATCTGATTCATTTGTCTTTGAAGGGAATCTAGATAAGAAGAATATAGTAGAGAAAAAAATGGATAATTGGAAAACGGGAAGAATGATATACCTATAAGTGATAATTGTGGAAAAAATAACCCTGAGAAGTGCTTGAAAGGAATGGGAGTTTTTTATAAGTGTGAAAAAAGGTACCCCTTGTTCATGATTGAAAGGTTAACAGAAAGGATTATAATGTACAATTATTCATATTCAAAGGAGTTGAGACACTAGGTGAATCAATGTCGTAATCATCAGAGTATACCATAAACGATGCTATTGGATAACAATCTAGTTTTGATACTGCTACCAATGAGGAAGAATGATTAGTTTTGTTCTGTTTTTATTATGGAATTGTGTCACTTGAGTACAAGTTATAATAATTATAAAGTATATAACGATTTCAATATAGTACATTTGAATTAAGTATTTGATATTTTATGGTACCGATAATTGAGAAACAGTTACAAGTTAAACAATTTAGAAAATATATGGTTGGGGGAAATATAACTGTTAATATGAAGTGAGATAATGATTTCATAAAAAGTTATAATTGAGTTGGATAATGTAAATTGGATATTATTGAATACCTTGAAACTAATTAATTGTTTGTTTATTCTATAATTTTTGTAGTTTACATCATAATTGGTTTAATAAGTATATCTAGTATTCTATAAGGAATAAAAGAGTATGAGCGTATTCAATAAGGTTTTATGTAAATTCAAGTTGTTACCATTTTTATGAAAATACATGATGAAGGTATTCACATGTCATTATTTGTAAAAAGAGATATTTATTATGATTACCTCCCATATCAATTTTTATCATGTGATTTTGAACATAAGTATTTTTGATAAGACTAATGTTTGGAATGGAAGATGTTGGGCACTTGATATTTTGTATGAGGTAAAAGTTTAATATATTGGATTCTCTGACCTATACTTTTGGATTTCAGTAATCATATAGATGATTACTGAAATTATTTTGGACCTTATTATTTATCAAATGCGCATTAGGATTAAAAAATATTTTCTAAAAATTCATTTCCATGTATAAGGGATGATGTCAAAATAGATCAAAGCACAACCAAATGATGAGATTATGATTAAGGAAAGTAATAAAATAATGTATGTTTTCATAAGATCTTATCTTCATAGTAAATTAATACCTTCTCTTCAAAAGAATAAAGTATCAAAAAATGTGATGTCCAAATACCTTATGTTTTTTTGAACCGATGATATTTTAATTTATCATTGATTTATTACTTTGAGGCCCTTAATTTTTCTTTATATTGTTCACTTGTTTGTTATTGATGATCTCAATCACTCCCAATAAATATTTACATTTTTTATCCAATTATGTTTCTCAAATTTCCACTAATTTTCTCTTATTCTAAATCCTAATTTGGTGGTGACTTTTTAATTTTCCTTTTCCCTATTATTAAGACTAAATTTTATTATCCCAATTTCTAATGAGGGTTTTCTACAAAGGAATTATTTATTTTAAATCATTTATTTTAGAATAACAATTTCAAATTACAAAGAAAAAATTTATATAAGGATGGGAGAATTTAACACCCCATGTTTTTATATTACGTTATATCTTTAATGTAATTCAATAGCTTGTGCTACACGTAACACCGAGTTCGAGTGCACCACGACTTACTAAATAATCCGTTAAAAAGCAGTTATGAATTATATTGACCAAATATTTAATTTTATATACTCCATATAATTTTAACATCCATATTATATGTTTCTTAGACATAATATAAGAAGAAATTCAATTTTGTAGATAAAAGATGTTTTTTTCAAGAAAAAAAATTACTTCATTTTAATGGAATACCCTTTTTTAAAAATAGCATGTATATATTTTAAATATTCAATTTTACAAACTCAACATATTCTTTAGAATCGGGACATAAAAATTTAGTTTGGATAAATTTTTGGTGTTTTCCTGATAACATTCATATTTTGACGAACAATGAAAAATATAAAATTTTAATTGAAAACAAATTTTTTAATAGAAATAAATTAAATTGCTAAATTTTTCATTAGAGTTCCTTTAATGAATAATTATATTATATTTTGTCCATTTAATATAATTTTTTTCATTGGAAGTTATTTCACTTTTGAATTATACATAAACACATGTCAATCTTTTGGTAGTTTTAATTTTCTAAAAACCTTCTTTATGGGTTTGACAACAGGAATTCATTTTAAATTAATAAATTCCAATTCAATATTCTTAATTTAGTATAATATAAATTATTTTTTAATTTTTAATATAATTTGTATCATTGGGTGAGATTTTGAAATTTTTATGAAATCTTTCAATTTTTGATGAATATTGAAAAATACTACGTTATTGTTTAAAAACTACTTTTTAATTAAATAATTATTTATTTTATTTAAATTTATTTTAGGTAAAAACTAGATACATAACACTAATATAAGTTCATTGTAATTCATTGTGGTCATTTTATTATAAAACTAGATGTCTAAAAGTTTATTGAACATTTTAACGTATTTTACGCACCTTCTATGAACATTTGCAAATTTGCATAAAACATAATTTTACTGCTTTTGTGAAATTCATTTCAAAACTACGAGGGACACATTGGACATAATTAAGTAAAATGTGGCTCAATTGTTTGAAAATACTTTTTTGGTGAATAGTAACTTTTGAAATTCATTTACCACAGTTAAAAGTAAATATGGTAATTAATGTTAAAAAAGAAATAATAATTACCCTCGCACATTTCCTAATTCTGTTGGATACGTTTTTTTGAAAAAAATGAACCTTATAAATAAAATATGATCCTCCTTGATCCACATATATTATATTATGACATTTATTTGTATTTTATTAAATGAAGAGTTAAAACTATTAAATTCATATTTTCATAAGTAAAACATTTTTAATATAGGTTTATACATAATATAAAGTATACTATAAGTATTCATTATAAAGATAAAAATATTTCTTACCTAATTTTACTTTATTTGTAAATTTTATCATTAAAAATGAAATTTATTTAAGACAGAACGATGATGCAGTAATTACCCTATTATTGTATGATTAAAATAATTGATATTATAAATATCCAAATAAATATAAATTTAGAATTTTGATGCATTAAAATAATTTTAAAAGTTAATATGAGATTTTATAATTGATTTAATATATATGTTTTACTAATTAATCATGTTTTTTGACTTTCATAAAAACCAAATACTAAATAGTGTCAAATTGACATAAATGAGTTTTTAAAACAAATACTATATTATTAATTGATATAAAATTCATAAAAATATAAGGTTTATCCAAAAACATAAATAATTATATATATGTCTTTAATGAACTACTTGGGATTCTCTTTCCATTTTATTGTATGTTTATTAACCATGTAATATAAAAATACAAGAAGAAATTGTAAAAGTTAAATTATTTAACAAAGAGTCAAATCTAAAAGATAAGGTTAAAATGATGACCTAATCTATTATAAAATCTATTTATTGAGATTTTATCGGCCCATACCCACCGTAAATTCTAAATAAATTCATTTTTAACCATTATAAATTGAAAATGAATATATAATAAAATAATATTTCAAGCATTTCCTAAAAGGACCCTCGCCTTTTTTAAAAAATGTACATTCTCTTCTCTTAATTTCATAGATCCAAAACCATTTGGCTCCGCAAAACACCCATAAAATATATTCACATCTACCATAAAATGAACCTAGTTGACTTAAATTGAACTGAATCCAAACTAAAGATCCCTTTTTATCAAATAAAAATGAAGAACTTGAATAAGAGGTAATTACTTCATCAACTATTTCAATGTTCTTTAATTTTTACACTAAAAATTTAAATGTTTTTTCCATAATAAAATTACTAATCCAGTACCATATACATACATAAGTGTTTTTATAAATATTATACAACCATATTCATTATTCTATCAATCCTATTAATGATAAAGTCACAATACGTGCGTACGTAAGGATTACCGTCTCCATGTCACGGTGTAGTTTGATATTCAACATTTCATGGTTTGGATGGGTATAATAATGAGAATATTTAATGTAAATAATGAATATAACATGGTAATTATTCTATATATATATATATAATATCATCCCATTAAACTCATTTTCCTCATCAATAGAATGATATTTTCGCTCGTGCATACGTACAGATTTCTGTCTCCAGAAAGCGATGAGATACATCTTCAACGATAAACCTTAAAGAGTTTATATATGTATATATATATATATATTAATTATTAGGTATATTAAATAATACTTATACTTGAATAATATAAATTTATTTATATCAATTTATTTCATTTACATACTTCCATAATATACGATAATAAATCAGAAACAACGTTCATGCGTACGTATTGACTACTGTATCCATAAGTGATGTTTCCATTTCATACATCATTATATTATACATACTTTAATTCTGAATATATACGATATTTAAAACATTTTTTATTTTCTGTAAGTATTTAAATCATGATCTATTTGATATGATCAATAATAACATGTTAAAACACGTACAATAATGAAATTGATTATTACCCGAAATGTTACATAAACATAGAAATTATTAATAAATTGGTATTATAAATTAATAAATGGATTATATATGAAATAATAAATATTAATATGGTTCTGTTATAATTTAATAACATTCTATGGTCATTATATAGGTGGTTAAACGTTCCCTCGACTAAAAGAAAGTACAATGTAAGGGATAATTTATCTATCTCATTATTATATGAGATTGTTATGTGTAATAATTTTCTGGGACATTTTTATCATTTATGTCCATGTTTGGAAAAAATGATATAGAAATGAATATTTTAATGTTTTTTGGAAGGGACTCTTTATTGGGATCAGCATTTTAAATGTTTTAATGATTTATTTTTTTAAATATTTTTAATTAATGTCCACATTTTAAAAAAAATTATAAGGATTTATTTATATGGACAAGATTATTTTAAAATGTTATTTCCTTTAGTAAAGTTTCAATGTGTTATGGGAAACTTTTATTAAATAATAACTTTTAAAATTTCTTCATTTATAAATTTTGTGTCTTTTAAATGATTTCAAAAAAAGTGATATTTCTCTCAATGATTGTTACTGATCATTTTCAACTATGTCAACATTGTTAAATGGATATTATTCTTGATTGAGGTTGATTTGTTTTAATACAATCATACATATTGTTATTAATGAGTTATGGTATTTTTTACTATCGATGTGCTATTTTTATACCATTCATGGTTTATGGTTAATGTATTGTCAATTCCTATTCTAGTTTTAAGATGAATGTTTATGTTATGTTTGAAACATTTCATAAGAGGAATGAATTGGACATAGTAAGTGATAGGTGGAGCCTAATATAGATCCTTAATGCATAGGTAGGTCTCATGAGATAGACCAGTGTCATGGTAGAAGGCCTTGAAAAAATATTATTTGAATTCTTTCCACGAGGCCTTGACTATGTGGTTATGTTGTCCGACATTATTTATTCCATCATAATGAAATTGGCTATTGATATTACATGTGATTATTCTACTAGTAGGATATTCATTTGAATAAGTAAATGGAATTACTTGATTTATATTTTTCTGCTTATGCTGATATTTATGATTAGAAGGATTGTGGTTTGTTCTTATACATTGCCTTAAAAATTTATTCTTATTTATTATAGTTTCCACTATATTGTAATCCTTACTAAGAATATGATCTCACCACTTCCTATGTTTTATTTTTTAAAAGATGCAAAGAAATATATTACGATTAACCTATAAGAATAGTCTATGGGATATGAGTGTGTTCAATGTGGACACAATGTTATAGTTATTTCCATTTCATAATGTAATGTAAAACTTATGTATGTATCTAGTAATTCAAAGGCAACTAAACTAACCTGTATTTTGAGACGTGATCTCTTGTGATCATGCCAATGTTATTTAATAAAGCACTAACTATGGGTAACTAGGGTCGAGGCGTTACATAACTAAATAAACAGGTACCTTCTTGAGGCCACTTCTTGTTTCTAGAAATGTAAATAGTTTATTAACTGATTATTTAACGTTCATTCATAAGTCACATGTGAGCAAGTCACCTAAAGAGACCAAGGAGTTTTCTTCATAGTAAAACGGGGCTACGCAATGACAAGGCATGATTGGATTTAACCATGGAACCTACTTGTCAATGTTAGACCCAAGGAGAGTATCCAATGCATCCTATGATGGTATTTTGTAATAAAGTACCATGTTAATAACCATGAAAACAATATAATGATATTATAAGTAATGAAGGTCCCCTGACATAACAAGGCAACCTGACAAATTTATCTGGTGAGGGAGTTGAAGGGGAATAACCAAGGAAACATAGATCTCACAGAATTCTACCCGAGTTGTATCTAGGTCTATCTATGATTTAAGGGTTTAATCCAAGGATCTTAGTCCAAAGAATTCCACAATTTGTCTCCTACCGATTCCAAGGAGTGAATCCGAGGTAAAATGGGGATCAACAAGGATTTTTCCCAAGGAGTGTATCCAAGGAACCTAGTTGTCAATATTGGATCCAAGGGGTGTATCCAAGGCATCATGTAGTACCACATGTTGGACCCAACAATCGTATACTAGGATCTAAAGATAATGAAAGGAATTGGATCTAGGTGAGTCCTAACCATATCACTAGCCCTTGAATTTTGAATGGGGGTACATGAGTGCTATTGGTATTCTCCGATGAGAAACCATGACAAGATCGAGTCTACCCATTCTTATTTAATAATGAAATCATATAATAATTCATTTTCTTCTATACCATTCCATCCATTAGAGTAGAAAGTTTATGCACAATTAAAAACATTTTTTATTGGTTCAATCATTGATTTATGATAGTGTGGGAAGGTAAAGTAACATTAAAAACATTTATTTATTGGCTCAAGCATTTCCTTCCATTAGTGTGGAACATTAATGTAAAATTTTAACAAATTTGTAAAATCAATTATGGAATATGCATTAAGAATGTTTGATTTGGTTACCTTCCATAAACACGGAAATGAGTTCTATAAATATGGAAATTTTATTCAATACTCTTAATAAGGGCATGTGATATACTTTGTATACATTCCAATTCACATTTAGAATTTAATTGACCATTCAAAACCCTTACATTAGGCAGGTAATGTGAGGATCATTATGTTACTTTTCATAATGAAATTATTATAAGATCTCAACCATTTAATATAGAAGTTAAAACCTTTAAGGAAGGTCAATCTAATGCACATCGGAATGGTTGCCTGAATGGTTCAAAACACTTAATGACAATTTAGAAAAACATCACACTTGGTTAAATCTCATTCAAACTTGGAAAAGAACATTGGCAGTGTTATGGACCTTTTATTTTTTTTAATAAGTCAACTTTGTTTTTATAATAACCTTAGGTTCATCTCCTAAATAGGTCGTCTTTCAAAATAACATCAAGCCACAACAATTATAAACAAAATAAGTCATGCATGAATTGTATAACCCTACTTTTTTTCTTTAAGGCAGCACACCTCCATTGGAGGTGTTGTATTATAAAATCATGATATTACTTATCAAAAAAAATCCTTTAGAATATTAAATACAAGACATGATTAATAACATTTTAGAGAATTCAATATAGATACATCATTACATGAAATTAAATTATAACTAAAGTGTAGTAAGCAATTTAATGAAGACATTATAATATTTAATATCTTGCAAAGGTAACCTACCTCAAGGTGGAACCCATACATCCTCTTCAGATCTTGGAGTTTTATAACAAAAATAAGCTTCTCCCCCACTGAGTATATGCACTTCTATACACATGCAAGGATACATAGCCTTTATGCACACACCTGCATGGCAACTGAAATGAGTAAGAGGATCATTACACATATGTTCAGGGGAATATACCATTATCCAATCACATATTCATGAATTTTAATATATACACATGGGAACACCTAGGACCATACATGTGTAATCGCTACCATGGATATTTAAACATGTAATAGGGGAAACAACATACATATATTTATATACCTATGCATATGTAGGCGGTTCACCGATGACTTGGTGACTCGAAACTACATGAAACATCCTAATGCACTACCCGATAGGTGCATGGAATCATAAATAATCTTAAAACATCGATTTTGATGGTGAAGAACAACTAGTTGGTTTAAAACCTCTCCTCGGTTGGAAATGGCAAACCAAATCGCCCTGAAACTACACAACGGAGTTCAACGCACTACAGAAAACATGGTGGTTTCACATAAACCTAAAATTTGCCAAAGAATTAACAAAGAATATATGATAAAACATACCGTGGAGAAACACAAGTGGTCTAAAATCACCCATATTGTATCTCCTTCAGTGGAAGTTGCTGGGACATGAACCATCAAGACCCAACAACTATTTTTCACACCTTTTAATCAAAGGAAAATAAAAAACAAGGTCAAACCAAACAATATAGGGTCTGGAAAAAACCCATGGTCTTGGGTAAGGCTGATTCAATCCTATTAATATAGAGAAGATTGGAGTGCAAACTTAACCACGAAGAATCATGTGTGAAATCGATGGAAATCTGACTGGATTAAAAGCGGAAGTGGAGGCTAATGAGGGGGGTTTGTGCATGCCAAGAGGGGAGAGACCATTTGTATGGGTGTGTAACATATGAGAGAAATGGTGATGGGGAGTAGTTTAGGTAATAAAGTTTATTTTATTTTAAAATTAATTGAAATCATAAATAGAACCAACCACATGGTTTGACCCACATTGTTTTCCAAACAGTGCACAAACTGTGTAGAGTCTACTACCTACAGAGGTCTCGGCGCAGAATTTATGAATCCATTTTCATCTTGTGCGCAATAAAACTTCCCCTTTTTAAACATGGTCGAATGATTACCTGTAATAGGATGCACTGTTTGGTATACCATTCCAAAATTGGGCACCCTCGACTTCTTCTTAAAACACTTGATTTTTTTGGATAGGAAACTACCTAAACTTCTTGTGAAACTCTGGAGACTTATTGAGCATTCACCCATGCCCAATAACATCACTTAGTATTAGTCCAACACTCAAGAATTAAGTTTCAAATCTCAAATTTATGAACGATCTATTTAGTAAATGACAATGTTCAATAACCTTCATACTTTTTTCCGGTTCAAAACCATGGGATTCTATAATATAACCACCTTTAAAACTTCTTGTCCCAAAGAGGCCTTCAGAAAAAACGTAAACATAAACCTACCTACAAGGGTAATGATGTTTTTTTAAATGGTTTCATTATGTTCCCAATGCCTGATGATCCTCATGAATTTCATATGCAATCCGCACATCAATATTTACAACATGATCCAGCGCTCAAATTTGAACATAAAAACAGAAACAGAGCTTACATAAGCCCGCTCAAGAAGAGACAAAATCATGTCAATGTCTCGATAAGCACTTGACTGGGGGTGCTTCCCACCATTGGTCTTAGCTTAAGGGAGGGAGAAAACCAATCCATAGTTCCTCCACAATCAGAATTGTTGTACAAGGAACAAATCTGCGTGTTCTTACGACACTCATGGCATGATTTTGATAAATAGGAAAATAAATAATTACGATCTACCTAACTGAACTAGTAGAGAAATGTTCCTCAAAAAATAAGGCCAACCTTGAAACCACACATACCTTCACATAGAAATGTCCATTAAAATGGATTCCTCTCTAATTGTAAACATAAAACATAAAATATAGATAATTAATCTCACCATTTGGATGACTTATTTAATGAATTTTAGCTTAGGGGGCCGACACACAATAAAAGGAAATGTTGGAGTCCATGAGTGTGAGCCTGTCATTCATACTTGAAAACCCAAGAATCATTTAAGACATACCAAGCCTCATTAAGAACTACACATTAGTGTGTAACGCTGGAAAAGTTCATCCAATAATCTCAATAGATTTATTTAAATATTTAGTATGACATAAGAATGAAACTCTCTTAGTTCATCAAGGATAGCGTCAAGATAAGGGACATGATAATCATTAATAAAGAGTACACTAAGAGTATTAAAGATAGGGTTTCGAGAAAAACACACTATGAAAATTTAAGATAAATTAGATGTAATGGATCAATGTCGTGTTGGCAAGCAGGCACCTACATGATTTCAGACATGAAATCCTTAGAGGTATTCAAGAAATAATCAAAAATTAAACAATGGTATTCTCAGGCCGTGCTCCTCCTAAATGGGACGACAGATTTACCAGGTTAAAAATGACACTACCCGCCATAAGAGTTTCTTAGCCTCAAAAAGAAGGAAATCTAACAGCTTATAAGTGTGATAGATCATAGCAATGAGACCGTTGTGTTAAAACACCCAAGTCTTTCGAAAATAATCCCAAGTATTAGGATGTAACTAATTCTTTTTCCCGAAATTTACTATACAGGTAGATTACCTGAGACCGTACTCACCTATTCAAAAAGATTTATTTCGGAGTCATATTTCCCCATAATACCATTTTCCAAGATGAAACCATACAATTTCATCCATCACTAAGAATAAGAGAGGTTAAAATGACCTAAGAATCCACTGACCATGCCCGAGTCATGTCTAACCAGCTAAAAAATACCATCACATGATGCTCAAACTCTTATCAAGGTCATGGAAGACATGAACAACCATCTAAAAAAGGGTTCCACTTCAAAACTGAAAGTCCTACATGGGAAAATGACACCAAACAACACCAAAAGTGAGAAAATTCAGAGAAAAAATGGTATTTATGTTCTAAGGTAACTACCTACCACATGTTATACCCTTGCGAAGAATAAGTTTAAACCCTGACACCGGGTCACATCAAAAAAATCATTCTCCTCCAAATCCGATCGTAAATCCATTGCTATGGAAAGAACACCTCTAAAAAGTACTCATGATTTGTTCAAAGGAAAATCTAGAGGAGTCATAACTACACTTTACATGATGGTTTTAAATAGTGTACACCACCACAGGTTCCATTTCCATGCCTCTTATATTTAATCCCATTTAATATTTAATCATCAAATGATTTAATTAAAACATCAAGGTACCATTTTTCAAGACAGTCGTAAGGTACATGATTTTAACCAATTAACCAAAGTCCAAACAAGAATGTTTTATAAAAATTACTTTTTAAAAAATTTACATTTATTTTCATCCAATCCTAAATTGGAATTGAATCCTCTAAATTAAATTTAAGATGATATGGTGACCTACGAGGGTACCATTTTACCCAACCTCAGTTCTTTATTGATAATTCCCCTAGAAAATTCCAAAAAACATTAAAATTAAAACACCTAAATTGTTCATCTCATAAAAACATTCCAAAATTGTCCTATGATGGACCAGTTTCATTTCAAAAAGATAAAAAATTGAATTTAGATACATGTTAATACTCATTATCATTTATAATAATTTCAAAAAATCCTCATGTCATCACATTTAATATGGGTTTTCATTTCCCAATTTATGAAGCACCCATACACTTATTGGATTTAAAATTGGTAAACATTAATTGATAAAAATTTCAATTCATAATTTAACGTGATCAAATATAATAGTAATAATTATATTTTTGTCCATCTACCTACCTGCAATGTACCCATACACTTTACAGTTTGGAATTTGGATCCCTTCAGTCAAAACCAACTTAATTTAGAAAATGAATTTGCGGCCTTTTTACAATGGTTTAATTACACATGTTAACTTTTCCCAACTATAAGGAGCCTATACAACTTTGAATGGAAAATTGGATCTCATCACAATGAAGGCCAATAACTGAGCCCATGCTACCATTTACATATATCAAGTAAACTAGAACGTCACTACTAGCATATAACATCGAGAAACAAGATAAACTCATAGAATCATGGAATTTTAATCACAAAATTATGCCAAAACAATAAATAGCATGGAAGTCATGATAATTTTTTACATAATAGGTATAAATCTATCATTGGAATATCAATATGGCACATAATCATATATATCAGAAAACCTACTAATGCAACTATATGCCATGGCACATATGCATGGCTTGTGAATTTATAAGTGTCTAGCATGATGCATGTTTGTTTCATCCTTGTCATAATTGGCCAAGGGTAATCTTCATAATTCCATAAATCATAAGCAATAGAATGAACACCAGTCACTCTTGGTGAAATCCTATCAATTGTAACAGCGAACAGCATAAAAAGAAATCCCGGCCCTGGCCACTGGGTCATTCCATAGACATTGGGTGATCAGTCACAATAACGAAGATTAAATAAGCCCCGACACTATCCTAGTCTCATGTTTACCAACCTAGAATATTAATATAAAAGAAAAAACCTAGGAAAACACATTGTTAGATCCTGACAGGACTCACCACTAAGACGGTGGCTGTACCGGTCACCACATGACCTCTAACATGCCTCCCTATACTCCAAAGGCTGTATAATAGCATCGAGGGAGTATGTATAGTCATTGGGGAGACTATTACCCCTTATTAGAGTTTTTCAATGGTATAATAGAGTAAATAATAGTCAACAATAGAAGTAGTAATAGAAACAATAATGTAGCAAAACAATGATTTCATATAAATGAAAAATTTGTCCAATGATAGTTTATACAATGGATAAATGCATGACGTTGTATTGATACATATTTTAAAAAAGTAAACAGTACAATCTTCTTCTCAATACGGTACAAAAATGAGGAATAGACAGAAAATCCCCAAGGGTGATCTCCTTGAGCATCCCAAGCTCAAGATCGGTCCTTTTCACCTACACTAGTTACAAGAAATAGTAGAATAAGCATGGTCGAAGGCCCTGAAACAATGTATGGTCTACTCAGGTACCCCAGTGCAATGACGGCCCATGTAGGTTGTGAGATAAAAATCATTGTAGGTCGGCACCACTGGTTTCTAATCCAATTCCGATTGTATAATATAGATTAAACATTGTACATTGAAGCATTAGTTAAGTAAGAAGTACAATGTAACTAAATAACCAAGTAACAATTTCATCCCTTGTCTAGTGTCTTAGCATGTAAGCAGTTCATTAATTGAGTATTGCTGGTTCATTCATAATTCCAATGCTATTAAGTTGTCTACCGAGTCCACAGAATTTTCTCCAAGGTAAAATGGTGCTATGCAATTATAAGGCCCGATGAGATATTACCATGGACCATACTTGTCAATGATGGACCCAATGAGTGTATTCAAGGAATCTTGTGATGGTATTTAGTATTAAATTTCAAAGGTTATAACCAAGTAATAATACTTGTGATAGTATATGTGTGGAAACTCCCAAGACGTAACAAGGTAACCTAACAAATATATACAATGAAAAAGTTCTAGTGTAATAACCAAGGTAACATAGATCTCAAATTACTCAAACCCAGTAGTATTTTGGTCTAGATAAGGGGTAAGGGTGTAATACAAGGACCGTAGTCCAAGTAATTCCACGATGAGGTGCATACCGAGTCCAAGGAGTTCCTCCATGGTAAAATGGGGATCTATAAGGACAGGGTCCAATCAATGTATCCATGGAACCTAATTTTCAATATAGATCCAAGGACTGTATCCAAGGAATCATATAGTACTACAAGGTTGACCCAACTATAGTATACTAAGCATCCAAATATAATAAAAAGAACATGATCTAGTTGAATATTAACCATAGAAACTCATCCTTGAATATGGAATGGGGTACAGGAGTACTAATAGTATTCTTCAATCAGAAACCATGACAAGCACGAGTATAACAATCCAATTTAATAAATAAGTCATATAATAATTCATTTTTGTCCATGAAATCCCATACACTAGTGTTGAAGGGCCATGTATCATTACAACCATTTTTTTGGTTCAATCCTTTCCTTTCAATAGTGAGGAAAGGTCAACAATCATTGCAACCATTTATTTATTTGTTCATGAATTTCCTTCCATTAGTGTGTTAAGGTAAATTAGCATTTCAATAATTTAGTAAAATATATTAATAATTATTCACTAATTAAGGTTCACTATGTTACCTTCTATACACAGTGTAAGGGGTGCAACCGACTTGTAACCTGTTTGAAATTACCCTTAATAAGTCCATGTGATGTACTTGGTATACTTTCCAATTCACATTTCATATTTAATTGTCAATTACAACATGTACCTTAGGATAGTAAACTAATTAGAATACATATTATTCTCCATGATACAATTCATAAGATATATCAACCTTTTGATATATAAGTTCTTACATTTATAAAGTTCAAGCCATGGCAATCCCAAACGGTTCCCCGAATAGGTCAAAACACTGAACGACAATTATAGAAAACATCACACAGGTATAAATACAATTCCAAAACCATAAAAGCACTTAAGATATGACATGTACCTTTTAATTATTTTAATAAGGTGACTCTATTTTTCTAATAACATTAAGGATATGTCTAAAACATTCCATATTTCAACATAACCTCATGTCACAAGGATTATAAACATAACAAGTCAAGCATGAAAGGACTAACCACTGCATTTTAGCTGGAAGGATGTTCTCATCCACTAGAGGGGTTTTGTTATAATATCATGATATTACATATCCCACTGATCATTTTTCTCCTTTGAAATTTAAATTTGTATAATGATAAATCACATTTTAGAGCATTTAATATATACACTTCAATGCAAGAATTTAAATTTTACCTAAAGTTCAAAAAGAAATTTATTGAAGAATCTATAATATTTAATGTATTGGAAAGGGACCCTACCTGAGGGTGGAACCCATCCATCCACTTCAACTCTTGGATATATCTAACAAAAAGTAGTTTCTCCACCACTGAGTATATGAACTTCCACACCTGTGCAAGGACACCTAGCCTCTATGCACACACCCGTATGGTCGTGGGAATGTGAACGATGATTCGGGCACATATGTTTATGTGCATATACCAGTCTCCAATAAAATTCAATAGAATTATCTATATATATACATGGTCACAGCTAGCCCCGTATGTGTGTAATAACTACCATAGATATTAAATCATGTAACCGGGGAACCCACATGCATATATTTATTTACATATGCATACAAAGGCGATTCACCCTTTACTGGGTGACTAGAAACCACATGAAACTTCCCAATGCACCACAAGATAGGATCGAGGAATCCTAAATCATCTAAAAACTTCAATTTACATGGTGCGAAATTACTAGTGGTTTTAAAACCATAACTCTGATGGCGACGATGAACCAAATAACCTTCAAACCACACGAGGGAGTTCAACGCACTATAAGAAACATACCAAGAACACATAAACCTTAAAATCCCCAAAAAATCAACTAGTAAAATAGAATGAAACCTAACCTGAAGTACAATTGGTGTACCAAAATCAATCATACAGCCTCGCCATTAGTAGAGGTTTCTAGAACACACACCGTCAAGACCCTTGAAATTTTTTTTCACAACGTAACATCAATGGAAACACAAAGAAGAGGTCATACAAAAATATATTGGGTTCGGATGAAATCCATGGGTTAATTTTCGGCCGATTCATAGATGGGAAAAGGATTATGAAGGGGGATAGATCCTTACCATGGAGAATTGTGTGTGAAACCAAAGGAAATATGACTATATTGAATGAGGAAGATGAGGCATATGACTAGGGTTTGTGTGTGCTATGCAGAGAGAGCCCCTTGGCCTGTGAGTGTAGAGCATAATGGAAAGGGTGAGGTAGAGTAGTTCAAAAATTAAATTAAATTTTTTTATAATTAATTATATTGTTATTCAGACCCAACAGCATGGTTTGACCCACTATGTTTTCTGAACCATATGCAAACCATGCAGAGTCAAATACCCACACAGGGATATGAGCACGGCTTGGAAAACCATTCATAGACCATGTGCAAAGACATTATAAATTTTTAAATAGGTTCATGCAGTTACCTTCAATGGGACTGATGGTTTGGAAGATTGGGTACAAACTGTGCACCCTCTGCTGCTTTTTGAAACACATGATGTTTTTTGGGTCTGACACTCCTGAAAAATATCGATCTAGTTGGCGGAATTCTTAGGCCTTCATCCATGCCCAAAAAAATTACATTTGAGGTATCCAATTCTCATAATTATGTTCATAATCACAATTATAAAAATTATTGGTTTAGTAAATGAAAAAGTTCAACAATAATCATACTAATGCCTGGTTAAAAATCATGGGATTCTACAGTTGGAACGAGGTGTAGAGGTATACTTGTATTGGTGGATCCTGAGTGCTCCATGAACATGGTAATAACTAGGGGACATCATATAAATTAAACCATAGTTTCTTTCCACTTAAAATATAAATATATAGACATATTTGGACTAATATTTATATATTTAGGGGCATGTGTTCAGTGATATTCCAACAATAGATGAAGTAGTTGATCAATTCATTATCATTTTTGAGAAAAAAGAATGAATGTTACATATTATATGTGCTATCATTTTTATTTTTATTTTTAATTTCATACAACTTCATAATTATGAATTTAGTTCTTGAACATGTCAGTGGTGTCCAACTAAGTTAATTCTAACACCCAACAATTTCCCCTCAAGAAACATTTAAACTTTATATAATTTAAATCAGGTAGGTGATTAGGCTAGGGAGATGGTCATTAGTTATTAGATATATACATATTTTATGGGATTGGTAGTAATGGAACTAATGGTTCCTCTGAATCTAGTTTTAGTTTAATTTTTTAATTTTTCTTATATATATATATCTGTGCGTGTGTGTGTGTGTGTGTGTTTAAACTGATATGGTCAGCTATGAGAGAACATTATTATCAGTTTTGTATACCTGCAAAATTATTCATATGTATTAAAATTATAATATTTCTTTTGGACATTTTATTACTATTGTTATTATGCTTTTGTTGAGTTTGTTTTTTCTTCTAGTGTATGACCCATTTTTTCATAATGTAATATATATATAGACTATTTTAATTATCAAAACCATAGGGTATAGACTCCCCAATATCACCTCATCCTTATACCACTAGTAGTAGATAGTTTTTAGAGTATGATGAGGCATGCCTAATGCCTTGTGGACACCCACCCTAGAGAACTATTTGGAGTGGAATGAATATCGAGATGCTACAAATGGTATAAGAATGATTTTTTTAATTTTTTTTCCATCTATTTGGGATATAGTATATTGTAAATTCGGTGTTGTTGGATGTTTAAAATGATCACATATTTTTTTGATATTATCCCCCTACACGGGGGACAGAACAAGTGGAATAAAGTTTGAAATTCATGTTATAATGTGTTATTTTAATCTTCATTTTATTTCAACAATCGGTAGTGCAATTGGGTGTTATCGTTACATATTTTGTGGTTTATCCCTTGGATTGATATGGAAAGGGTGGATTGGTTACACAAAATTATAGAAAAATAGGCTCATATTACGTGTGTTATACTTTCGATTGTCACTGGTAACCTAGATTTCACTAAGTGGGGTTTTGGTTGTTTAATGTTTCAATAAATAATCTAAAAAGTAAGTTCATTCTTAGCATTTTTATGGTAATTGTACTCAGCCATCCCATGTTTTTAGTTCCCAACGAAATAGTGAATTGATATTATTTGATATTATATGCATGTTAGATATAGGAATGAAACTGATAATGGGTAGATAGAGATGATAAAAGTGGGTTATTAGTTTAATGTGTCAACAAAAGGCTAAATTTCTTTTCTATATATATCATATTTTGTGGAATAAAACATAGATACCCTAACTTGATATATTGTATGTGATTCCTAACATTGTTATAGGATGGAAAGGGGACATGATTCCATATTTTATGTGGTTCCAAAAATTGTCAGAAGAATGAAAAGGTTCCATGAGGCTTGATGATACATGATACATGAACCATACTAGGGTATGTAAGGGTTCATGGTGAATTATTTCATGTGTAATGGGTGTGGTACGAGATTGTAAGGGTGATGATATTGGTTTCCAATTATAGGTTTCCTATCTGCAAAACATATATACTATTTTGGATGTTTGTCCAAGTTGTTAATATTTAGTTTGATGGCACATATATGGATTTTGGTGAAGCTTCAAGAAGGATGTGATATGGTGTTACATGATCATGCACAAAATGGAACCCTATAGAGTAGATGTGATCATGAGACATATGTAAATGATTTAGTATAGGTTGGATATCCATAGATGATGGAGAATTTTGGGCCATTTCTAGATGAGTATCTCGAGGTGAGACTGGTTTCTCTCATACATGGAATTGATATGGGTGTTTAGGGAGATGAGTAAGGGATGGATTATCTGGATCAACATTCACAATCTCACCACCTTCATTTTTTTCATGAGAGGGTGGATCGAAGGTAGCAGAGAACCCGATCAAGTTAGAGATGACCATCTCCGATAATTTGGAGACAATTCCGGTCGGAGGGTGAAACTAGTGATGTATATACTCAGAGGGACAGAAAATAACTATTGGGACATATAGGTGCAGTTTAGTAAACCTGAGGTGAACAGAATGATGGATTTTTAGGAATTTTTGTTTGATCGGTTATTCCCTAAGATGTTGTAGGTGAATTGAGCCCACACATTCATTAACATTTAGTAGGGAGACACATACATTATGTATTATATGGATACTGTCACATACCTACAACATTTTTCACTTACTATGGTTGATGACATCATTACCGTGGTATGTTGTTTTGAGGATGGTTTGCGGTGTTCCATCAGGGTGTATGTAAATATCGTTAGGATAAAATTTTTCTATGAGGAGAAAAATCAGGCACTAATCGCCAAGGGTAACCTAATCAACCATTCTTATTCTAGCTGGGTGATGGTTTCAGGTTTGTTGAGAGGTGATTCATTATGTATTAGGATTTGAGGATTTTAGAAGTATCATTAGATTGGTCAGGCCAGAGACATACGTCGGCTACCTAAGAGTGGTTCATCATTAGTAAACTTTTATTGTGGTAAGTTAGTGCATGTTTGGATTAGTTAGATCAGTTTCCAAAGGAGTTATTATCATATGGTATAATGGGTATTTTGAGAGGTTCTGTAGGAATCCTTCTCTGATAGATTAGAACTAGATATCGAGTAGAAATCGAGGATTTGATGTTTGGGTGAGAGTAGTACTAAGAGCTGGCAGTTAGGTTTCAGCAACATATGGAAGTTATTAAAGAGATATGAGCCAATAATGTTGTTAGTGGGTAGATGATGGTTCACCTATATAAGGAGGAAAATAATTGGGTAATTGGGATTTATGATAGTTTCATTCTGTTTAGGTGCTTGGGTAAAAGAAGTCCTGAGAGCCGATGATAGTTATAGGAACCCCATGGGCATGATCACGTCTTCTCCATTTTTTGCATGGACAGTTTTGGAGAAATAGGTTAATGAGATTTTATTTTTTTTATTAGGTTTTCATATGTTATTATTTGTTATATATATTAATGAAGGGGGATGTAACCAAATCTTATTATGGTCATAGATGTGATACCGGTTTTATAAGAGGTATTTAGGCATCATGACTTATTGTGGCATTTGATATAATGATGTTATTGTATTGGTGATAAATAATTAGTATTATAATGAGGATTAATATATATATGTGTGTGTGTGTGTGTTTGTGTGTGATTTGGGATTATTTGTGAGCATATTTTGAGTTTTAGGATCATTTGGCATATGATGAGTCGAATGTTTTGAAGAGTGTCATGGATGGACCAAGTTCTTGTGGATATCTAATGAGATTGTTGACATGATGGGTGTCATATTTGACATTTGAATGAATAAATAACCTGATGAGATGTAGTAATGAATATGTGTTATGGGAGAAGTTGAATTTCATTGGATGGTTGGTGGAAGCATTGGAAATTCCTTTAGGTTAGAAGTTGGGTAGGAAACTAATGTGGTGGAGAATTCCGTAAGGGAAGTTGAACCATGGATGATAAATGGGATACACATGGATTATAATTATGTGATAGAAATTTTTGTTACTATGTTTTTGTAAATTAAGATATCTCTTGTTTGTATTAATTAAGTTGGGGAGATTGTTACTTCCTAGGTTTTTGAGCAGATTGAAATTATGAATCCTTTTTGAATCATTGAGTTTGGGGACTATGAAATATTTTTTTCTTGGAATTGAAAAATAATCCAGAGAGTTCTAATAAACCATTGCCTTATTTGTAGATGGATTTTATGTTCGAACAAGTGACACAAGTTTTTGGATGACTTTTACGGAAATTGGACCCCAAAACATAGTTTCCAGAAAGCATAGATAAAGGTGCACAATTATAATTACCTATGTAGCTTTCCTTGAGAAAATTTATGGACATCATATTTCACTCATGAATGATATTAAATATTTTTGGGTGTGGGAACATGTCCATGTGATATGTCTATATTTTTTAACAGATATGAGTCACATGGTTTGGTAATCCATGCACATAGACCATGCGTGTGTGCTTCTTGGACAATGGAAACCTCGTTATTGGATCATTGTTATCCAAAATATTTACCAAAAACACTATGGTCATATATTTTGATGAATGTATTAAATTTACCCTCAATAATTTATCTTTATTTGTCCTCTATTCTCATCCCATTCACTCGCTTGCATAGGGTGTTCTCCCATTTTCTTCACCTCTCTAATGATTTTGTCAAACTCCATCATCTAAGCACCAATTAAAATGTTTTTGGGAAGAATATCATTAATTCCTTTAATATAATATATTATCTTTCTCGTTTATCTCACCATTCATATTTCTAAGTCAATATTTTCTATTTTCCCCTTTATTTGGGGTGTTCGTATAAATATATGATATCTATCCCATCAAATCATGTTAGAGAACAATATCACACAAGCGAGTGACTAAGAGTATATGGTTGGTGATGCCAAGATTTATTTTTTATTTTACTTGGGTTTTGTAGCGTGTTATCTATATTACCATTTGAGTAGTCCAAGAGAGACCAATAATAATTAAATTGATACATTAAAATTGATAAATTGATTCCAATGGATGTTGTTTTATATGTTATACTCAATTTATGTATGATAATCTTGGTAAGGGGATTTATAACACTTTTCCCATTCATTCTAATTGTGTAAATTAATTTATTTGATTTTTTATATTTATTGATTGTGTTCCATGGTAACATTATTTGATAAGGCCATGAATTTAGTTGATGTTTATCACCAGTATTGTGGTGATATGATTTCCCAGATGAGGGTGTAGCCTGAGATACATAGGGTGACAATAATCACATGTTTAAGGAAACATAGATCACCTGTTGTGGTAATAATTTCTATAGGATGAGGGTATGGCCCATGAGATTTGGGATGGTGATAACCTTCTAGACCAGCAACATGGTTGAAGTATAATGAGATAATGGATGATATGGATTAGGTTTTTTGGTGATTTTTGCTCATAGTTGTTAATAGACACATCATTGGAGTTGTGTTCACATAGACATGACTTTTTTGATTTGGACTTGACTACTCATTGTTGATAGAGCCCCCCATAGATTAGGATTCATAGGGGATGGTGCTTACAATTAGATATATTTGTTGTTATCACCCTAAAAATCCATGTTGATAGAGATGGACCATTGGGTGTTGGTGTTGAGACCATCTGACAAGGGACGAGGCTCACTATTCTACGTGAGGATGATGGTCACTGATTATGGGAGATTGATATCACTATACATGAAGTTGTTTTCTCTGGAGTTGATAATGATTATTTTTTAGTGGACATAAATTCTCATTCCTTGGTATGTCAACCAGAGAGCCGATTGAGATTTTATGATAAGAGTTATAAGGGACTAGGAACGTGATTGGGAATGTTTTTTTGTTTCATGAACTTTATTTATGGAAACATAGTTTTCCGATCTCATGTGGATCCAAGTAATACTTTAATGGGAGGTGTTGAGGGATCTCCCGATATGAAATTCCTTAAAGGAATCCTTTAGAATTATGACATTAGTCCTCACCACTAGAAATTTATATATGAAGACACATGATGTATTCCATGAATATATTTGGGTGAAAATGTTCCGAGATACAAAATAAATTACAAGTGTATGTGATCCCTTCCTTGTTGATTTAGTGAAAAAGGAAAAAATGTTTTTCATTACATGTTTATGTGTTTTCCTATTATTTATGTTTTTGTATACCTACAAATTATAGATGTGTGACAAGAAAAATGTGTTTTCCCTATGAAGTTCAATCCCACACCCTACGTAGGCCCCTCGAAAAATGTATATAATTTTTATCTTTGAGATACACTAATGACTCAGGACCAGCGGTTAATATTTAGTAATCAGAGTTCACATTTTTCATCGTATAGAAAGATGTGAACCTACTGGTACCTCTACATAGAGATTGATTTTCTTTATTGATTTTAATGACACACACACACACACAAACATATATATATATATATATACATGTGTGTGTGTGCTGAGATGGCTGACATCATAAAAACATGATTATATTTTTTTGAACTAACTTTTTATTAATATTTCTACAAATGGTATTATTAAATTGGGATCTATTATTTCTTATGTAATTATTATTCTGATGAGTTTATTTTTTCTTCTGTAGTGTGGTCCTTTTATACATTGGGTTATATATATATATAATAATCATTATCATTTTTATAGGTTACATTCACCCCACTATAACATTAATATAATGTCACTTCTATTAAATAGCCTTTGGTGTATAAGGAGGTGTTCCTATGGCATATTGGCCAACTATCCCAGATCATGATTTTATGTTTCTTCCGGGTCAGAATGATAATAATTTGTAAGTGATTTCCATATGAAATATCATTGTATTTTGGTATAAAATATATAAATTATGTGAATATTATATCCATATCATTGAAGAATTTATGACAAGTTTGCCCATTTTACCATCCTAAAATTAAAAATAGAAAGAAAAATGAAAAGAAGAACACGAATAAAATTTCCACATTGAGGAAGTTTCATTAAATGATTGAATGTGATGAAATACATGGTTTTCTTATAGTTTATGTTCTTAAATATTGATAGGGGAAAACAATATTCCAAATGAACAAGTATTAATATGATAGTTACATTTATTAATGATAGGTCATTATGATTTGAATGTATTGGTTTGGCAAGGAATGAATAAAATAAGATTCAATTCAGTGATATTATTTATTTTTAAGGTCATAAATTTAATTATTGGAGTGATTAATTTGTTTATATGATGAAAAAGATGTAATCTTGATAATAAATTGTAGAATCATTAAATGTTCATAAGAAACATGTATTGTCAAAAGAGGAGAAGAAACATGTGGTAATATGTTTCATATCGGTGACCCAACAACAACATGTTACTTGGTTGAAAAATAAGTTAATGAACTATGATAGAAAATAATTTTCCACCTTTTTCAAAGGAATATAATAAAAATATTGAATTAATATGTGGTAAGTTATCTCCCAAAATAAAAATTAGAATGATATCTTGTTTCTGAAACTATGAAAAAGTAGAAGATGATCTACGTTATACACCAATGAGTGGAGATTAAAACACCAAGATCACTCAGACTCATGCAAATAAATTTGTTTGTACATATGAGTTAAATATATTCTAATGAAATTTTTTTATTTCAATACCTTAATTTATGATTTTAACATGTTGATAACAATAATATTCTTGAAGAAAAGGTATAAATTAGTTGACATGTTCATCATTTATAGAAGACAAGGTGATAATGAGTTGGGTGTTTATGTCTTATAGTTGACAACGAATAAATATTTTTTACGGATGAAATACATTCTAATATATATCACTAATTATAGGGGTAAACATAAATTTCATTCACCATTCACCCCATATGATAGTTGAATAACTTAGAAGTAGAATATATGTATTATTGAAATTTTTAGGACAATGTTAGTTGATCACTATATTTCTAAAAAATTATAGAGACAAGTTCAATATACTTCATTCAATGATTAGAATAAATTCCAAGTGAGACATAAGAAAGGTAGAACACCTTATGAGATTGTGTTTTAGAAAAATCATACTATGAAATATAAATAAATATTTTTTATTTATATGATTCATGCATACCAAAGCAGTAATATAGGAATTTTTAATAAAAAATAGAACAAATTCATATTAATGGGATACCAATATATTAAAAGTGGATACTTGTAATTGCATATTATGATAAAAATCATGTTTATAACTTAGATTTTAAAATCATTGAAAATAAGCCCATAATTGTTGTTTCAACTGGTGTAACAAATTGAATTTTAAGAATCATAATGTTAGTATATTTCGATAAAATATATTTAAGAACATGTATAAAATATGAATAATTATATTTTTGTTATCTTAGATCATAAAATTTATGATTATTAGAGTGTTTATAATCATTGAATTGGGAATATATGGATGATGGATATTATAAACATGTATTAATTAATTTGGAACCAAGAGGCATGTATTCAAATTATAAGAATGTTAACACAAGATAACCAATCAACTCTCATTTCAAAAATTCAAACCAAATATATTTCATAAATGTTTATCAACGATGAATGGAACAATCATTGAATAAAAAGACCAACAAAATATAGAAGTAAACATTTCATCTTGTACCAATTTATAGATATAAAAATGAGATAGAAATGAATAGGTTATTTTGAGAAAAAAATAATGATAAAGTATATATGATAATAAGTACTACATGATTGGTTTTTAGAGGCTACCCTCAAATAAAAGACATAAAATTTTACCAAACATTTTCAATAATTTGGAGTATTGAATAAGATAAATTGAATACAAAAATACAGAAATGAAATAGAATATTATTAATCAAATATTTATTTTGAACCTACACATATATATAACCATGAGATAAAATTACAGTCAAAAGATAATGATTGAAGTATTAGGAATTTATAGATAATGGGAAACTATAATAAATTGTACTTTTCGAATATAAATATTACCTCTCGAATTGTGATTTTACCATTAGTAACTGTATCCTATCTATTAAAATATTATCATCACCTATGGATGTGTAAAATAATATATAAGAATTATATAAAATGAAAGTATTACAAATTTATATGATGATACAAAAATATATTATAAATGAAATGTATTTTAATTAAATCGTCTTCCAAAATAATATAATGTTTAATTATAATGATAATAAATTTTTTTGATACACTATATACTTTTCTAAATGGCCAAAAAATTATAATAATGTTAAAATTTCAATTTATTAAATAATCAATAACATTATTTAGAAATTATTTATCTTATATAATAAATAACTTTTTTTAAAATGATATTACTTTTTGGAATCTATCCATCATGAAATGTTTAGCATGATTTTTTTATTTTTCAAAAAGTGTTGACTATTTTCTGAATAGTTAAATTTGTTAAAACTAGTAATTACCCGTATAAGAGAAATAGAGGAATTAATGAGTCATGGATGATGTATGGAATATTTTGTTCTAATATACAATCTATAATTATTATATATAGTAATAAAAATCCATAGTATGGGTAGTATTTAAAATAATAATAAATTAATAAATACTATATTAAATATAAATCTCTCATCCACTAATAAATATCACTATCACCATCCATTCTTCTCACACATTTTAACCCATTTAAATACAATAAACTATACACATTTATATTCCCAAATATCATATACACATCCAATATTATTTTTTCTTACCATAAGAATAATAAATTTCTCTTAAATAGGAATCTTACGTAGAGATCAAAATGAGAGGCTAATACCACCAATCTGGAATGATAAGTTTTATTCATCATAATTATACACTATGATTTAAAACAACATTGGATAATGACTCCAGTATCATTACTATAATGTAATAATATTTTTAATGTAATATATATCACTAAACCTATTATTCATTACCTATAAAATTAAAATTTTGTTCATAATTAGGTAAATTCACCACCTCAATAAGGAATATATTTTATTTTTCTCCACTGATTTCATGAACAAATATATAAATAATTATATAGGTAATTATAATGATAATAAGTGTATTATAAACTATTAAATTTTCTGGAATGTATTTACAATCATGAAATTGAATAAAACGAATGTACTTTATGATGCTCAGTTAAACCTCATAAATGAAATAACATTATAACGATAAAATATAAACTAAATGAGTAATAACTATATGAGAATAGATATGGGAACTAGGTATAATTTTTATATTTTTATATACATGAATATAATTTCTGTTTAATTTTGGATTTTTTCTCCATTTTACCAGAACAACAATAATTACCTCAAGACTAAAAAGGTATTTGAACCTTGAATAAAATGATGTTTGGATTGTAATTATAGACACAATATCTCATTTTATGTATATAAGACTGATATAGAATCTTGATAACAAATAAAATATGTATGAGGAATATTATAAATCATGTATTTAATATATTAAATTTTATTATTCAAGTGGTTATGTAAATATTCAGAACGAATCCAGACATGAGGTAAAGGAACATCTTAACCACCCTCTTTCATTGTGCGTCATGCTTTTTCCCTATGTAACTCACATCACTACACTATTATCCTCATTTATTTATATATTATTCTGTATATAGGATTTTCTTATATATATATATATAGCTATCAATATCTTTACTAATTTGGGTTATAAATTCATTTAATCTTTCCCCCACAATTTTATCAATTTTTTAAAACACAATTAAAGGGAACATCTATGTTTCTGCACTATTTTTTTATTAATATATAAAAATTTTAAAATCATCCATAGTTTAAAAAATTTATCACTAAATTATTTAAAACAATTATATTTTAACTTTTAGTTTCTTGGTAATTAATATTCTTTTTCCCATAATTACTTATTTTTTACCCTTTTCCCTAAAACCCTACTTAATAGGTACATTTCAAATGTTACCTACCACAATTTTTCATATATTCACTTCTAATGGGTGTTATTTTTCATTGAAGGTTATAATTTTTATCATGTTAACATATATTAATTTTTAACTACCTTAATTCAAGGAAACCATTATGATAAGGCCTATTATAATTCTATAAGACATGATTCAACAACCAATGTTTTTCATGTTTAACTATTATGTTTATTCTATAATTTTTTCCATTTCTGTAAAACAAATGAATGAACATGTTATGATTGCTCCACCCAGATAAAACTCCAATTCATTGGGAAATTGTAATATCTCATGAGATTAAGTGTATCAGATGTGGATAAAACCTAATCCTTAATGGCACTTTGTCAACCAAGTAATGTTGTCTTAGAAGTGATCATTAACACATTATTATTTCATGTTTGATGTAGATTCCAAATTTATATGATTACATATAATTGTGATGATATATTATTTATTTCATGATTCTTTATGATTATTCATGATATTTGTTTTTATTATATCATGATATTTAATTAAAATAATATTATATTCTATTTTATCATCCATATTTCATTATTTGGATTTATTAATTGCCCAATTTTTATGTAATCCTGATGTTATACTATGATGTTTTCGAAGATAAATGGAATTTAAGAGTGAATTATGGATTTTTAAATAAAGATTATGTAGTTTATTATTATGTTATTATATCATGTTTCAAGTCTTCCAAAGATATTATAAAAATAAATCATTAGGTTTCGTTTATTAGTTATTTGTGTTAAAATAATGTTATAAAATAATAAATAGGGCTATTTTTCTATTCATTGTATCAAATTAATGTCTGGTTATTTTTTGGTGTTATGATATTAATAAATTTTTATATTCAGAATGATAAATCTATATACGGTATATAATCGTGAGGTTATGATATATAATAGAGTAAGTGGTTTATAACCAATGAAATCCATTTTTGGGTAATAAAATTTTATGTGGATCTAGAGTAGATATACTTATATGTAACAACACCTATTAGGATCAGTGGATATTAATGAAAAATATACATAGTGTAAGACAAATATTTCATTCTAAAAACATGGTTTTATAATCTCGGGGATATGCTTTGGAAAATTCAAATAGTCATTATGATGTGTTATAAAGGAATTGGTATATTGTATGGTTATAAAACTTAATAGGAGAAATATGATAGATATAAAATATTAATATATGAATTAAAATAAGTTAGTTTTTATGTTTCATAAATAATTTATTCATTATATACTCATAGTTACACATTTATTTGTTTATTAATTTAAACAATCTATTCCTAAAATAATTTCCTATATTTTAGATAATATAGGGAAATATTAGGATTCATTCCAATAATAAATGTGATTGTAAATTTTACAATAACTCTAATGATGTTTCTAACCTAATATAATAGGTATCAAATAATATTTTCGCAGTACTTGTGCAATTGAGTAAAGTTATAAATATTAACATGAATCTTCTGGATCACCCTCCTTTTATTAAGAAAGTGAATGTTTCAGGTGTGTCCATTTGAAAAAACACTTTTAATTTTATTGTATCATTTTATCCCCCTCATTATATAATAGTGCATTATCTCTGTCAAGGTGATATTCTCCATCTTCCATTTATCAGATAAAATGAATGTTTAACTTTCAAATTATCTCTTAGAAGGAGTATTAGATATGTGGAGGACATTAATCAAGAACATGAAGAGTAATGAGGTATTTAAATACATTAAATTATAAGTATTTATGAAAATAATTTACAACAAATACTTTCCTCAAACAATTCATTTGAAAATGGAGAGATAATTCTTTGGACTAATATTGAATTTGGAGGCATTTATTATTAATTATGAGGAAAAATTAACAAGGTATGACGTCTCTACCTCGAGATTATTCATTGACAAAAATGTATAGTGTAATTTTTTTAATGTGAATTAAATCAGTTTGTTTGAAAATAACTATCAATTTTATAATTTTATTTATATGATGAGACTATTTGTGTCCCCTTAAAGATGAAAATGTTATTAGACACTCTCAATAGTCTCATGGTGAAAGAGATAAAAATTGAAAAAATGTGTTTAATTCTGATGATTCAATGGATAAATCCCAGGGAATAAATAAAACCAAAATTCAAAAAAATTAGAATTATGGTAGGAAGAATCATAGAATATATCTCAAGGGAATTGGAAGATTATTCATGTGTGGAAATGATTTTCAATGTGGTAATAAATGTTCAAGGGATATTATGAAGTCCATATATTTTAATGAATAATATAATATTATGACCAACACTCAAATTATAGAATATTATTTAAACTTCATGGAACACACAAAGTATGTAATAATGATCCCTAAGAAAATGGATTTCAAGGATAATCAATGTTGTCAACCTCCATGGCCAAGAGACCATGAAAGGTCATGCTCTACCCCTATTATTGTGGTGATCATGAAAATTATGTTCTAATTGGTTACTTAGTTATTTATTAAATATAATATAATATTTAACGTGATTATGGTTCAATACACTCTACAATATCATTTATGTTTAGTAGATCTCTTCAAACACCTCTTCAAAATTTCACGATTGGGCTCTCGGTGAGATTACAAAACTATGAAATCATCGAATCCCATGTATATAACTTCCCACAAGATATGTTTGTGGATGAAAACTAGGAAAAAT
The DNA here is from genome assembly GCA_963277665.1 of Viscum album. NCBI lineage: Eukaryota > Viridiplantae > Streptophyta > Magnoliopsida > Santalales > Viscaceae > Viscum > Viscum album. The sequence continues at coordinate 1,520,126,282 of OY728123.1, read as the reverse complement.
CATATTATACTCCCTTAGGTGTATTTTTAATCTATATTTCCCATTTCTTGATTTTATTTATTTAATTTCAACAATAAATTCTGGGAGAGGGAGGTAACTCTCTGTATCATAATTCATCCTCTAATGTTGTACATATATTAGGAGGAGGATTTATCAAATATTGATTCTTATTATGATTAATATATATTATTGACTTATGATAAGGAATATCAAGCTCAAATGATTGATAATAAAAAAGAATCAATCTCAGATACATCCCATTTTGAGGAACTAAACATGTGTATTTCATGGGGTATTTCGTAGTCTCAAACCTAATGGATATGTTTTATTCTAAATTTATAATATAATTAAATATATATGGATGTCTATTACTATTTATATAATGGTAGCCATTGTGTTGTATAAAAATATGAATTTGTTTCAAAAAATTTTGAAAAACGTTTTATATTCATGAGCTCTTCATTGTGGGGTGTACATATAGTCTTCTTCAAGAAGAAGGATTAGTCAATTCATGTCTGTAATGGTTATCATAAAATAAAATATATCACAATAAATAATAATAAAACCCTTAAATGGATTCATGAGTTGTTTAATATGCTATGTGTATCCTAATAAAAATATATGTTGACCTTCTATTGAGGTATCATCAAATAAAGGTGAGGAATGGGATATTCAATAGTGTATCCTTTTGAACAAATTAGGACAAAATTAGTTCATAGTGGTACCCATTAGAATCTATAATTACCCTTAAATATTAATTAAGTTGATTAATAGACTCATTAAATATTACCATTAAAAATATTTGTAGTCTTTATAGATGATATTATGATATTCTCTTAATGTGCATAGGAAAATTGGAAGCATTTGATTAATGTGTTAACGAATTTTTAAAAGGATAAGTGAACTAAAAATTATATTAATTTTGAGTTACAAATGAAAAATGTATCATTATTAGAGAACATAAAAATAGATAAATGGATATATAAAACCCATATTATGTAATTGTGATTGAGTTGTTGCCTATATGAACATAGAAGATTGAGATCCTTAGTTTCTATGAAAACATTTATATTTTATATATTTTATTTCAATATTAATTATATAAAATTAAAAATAATATAGTAATAAATATTGAAATGACAAGTTTATTTGGGTGATTAGAAATATATCAAAACACAGTTAAATAATTATATACTTAAATTTTTTAAAACCTCTTTTTAATTCACTAAAAAATACATTGATCTTTTAAAACAGCATGAGACAACACATTGTTTTACGTAACAAAGGAGTACTATATAATTAATATTAAGAGAATAAGAATAAAAGGATCAAATTATTACATGCGAGTCAATAAACATATCAATATTACATAAACGGGGTACAATTATAATCATTAACACCAACAAATTATATATTATTATATCAAAAAGGGAATATAACAATGCGGTTCAAACATAAAATGTGACATCATAATCATAAGTCAAGTATAACCACAGAGACATATTAACGTAGTGTATATAAGATAATATCCCATGAACCATAAATAATATCTATGGAGTTAAATAATTATATAATATAATGAAGGGGTATATAATTCATTGAACACCGATTATAGTGATGTCATGTATATTCATTTTTGTGCGACATAGATCACCCAACATAAGAATTTTTTAAATAAATTTTTATGAAGATATATATTATTTTATGATATTAATATATAATTACCCATTAAATAGTGGATATTAATTTATATGTTAATACAATTTAGTGGAATTTTTTTTGGTATTAATAAGAAAAACTTTTAGCATGAAAAATTATTGTATAATTGCGGAATTATATATGATGTACATAATGGTTCTTGGAAGGGTTTAATGATAGTGATAGGTGGTGCCAAATTATTTATTAATAATAATTATTTTAAAATGATTAGTAAAAACATTGGTCATCATTAATAATTGAAAATCAAAAAGATTTATATAAATAATGTACTTTAATAATGGGGAAGAATAAGTTAGGGAGATTTGTAAAATATGGGAGGATCTTCTAATGAGATTACAAAAACATTGGGGGATTTAATGTGGGTGAGGGAGAGTAACTACATTTTCAATTTGTTTTGAGTAAAGAATAAAGGGATGATTGGTGAGAATATATCGAAAAATAGATGGGTAATGTTTATAAATTTCCAAGGGTAATTTTTAGATAGTAATCATTAATATAATAAAAAAATAATTAAAATAGATTTTTTTAATGTGATTGGTTTTTAATATTTAATTTTTCTATGAAATGATATCATTAAAATAATACCATTCTTAGAGTGAAACTGGGTCATTTCTATAAAAAGTGACATTTAAAACCATGTAATTTAATATAGGTTTTTGAGGATTCATTCGACATTTATAAAATTAATCAAGTAACTTGAAAAATATACTATTATAATGGTTAAATCTATTTAGGTTTACAGATTTATTTTTTTATTTATTCCATCAATTTTTTAAATTTGGATGTCATAATAGTTATGGTATATTCATATCATATTTAAATTTTACCCAAAAAGTAGAGTGTCTCCGAAAAAAATGACATTTTAACCATTAGATAATTCCATAAATTTTGAATTAAAAATAATTTTAATTTTATAAAAATACATTTCATGATAATATAATTTACAATTTTTAATTAAAATTGTAATATATATTAAAGTAATATTTTCTCTAATAGTAAAAACATTCAAACCCATATAAAAATTACATTCAACATCAATAAACTATATTATCATTTAAATTTTAAAAAATATTATTTAATAATAACATTTCAAGATATTATAAATTATTTAAAAATTCATGATTTTATCAAAAAGTTTATTTGAATAGTAACTGTATATTTCAAAAATATACAGTTGTGGTTTCTTGGTATCAAAATATTTATTTCATTCAAATCATTATAAAATCATGGGTATATTGTAATAATGAAAAGCGATGAATATAATCATTATTTTAATACATTATGAAAATATAAATTTATACTAATAGTATCTTGATATATAAGCTCTTATTAGACCAGCTTACCCCCTAAGGGTTACATTTAAAACTGTTGTATATTTTTACAGTGGTTTGACGCAATTTTTTTCGGATATGATTTCAATAAAATCTAATATTACCCATAAATGTTTTCTCTTACGTTTTGGTTATTTACCTTTAAATGGGAAATCGTCAATGGAAATTTCTAGTGATTCCATATCCCATTGAAGTTCTGCTAAATGGGTTTTATATAGAACGATCCTACTAGTGGATTCAATCGATTCTATATTCAAATTTAATTATTCCATATCATAACCATATATATATACTGACTTTAATAGACACGTTAGAAATTATATATGAGAAATATTTTTGATCTAAAATTTCCTTTTAAAAATGATAGTCAAATCATTATATTATATATTAATGTTCCAAACAAATAAATGAAATATAGTATAGGTTTCTTCAACAAAAACATAATTTAATAATAATTTATTCATCTATAAGAGAAGTTCGTTTATAAAATTTTAGTTTTTTACGTTAGTTTACACTTCCAAAATTTATGCAATGAAATTTTATTATTTTAAAAAAATAGATAAGGAACTTCTACTTCATCACTTCATCTAGTTCTGTGGCTGCCTCCTCAGAAATTTTTTTCCACCATAGCATACCGCCTGGGTCAGTTTTCTTGTTTCATATAAATTTTTCGCTTTTATCTAATATATTCCTAAACTTATCCTCATATGAAATATAATTATATAAATACAACACCTACAACATAATTTTATATGAGGGATTTGCTAAGCACTTCATTATGTGGGATACATATAACACATCATGTAATTGATATAGTTTTGTGGATGTGATATTCGATATTATACAATAATAATGTAATAAAATTTCATAATGGGATTGATGTATCTTGGACTTACTTCCCTTATTCTGAAATCACATGGATTATTTCCACATAGATATATGGATAAACATCTTGTCTTTGACTATAAACATCAGTAATTTTCTATAATTTATTATATAGGTTATGTATAATATTTTCATGGATTTCATAATGATGAATGGTTTCTATCATAACATGGATAATATAATTTCCAATCAGTATCTTACCTCTAAGTTCATCTCAACATTTTGGAGTCTAAAAACACATCCCATAAAAATTCTCATATGGTGGCATTAGAATTATATAAATGAAACAACTATAATATATGTTCAATTTTCTAAGATAGTGTGATTATCCAATTATCATTATAAATATATTTTACATTTTCTTTGTATATACTCTAGTGTTTCAATGGTTCCATTGGGTTGGCCACTTATCTCAGAAAGATTATTTGAAATTAAACTCAAATCCGTATCTAATGATTGTGGATGTATTATCCACAACCATGATAAAAACTCATATATCAATCAGATAAAATAAAAAGTGTTCCTCCAATAAGTCATTCTTCTTCTATTATGTATATCCATGATACCTAGTTAGTTGATAATTATTCATTTATAGTAATTAATTATATTAAAAATGTAATGTTTTAGACTAACACTAAGATGAATTTATTAAAATTTTATGTTATAGGGATTTCTATGATTATATACATGGTTATGTGTTCCAATTATCATACTGGTATACGAAATGGTTGTATTATGCCCTTAGAATTCTTTCGATCAACCTTACCATGTAAATATACCAAGAATCATGGTGAAAGCACAATCATATACCCTTTATGTTATCACACCATAAATTTTACATCATATGAGTATATATATTAGTTCTATTAAGTTGAATATAGAAGTATGATATATGTGCATCATAAAGAAGTTTCCTATTTTGTTGTGTTTTTTGTTGTAGACATATCCAGGTTCCAAACCATATACCTACATCGTTATAAATTTTGAACTCCTGAATATTACATAACATTCTCTATAGCTATTTATTATATTTTTTAACCTAATTGATCCTCTCAATAATGGTTAGCTGTCTTGTTATTTGAGAAAGGAATGATATAATCCCTTTTAGGAATATATGTATATACTTTTCATGTCCCATAAGACGTAATTCCATTCAATCCACATCATGGTAAGGGTTTTGTAATATCTTATAAATGGGGAGTCTTTAAATTTATTCTCCTTACCAAGATAGTAATAGATTGATTTTTCGTGATCCTTAATCATTTCTAAACACAATGGTTGGTATATATTGACCTCTTCTGTTTGAATTTGTACTTGAGAATTTTATAATCGTTATATATTTCATATTTCTCATTATAGATTTAATTTATCCAAATAAATAATGTTATTATCACTATATACAATTATATATTATGTGTTAGCTAGTTTATCTCTATGAAAAATAATTGGAAGAAGACATTGGCTATCGCATTATAATTTTTTGTAGTACCAAACCTAGTCCCTTTCTTATGAATCTATTTGGATCCCAAATTCATCCCCAATAGTGGGTATTGTGAGAATAAGTGAAATGATATGCCTATTGTTTAAATCATTTATTCTATCCTCACACTCATTAGTAATAAAAAACATTATACCCTTCCATGTTAGAATGTTATGTAGTTTAGAAAATTATGATATTTTTTTTAAAATGATGATATTACCAAGATAATATAGGGAAACTATGGATCTATAAAATATATATTAGTTATGTATATCCCTAAAATATCTCTATCATTTATGTAGCCATATATATCAGTTCTCCAGTGATAACATGACTTAATTATCTTACATGACATATCTAAAACTCAAATTTACTAAAATTTGTGTTTCTATTTTCCAATTGAAAATTTATAAAAACAACTTTAAAAAGATCATCATGGACATAATTTCATTCAAAGTATATATGAATATCATAAATATAGGTTTCCTGAAACGTTTTTTAGTATTCCATAATAAATATGCTCATTAATTATATGAAATAACTAGAGAATTATTTAGTCCATAATGGAATCATTATGAACTCACAGATCCCATAGCTTGAATAAAAATTGTTTTTGAGACATCCTTTTTATTTAACATTATTTGTTAGAATCTTGACCAAATATAAACCTTTTCTTAATGTTGGTATTCATTTATATTATCTAATAATAATGAAATAACTAGAAGATGATACTATTAATTCATTATAATATTGTAGAGCACATTATATTCAATTCCAAGGACCCTTAACCCATTATTATTTTTAAAAAATTACCATTACACTCCATGATGATGAAATGTGGAATATAAACCCTTTATATCGATTTTATTGTAATTGTTTCATTACCTCTTCATGATGAAATGTAGTTATTCTATATCAAATCTTTTATACTCGAAACGCTTCAGGATTATTCTTGCTCAAGAACTAAGCTTCTCGGCAAGGTGTAAAATGAGAAAATTCATTGAGTAACACAAAAAACTAATCTTTTTAAATGGTATTATCATCAGTGAATATTTCTTACACACATTGGGTCATTTTAGGAAGATACGTATACTTATAAAGAAAAACTATCCATGCTTGAGATGACAAAACCAAGAGAGATTCATCCTCATACATACACATGAATATAATAAGAGGTTAATGGGAAATATCAATGTTGATTTCCATATCATATAATTTATGATGGATATATAAAAAGAATGAAAAACCATAACCGTTACTATATCAAATTCCACTGAAGAAACTATCACAAGGTTCACTAGAAAATTTAGCCCACAGACAATGATATAGAATAGTTATTTTCTTAGGCTGAAATCACTACACCATTTTGCATTTTTATTGATAACCTCACTTCACTGTTTTGTGGTGAGATATTAATATGTATAGAAAAGTTCAGTGGTATGAAAAAATGTTTAAAACCATAATTAAATTGTATATTAAATATAATTAAATTAATAACTTTCATACATGTCAGCACATTGTTGTCAAGATCAACCTTAATAGTTTTGATGGATAAATTTTTCACTGTCTTTATATGATTTGGATGTTATATTCATTATTTATTTTTTTGAAATCTTGGCATACTGTACTATTTTTCATGGTTTCATTGTCCCTAGAAGTTGAAACATTATAGGGTAACATAAATTTTTATTGGATCATTCTATTCTTCTATCACATTGGAGGATTTATACCATCGGAATTCTCAAGCTATGTGCACATCCTTTATACACCAAAAGAATTTACATTTCCCCATTAGGAAATATTTGGAATTATTCATCCCATATATTAGATAACTGTGATGTTGGAATTTTGTATGACTATTTTATTTTTTCATTTCTACACCAGAAATGAAATCAGTTATCTTCTTCATACCTCCAAACACATGAATAATTTGATGTTCATCCATATCAATTTAAACATTATATTTATACAAAATAATTTATGCATGCCTATAAATTTCCTTAATTTCCAAAAATTTAAATAAATTAAAATTTATCCCACTAAATAATCGATCAACTATAGATTTTTGGTCAATGATAAAGTGGGAGGTGTGTCGTGCATGTATTGTGAAGTTCACACCATTCTTCCAGATGCATTCATCATCCTCTTAATCGAGGCAAGGTATTTTATTATAATTTTTTTAGATAGTATGAGGCAAATACATTACATTTATTAATGAATTATTTCAATTCCTTATGTTTAATATCCTTATTGGGACTTGTGTCTTTAACAACATCTTCTATTTTTTAATTTCTCCTTCCATGATATAAAAATCCATCATGATCATCTATTTCTCATAGAACTAACATAAAAAGATGATAATTTTAGTGTATTTTAAATATTATTGTTTAACAACTGGTTCGAATGATCCACTAATTTCCATAAGACCTTATTGCATCTGATCAAAATTTCTATTTACTACCTCTTATGGGGATGTGGTTTTCCACAAGATTCAAGAATCTATTTTTCCAATAAGTTAATTATTTAATTATTTTCAAGATGTTCTTGAGTCCTACTCTTATAGGGTTCTGAATCTCATTTGTGTTGTAATCATATTGTTTATCACATTGGGTTTTGACTTTATTTCACATATTTTCATATATTTACTAAAATAAAAAAATTACGGAGGGTAATTTTAAAACTATTAAAAAGATAAAATGGAAACTATGAAATTTTATGGGATAAAATATAATTGTCATATATCACATAACCCATGAATTTCTAGTATTCTATCTAAGTTATCCATTTTCAATTTACTAACCAAAAATTTCATAGTTATTTTTTTAATTAAAATAGTTCTTATAGAGCATTTGAATTTACAGAAATATATATCTAGTCGGTGTTAAACATGGTGTTCAATTAGGACTCATTATAATGCACTAGGGGAAAATAAAATTAATACACAATCTACGCTTTTGGTTTATTACCCATATAAAATTTGTTCCGGATTGGTATTATAAATACTCATATTTTTATATATGGATATTAAATCTTTTTAGATGAATATTCATTATATTACACAAACACATACTAAAGAACTATAATCGTTTAACAACATTAAGAAATTATAGAACAATATATTATATTTTTGAACGGTCTTGAATGTTTCCTATAATTTTTCCCCATTTAGTACCATACTTAATACCTTTCTTCATATCCTATAGAATGGAAACTTAAGTATAGGGTGACCTCTAAGGCGTAGAAAGGCTAAAAGGGGTATAAATTTAAGCACAATGATGAAAACAAGGGTATGTGAACATGATAATTACATTAGAAGATAATACCCTACATATAAAATATCATATACATGTGACATGGTATAAATATTGGTTGTTTATAACACACGAATGATGAGGTAATCAAGAGAATAATCCAAGAAAGAAAAATATAGGAATAATACATGGAATTTTTTATAAACTCATAACCATATTATATCATTCCCTAGAAGAAAAGCCTCATTTAAAAAGCTTATCAGGGCACCTCAAGGGGCTTCACATACTTGGATGTACAAAAAATCACCCCCCAAACATAGTATTTTCTTTATAATGTATTGGTTTTCCCCTTTCTCCAATAGTGTATAGGGTCCCATAATCTTACCATAGTGGATTATTTTTCCCTTTCTTCCCAAAGTGGATAATGATCGTGGACATGTTTTACATTATTATATAATATGATATAAATATTTTCCAAATTCATTTGAGAGAGATTTATGTACCATCCATAAAATATTTAAAATCATATATATGTGTGATAGAATAACATAAATCATTCATCCAAAAAATAAACTAACCATAAAAATAAAATGGATATAATCCTCAAATCATAACCTTAATAAATAACATGTAACTTCAAATAATGCCAAAATAGATAGAAAATGGTTTTTAATGATCATTTAAAACAATTCATTAGAAAAATATATTTTCCACTTAAAAACAAATTTAAAAACAAATTTTATTAGAGAACCAGTTTCATTAAAAAAGTTGAAAACTTATAAAGGAATATTTAAAACACATTTAATCATATTTGATATACTTTTCCTTTAAAATAAATAAAATATCATTTACAATACTTTTAAAATTTTTTAGAAATATTGAGTTTAAGGAATATAGATTTGTGACCTAAGAGAGAAGAACATTTCATAAAATTATAATATCATGAAAATAAATATAATCATGAAACAATATTTCAAAGGTATGTATATAGTCCTCATAAAAAATATAGGTTCATAACAAAACATGTGTCTCAAAAAAGAAAAATTGAGACAAAATCACCTTACCGATTTGGAACCTTTTGAGTAGTGAAACACATGAATGATAAAACATATAACGGATAATTAAATAAAAATAAATTTATACATAAAATTAATATATTATATTCATGGTTTGTATATACACAATACAAAAAACATGTTGATTATAACATATGTCTCACAGAAAAAAATGAGACAAGAAATACCCTTAACTTAAGCCTTGTCTTTTTTAATACACATTAAAACCTCATAAATAACAAATATATATTTATTATAAATCTACCACATAAACCATATTTATATATATAATACCATATTTTATTTACTTATGAATTTCAATTACCCATTTTTTAGAAAATAAAATTTAAAGTTAAAACTATGTTTTCATACATGTTTTGACTTGTTATTATTGGATCCCATTCATAGATCATGATTTAATCATCTACAGAATTATAACCATGATATAAATAACACACACACATATATATATAAATATATTATTTTTTTATTTTAGGTTATTCATAAAAGTTATAGGTTAAAAATAAAATATATCATTCTTGGAGACGGTAGGTCGTACGTACACATGAAAGTTGTTTTCGTATTCTTGACATATTAAAATAAAGATAGGTATATGATATATTATCATCCAAGAATAATTTCCATTTTTTATATATCACATTTCTTATTAAATGAATTATTAATACATTAAATGTAAATCTTTAATGAATCAAATGAGTTCGTGATGCGGTAGTCTGCCACACACACAAATGACGTTATTGTAATCATAAAAAATGGAAAACAAGAAGGTATGTGTGATAAAATAATTAAATAATCATAATAAAATCATATAAATAATATATATCATATTTAATCATTAATTGTTTCATTATTCTCTACCATTAAAGGTGTTTATGGTGGAATCAATGACATCAGTTCATGAGGTTGTTGTTTTTCGTACGCACAAACGATGACTGCATTTCCCATTTTATGGTAGTGATTTTTAGTGTTCTTTTTACCCTTATCCTAAAAAAACATATCATTGTATTTAGGGTATTGACGATATTATATATTCCAAGAGTATAAATAGTTTATCAGGTATAGAAAGAATTAAAACAAAAGGGCTTGATGAAGGGTGTTACCTCTTATTGGGGAAAGTCATTTTTGTTATCACCAGAAGGGTTCTTTGGTTGGAATTCTTCCAAAAGGGAGGCATCTAATACTATGGGAGAAAAAAATTATTGATATTTGTATTGGGTTTTTCCATAAATAAGTTTTTTAATGTGTGAATAAATGATAGGAATAGGCTCCCTTTTATAATAGAGGGGAGTTATTCTATTGGAATTTCTCAAATGATTAATTTATAATAAATTAAATCTCAATCCAAATACCTCCAAAAGATCATATATTCAAATATAAGTTATTATAAGGTTTTATTATCATCAATAATAAAATTTTATCTGTATTTTGGTGTTATATTAAACTTTATAATTTTTTTATTCCTTTTAAACACATTTTTTCTTTAAATATTGTTAGAAATCAATAAAAAAATGTTGTCTTCTGTACAAATAATGTGTCAATTGGACCATAAATGGAAACATTATGATATTTTGAACTATATCTATCCCTATTTTTTCTTATGGAATATATATTTATTTTTAATATTTTAATAAAACATTGGTTCATAAAATACAACATATTTAAATTCTATCACCATTCATTATGTTGACACTAAGAAACCAAAAAACAAGTTATATTATAAATAAATATTTTTACAATCACAATATTATATTACAATAATCTAAATAATTATTTTTTTACCTTAATTAACATAAAATATATTTCATCTAAAACATCTAATTTCATTTAATTTATTGTTCAATTAATTGAATAATCACTACATTATCATTGTGTAATTATTTGAAATAATTATTTTTCACTAAAATTTTCAAATAATTCTAGATGATTTAGATAAAAAGTTTATAATTCATAAAAATATATATGGTATATAATATCATCTTTTTATCCCCATATTAAAAATATTATACTTTTTAAATATAAGAGTTTGACATATTGTCACTCTCTTTAATTTTAATAATGTCAAAATTATTATCTAGAATATAATCCATTAAATAATTAAATTTTTATCCTTATTGGCTATGGGTTGAATTTTTATAATAAAATAAAATTTGGGTCTGTGTTTGGTTATTTTATATTATTTATAATATTATTATTACCCTTAATTACAAAATTTACCATAACCATGGTAATTAAAATTAATGAATACCTATTAACTTTGTAGAAAATAAATGGGGCCATTTTTATAATATTTCACCTTATGATCTAAAATATATATCCATTTATTCAAAATCATAATCATATAATTTTAAAAAAACTTCTTTAAAATTAATCTCATAGAGGGGATGAGCTGGATTGGGTTAATGTGAAACGGTCTATAAGATTGAAATTTTTTTATATCAAAATTTAATTTTAAATTATTTTTAATGAATTAGATAATATTAATTAATGTACAATTGTACTAATTGTACTTGTAAACCAATATAAACATTATTTAACTACATATATAAGTTAGATGCAAAACAATTCAATTAAAAGTCAGTATTTTCACTGATCTTCATAATATGGAACTTATTATAAAAATATTAAAATTACAGCCACATAAAATTGGTAAAATAATCATTAAAAAATTATGTTTATATTTTTTTAAAAAAATAAAATATAATAAAAAAATGGGTTCTACATTAAAAGGATGTAAATTTACCCTTTTGAAAAATGCATATTTTTATTCAAAAATTTTGATTTATTCTTATCTTGTGCCTATCTAATCTATTAGATGTGTGTCAAAAAAATTTAATGAATACATAATATATAAATTTTATCAATATTATTAATGAATAATGTTTTTTAAAATTATTTAGATAAAATTTTGACAATATATAGAAAATAGTTTTCTTAGAAAAATAATTGTATTATGTTAAAATAGTTCTTACTTTCATTTAAAACCATTTAATATCCAACAGAATCATTTTAAATAAAATTTTACGTAATGATTTCATAATTTATAATTTTTTTAATTTTCCATTCTATGTGAAAGGTGGTAATTATAATAAGTTTTTAATTAAAAAATTAATTATGTATTGTATTTTAGTAAAATCCAGCCTAGTGTGTAATCTAGGTTACTAAATGAAATCGAAATTATGTGTAACACAAGCCAAACATAGTGTTACATGTACTCTAAGATAATATATGTGTTCTCACATAGTGCATGATTAACTTGGTGGTGTTTATAATACACTCTGAATTGAGTGCATTCTTATAAAAAAATATCTATTCAGTGATATGTGGAATGAAAAATATAAAATGACTAAATTAATTAAAAAAACAAAATTCAATAAATATTAGGTTATTATATTCTACCCTATTTAAAATGAATTTAACCCTAATATTTAATATATAATATCAAATTTTAAATAAAATAATCTTCCTCTTATATAAACTCACATCCTAAAAATGGATACTAACACATAATGTAAAATAAAAAGATAGAAATATACTGGGTACCTAATGTAACTAATAAATAGGATTCCATATAAGTGAATATAGGTGGAAAATGAAAACATGGACATAGAAGAGAAATAAAAGTATCAATTTTTTCTGTGGACTGATAGAGAACAAGGATTGTGGAATGTTAAAATCACAAAGGTATATCTTAAAGAGGCTTAAAAAAGGTTACTGATATCATCAAAAATGATGATAAAATGACAACATTTTATTTGAAGACCATTTTTCCTAAAGGTAAATAATTTTCCTCAGAGTATATATTTACATGATTTTAGGATAAAAAAATTTGTTCCATGGTTTTTTTCGGATTCATCTCTTATTTTAAAAAATGATGATTAAATTTTCATTTTTAAAGTGTTAGTATATCACGATATCCATTAATAAAATAATAGGTCATTCCATATGTATTTATCACAACAAAAATATTATTAGAATTTATACGATATTCATAAATCCTCATATAAAGAGATAATACTTTAATATCTAAAACTTTATCCAAATATTACAATAAATCATTCCATAAAAGGTTAACATTATTACCCTTACAAAATATTTATGTACAAAACTATATAAATAAGGTTAGTAAATTTCTCATAAATAGTTTACAACTTTTCCTTCATATATCATAGATTTTTTCATGTTTACCACATAATATACATGTGATAACCTTCATCATGTATTATCTCGAAGCATGATAATTACAATAAATATTTATTAAAAACATTAATTAGTTCTAATTCTAATAATTATTGGATATATTCCATAATTCAAAAATGTTGTAATATCAAAACGTTATAGTATAATAATTTTTCAAAAAATCCTTATTCAGTTCCATGTTAATCAATACCGTCGAATTTAATAATTCTTATCCCACATATCATTATCCAATTATCACTATCTAGATATTAGCAATATATTAGGGTCATATATAACTTAATATTTTGTTTCCAATGAACAACACATTTATATTAAAGCACACTTTCAATCATTATCACCATTAAACATATCATTTTTAATCTTAATAAAACAATACACTAAAAAGAATTATACATTTCATTATTGATATAATATTATATTTTAAATCAAAATCATATCCACTTAATTAAACCTAAATTATTCATAAACCATTACTTAGGATTTCTCATCAAATTCTTTCCATGAATATGAAATATGAGTCATGTTATAAGGTTTATTAACCACAATTTAATCATGATTTTTGTGTGTCACATAAACAAAATTTCTCTCACATAGTGTAAAATTCACATGTCATTTTCGGTGTCTTTATCCTCAACATTACAACTTATACTCATAGAACAACCTCGATTCATGTCCTAATATTTCATTTAGGATAAATATTTTTATAATGCACATTATTTCCACATCTAAAAATTACAATTCAAATATTATTCATTCTAGTTACCACTATTTACTAATTCCAGAAATCATAATGTGATAAATACTTATCATAGTATAAAGACAAATATTTATGACGAATAAGTTATAGGATTCCAAAATCTGACACTAAATTTGAAATCTATGACACCTTATGCTTATCCTTAATGACACCCCTATACATATCATTAGAATCAACCCTATGTATATCTATAAAATTTCATTATCTAAGTTTCCAATGGTTGAATAAACCATCTCTCTAATACCAACTATATAAATCCATGTTTTCCATACATGGATATTACATATTTTTAGATTAATATTGATTATCGTACAAAAAGTCATTATTGAAAATTGTAATAGTATATTTCAACTGAAAATATGGAAAAAATTACTTCTAGATTGTTGAAATATCATCAATATTTTCTAAAAATATATTCCCCTTGAGTAACCTACTTAAAAATAATCAACATAACCTAAGAATGAAGGCCTTCGGGCCATTCATGCAGATGATGATGGGGGAAGTTCATTGTAGATAGTCTGGTTGAATTCCCTAAGACCTTCGGGTCTTGTAATCTCTTAAGCCTATGGGCCATGTAATCTCTGAGCCTACGGGTCTTGTAAGGGTTCCCCATCATCCCTTGAAAGCGGGGTTATCAAAAATCAATAAAACTGAAGGCCATCGATCCATTCAGGGAGAAAGTAGTGAGATCATTGAGCAAAAAATAGTTTATTTCATTTGGATTCATTAAGACATTTTCAATTGTTTCATAATACATCTACATCATATTTGGAATAATTCTACATAACTAAAACCCCATTTGACATATCATATTTTATATATTTCTTTGTATCATGGGGAAATAAAACATAATAATGGTGAACTCAAAAGATTAGTATGGGTATAAAAGGGAGATATATAAGTATAACTATGAGAATAAGGGTATGAGAACTTGATAATAACAATATATGATCATACATTGCATGAAAAAAATCTTATTCATGTGTCATGGAATAAATTTTGGTAGTTCCTAAGAAATGAATCATGAGGGAATATTGAGAATAAGATATGAAATAATAACAAGGATATAAGGCATATAATTTATCGAAGACACATAAACTTGTAATATCATTCCTTATAAGTCATATCTAACTGACAAAACCTATCAAGGCACATCATGGGGACTACACTTACTCGGTGAGACACACCACCATCCATAGTCACATTCATTTTGTTATAAGAGATTTGGTTTTCCATTCATACCATAATTGTAACACCCCAAGTAAATAAAGAGTCTGACATCTTTATATTTATACATATTTGTGAATAAAATATTAATATTACTTTAAAGGGGATGCCATGCTCGATGGTGTACCCAATACGCAACAATGAGTTTCTTGGGAATCTTATGTTTCACTCTAATAATAAAATAATATTATTTTAAATGGTAGTTAACGCTTAGCCATTGTAATGGAGGGAATGAATAGAACTAACTACAAAATTATTATATATGTTTGTCAAATATATTTAATTTTTATAATAATTGTTATAGAATTAAAAATGCGAATGAATCCAATTTTAAGCGTAAATATTCTAATTTTCTTTAAAAGGTCGATTAAATTTCTTTTGATGGAGAACATCTTTTAAATCCACTTTTTGACAATATTATGTGTTATATTTGACAAAATATAACTCTTCTTTAGAATCGGGACATCAAAATTTACTTTGTGTAATTTTTTGGTATTTTTCCAAAAAAGATCAATTTTTAATGAATAGTGAAAAATGTTGTATTTTAATTCAAAACCTCTTTTAATTCTAATTTATTTAAATTAATAAATTATATTTTCAATTGGTTTTAATGTGAAATTAAATTTTTTTTACCATTTAATACAATAGTGGTCGTTGGAATTAATTTCACTTTGAAATTTGAGTTAAACTAGTGTCAATCTTTTGATACTTATTGTTTCATAAAAACACGCTATTTGCTCTGAGAGCGGGAATTAATTATTAAATTAATTAATTTAACTAATATGTTTTGAATTTTGTAAAATATACATAATTTTTTAATTCGGAATATCAAATATAGCTTAGGGTGAAGTTTTGGTATTTTTCTGAAAAACTTCAATTTTTGATGAGTAGTGAAACCACTAAGTGGTACTTATAAAAACTGATTTTCCGTTTAAATGAAATTTTTCCATCATTGTGTGTTGAATTTAAAAAATCCTACATACATGGTTGTCATTAAGATGTAAAATGTTGTTCAATGGGATTAAAATATTTTTTTTGTGAATAGTAACTTATTAAGTTTTTAATCGCGATTAGAGGTAATTAGTGTAGTTTAAGGTATGAATAATGTTCTAATAAAATGAAATGACCTAGACACATGTCCTACACTCATTGTATGTGTCATGTCCGACCATTAAAATCCATTGGTCAACTTGGGGACCCAATGGAGCCACTTTGGTTGGAAAATGACATAAATACCTTTTTATTTAATGTTAAAGTAAAAATGACACAAACATGAAATGTTTTACTAAAACACTTGTTACATGGGGATATAAAAATCAGATTTTTGACTATAAATAGTAATTGTAAAGATAAAAAGATTTCCTACATCATAGTATTTTTTTTATAATTTTTAGACGTTAAATAAAGTAAATTATTTATGACATCATGATGATGCAGTGATGACCTCATTATTTAACGATTTAAAAAAATGGAAAGATAATGTAATATATAAGACCTAAACATGTCCAAAACCTATTGGTTGAGTGTATTTCGAACCCTTTTAACCGTATCCTCGAATTATATCAATGTGGGATCTCTTAAATCCGAATATCATTTTATAATAAAGTGACATTTCTTTACTTTCCAAGAGTGCCTCTCCTCTCCTCTTATAAAAGGCCCCCACCTCTACCTCCTTACCCACACTCCCAAAGCCTTTGGCTCGGCCCACACCTGCCCATTTTGTCTGTACACTTCCCTATCTTACTCCATGAGGCCTCTCCTTGGGAATAAGGCTTCCCAAGGAAGCCTTTTAGCTCAAACCAAAGGGAGTTACCCGATTTTAAGGTAATGTCTTCACTTGAGTCCTTTTGTTTTATTTTGCTTCTCCAACCACCTAAACTCTTTTTATTCATTTATTTTGTAACAAATACAGTATATTAAATATACTAGGATGTTTTTATATTAAGTTTTAGAGCTACACTTACACACACCTACATCTAATGGTTAAAGAACATACTATTTCCGTGGATGGTGAATTTCTGCCTACCGAAATTATGATTGTTCAACATTCTTCTAACACCTTAAAAGGTGGCCATTAAGATGAAACTATATTTATATATGATATCTAATATTTTTATGTTTTACTTATGCTTATGTATTTTTCATTTATGGCATTCCTTTATGGTTTCCATTATGGGTAAACGCGATATCTTCATTTAAGGAAGTGCGGACTACCGCCCCCTCAAAGTGATTTGATTCGTTAATACCATATGTGGTACATATAAAGGATATATTTAATGATATTATATATGATACCATACCTTAATTAAAATAATATTATGTATCATTATGTTTTAATTCCATTAAATATGAAATAGAAATGGAAGTAGCGTTCATGCGTACATACGGCTTACCGTATCCATGAGCCGTGCATTCCATTTCTTAACTCTAAATGTTATGTAATATTATAAATGCATGAATATACTGGATATATATGATATATGTGATATATACATCATGAATAAAATTATGGATACAATGAACCTTTGACCACATGAACAACATGTAATTGTAAAAAGTCCACTTTCGACTTAAGAACCAAGTATCGACAAAACAAACATTATTAACATAAATGATTACATAATGTCTATGACATGGTAATAAGTGATATAAAAGTAATAATGAACTTGAAAAAGGTTCTTAAGGAAGTATAAAATAACTCAAGTTTATTATTCAGGAGATTAAAGAATGATCGAGTCAAGTCGGACCCGAGGTAAGGGATCCTACTCATCTCTTTCTTTTTAAGTACACTCTTTTATGTCGCTCCTTTTAAAGATCATCATTCTTGTTATTGGGATGTTATTTTATATTACTTTTACTGTAATTGTTATGTAAAAATTATGAGAGAACCCATTCTATCTCATCAATCCATTTTGGAAGTTTTGAGTGGTTCCATTAGGCTGCCGATTTTTCGTAAGACATCCAACCTCTCTCTTTCTTTTGAAGTACTCTCTTTTATGTCATTTATTTTAAGCTCGTATTTCATATGTTTAGAGATGTTATTTTATATTCCTAATTCTTTACCTTTTATGTTCATATAATTAGGGACCCTATTTGATCTCATCAATCCATTTTTGGAATATTTATGTGGCGCCGTTAGGCTACCAAGTTTTCGTAAGGGATTTTTCATCTCACTTTTATTCCCATGACATTTATGCTACGTTTTCCACTATTTCCATTGAGTGGTGTATGTACTGACCATTATTATAAACTTTTTGTATTATGATTTCATTTATGGGTATTTACATCTTCATTGTATGACCCTTATTCCATGGGGTGTACTTTTTGAAAGTTACCCAACTCAGTAAGGGGACCTATCACCCTTCTTTTTTTTAAAAGACATATTTTGTTATGTTTTTTAATTCACAATCTATTATGTGGGATATGTTCTTATATTTAATTATTTATGTAAATTTTATGTCCAAGTGATGAGATCCCCTTTATCTCTCTCATCAACCCTTTTTGTAAAATTTTATGTGACGCCGTTAGGCTGTCGAATTTTACCAAGGGAACTTCTTAAAAAAAATTCGATTTCTTTGGGTTCAACATGTAGTTATTGAATATGTCATCCTTTGAATATGTGTGAATAACCTTTTATTGTTTTACACCTAATATCCACTTATATTGGGTGTATTTATATTTGTCACACATAATTTTGAGATTGATTTATGCTTAATTTAAGGATACCTTCTTTATAATGGATTTCATCTCATTTTACATTTCTTTTGATACTTCATTGTTTTTATGCACCAATTCACTCTTATATGGTGTGTATAATGTCCTTTGACATATTATATCATGAATCCTTTTATTCTCATGATATTATAATGTTCGTATTAAATTTTATTCCGTTATTATTTATATTCAAGAGTCTCTCATTTTGTTAAAAACTATTTAACAAAAATATCGTTTTAAATGTTTTAAATATTTATTATTCTATATCTTTATCTTTAATGTCCATGTTTTTAAAATGGTTTTCAGTATTTATTTATATGTACATTAATGTTTAAAAATTATAATCCCATTAAAAGCTTCAAAATGGTATGGGACACTTTGATTCAAAAATCTCTTTTAAATGGTTTTTGAAAATGGATTGATAAATTCAATATCTGGGAATTAGTTATTGTGATTGAAAATAAAATGTTGTAATTTAAATGTTTATATTTTCATTACTTTATGTGTAATGATGGTACTTGGAAATTTTACGGGTGGTTACGTGATAAACCATATGACGGGTGGTGCCATGAATACCAGGATGGGTGGCTACGTTATAACCTCTAATGCATTGGGTATGGAAGTCGGCCGTATGGATATTCCATTAAATATGTTTGGAAGTCAGCTGAATAGATATTCTATTAAGTGATGTGTGTGGAAGTCGACCTTATGGTTATTCCACTTAAGTATGTTTATGTCCCAAGTTACCTTTATATGTTATGTGATCTTTATATGGGTTTTATGGTAATCTTTTGGTTATAGAATAGTAAGTAATGAACTTTTATTCAGTGAAGAGTTTTTTTACTACTTCGAAAAGATGAAAAGTATTACTTTGTTAAAGTACACATGGTTTACTTGTTGTTTTGAAAAAACTAATAGTTTTCATTCTTTGTGTATCCCTTACTGAGCTTTTTATGCTCATCCCAAGTTTTTTAAATGTTATCACATGACTTAATGTGGAATAGGGTCAAGGATGGGATCAAGGGAAAGTCATGCTACCAAAAACATGGAACTAGACATGTTTCGTTTTAAGAGTTTTTATTTTATGGAAACTTAGTAGAAGTTTCTACGTTGTAATCTTTTGAGATGTAATTGTTATGTCCTAATTCTCTAAAACTATTAACCTAAAAAGATCATCAATGTGAATTATTAATTTAATTCAATATTAAGTAAGGTTTAAGGCCGGGGCCTTATAGTTGGTATCAAAGGTTGGTTTAGATAACATTATAGGATAGGGTATTCTTTAAGCATAAGTGACATTACCATAATGGTTAGGATTTCAGAAAGAGTCATAGTTTTTAGATAAAGTGAATGAGTAAGTATATCTACCTCATTAGTAAATGATGGTTGTGTTGATATACTCACACTGACCCTTTTTGGTTTTAGTAAATGGTTTGATCTAGCAGGCACCAAAGTAATAGTGGATGTGAAGGAAGTTGTGACAGTTTTCTGAGTGAGCAGCTGAATGATATGGGAGCTGCAATGAGAACTCTTGTGTTTATCCTCAACCAACTATCTGGAGTCATGATTGATCACCTAAACCTTGGTTATTTCTATAAGGCATCATATATGCGAGAAACAAATCCCTACGGAACTACAGGTAATAATCATAAAGGTATGTGTGTACAAAACCTATGTGTCAAAGATGTGGAAAGAAACACCGAGGAAAATGTATCAAAGGGATAGAAATATTCTATAGATGTGGAAATGAAGGTCATAAAGCAAGAACCTGCCATTGAAAAAGGAAGCATCCAGTTGACTCGAGGAAAGGGAAAGACGTTCTTTCTGAGGGATCAATTGAATGTTTTAAATGTGGTGTTCATGGTCATTATTCAAACACATGACCTATGAAGAAGTTTCATGAATGGGATCCCCAAGATCGCACAAATGTTCATTTACCAATGCCTAATTCAATTCTGATTGAGGATGAAGAAACTGAAAATGACCAATCAAAGGTATGGATTATTTCATAACTATTGTTTTCCTATTTTGGAATCTTAGGATATGATTCATTATTTTGTTTGTAGGAAAGTAGTATTTCGGAATAAGTTGGAAAGGAATGGTTAATAGATCATGAAGAATGTTGAATGATTAAGATGTCAACATATAAGGGCTTCAATACTTATGGTGAAATTCTTAAGAGTATTAATTCTCTTTTGATGATGGGGTTACATTAGATGACTTTTTATAGCATGTGTAACCCTGATGTTTAATATATGATAAATTTATTCAAGGAATAGTTATCTTTTCTTTTTTGGACCTAGTTATAAAGAACCATTTGGGTTTATATGATCCTTACTTTTGAGGTAATTATGGGTTACTATATGTTATGATTGAAGTGAAAGGCATGAGATAAAATTGAGGTTAAATTATGTTATGGTTATTTCTGATGATTTTATCCCTTTTTGGGGAATGATTTGAGAATTATATAGTTTTGGAAAAAGGACAACACGCAGACTGTGTGACTACCCGTCGCGTCGGACAAAGCTGTGGGAATCGAACCCACAACCAATGTGAGACTGGTATTTATCGCCTACCAATGGACTACGTGAAGTCCCTGGTTAGTTTGACTGATTTATTTAAGTTATACGATTTTATGAATTATGAGTAAGTTTATTTTGGGTTATTTATGAAAATTATTAACCTATCATGGAGGATATGTGATTAGGTTAATTACTTTTCAATACGAGATGTTAGGAGAAAATGATGTTGTTTGGTGATAAATGTTACGATTTATCTTTTAAGACTTTGTGATTAAATCCTTCAAATAATTGGGCTTCAATTTTAGTTTGGTTTACTTTGATGAATTTTATGGACAATTGTTTATTGAATGGTCTTCGTTGAACGTTGGGTTTTGTTGGACAAATTTTGGAGATTAATAATAGATTTGTTTTTTTTAAAAAAGATTATCCTTTTTGGGTATTATATGATCTTGTACTAACTTTTTGGTTTTGGTTTTGGTTAGAGTCTAACGAAATGGGAAGTATATAGTTCTCAATTTTGGATTAGGTTATTCTCTAGAAATTGATTATAGTACTCTTAATGCGAACAAGTCTTCCTAAATACTCGTCTTTCGGAGGAAATATGAGTTTGATTAAGGAATCTAGTAAAATTTGAAAGTCAACATGATAATTGATTATGTTTCCTTATGAATAAATTCCTCAATAAAAATTCACTTAAAGCAAAAATGTTTTCTATTAACTTTTCCTATTGGGGAATCGAATACCGTTTAACCCATCACAAGTTTGTGATTTTCTTATGGTTAACTTTCTCCTAGACATGTTTACTATCACTCTCCCTCGAGAACTTGACCCTTTGCTTTTTCTTCCATGTCCTCGTTTTCTTACATAAAATCCTAGTATGGGTTAACTCGGGTGACCTCTGTACTTATCTTTCTTTATTTTAAAGTGATTTTTTACCGACTCTTGTTCCGATGTGGGACTTTCAAAGATGTTTCCAAGCTCAATTTTAAAATTTTGAGGACGCAATTCCCAAAAGGGGGGAAGGATGTGACACCCGAGGTAAATAAAGAATATGACATCTTTATATTTATCCATATTTGTGAATAAAATATTAATATTACTTTAAAGGGGATGCTATGCTCGATGGCGTACCCAATAAGCAACAACGAGTTTCTTGGAAATCTTATGTTGCACTCTAATAGTAAAATAATATTATTTTAAATGGTAGTTAACGTCTAGCCGTTGTAATGGCAGGAATGAATATAACTAACTACAAAATTATTATATATTTTTGTCGAATTTTTTAACTTTTTGTAATAAATGTTAGAGAATTAAAAATGCGAATGAATCCAATTTTAAGCGTAAACATTCTAATATTCTTTAAAAGGTCGATTAAACGCCTTTTGATGGAGAACATATTTTAAATCCACTTTTTGACAATATAATGTGTTATATTTGAAAAAATAAAACTCTTCTTTAGAATCGGGACATCAAAATTTACTTTCTGTAAATTTTTGGTATTTTTCCAAAAAAGTTCAATTTTTAATGAATAGTGAAAAATGTTGTATTTAAATTCAAAACCTCTTTTTAATCTAATTTATTTATATGATTATATTATCTTTTGAATTGGTTTTAAAGTGAAATTAGAATATATTTTTACCATTTAATACAATAGTGGTCATTGGAATTAATTTCACTTTGAAATTGGACTTAAACTAGTGTCAATCTTTTGATACTTATTGTTTCATAAAAACATGCTATTTTCTCTGACAACGGGAATTAATTATTAAATTAATTAATGACACTAATATGTTTTGAATTTTTTAAAATAGACATCATTTTTGAATTCAGAATATCAAATATAGCTTAGGGTGAAGTTTTGATATTTTTCTGGAAAACTTCATTTTTGTTGAATAGTGAAACCACTAAGTGGTACTTATAAAAACTGATTTTCCATTTAAATGAAATTTTTCCATCATTGTGTGTTGAATTTAAAAAATCCAACATACATGGTTGTCATTAAGACGTAAAATGCGGTTCAATGGGATTAAAATAATTTTTTTGGTGAATAGTAACTTATTATGTGTTTAATCGCGATTAGAGGTAATTAGTGTAGTTTAAGGTAAGAATAATGTTTTAATAAAATGAAATGACCTAGAAACAAGTTATACCCTCATTGGATGTGTCATGGCCGACCATGAAAATCCATGGGTCAACTTGGGGACCCCATGGAGCCACTTTGGTTGGAAAATGACATAAATACCATTTTATTTAATGTTAAAGTAAAAATGACAGAAACATGAAATGTTTTAGTAAAACAATTTTTACATGGGGTTATAAAAATCCGATTTTTGACTATAAATATCCATTGTAAAGATAAAAATATTTCCTATATCATAGTATTTGTTTTATAATTTTTAGACGTTAGATAAATTAAATTATTTATGACATCATGATCATGCAGCGATGACCTCATTATTTAACGATTTAAATAAAATTGAAAGATAATGTAATATCTAAGACCTACACATGTCCAAAACCTATTGGTTGAGTGGAGTTAGAACCCTTATCACCTTATCCTCTAATTATATCAATTTGGGACCTCTTAAATCAGAATATCATTTTAAAATAAAGTGACTTTTCTTTACTTTCCAAGAGTTCCCCTCCCCTCCTCTTATAAAAGGCCCCCACCTCTACCTCCTTACCCACACTCCCAAAGACTTTGACTAGGCCAAAACCTGCCCATTTTCTATATACACTTCCCTCTATTACTCTTTGAAGCCTCACATTGGGCACAACTCTTCCCAAGGAAGCCTTTGAGCTCAAACCAAAGGGAGTTACCCGATTTTAAGGTAATGTCTTCACTTGAGTCCTTTTGTTATATTTTTCTTCTCCAACCCCGTAAACAGTTTTTATTCCTTTATTTTGTAACAAATATAGTATCTTCAATATACTAGGATTTTGTTATAAGAATTTTTCGAGCTACACATACACACACCTACATCTAATGGTTAAAGAACTTTCTGTTTCCGTGGATGGTGAATTTCTGCCTCCCGAAACGATGATTGTTCAACATTATTCTAACACCTTCAAAGGAGGCCATTAAGATGAAACTATATTTATATATGATATCTAATATATTTATGTTTTACTTAAGCTTCTGTATTTTTCATTTATGGTATACCTTTATGGTTTCCATTATGGGTAAATGTGATATCTTCATTTAAGGAAGCGCGGACTACCGCCCCCTCAAAGTGATTTGATTCGTTAATACCATATGTGGTACGTATAAATGATATATTTAATGATATTATATATGATACCATACTATAACTAAAATAATATTATGTATCATTATGTTTTAATTCCATTAAATATTAAATAGAAATGGAAGTAGCGTTCAGGCGTACGTACGGCTTACCGTCTCCATGAACTGTGAATTTCATTTCTTAACTCTAAATGTTATGTAATATTATAAATTCATGAATATACTGGATATATATGATATATATGATATATACATAATGAATAAAATTCTGGATATAATGAACCTTTGACCACACGAACAACATGTAATTGTAAGAAGTCCACTTTCGACTTAATAACCAAGTATCGACAAAACAAACATTATTAACTTAAATGATTACATAATGTCTATGACATGATAATAAGTGATATAAAAGGAAAAATGAACTTGAAAAAGGTTATTAAGTAAGTATAAATTAACTCAAGTTTATTATTCAGGAGATTAAAGAACGATCGAGTCAAGTCGGCCCCGAGGTAAGGGATCCTACTCCTCTCTTTTTAACTACACTCTTTTATGTCGCTCCTTTTAAAGCTCATCTTTCTTGTTATTGGGATGTTCTTTTATAATACTCTTACTGTAATTTTTATGTACATATGACGAGAGACCCTATTATCTCTCATCAATCCATTTTGGAAGTTTTGAGTGGCGCCGTTTGGCTGCCGAATTTTCGTAAGAGATCCAACCTCTCTCTTTCTTTTGAAGTACTCTCTTTTATGTCATTTGTTTTAAGCTCATATTTCATATGTTTAGGGATGTTAATTTATATTCCTCATTCTGTACTTGTTGTGTTCATATAATTAGAGACCTTATTTTATCTAATCAATCCATTTTTGGATGATTTATGTGGCGCCGTTAGGCTGCCGTGTTTTCGTAAGGGATTTTTCATCTCACTTTTATTCCCTTGACATTTATGCTACGTTTGCCACTATTTCCTTTGAGTGGTGTATGTACTGCCCATTATTATAAGCTTTTTGTTGTATAATTTCATTTATGGCTATTTACATCTTCATTGTATGACCCTTCTTCCATGGGGTGTACTTTTCGAAAGTTACCTAACTCGGTAAGGGTACCTTTCACCCTTCTTTTTTTAAAGACTTCTTTTGTTATGTCTTTTAATTCACATACAATTATGTTGGGATATGTTCTTCTATATCCTTATTTATGTAAATTTTATTTCCAAGTTATGATATCCCCTTTATCTCTCTCATCAACCCTTTTTGTAAAATTTTATGGGATGCCGTTAGGCTGTCGAATTTCACCAAGGGAAATTCATAACCCAATTTTGATTTCTTTGGGTTCAACATGTATTTATTGAATATGTCATACTTTGAATATGTGTGAATAACCATTGATTATTTTACACTTAATATCCACTTATATTGGGTGTATTTATATTTGTCACACATAATTATAAGATTGTTTTATCATTAATTTAAGGATACCTTCTTTATAATGAATTTCATCTCATTTTACATTTCTTTTGAGTATTCATTGTTGTTATGCACCAATTCACTCTTATATGGTGTGTATAATATCCTTTGACATATTATATCATGAATCCTTTTATTCTCATGATATTTTAATGTTCGTATTAAATGTTATTACGCTATTATTTGTATTCAAAAGTCTCTCATTCTGTTAAAAACTATTGAACAAAAATATCGTTTTAAATGTTTTAATGATTTATTATTATGAATATTTATCTTGAATGTCCATGTTTTTAAAATGGTTTTCAGTATTTATTTATATGTACATTAATGTTTTAAAATTATAATTCCATTAAAAGCTTCAAAATGGTATGGGACACTTTGATTCAAAAATCTCTTTTAAATGGTTTTTGAAAATGGATTGATCAATTCAATATGTTAGAATTACTTATTGTGATTGAAAATGAAATGTTGTTATTGAAAGGTTTATATTTTCAATATTTTATGTGTAATGATGGTACTTGGACATTTTACGGGTGTTTACGTGATAAACCATACGATGGGTGGTTCCGTGAATACCAGTACGGGTGGTTACGTTATAACCTCCAATGCATTGGGTATGGAAGTCGATCGTATGGCTATTCCATTAAGTATGTATGGAAGTCGGCCGAATGACTATTCCATTAAGTGATATGTGTGGAATTCGACCTTATGGTTATTCCACTTATGTATGTTTATGTCCCAAGTTACCTTTATATGTTGTGTGATCTTTATATGGGTTTTATGGTAATATTTTGGTTATAGAATGGTAAGTAATAAACTTTTATTATGTGAAGAGTTTTTTACTACTTTGAAAAGGTGAAAAGTAATACTTTGTTAAAGTACACATGGTTTACTTGTTGTTTTGAAAAAACTAACAGTTTTCATTCTTTTTGAATCCTTTACTGAGCTTTTTATGCTCATCCCATGTTTTTGAAATGTTTTCACAGGACTTAACGTGGAATAGGGTCAAGGATGGGATCAAGGGAAAGTCATGCTACCAAAAACATGAAAGTAGACATGTTTCGTTTTAAGAGTTTTTATTTTATGGAAACTTAGTAGAAGTTTCTACTTTGTAATCTTTTTAGATTTAATTGTTATGTCCTAATTATCTAAAACTCTAAACCTGAAAAGATCCTCAATGTGAATTATTAATTTAATTCAATATTAAGTAAGGTTTAAGGCCGGGTCCTTATAATAATGGATCATGTTTCTTTTTCATCCAATACTGGATCTGGTTTCCCCTTCATCATACAGTGGAGAATTCACGTTGACATGTTTCCCATCATTATCTTGTGAGATATAAATATTTACTCAAAGCATTGGGGGAGATATTGGTCCCACTGGTCAAATAATGAAAATCACACATATGTGTTCCATAAGACCATAAACCATTAAAAATATCCATAAAATGATTATGAAATGAATAATGATAAAATACATGATTTATAACCAAAATAAATCATAACTAACATCATATAATGTTATCATATATTGAAAATGGATGTCAATGACCATATGAAATAATTCTTGAGAAAAAAATTATTTCTTCTAAAAAACAAATTTCAAAATCCTAAAACATTTAGGATGACTTTTTAATTATTAATAACTTTGTAAACATATAAATGGACCTTTTCAAAACATTATAAACATATATGAAATTAATTTCTTTTAAAATGCATAAAATATCATTTAAAACACCTTTGAAACATTTTTAAAAATTATTTTTTTTGATGGAACACAGTTTTCCGACATAAGAGATAATAACATTACATGAAACAGATAATATCATTAAAAGTTAAATATTCATGATATGGTTTTCCAAATTTTTGTATATACACCTTGTAAAATAATTTCAGTGAATAACATTACTTGTCTCTCAAAGAAAGAAAACATGGAAAAAAATTACATTGTAGATTTGGTAACTATTAGATTATAAAACCTATGAAAGAGGTATCATAAAATAGATATTTAAATAAACATAAATATAAGGATATAGATAATATACTTCATTCATGACTATTATATACATCACAAAAAATGAGTGGTGAAAATGGAAGAAGTCTCACAGAAATAAAAGTGAGACTACAAATCACCTTACCTTAAGTCTTGATATCATTCATATAATTTTAATTATTATGTATAATAAATAAAAGCTTCATATAAATCATTAACAGAACCAGAATTATATATATAAAAACATTTAACATTTATATATATCTTTATAATAATTGTTTATTAAAATATTCATGTTAAGGATATATCTTTTTCATTTTGTACATGTTTTGACATGTTATTATTCGTCCTCCTACATAGATCATGTTTTAATCATTTCTAGAATTATATTAATGATATAAATAACATATATATTTATATATATATTTAGTATATATGTATTTATTGATATTAATAAAATTTATATTTAGAAAATAAATAAAACCATTCATGGTGATGGAAGTCTATATGTACGCATGAACACAATATTCATTTTTATGTAATAATAAAAAATAAATAAATAATATATTATCATTATAGAATGATTTTATGTCATATATATCACTTATATTTACTAAAACCCTCCATATTAAATTACATTTAAATTTTGTGAAAATCATATCGCTTCATGATGTGATAGTCTATCGTACACACGAATGATATTATTGTATTCCCATAAAATTGTATGAATATAGGTATGTATGATATAAAAATTAAAGATTCATAATAACATCATAAATATATCATATATGAAATATAACTTATAAATCCATGATTATTACCAACCATTAAAGGTGATAATGTACGAATTAACGTGATCAGATTGTGAGGTGGTAGTCGGGCGTACACACGAACAATGATTGTATATCTCTATTGATGGGTTTGTCCGTAATTTTAGGTCATACACATAGAATATAATCATGTAATTATTTTTATTATAATTATTTTATCATATATTCAGGGAAAAATTATAACACTAAGATAGTTGTTTTATGATTTTTTCGAATTAATTTAATCTTTTTATATGTTTTATTTTACACAACACTGAATATAAATTCTCTTATACAAAGTCACATAGTGTGTCTTCTGTTATACACAATACCTAATCCATATTCTAATACCAACTACACATATATATGATTTCATTACACAAACCATTTTCTATCTTGTATTACAGAAAATATTGAGTTCATTCAATAGCTTGTGTTATGCGTAAGGAAGAGTTTTATTGAACTCAAATATACCGTTAATATTATTAACAAAATATTATTACAGCTACCACCTAGTTATTGGAATGGATGTTATGAATACTATTAAAAAAATTTGATAATATTAATTACACATGTATGTCAAATTTATCATTTTGTTAGTAATTAGTATAAGTGAATTTAATGACAATTTGAAAATTAATAAATCACAATTCTATGAAAACTATTTTTCTATGTACAAAAAAATTCATCATATAATTTAAATAAAAAAATGGTTGTTTAATTTTTTGAAAAAAAATTATATATTATATATTCAATCAATATTTTTTCTACTAATCCTATAGATTTTAAAGACATATGAATAGTAAAAAAAATTTAATTTTATGAATACAATGATTTATTTTTCAAAACAAAAAATTTACCACCGTTTAAGGAAAAAATCCATTTTAATTTTTAATTTTTAAATATTTATAAATTTAATTTTAAAAAATAAACATAATTTTTTTAATAATAATATATAGATTATATTAGGTGATTTTTTGTTATTTTATGTGATGTTTATTTTTTTATTAATAGTAAATAATATTGAATTATAATTAAAATAGTTTTAATGAAATTTGTTTATAACATAAAACAATGATTTTTATTATTTTCAATATTCAATAACATAAATTATACATCATTTAATCCAATTTAGTTCATTGAAATAATTAAAACCTTCAAATTGGATATAAAATATACTGTACTAATCAACATTTTTTTACTTTAAAAACCTATTGTGTCGTCCCATCTACATGATTAAATTTAAAGTAATTTTTCATCCTCTATGGTTGGAATATAGAACCATTATTCCATATTTGGGATAATAATGATTTATAATATATAATATGGTCAAATTGGTCTTTGATAAGAAAATATCATACAAATTGATTAAAATTAATTACAATTATTAAGAGAAAAATTAGACTAACAAATAAATAAACCTAACACCCAAGGAAATAAATTTCCTAGAAACTTTTCTAGAATATATTTCATGATCATAAGTCTTCCCTATACCTCTTTTAATATAATATAGTTCATTATTGTATCCATGTTTCATAAGAAAAATGTTTGTTGAATTCCCTATTAAAAAATTACAGGAATATCACTCCTCCTCCAATATAAAAAGGCACTCACCCCTCTAACTTATTCACGCATATAAAGACATATGAATCACCCTAGATATATTAAAATAATATCCAAAAATCCAATCTCCATCTTATAGGCATAACATTAAGATTAAAGTGATCCAAGGAAGTCCTTTGGAGAAAAACAAAAGGAGTTACCAAAAAATAAGATAAAATTCTTCAATGATCTCATTAGTTTTATTTATTGCTACACACAGTCAATTATCTTAATTATATTATAATATAATATCACGGGTATCATAAATATACTTATATGTTGTTATTATACAGTTTCTAATTTCAATTATTCAAAATTACATCTAATGGGATATGAACTTGTCATTCTTATGTAAGACGAACTACCACCTCACGAAACAGTGTTGTTCGTTTTTATATTACCACCTATGATGATAGGTAATTATAATGTAAACTCGGTTTTTATTTGTTATATATGATATTCATGATTTATTTCTAATTCAGTAATTATTATACAAGTCATAATGTCATTGATTCCATTTTTTAAAAAGATAATTTCCTTTGTTGGCATGTGGACTACCGCCAGCTCAAAGTAATCTGATTCATTCCCAATATACATTGAATTAATTAAGGATTGGTTTACTAAAAATACATGACATATAAAAAATAATATTTCTAATATAATCATATATATATATTTCATTTACTATCATTCTTTTAATAATACAGTGAAACAAAAACAGCGTTCATGGGTACATATAGCCTACTGTCTCCATGAATGGTGTATTTTTTTTAATATTTTATCTTTTATAGACTAATATAAATAAAAATATATTAAAAATATGTTAAATTTATATCATTGTTTACATTCTGGAAATATATAAGTGGGTTGTTTACTTCCCATGAATTTATTCTATGATTCTTTTACATAAATTTTTTGGTATTTAAAAATATATTTTATGACCTTTATTTCATGTTGTTTTTTTAATATACTAAATTAGTAATGTAATTTTTTTCACTTTGGAATCTTTTAGAGACATTCCATACTATGCACATATATTCTTTAACAGGGTGTATATACTACAATTTGAATTGTTATATCGTGAGCCTCCTTCTTTTAATAATATTTCAAACTTCATGTAACTTTATTTTCATACATGGGGATTATTATTCTACGATAAATGTGTTAAGAGTTTTTTTCAACAATCTAATAATTTATCGAGATTGTTTATGTACATGATTAATATTGAGATATTTTGCGCTTATACTTACATTGATGGAATATAATGATCCATCTCTCAAGATAACACCTTAATTTTATTCCCCTACATATATTAATGATTCATTCATGTATTAGATCAGCTTTCACACTATTTATTGCCTATGATAATTAAAATAATATTTTAAATAAAATATTAATTTATTTCTCAGTTTTTTTTAAAAAATCAATGTTCTTTCACATGATTGTTTTCTAAAAAAATTTAATTTTTTTAATGTTATAGCACGATGTTTAGGAGAAATTTTTATACTATTTTCCCTTTTTTACAAATTGATTTTAAAAGGGATCTTCTTGTCATATTATGATCAATGAAATTTTCTAAATATTTAATGTGAAAAACAAATATCCATCATGTATGAACTTACCAACCATTGTGATTATAATTTCCATTAAGATTCCTATGTATGATTACAATGTTATTTTTAATGAATATGTTTTACTAATATTTTAGAAATTAGAGAATTTTAAAATTGTTTTCAAAGAAAAATGATTTTTTTAAAAAATTGATTAAAAAAATTTAAATTATTTTCAATGATTTCTTTTTTATGATTTCAAAATATTTCTTTAAATTTAAGTATTTCAATGATCTTCATGATTCATTTATAATTTTTTAATATAATTTCAATCAATTTTTTATAAAATGTATTAAATATTATTTTATATTTTAAAATGGAAAATAGTTTTCAAAATGGTTTAAATGATTACATTATATTTTTTCAATGATATTTTCAAATAAAAAAGTTCCCAACAATGTTCCATAATTGAAACATATTTTTTCAAGGAAAATGGTTTTCAAAAGGATTTATGTTTTGAAATGAATTTTCTAAAATATTAAAGTGTATTTTCCCCATGAAATGGTTTTACCGGGTCTTTCCAAATTATCTTCCATCTATGATGGTATCCATTAGTTTTACTCAGGGATTTCAAAGAAAATAATTAATATGATCAATTAATATTATTTATTTAAGTTGTTTAATTTTTTATAGCATGATGTGTATGAAACTCATTTCACATTACTGTTTTATATACTTGTGAACCCAGTTAATCTTTGAAATTTTTTATTTTTATGAAATCTATTTCAATTTCATGGATTCTATGCTTATGATTCGAGATTAATTTAACGGGTTATGCATTGATGAAATGATTTTGAGACATATCTATTTTTGGAATGGTTTTGATATGATTAAATTTTTATGACAACCATTTCTGTTTATAGGTTATGATATGATTGTTTATGATCATTTGGCACACATATTAATGACCATAGTTTGAGATGGGTGGGAGCTATATAACCCTAAAATCCATTAGGAAATGATTTATATATCATGAGATAATGATGGGATTCCTGTCAATGAGCTTAATCCTTAGTGGAAGATAGGTAATCTTGATCCAGAATGGGATGATAGGGAATCCCAATCCCTAATGAGAAGATGGGGAATCCCAATCAACTATTTGAAGACGGGGAAACTCGATACAGTGTAGGAAGATGGAGAAACCTGATCTATTACAAGAAAAAGACTATCACTAGGTATAGTGGTGTGTCCTACCCATTTGTTTTAGTCCCCATGAAGTTCCCTAATAAATTCTTAACAATAATTCATGAGTTATAGTGAATGATATTACATGTATATGTGAATTCCATAAATCCATGTCTTATACCTATGATATGATCACATGGTTCGTGTTCTTGAATTTTTTATGATTCCTGTCTTATAATCTATTAATATATATTCTATGATTTATTATTATTTACTTTTATATACAAGGTATGATACTCTAATGTTATGATCACATTTTCAAACCCTTATGATGATATGTTTCATGTATGATTTGTCAAAGAGGGATTTTTTTCTTGGAGATGACAGTGGGAGATAATGTATCTTACTCACATTCTAGCCTTTTAATTTCCATGTGTCCATATGAAACTAAACTAATATGGTATTTGGGAGTCAATTGTGTAATATATTAAGTATTACTAAAAGTAAAGAAATTTATTTATAATTTTTTCCTGGGTCACAATAAAAATAATATTTGTTGAGTATGATAATGAAATAAAAAAAGTGATTTTTGAAGGGTGTTACCTCTTCTTGGTGTAACTCATTTTGTATTTCACCAAAGTGTTCCCTTGGATGAATTTATTCACAAATGAGGGATTCAAGGATCAAGGGAGGGAATTTGGGGGGATATATGGATAGGTTTTCCTTGAACCAAATAGGTTTTAATGATGGATTAAAACATAGGAATATGTGTCCTTTTATAAAAGAGATGAGGGGTGCTCTGGGAATTTCTCAAAAAGATTAATTTATAATTAAATCATTTTCAATCCAAATACATCCAAAAAGACATTTATTCAAAGGTAGGATATGATAAGGTTGTAAAAAATCATCCAATAGAATTTATTCATGTTTTTGTGTCATTTTATTCATTATAATTTCTATTAACTCTTAGTTAACCCAATTTAATTTAAACTATGATAACAACTTTTTCAATAACAAATTAATTTTATTTTTACGTATAAAGTTTATATGGTATAATAAATGGAACATTAATGATGTTTTTGAGAATATATCATCCTTCTTTATTATTATTTAATTTTTTTTAATTAACAAATATTTTAATAAAATATCATGTGTTTCAATTTTGACACTATTCATTACATCAACATTAAGAAACACAAAACAATATGATATATTCAAACTAAATAATTTAATACTATAATATTATATAATAAAAATCTATAAAATTAGTGAATTAAATTAATTGTGTGAAATTATAATTCTTTTAATTTTTATGATATCATTTAACTAATTGTTTAATTAATTCCATAATTAATATGTCTTCATTATGTAATTAGTAAAGATAATCTTTTATTCAATACTTTTTTATTTAAAAAATAAATGATGTAGAAATACATTTAATCATTCATAATAACATATATAGTTAGTCATATATTCTATTTAATCCCTTTTTTAAAATATTATGCCTATTAAGATTAAGAGTGTGTCATTTTTTCACTCCCTTTGATTTTAATAATATCAAAGATATTTTCAGGGAAATTAATCTATTATATAATTATATTTTGAAACATATATGTTATGGGTCTATGTAAATTCAACCAATAACATTTTTTCCTGTTTAAGAGTATCTTCCTAAAATTTATAATATTTTTGTTATCCTTAAATACATGATTTACCTGTAACCGTGGGAATTATTTTTGAAAACTTATTATGAATATTGTAAAAAAGTAAAATTGAATAATTTAATAAATTTTCACAATCGGATTCCAAATATGGGATCAATCGTTACAAAATTATAATCAAATAATTTGAATAAATTAATTTAAAATTAATCCCACTGATAGGATGAGATGGATGGGTTTTGATGTGAAACAAATCCAAAAGTTTGAAATATTTTTATATCCCATTTTGATGTGAAATTGGTTTTAATGAATTAAATAGGATTAATAGATCTAAAAAATTTCACATTATACTACAAAAAACAAAACCTAATTTATCTATATAAATAAGTTGAAAAAATTGTATTTTTCAATTAAAATTAAGTATTTTTCAATATTCATCAAAACATGAAACTGCGTTTAAAAATACCAAAATTTTCCCAAATGTAAGTTTTGAAATTATTATTTGAAAAATCAAGATTAATATTTTATATAAACATTATAAATGCGTCAAAATGGATTCTCCATTAAAAGGTTTTGGAATTACCCTTTTTAAAAATTCATCTTTTTATTCATAACATTTGATTTATTCTTATCTTATGTCAGTAAAATATATTGGATGAGTGTCAAAAAATATTTAATATGTAATATATAAATTTTAATAAAAACACTCATAAAAATGGGTTTTAAATTTATTGATATAAAATGATTTTTGTATATTGAAAAATGGTTTTCTTAGAGAAATTATTTTTTATTTGAAAATATACCTTGCATACAATTTATATACATAATTAAGTAATATTTTCATAATTTATTTCATATTATTTTTGAATTATCTTCCAACCACTAGGTGGAAACTATGATAAAGTTTTAATAACACTTTTAATATTATAATATAGGTTGGTAAAACGTGGTCTTGACTATAGCAAAAGAAATCCAAAAAACACAACATTATGTGTATTAAAAACCAAAAATAGTGTTATATGTAATACATGCTAACCTATGCATTATATGTATCACAAGAAAAACATATTGGTATGTATAACAAAATCCAATTATAGTTCATTCAAATAAAAAATTATATATTCAATGTCATGTCAAATAAAAATTATCAATAAAAAATATAATTAATTCAAATAAATCATAAAATATCGTTATTTTTAACATATCCATATATATTACATAGATAAGGGTTTCATTTCTTAAAAAACTCTATATATACAAAAAAAATCAAGATATTTTACCACTTTTAATATTTTCCCTATTGTTTTTACAAGGGTTTTATAATACTAGTCCCCAAATATAACTAGACCTTACTATGATAGCAAGTACGACAACCCATATCTTATATATACATTAATTTATGATCTATTACATAATGATACAACTAATACAATAAAAAAATATAAGGATTCATAGTATATTTGGGTGACTGTGTATATATAAAACAACTTGAAAAAAGGATACTAAAAAAATATTTTAAAACTCTATAACATGACCTTAAAAATAAAATGATCTTTCAAAATTTCATTGGATAACCTGGGAATGTATTTAAGAAATGGTTGAGATATAAAGCCTCATAATGGAATAATAAAATAATAACATGATGAATGTAATACATGTTTTAAGTGGCATGTGAAGGTGACGTAAAAGGATGATAATAATAAATAATAACATAAAAATATGATTTAATGTGATAACATCAATACAACCATGGAAATTAGAAGTAACATAAAACCTAAAATAATACTCATATGTCATAGATAACCCTTGAGACATATTTATAGGTTTGTTTTAGGATGAATGAATATTAAACAAACATGGTATATGATGATATAAAAATATTACCCAATGAATTGGATGTATATAAAATTATAGGAACATAGATCACATTCATATTATGAAAATATATTTATGTACCACAATGATTATAGAAAATAAGAATTCCTTTCATAAATTTTTATCCCATGATTAAGGATTATTAGTCACATACATAAATTCCTTAATCAATAAAGGATAGTTATGTATAGATTAATACCCTTCAGTTGAAATGGGGATGTCTTTTCAAAACAAAAACATTAGTCTAGATAATAAATGGATAATTTAGATAAAATATTAGTGAACATAAAGAGTCATGTAAGGGTTTAATGAGAGTGAAATATGGTCTCTTTAGTTTATCACCACTTTTACATGTATTATTATTTTTAACAAAAATATAAATTATATATAAAATGGATTGGAAATTTCTAATTTTTTCGGAAGACTAGGTATATAAAATATAAAAAAACTGAAACATAAAATATTTATTATACATTACTAGAATATAAATCTATCTTATCTCCTAAAACTACCTGGTTTAACAGGGATAAAAGTTAAATCATAAAAGTGAGATAAAAATCCTAGTAAGGGAACAAACATGATAAGGAAACATGATGCATGAGTCAAAGTTATAACATGATATCATTTAAGGGAAGGCACATAAGTAATCACATAGAAGAATAATACAGAAAAAAATATATCATTAGATAATAATAAAAAATTGAAATGTTGTCTAAATATATAACATTACATAAGCATGATTCATGGCCAATATTCTAGACCATATATCTTGTTGGACAATGTCCAATTATAGATATGGTTTAATCCATTATCCCAGAAATAACATCCCAGGATATAATATATTTACCCAATGCATTATAGAAGTATGTTGGTCAATCCATAATAACAATTTCAAGATTATATTTTTTGAAAATGGAATTAATTATTAGTAAAAATAAAATTAATTTTCTGTTAATGGAAATGGTTCGTTTACTCTTTGAGATAATCATCATATAAAATTTCAAAATGACAGAATTTTAGATATTAATATAGGGGATGTAATACCCCACAAAATGAAGGTATAATATGATATGAGTAACAAAATTGGTATTTCATTAATATATCCATTATTTGGTATATATTATAGAGTTGTATATTTTATAATAATAATAGGTAATAGTTCTGTTAAAAGGAAAAATATTATTTTTCAAAATAATTTATTTTTGAACAAATTATAGATCCCTAACTGGGATGATGGCCCCATTCTCTCCTAGGAGACGCGCTCCCTCCCTGATCTAGGGTTTCTCGTGGCTTCATCGAGGAGGCATCAGTGGTGGTTTTTTCTTTGGATTCTTGTCCGACTCCGTTGCTGCCAATCCCTCCTAGTACACTGTCCAGTGGATCCACGACTCCCCCGAGTGCCGCTGCCCATGGAAACTTCTTGATATGATGACCCAACACAGATTCTGCCATTGTGAGTCTACTTTCTTCAACGGATCGAGCGCCCCCCTTCAGCCTTCCTTGAATCCCTTGTGTTGTGTGCGGCCGAGAGCACCCCTATTGACGGAGTGACGCGTACAGTTGGGGTTCTACGCCTGTGGTCTGGCCTCCAGTGTTTATCTTGACATAATGTTCTGGTGTCTTTGAGGCAGGGGAATTGACTGTTTTCCTTTGTTATTACGCATATGCAGATACCAGATACAGAATTCATGGTACCGTCGATGTCCTCTCCTCAGCAGTCCTAATTTCTAGTTTTCTTTGGGTCGGAACAAGCAAGCACAACGTCTTTTCCCGGGTCAAAAAGATGTTTTTGAGGGAGACCTCAAGAACGCTCGGTGC
Organism: Viscum album; assembly: GCA_963277665.1. Classification (NCBI taxonomy): domain Eukaryota; kingdom Viridiplantae; phylum Streptophyta; class Magnoliopsida; order Santalales; family Viscaceae; genus Viscum; species Viscum album. The sequence goes on along the minus strand of OY728123.1, from coordinate 1,520,086,915 downwards.
TGGAGTAATTCATTGCATGTTTCCCTTTGGGGTTTGTTTTTGTGTTCCATGTTCTGATAACTTCATTTTCCCTTTTGGACTTACTCTTCGGCACACACCCCGACTTTGAGCTGGTTGTAAGGTTTCATTGGAAAATTGGGACGATGTTGGTGGATCTGATGATGACATTTCTGATCATGGAGGATCTTGCGTTGGGTTCTCACTTAGCCACAATGTGATGGCGTTGCATGTTTTTTGTGGTGTTTTTTTGATGGGTTTGGTTCTGGACAATGTTCACTGTCGATTCCATTAGTGGTTCCTTGTGATGTTATGTTGGTTCTCTCTTAGCCTCAAAGTGATTTGTATGGTGGGTTCTCACATAACCAAAAAGTGTTTCAAAAATAAAAAAAATGATTTTTCAGTCAAAATATTTTATTCTTGGGCAATAAATGGTTTTATATAAAATATTATATTCAATATAATTTATTTAAATTTAAATAAATTAATTTATCATTTTAATTGATAGAGGAAAAATTATATTATGATAATTGTTTTTATAATACTTTGTAAATATAAATTTATCAATAAATATTTATAAATAAATATTGTGACCAAAAAGTGTGTTTTCTAGTCATTTATTTAGAAATATAAAAACTAATTTTGATGGGTTTTAAAATTCAATTTTTAATTTAAAAAAAACTATTTATGTTTATTTTATTAAATTTTAAACTTGAATATAGATTAAAAATAAATTTATGCATAAAAGTAATTTTTCTGAAAAATGTTTTCTCAATTTTTTTTAGAATTATTGTAAAATAAATTATAATTTTTTTTGAATCATAGAAAACTTATTTCATATTTTCAATTATTAGGTACACATTTTCTATATACTTTCCTTTTACTTATATTCATTATTAACAGTATCCTTGTTAATTTTTGATATAATGGTAAAAGATAAATCATGTAATTAAATGAGATAAGTAATATCATAAGGCCTATATAATGTCCACTATACGTGTATTAATATTATTTTATGTAACTATTTCCTACATACACATAAAAAAATAAGTTAAAATAATTTTTTTCATTTCAATTACAATATTAGAATTATAATATTTTATTTAATTAAAGGTCAATGATGTTAATGTCTTGGTTTTAATTACCATATTTTTTTATAAAATTGGGGGAAAAAAAATAATCTACAATAAAAATTATTTTTAAGTATAAAATATTTATCTTCATTATAGTTATTTTGTTAATTTTTTAGTGATGAAATCAATAACTAAATTGCATACATAACGCACACGTGGTAAATATTCAATTTATGTAAAAATAAAATAAAGGCTAATAAAATTATTAAAAGTAGTATAATATTAAATAAATATTGTTTAATGGGAATTTCAATTATTAATGAAATTTTTAGAGTTTTAATAGAATATGTTACTCATATTTTATTTGTTTTATTGGTGTTATAAATGTTTATGTAATAAATAGTTTTAAAATTTTTATTATTAAATTTTTATTAATTTATTTTAATTACAAAAATATTATATTAATAAAAATTAATAGTAGTTATAATATCAACCATGGTATACTTATGGTTCATTTAACAATTTATGATAACTGCATAACCCTTAAGGATTAATATACCTTGATATCACGGTAAATGTGAAAAATAATTAACATGGGATTAAAATAATAATAAATAAGAACACTATTACCCAAGCTTGTCCAAATTTTATTTTATATGAGTATTTTGACTCATACATACATTGTATTTTATTATAATTATTTGAAGCTATTGTTTTCACTTATTTTATATATTAATTTTAATATATTACGATATTCTAAAAGTTCCCTTCCACTCTATAATAAAAGGAATCCAACTCTCCAAATTAATTTAACCTTAAAATAATATTTGGATATGTAAATCTATAAGCTAATCGCATATTAACATACATTTAATTTTTTTGTGACCATTTTTTTATAGAATAAATATCATTGAGGTGTTAATGTTTCAAGCAAAGATGATTTTCCTCAGAAGAGGAATAGTTTTTAATTCAAAATTTTAGTTTTATTAATTCTTATTTGACCTTAAAATATTACTAAACCATGATAAAATTATAAACATTGTATAATAACTATACTAATATTCTATTAGGATAATTTAATTTCCTATAACCATATTCACTTCTATTAAAAAAAATGAAACCATCGTTCATTTGTTGAGAGGACTACCACCTCATGAACCGATATAAATTTTATTCCACCCCAGTCTCTCATAGATTTATTATAAAGATAGGAAAAATATTTATATATATAATAAATGTCAGATTTATCACTATTAATAGGTAATATATAATTTACCTTCTTATATTTCCATCCATCGAAAAATTATGATGTTGTCTGTGCGTAAGTGCAGACAACCACCTCCACGAAGAAAAGTGAATCTTTTTTCTTCAATACATCACATGAATGATTTATTAAATTTTATTTAAATAATTAATTTTATTTTTTTGATATTTTAATCATTATAAAAATTTAAAATAAATCTTATTATATTTCCATAATTATCCTTGAAAATTGGAAATATTACACATGTGCACGTATGTCACCCCTTCTATATGATTGTATCATATTTCAATTTTCAAAACCATATTTATTATTTGTGTTCAAAATTAAATTTTATGTATGAAAATTATAATTATATCAATATTATTGTTATTTTGATAATGGAATAATGACCATTTTGACAATTTTTATCCTATCGAAGTACTTTTGGACATATGAATCAGACATAACAAAAAAATTCGAAATATATTTTAACGACAAAGTAATTGAATTTTTAAATAGTAATATATAATATTAATGAAAAAATAAACATGAAAATTTGTCTCCAGTATTTAAATAATTAATTAATTTTTATTATACAACAAAATGAAGAACAAATGTTTTGAGTTCGAATTAAGGTAAGGGAGTTTCTTCTAAAAATCATCGTTTTAAAATTTCCCTTCAAACAATTTTTTCTTCAATGTCCATATTTTTTAAAATTATTTTATAGAGGTATTTTAGTATAGATAAAATAATTATGAATGAAACTTTCTATCACTTTTGAATTTCATTTAAAGGAATTCATAATGGATATTTTTTAAAATGATTTGAATTTCATGAAAATCATTAAAAATTAATATTTTCTATTAAATATAGGTGGAAAATGACTTTTCCCACAACACTATCCATGAATTGATGTTTTGATTCCTCTAAAATATTTCATTATTTCATTAAAGATAAATCCTCCTTCATTTTTTTTGGTATTTTGGCAATTAAAATTTCATTAAATATAAAACGGTAGATTCCAACCCAGAACTATTTTTCACCTTGGTTTAAAAGAGTTTTTCAATGGTTAAATAAATGAGATTGTACTTTTATATATTTATAAATTATTCAACCCCATTATAACTCATTGAATGAAAATAATATAGATTATAATATTGGTGTTCTTGGATAGTTATCCAATACACTTGGTAATGATTTTTTATCCAGATAATTATATTGAAAGTCAACGGTATGGTTATTCTAGTTGTAAGGGTTCTTCAAATTGTTCTATAAGGGATTAATAATGATAATTTTTCAAGGAACCGATATGTTTTTATATTAATTATTGTCTTTTTTCATGGAAACCATTTATTTTCAAAAGGTAATATAATTGATATTTTTAAAAGAGAAATGATTCCATTTATGATTAATAAGATATGTTTTTTAGAAATAAAATTTCAAGAATCATCATGATTTTTCCCTGAATAAAATTTTTCTTTTTTGAAATGTCTGTTAATGACATTTTTCGGCTCATCCCATACTTAGAAAAATATTTTCACATGTTTTATGGTTTATTTATGAATATTAATAATCCTTCTAGAAATTATTGAATATTTATCATGAAAAGAAAAAAATATATTTTAAAAGATTTAAATTCGTGAAAAATGGATACTATCTAGATATATCCACTTCATAAAATTGGGAATCACTATGTATCAGTTTTGATGAAGTTCTCTTCAACTATAAACTGTAAAAGTTAATTATATGAAAGATAATGATTTTTTCTATAAAACTCAAGATTATGTAATGTTTAAGGATGAAACCTTACAATTTGTACCATATGAACATCTTAGATAACTTAAATTGTTAGTATAATGATATATTAATACCATTAAATTTTATTTATTAAGGGTTAAATTAAAATGATATAGAATTTGAATATTAATGTGTTTCTTCCTCTACAAAATGTCTATTAAGAATGGTGTTCCATAGAGTAAATTGAAAAGATAGTTAAGGAAGGTAAAGAGTGGATGATATTATTATGAATCAAAATATAGAGTGGTTATATTTGAGACATAGTGTATTTTATATGATGGTTCCCTTGATGAAGGAAATAAATTTTGATTGAATCTATGATTGATAGAAAATTGCTATACAATATAGTAACATATCAATAGTATAGAATTTTTTGGGACATCATCCATGATATTTTTATAGATTCTCGAATTTTTGTGATATCTAAATATTATATTAAATATTAATAGAATATATTAAATGTTAATGAGTTTTTAGAACATCAATTGTAAAGTCTTGATATTCTTCATTTTTAAGGTAAAGCTATTGATTGGGGGAAAATCATTAAGAATACTAAAGAAATTAAATAAATTGATATATTAGAACAAGATGAAATAAATAATATTTAATTTGGGAACTATTTTCCTAAGACTTTTTGAAATTGTATGGAATCAAATTTTATGGAATTTAGGAAAAAAAGAGGTAGGTTCAGTGGAAGGATATACAAAAAATAACTTATTTTCCAAAGTATATACCAATATTTTATCCACCATCATAACAGTAAAATTAATCAGTTTTAATCACGATTGATTTTATGATATCAAATATAAATAGATTTACATGAGTTTTAAAATTATTATTAATAGGATGGATATGTTGATAGAAAAAAATTGGGGTTTTTTATGATCATGTATTAGCTGGTGACAAACTGAAGAGAATGTCTAGATGGAAGGAAATGGAAAGTTATTCATCAATTGTATATTGAGGAAAAAAAAGTAAATTCTCATATTATGTTTAGTGTACCGAAAATAATCCTAAGGAGTGTTTGGTAAATTCTGTGAAGTGCTATTAGCGTCATTATTTAGGTCGTAGAACTCGAGACTACAATGGAAAGACTCATGAACTATCAAATAATGAGGTACCTAATTGCCACCCAAGGGTGAGAGGTTTTAGTTGCAATGGGATGGGTCATTTGTGATAACATGTGTTAGTCATTAGTTAATCAGTATGGATATCCTAAGATAAAAAAAATAATGGTTTGAAAAAAAAATTTCTGTGATGGATTGTCAAATAAATTATTGGTGGGTGTGTTAGTTGTTTATTTGAATTATTTTAGTACCTTTATTGACGCTGGAACATCCCATTACTTATTATCAGAAAAATTTTCATGTAAAGCTGGAATATTTAATAAAAATAATTATATTTATTTTTAAAAAAAAATATTGTTGAAATATTAATGAAATGATGATTTATAAGAATCTAGCAATTTTTATCTGTGGGATGGTATTTCTTGTTAATCTTGTTTGACTACCAATAATGGAGGTTGAAGTCAATTTTTTCATGGATTTTATTTCATCTTATACAGATATTATATATTGTATAACAAATAAAATTTTGTTTAATTCTTACTTACCATTGAGAACTTATCAAGAAGATGAAAAATTGATTAAAGGTGATAGTTTAAGTTAAATTTATCTTATTGTTGAAAATAAACTAATAATTAGAATTAGTGATGTGCCTGTTGTGAATGAATATAAGGATGTTTTTCAAGATTACATAATAGGTTTTATTACTGATCAAGTGGTTTAGTTTCTTTTTTTACTTAGTACATGATTCTTATAATATTTCAAAACCATTTATCGAATATCACAAGTATAAGATCTTGAGTTCAAAAAATAATTTGTGATGGTATATAGATAAAGGTATTATTCATTCAAGGAAATCACCATGGGGTGATCATATATTCTTTGTTAAAAAATGGTTCAAAGAGGATTTTAATTGATTAGTGTTTCTTTAATTACATCACTGTTAAGAACAATTACCCATTTACTCATATCAATTATTTCTTTTATTATATACAAGGACAAAAATATATTTTGAATATTGATCTTTGGTTGGGGTATTATCAATTTAAGTTAAAAAGGTAGATATTATGAAGAATGTGTTTTTCACTAGATATGTGCACTATGAGTTTGTAGTTATTCCCTTTGGGTTATCCCATTCACTAGTTATTTTTATGGAACATTTAAATATATTGTCATTTTATATTAGGACACGTTTTTTGTAAGAGTTTTTAATGATATATTAGTGAATTTTAAATTTATTATTGATCATGAATGACAACTAAGTGTTGTTTTGAAAACTATAAAATAAAATAAGCAATATAGTAAATTTGTTATATGTTAATTTGGTTTTCAGTAGATTTATGTCCTCATTAATATTGTTTATAATGATGGAAAAACTACTAACCCTGCTGAAACTAATGTTTTTGTGGTGTTTATAAGCATAGAAAATGTCATAGATATTCATATGTATAAATTATTAGTCGGTTATTTCTAGTGGTTGGTTTAAAAAATTTCTCATCTTTCTATCCCATTAACTGTGTGCACTTAAAATGGATTTAAATTCATTTTGATGAAAGAACATGATGATTATTTTTAGGAATTTAAGAAAAATTGGTCAATCCCCTTGTTTTATTATTTTCTTCAAAAAAGTGTTACTTTTTTATATACAGTTATGCTTCATTGAAGGGACATGGTTGTTTACAAATAAATAATGATAGGTTAATTGATTATTCTTAATGATAACGAAAACCAAATGAGATAAATTATCCTATACGTGATCTTGAATTATCTACTCTAGTAATTGCCTTAAATATTTTGGAGAAAAAATTTATAAATATTCATGCGTAAAATATATAATGATCATAAAATTATAAAGATTATATTTACTCATAATTTGTTAAACATGAGGTAGTGAAGATGGATGGAAGTGATTAATGATTATTGTTGCTATGTTAATTACCATCATAAGAAAAAAAATGTATTTGATTACTTAATATAGAAAAGTAGTATTGCATTATCTATGTTTTTATTGACCCACATTCTTCAAATGAAGGAAGGGAAAAAAACATCCAGACCCTTCCTTCTTCATGTAGAATGAGATATAATGACCTCGAGTCCCAAATTCAATAGGCTTCAGTGTGGTGACTAGCACCCGGGTTATAGAATCTCAAGTCATTTCGAAAGGCATTATAATTTTTATAGAACTGTATTATGAGATAATATTGTGAATCCAAAAAACCTTAATAAAATTAAATATAAAGGAAAAAATACATTTCAATAAGCATGTTAAAAATAAATTGATACAAATTACAAGAAAAATCTGAAAGAAAAGTACTAAAAGAAAAGAAAAATATCATAGACAATTGTCCCAACGTCTGAGATATTATAGTCCAGTATGGTCCTCATGGTCCTCCTAGAATCCTGAATGAAGTATTATATACGTATGGTGATTATACTGGTCTACTCTGTAGGGAAACCAAAATCTCTCGTGCACAAATGGGTAGACATTCTAATGCCCCGTGATAAAAGTATAGGTAACCAAAACCCATAGCAATCAATACTATCCACCTAGCCTCACCAAGTCACACTACCCAAATAATGCATGTTAGGTGAAATAAAAGTAATTTCACATCAATATTTAGGTACTCTACACTGCAGTCCAACTTTTTATTTAGAACATGCAACGCAGCAGACCCCACCCACAAGTTCTTCTCTAGTCCCACTACCACCCGGACAACAACCTCAAGGGGAATCCCAACCGCACATCTATCCCAACCGAAAACAAATAGGACATGAAAAAACATAGATAACCACACATGAATACACTTAGGACACAACAACCAAGCCACGACCCAAGAAACTTGGTCAAAAACAACCACTCCCTCACCCGAAGACACCTTGGAGTCTTCCCAAAGACACATGGGAAACAAACCTTCAAATAGACACCTATGCCAACCACCACAAAACAACCTCTATGAAGTTTCTTGGGACATAATGAACCTCAGGATATCATATCCTTCCTGAGTAGTCTTGGGCTATCCGGGAGAGGGAGAAAAAAAGAGTTAATAACCAGCCACTCATATTAATGTTTGAAAAAAATCATCCCCGATGAACTGGGGGTGTTCGGTATGAAGTGCTCAACATGGGAGGTGTTCAATTAAGAAAACCAAGAACTAAATTTTATACATATAGGAAATAAAGCACTAATAAAAACCTAAGGGTGTAGAAACCAACAACTATCCCACACACAACCACTCCTATAGCTATATCTACATGAACAAGCACCAAATATCCCCAAACAGATCACAACCCACTTTTATAAAACAGTTACCCATTTAATCTATTCTCAATATAATGTTCAAGTGATTCCAATTAAATATTCATTCATTACCGAGTAACTAATAGGAACAACCAAAAGCCAAAACGACAACCGAAGGGAAACATTAAACCTTGCATTTAAGTATTCACTCTTTGTTCTCTCTTGTGTAACAACATCAAATGGTATCCCCTAATATAACTTGAAGTACTAGAACCAAAAAAATTCCCATGTTATCAGATCCACATACCCTCCAATTCAATTGCCAATAAACTCTCAACCAGAGAATTTATTTTCCTCTATGTCACCCACAAGAATCAAACAGAACAACCATGCATATCATTAGAACATCTAAAGAATGAATTCAGAATTACACAAAGTAAATCCTTATGTTCATTTTTACAATTTAGTTAATCAGGGTGATCACACATGAATTATTATTCATCGGGCGTCCATTTAATCAACCATGTTTATGTGTCTAACTAGTTTTCATGCTACAGTCATTCCATCAGTAGATTATCCAAAAAACATAGCATCATTAGTTCCCATGAATGGACCACCAATGACCATAATTTTTAGTGGTGATGAGCAGGTACAATTTAAAACATAAAAATGAAAGTAAAAAATATAAAGTAACATCATCATCTTTCCTGTTGCTTATTTCATTAAAATTCTATTTATTATCTTCGTTAAATATAGTTTCATCTATGTCTCAAAGAAACATCCTCACACCCACGCTACTTGATGCACATTAATGATAGATGAAGAAAGAAACCCTATATGAATGATAATGTATCGATGATTTCACCTTGTGCTAAGAACTGGGGATGGAGCAACATGAAGAAAAATAAAACAACAAGGCTGAACGGGAAGGGCTCCAACATTAGAACATCATTCATCTTCAGAAGAAGTCTTGAGGCACACAATGAGAAACAAAAACGAATAAGGAATATAGGATATCAGATTAAGAGTAATCCATATCCTAAAATTTGGGAGACCATTTCAAAGTACATAAAATTAGGATTATGGCATAAACACATAGCTCAGCAGTTTCACACAGTAGGATTAATTGAGATTTAATAATTCCCCTCTAAAATTGTAGAGATATACCATCACATGTATTTGAGTTGGTTGATTTACATTAAATGGAGAAAAACATTTAACATGGGTGAAACTAGATATCAATGGAGGTTGAAAAACGTGGAAAAGTGTGTGACAAAACACATGTTTTTGTAATTCAAGGTCCTCCTGAACCTTGATGTTTAAAACAACTTTTACAGGTCTTAAATCACACTGAAAGGGGTATTAAAACACTTTTACATTGATAGATACATTAATGGAGTAAAAGTGGATGTTATGAGAGAGACTATAATTTACTCGCTGATGGGTGAGTTACCGACACCCTAACACTGATGGGCATCGGTGCCAACAAAACCAATCGGTTCCATCTTTCATTCAAACTAAAATTTCTAAAACTCTTCAATGAGTCACAAATGGTCCCCAGGATGCCTCAAACATCTTGATTTGGAAAATTAATGGAACAGGAGAGTCCAAGACATTACATCAGATACCCCTCAAAATAGACTTTCTCTAGAGAATTTAGAAGTAACCTGAAGAAAAGATAGATGCCCGAACAACCACTTCCTAAGATACATATTAGGAAATAAACATTCTAGAGTTGTTAAAAATCCAGAATAAAACATTGACATCCAGGGACATCTCCCTCACATCTATCTCTTGGAAAATTCTGGAAACACTACAGCTCTTCTCCCCAATCTAACCACACAAACACAAAAATTCACACTATTGATACACATGGGTTTGAAATATTTTTCTTACTTGTCAAGATACAATCCACTTTGGGAGTCACTGACTCAATCACACAGGTTTAATATTATCCACATTTCTCTTTTTTTATTAGGGATTAGGTTCTCCCCTTCCCAAAGTCCGGTCATCTCAAACAAAATAGAGAACATGGAAACAATTATCATATAGTAAGAATGTTTAGTAGTTGATAATAATCAAGACACAATTAAAATACAGATAAAAAATTTAATCAACTATGGGAACTGGGCACACATTTCTAACACCCATTCTTAGGTACTCCCCTTCAGGCCACAATTCCTCCACAACACACAAAACAAGGTAATTTTCCATCCACAAAGAAAATTCTCCTTATGTTCCCCGATTTTCACAGGTCACTCCACGAATGTCTCATTATTCTCGATATCCAACTCTCCCCAGTCAAAGATGATGGATTTATTATGTAAATACTGATATATTTGAGATATATGAAAGATAATGTGGATCCACTCTAATTGTAGGGGTAAAGACAGCTGATATGACACCTCACTGACTCATCCCAACACCTCAAAGGGTCTGATGAACCTGGGAGAAAGATTACTCTCCCTTCCACACATTCAATGTCCACACTATGTGGAGACCATTAAGAACAAGTGGTCCACAAAATACTACTCTAAAGAACTCCTCCTATAATATGAATACAAATTATGACACTCTTGAGCATCCTTCATCTTCTCACGAACAAGATGTACCTTCTTTTTCATGCTCTGCACCACCTCTGGGACAAGAACACAGAACTTCCCAACCTCTTTCCAACACACAGGTGAAGGAAATAGTCTCTGGTACAAATATTCAGATAGTGACATGCCCATGGTATAATGATGTCTATTATTTTAGGAAAACTCTACTAAAGGCACATGACATACCCAAGATCCCTTGAAGTCCAGAACACAAGCTTGCAGCATATCCTCCAATGTATTGATGGTATTCTCTGTGATGCCATCTATTTGAGGGTGGAAGCAATGCTTAAGAATATATGGGTTCCAAAAGTATGATTTAATCACTTCCATTCTCGTGATGCAAAGTTTTCATCCTTAAATAAAATTATGGTTCTAGGAACTCTATGAAACTGTGCAACTTCACCCACGTACTTCCATACCAAGGTATCCTCTGCACTCGACTCCTTAACCGCTAACAAGTGAGGTTATTTGTTCAATCGGTCCACCACTACCCAAATGAAATCCCAGCCTTCATTAGAGCTGGGTAGTCTTGGGGTGAAATACATATATACACCATCTCACTTCCACTCAAGAACATCTAAGGGATACAATATACTCTTTTGGACATGGTGTTCAACATTCACCTGATGACCCATGAGGAATTCAACCACAAACTCCACCACCACCCGCTTCACTTTGGGACACCAAAACTAACCTCTCAATTTCAGGTACATCTTAGAGACTCCTAGATTTACTTCTAGGGGTGAGTAATGGAACTCACCAATAATTCCCTCACACATTTCCACTGGAACAAATAGCTCCCCATGGAAAAATATCTGATTCTAAATTCTCCAACCATCCATCTGGTGCATCACCATGGATAATGTGATCACACATCACATCAACCTCTGAGTCACCCCTTGGGACTTGTCCTACTTCCAAACCAAGGAATGCTGCACTATCATCTGAAATATACAGCCTCTGCCATCCTACACTCTCATTCCTATATATAAAGAATAAAACTCCTCTATTTCCTTCCATGAATCTACTGGCTCCCATACCACATCCTTTTGTTCCTTCATACTCAAGGAATCAACCACCCTATACCTCTTTCCTTAGGTGTAGGATATCTCGATATCGTAGTCCTATAGAAACTCCACCGACCTCTACTTCTGCATGTTCAGATCATGTTGGGAGAAAACATACCTCAAGCTCTTTTGATCTATTAATACTATGAAGCATTCCTCGATGAGTTAATTCCACCATAGATTCATTGTGAACACGACTACTGCAAGAACCATGTTGTGGGTGGCATAGTTACATTCGCGTGGGTGAAACTACATAGACCCATAATAAATCATTCCTCACTACCGCATCATCAAACACCCCAATCCAGAACGGAAGCACCACAAATCACATCAAATGATACCCCTTTTGAATCCATAGCACTGGGTCACTAACCATCTTCTCTTTCATCTAACAGATGGATGACTCACGTTTCTCACTCCATACAAATGTCTGGTCTTTTATGGCCATGGTTGTGAGTGGTTTTTCATCTTGATATATGATGGGTATGATCCTTTGGTAGTAACCTTCTATTCCGAAGCAACTATGAACCTCTACCACATTATTTGGTGATTTCCAAGAAACAACCACTTTGACATTCAATAGGTCTACCAATATTACCTATTAGGACACCACATGTCCATGGAATTTCACCTCTCATGTTCAGAACATTCACGTAGACAACATATTATAGAGATGATGGTGATGGAGAACCTCCAAAACTATCCTCGGATGCTCATTGTTATCCTCCTCTGACCTTGAGTAGATCAGGATGTCATCAACGAACATGATCAAAGCATGCCAATATATTCATGGAGAATGGAGTGCAGGAGCCCCATGAACATAGATGGTGCATTCATAACATCGAACAGTATGACCACAAACATAATGTGCCCAAAGCTACACCTAAAAGAAGTATTCTAGATGTCACCCTTGTTGATCCTAAATTGGTGATATCTAGACTAATGGTCGATCATAGAGTGTAACGTCTCGGTTCCGGAATCCACCCAGAGGCTCCCCATACCCGATTGGTCACATGGACTCAAGCACATTTCCATGAATTCCAGAGGCTCTTGACTAGCAGTGAGGGTATTGGGTGTGATAGTGGGGAAACTATGACCTCATTGTGCGAGTACACAGTGGAAGTAACAACCCATACAATAGCGGAAGTAATAAATATACAACAACAATAACAGAGGATGACTAAAAAATAATCAACTGGAGCAGAAATAAATGTAAATGTTGCATAGTACACGTATATCTTAAACAACAGCCAAAGAATTCACAATGATGAATACAGTACAAAATCAAAGTACAAAACAAATGCATATGAGAAACTCCTCAACATCGCAAGCCTCGGTTGGGTTCATGCTCTCCAGCTCCAGTGCAATCAAGAACGTGAAGTAGAAGGGTGATTTCCCTTATCTATACTTGTAACAATATAATCAGTTTGGGCCCAAAAGAATGACCCAAAAAGGGTGTGAGACAATGTCCCAGTAGGCAACCACCAAAAGATTTGTCCCTAATGGTCAGTGAATATATGACATTTAAAGGTATAGTAAACTGTAAACAGGGAAGTACTAAACAATAAACAATCCACAGTTTCTAACATATAATCTACAAATAAGTAAGCAGCCACTCATGCAAGTGAAAAAAACAGGTAACCTCTGGGTAGTTCTCAGAGCCTAACCCCTATGGTTCAACCTAAAAATACTAGAAACCGTCTAGGATGCACACACAGTCTCACCCCTCTGGTTCATCTAAAGAATAGTCTCGCTTGGGAAACACTCACCATCAATTCCCCTTATAGTCTCGTATCATACTAAATGCGCTTTGGGGAAGCACTCAACCTATCATTCTCCCTATGGCCCGCGTTGAGGAACTAAAGACACTATAGGGAAGCACTCAACTTCAATCCCACATGTGGTCTCGCATCGTATTATAAAGACACTCTCGAGAAGCCCTTACGTCCATTATCCCTATGGTCTACTAAAACTGGTTCTCATGGCCCTGTGTAAGTCATCGAGAGTATCATGCACGTATCGGCCAAAGTAAACATCAAGAACTACTTGGCTAGTAGTCTACAACCTCTCATCATATTAGAAGATCACAATACATCAATTTATAACACTAGGCATGATAAAATGATCATATCCTATCATGAAAAACTAGACCAAACGGTCATATCAGACATGCATGGTCAAAACATCCAAATCATAGCAATTAACCAAAAACACATTCAAAAACCCCTACTCCAGCATACCAGCAAGAAGAAAATCAATAGGGCTCAAAAAGTAACACAAAATACCCTATTCATGGGTATTGGTGATTCTGCACAACAATTCAAAGACCGTAAACCGAAACGCACCATCCACCTACCTTTAGGGTTCCGATGAAAACGATCCACAAGCAATTCCACTTACTCAAAACTGGTGAACGCACCACCATAAACAGTCTAAACCTCCTTCCCAAACATCCAAAAGTCTTGAAATCAACACCTGAGGAAACCACAACCCTTGATCTATACACAACGGGTGTTGATCAAGAAAACTGGGGATAACGAGATTTAGATCTAGAGGTAACTCAAAGGAACCAAGAGGAGAGACTTACCTGAGAAGAACCAGCTTCGATCTGAAAAAACCCCTTTGATTTGCCTCCAAAACGAGTGGGAGAGCTCCTTCAACCATTGGGAACCCAAAATCCCAAGGGAGGATCGAGTGAGAGAGAGTTTTTAGAAGAAATGTGGAATCTCGAGTGGCCTAAGGCTTTAAACCCTAATTTTTTATGTGGCCGCACGGTTTCCCAACACGGTTTGGAAAACCCTGAGCCACCCATGCAGTTTCAACTAACTCTCCCAGGGACATCGCATGGCCTACCCGCACAGTTTGACAAACCATGCACCACCCGTGTAATGCCCACTATCTCCTCCAATAAGATTGCACAGTTTTCCCAGAAAATTTGTCAAATCATGTGCCTCCCGTGCGGAGCCCACTGTCAAGGGTACATGGTTTCCTGGGATGGCCGCAAGGTGTGAACAAACCGTGTGCCAACCGTGCACCCCTGCACATCCTCTTCAACATTAAAAGTTTTCTTCCCAAAATTCCTCTTTTTCTCAAAAACGAAAAGAAAAGAGAATCATACCTGAAAAGAAGTTCTCGGTTCTTACAAACTCCCCCAATTAAAGAAATTTGTCCCTGAATTTCCCTAGCACAACGCAGAAGAAGAAACCCCGAATAACTCTAGCCACTGAGCTCGTACATCGGCCTCCCACTCCCATGTCTCATCATATACTTTCTTGTCCTTCCATATAACTCATACCAGAGGAAAAGATCATCCATTGATAACCATTGTACTGCGAACGACAATCCAGATAGGATGATCCTCGAACGACACATCCTCTTCGACATCAACCTATTCAGGTTGAAAGACATGAGATGGGTCTAAAAAGTAACGTCGAATTTGAGAGACGTAAATGATGTTGTCCATACCCCAGTACCACTGAGGTAACTTTAACCGACAAGAAACCGGCACAAATCTCTCTAAAACCTCAAACGGCCTGACATACCTTGGTGAAAGCTTACCCTATCTCCTAATCCTCTAGTGTCCTAACCTCTATGTGACATGCAGGAAAACCTGATCCCCGACCACGAACTCTAGAGGTCACCTCCATTGATAAACATAAGACTTCTGACGACACTGTGTAGTAGCCATCTTCTTCCGAATCAACTATATCTGCTCTGTGGTCTCTGAAACAAGACGAGGTCCCATCAAAGTTGCCTCTCATGCCTCCATCCAACGAAAGGGTGATCGTCATGGCCTACCGTACAAAGCCTCATATGGTTCCATCTGAATAGTTTCTTGAAAACTATTATTATAGGAAAAATCCACAAGAGGTATATGTTTCTCCCAAGAACCTCCAAAATCCAGGACGCATGCTCGGAGCATATCCTCAAGCACCTGAATTGTATGCTCGGACTGGTCATCTGTCTGAGGATGGTATGATGTACTCAAAAGTACCTACATACCAAAAGCCTTCTAAATCCCTTTCTAGACCCGAGAAATAAACGTGCATCCCCGTCTAAAACAATGGAGTGTGGAACTCCATGCAGATGTACAATCTCACAGATGTACAACCGTCTCGGCTCGTTAACACTGAAGGTCTCCTTGATCGGCATGAATTGAGAAACCTTTGTAAGCCTGTCAATGACAACCCAAACAACATCATTCCCTTGAGGTGATCTCAGAATACTAGTTGAGAAGTCCATCTTCGCATCATTCCACTTCCTCTCAGGAATGGGTAGCTGCTGTAAAAGGCATGCTAGTCGTTGATGCTCCACTTTCACCTGTATACAAGTGGAACACCTCTTGACAAAACCCGCAACATCTCTCTTCATACCTGACCACAAATACTGACGGTGTAGATCACGATACATCCTAGTGATGCCAGAACTAACTGCCCAAAATAAGGAATGAATGTCCCGCATTAACTCATCGTGTATGTTTATTGGCACCCATACGTGTCCCTGGAAACACAAGATCAAATCATCGCCTACTGTCAATCAAGGAATAGGGTCCTCTCCTGAAATATTTTCCCGTAGGACTAGGCCTTCAGAATCAGTTAGTTTCCTCATTCGAACCCGATCAAGTAGTGTAGAGGTAACATTTAAAAAAGATAGAAAATTATTCCCTTGTCTATCGTGCACCTCCAAATTCATCTTAGAGAACAGAGCCATAAGCTGCCACTCACTGCTGGCATCATGAACTGCCTGTATCTAAGTCCTCCTGATCAAAGCATCAACTACAGTGTTGAATTTTACCGGGGTATAGGCAAGCACGATATCAAAGGACTGAAGACACATGACCCACCTTCGTTGTCTCAGATTCAGATCATGCTGAGTGAAGATGTACTTGAGACTTTTGTGGTCGTTGAAAACTATAAAAATCTCTCCCAGAAGATAATGCCTCCAACAGTGTAAGGCATGGTCAACAGGTGCTAACTCGAGATCATGAATTGGGTAATTCCTCTCATGTAGCCACAACAGCTGAGACCCGTATGCAACTACTCGATCACCCTGCAACAAAACTGCTCCCAGCCCTATACCTGATGCATCACAATAAACTGTATAGTTATTCCCTTGCTCTAGAAGTATCATGACTGGTGCTCATGTCAACCTTCCCTTTAGCTCTCGAAAGGCTGTCTTGCATGTTTCTAACCAAATGAACATCAAAACTTTCTTGGTCAGACCCATTAGCGGTGCATCTATGCGGGATAAATCCTGTCTAAAGCACCTGTAGTAACCATCCATCCCCATGAAACTCCGTATCTCAAACACATTCTTTGGCTTCTCCTAGGGAACTACTAATCTCACCTTTTTCGGGTCTACTGCAACTCCTGCCTCTGAGATAATATGTCCTAGGAAGTGAATCTGGCCTATCCAAAAGTGGAACTTTGAGAGCTGAGCATATATTTGTTTCTCTCTCAATGAACTGAATACGATCTCAAGATGGGTGTCATGGTCGTGTAGAGTGTTAGAGTACACCAAGATATCATCCATGAAGACTACCGCAAAAGAATCTAGAAAAGGGTGGAACACACGATTCATTATATCCATGAAAACTACTGGAGAGTTCTTGAGTCCAAAAGGCATGACCATGTACTCATATAGACCATACCTGCACCGAAAATCTGTAAGTGGTATGTCTGATGGTCTAACGTGCAACTGATGATATCCGGATCTCAAGTAAATCATAGAGAACACTTGTGCTCCTCGAAGTTGGTCAAAAAGATCATCAATACCCGGAACGAGATATCGATTGTTGACCGTTAATTGGTTCAACATCCGATAATCCAAACAAGGCCTAAGAGTATCGTCTACCTTCTTTACAAAAAGGATAGGAGAATCCCAAGGAGAAGTACTGGGTCAGTTGAAACCATTTGTTTACAACTCCTATAACTTCTTCTTGAGCTTCTGTAGCTCAGTCATCACCATCCAATAAGGAGGAATGGACATCTGTGCCACTCCTGGAACGAGCTCAATAGATAAGTCTACCTCAAACTACGGAGAAAAACCTTGAAAGTCATCTAGAAAGACATCCCTGAAACGATCCACCACTAGAGGAATGTCCAACTGTGAATTCCCCTGGTCATCCTGATATAGACTAGAAATCTGAGCTATAACTCCACCTAGCCCATGATGCATGGGTCCTTCTTTACTCACCTGGACATCCCACTCACCCTTATGAAGAAACGATCCACCCTCTTGTGTTATGAAACTCACCCTAAGGTGGTAGTAGTCAACGAATGACTAGAAGGGGACAAGGACGTCTATTCCGAGAATGACATCATAGCCCCTCATCTCTAGGATATAGAGATCCCATAAAAAGTGACACCCCACAACCTCTAGAGGGATCTCTCTGGACTAACGTACTCTAGATGTCCTTGTTCACAATGGCATTTCTAGTGTCAATATATCAGCAGAAGAAAAGATACAGAGCAAACGGATCTCCACAACAGTAACGGATAAAAAACAATGGGACACCCCTATATCAAAAAGAGCAGAAGATAAAACCAGGGTAAATAGAATCGTACCTCGATGTTTAGAGGTTTCAGGATCCTACTCCCGCTGGGTCTGCTCCACCGCAAAATTCTAGCCTACTCCACGGCATTGTGACCCTGCCTGACCGCTCTGAGATGACCCAACCAGCTTTTGCTGAAAGACTATTGACTGACCACCATGGCCTCTACCTCCACCTCGGCCTGAACGGTCAGAAGATCTTCAGTTCCCAGACTGGTGAGAAAGTGGTGGCGCTGCTCCTGAACGAGGTGTCATGGAAAAACCCCTGTCACTAGCTACTGGTGAGAAAACCGGGCAGAACCATTAAAGGTGACCCATCTTTCCATAAGATCAGCACTCAACTGGGTCCCTCTGGCACTGCAGCCTTGTATGCCTAGCTCTTCCACACTGGTATCATACCACCTGGATACCTGAAGGTGTGTCTCGCTACCTCGGATCACTGCGAGTAGACTCCCTACGGTGCTTCCTGCTGTCAGCTGGTGAAGCAGTGACCCTAGAAGCGGAACCGACCTGGCTCTTGGCTCTAGAATCTCTCAGATTACGCTCCGCAATCAGTGCCTGGTTGATGATGGAAGTGACAATAGTCAGCCTAAAGATATTCACATGTGAGAAAATCACCGATCTGAGACCATCCGGAAAACATACTTTCCAAGAGCAACCCATCTCCGCACTGGAGGGGTGTGAGACGTTGAAGCGCGGTGAAACGAGTGGAGTACTCAATGATAAAAAGAGTACCCTGCTCCAGGCTCATGAATTCCCATGCTCGGTCTGCCCTCAAGGTATTTGGATAAAAGTATTAATAAAATATGCGATGAACCTCCTCCCATGCCATAACCTTCTGATGACCCGCCTGTGAGATCACGTCCTACCACCTCTTGGCGGAGTCACGTAGCAATTAGGTTGCGATCTTGACCCGCCTCTCTAGAGGCCTCTCCAAATGATCAAAGATTGTCATCATGGATTCTATCTGTTACTCTTCAGCCTGATGTACTCATTCCCCTAAGAATGTGGGAGGATGTTGCTGCTGGAAAACCAGTGTCAAGCCTGTCATAGTCGAGGCATGAGGCGGTGCTCCCTGGAAGGTCTACATCATCCTCATGAACCCTTCCTAGAACTGTGCATCGGCACCTCAATCTGATATAACTAATGGTTCCAAGACTGGCATAGCAGGAGGAACTGCTGGAAGTCCCTGATCAGCCATGTCCAGTGTCTGATCATCGCCCTATAGCTGGCGGACAGTCGGAGGATGTTTCGGTAGCATGAATCTACAAGGTCAAACGCACACCTTAGATCAATATTAACAGGGACTCAAACATAGGAGTACACGCCCTGTACCGATAAAGAATGTTTCTTCCCAAACTGAAGAACACATATCATGTAGTCAAAACTACACGGTGTGTATTCTGTGTTCTTTCAGAGAGTAAGACTCAAAAACTACTTCGGAACACAGAGACACACTAAAACAAACATTGAAAGTGCCAAATTCCGATCTGTGAGGGCCCATACTCCCATGAATCAAGGTTTTGAATATTACACATGTCATAGAAAAGTAAAAAAATGAAATGATCCACCAATTTCTAGTCCATGAGGGCCTATAACACCTCATGAACCAAAATTTGGCATTCATTCACAAACAACATTATAAACCAAGCTCTAACTGAAGAAAAGATTCTATCACGACATCTATCACAACAACATGCATAATCTACACAACGTATATCACAACAACATGAAATTTCTAATGCATCCTAGATGGAATGGCAAGAATGCATGACATGTGATTTCTAACAACTGCCTATATAATGCATGATATTGAATACCCTCATCACATCGGGTTGCGACAGAAAAAAGAACCGCAATAATAACACTGATAACAACATAAAACATGTGAATCACTCAACAGTGAAATCAAATCAACTGTAATATTTTCAAACCTAAAAAATGTCAATAAACGAATTAGTATGGCTTTTCCATGTACACGGGTTATCTACTCCAAGGTATAGCTCATTACCAAGTACATGTTCTATCCTATCCCTCGCTAAAGGCTACAAACAGTAAGTCAAGAGAAAATAATCCTCTAATACCACACTTGTAATGTCCCGATAATGGAAGCCACCCAGAGGCACCCCATACCCGGTTAGTCACATGGCCTCAAGAACATTTCCCCGAATGCCAGAGGCTGCCGACTAGTAGCAAGGGCCTTGGGTGTGATAGTGGGGAACTATGCCCTCATTGGCATCGTACACAGCGGATGTAAAAACACATACAACACCGGAAGTAGTAAATATACAACAAAAATAACAGTGGAAGACTGATAAATAATAAACTGGAGAAGAAATATATGTAAATGATGCATGGTACATGTATGTCTTGGAAAACAGCAAAACAAGTCACAATGCTGAATATAATACCAAACCACATTACAAAAGAAAAGAAGATGAAAAAATATGCAACATCACAAGCCCCATATTGGTCCCATTCTCTCCAACACTATTGCAATCAAGACCCTGAAGAAGAAGGCTGCTAGACTTTTTCTATACCTACAACAATATAATTTGTTTGGGCCCAAAATCATGGCCGAAACAGGGTGTGAGAAAAAGTCGTAGTACTAAACCACCCAATGATCTTTTCCTAATAGTCAGTGAATATATGGCAGGTAAATGTATAGTAAAGAGTAAAAATGGATGTACTAAACAATAAAAAGTCCATAGTTTCTAGCATATAATCTACAGACAAGTAAGTAGACACTCAATCAAGTAGAACAAATAGGTAACCTCTCGATAGTTCTCATAGCCTGACCCCTGTGGGTTAACCTAAAAATACTAGAAACCCTCTGGGAAGCACAGATAGTCTCACCCCTTTGGTTCAGCTAAAGAATAGACTCTCTGGGGAAGAACTCACCGTCAGTTCCTCCTACAGACTCATATCGTACTAAAGGAAGTCTAGGGAAGCATTCAACATCTCATTCCCCCTGTGGCCCACGTCAAGGAACTACAAACACTTTGGGGAATTACTCACCGTGAATTCCCCATGTGGTCTCGCATCGTATTATAAAGACACTCTTTATAATCCCTTATGTCCTTTCTCCCTATGGGCTACTGCAACAGGTTCTCATGGACCAGTTTAAGTCATCAAGAGTATAGTGTGTGTATCATACAAAGTAAACCTCATGAACTACTTTTCTAGTAGTCTACAACATCTCAGCATATCAGAAGATCACAAGACCTCATCCTATAACACCAGGCATGGTAAACTGGTCATAACAAAATAGGTGAAACTAGACCAAACTCTCATATCAGACATGCATGGGAAAACCATCCAAGGAATAGAAATAAGCCCAAAACATATTCAAAAACATCTACTCTAGAATACCAGCAAGCAGTCAATCAATATGTCTAAAACAATAACATGCAATACCCCATTCATGTCTATTGGATATTTTTCACAACAATTCAAAGAACATAAACCGAATGGCACAAACCACCAACTGTTAGGGTTATGATGGAAATGATCCACAAGCAATTACACCTCATCATGTCTGGCGAACGCACCACCGAAAATGGTATAAACCTCATTCCCTAATATCCACAAGTCTTGAAATCAACACCCGAGGAAACCACAACCCTATATACACACACAATGGGTGTAGATCTATAAAACCATGGGATATAGAGATGTAGATCTTGAGGGAACTCAATGGAACAAAGATTAGAGACTTACCCGAGAAGAACCAGCTTTGATCTGCTAAGAAAACCCATTTATTTGCCTCCAAAATGAGTGGGAGAGCACCTTCAACCTTTGAGAACCCAAAATCCTGAGAGAGGCATGAGTGGGAGAGAGTTTGGAGAAGAAATGAACAATCCCGAGTGGCCCGGGTATTTACACCATATTTTTTTAAGTGGACGTACATTTTCCCCACATGGTTTGGCAAACCATTCGCCAACTATGCGGTTGCCACAGTCTCTCCTAGGGACTTCGCATGGCCTACCCGTACGGTTTGAAAAACCATGAGCCACCCATGCAATGCCGACAGTCTCCTCCAAGAACATCGCATGGTTTTCCTGCACAGTTTGACAAACTGTGCGCCTCCTGTGCAGAGCGCACTGTCACGGGTGCACGATTTCCTGGGCGGGATGCACGGTTTGAACAAATTATGTTCCAACCTTGTGCCCCTGCACAACTTCATCATCTTTAAAAGTTTTCATCCCAAAATTCCTATTTTTATCAACAATGAATAGAAAAGAGAAATTTACCAGAAAAGAGAGTCTAGGTTCTTACATAAAGAACTGACCTACTCCCTCCAAGTGGTCAAAAATGACATCAATACTTGGGAGGGGAAACAGTTCTTGATTGTCACCTGATTCAGTCTTCAGTAGTATATGCACATCCCGAGACCACCGTCTTCCTTCTCAGTGAAAAATATTGAAGAACCCCATGGTGATGCACTTGGTTGGATAATACCCTTCTTAATAAAGTCATCAAACTGATTCTGCAACTCCATCAACTCTGAATGCATCTTCTGATAGGGATCCATCGAAATCCGATAGGCACCAGGTTGTAATTTTATTCTGAAATCAACAAAATGTCGAGGTGGTAGAGTCACATCCACTTTGGGGAATAAATCGAGGAAATCATAGATAATACCAGGAACATACACCATCAATCAGTCTGCCTATTCCACTGACCTCTTGGCTAAAAAGGATAGAAGGGGATCCACACACCGGCTTCCCTCCTAGAAACCCCACTCACCAAAGAAAGTTACCCTATTTCCACATATATCTGAGAATAATACCCTTATCTTGAATTAGTCTATTATAGTGTGCATTGATAACCTCCATTAGATGCCTAGGATGACATCGAATGGAAATACTTGCAGAAGAAACATATCCCCACTAGACATATATGGCCCCACCATGAGTTTGAATCCTAAAAAACATCAAAACGGTTTGTCTGACATCCATACAGCATGCTCAACACCAGGGCCATGGAGAGTCTCTCTACATATTGACCGAAGGCATGGGATAGACTAGGTGCAACAAAAGAGTGTGAATCTTTGTAATCAAACAAGGCACAAGAATGATTACAAAACAAACAGATCGTACCTCAAATGATCTCTATTCCTACTGAAACTGACACCTAGGATGCATGGAACTGCCCACTCTCAGCTCCTCAACCCCTTGGCTATCAGAATACTCCCCGAATATTGCCTAGTCATGGTCCCTATATAGTGCCTTGTGGTCAGCCTCCTTTAGCACCTTCCACCCTTAGTAGTGTGGGAGCTCGCTACCCCACCCGTTACTACTAAATGGTTTAGCTAGAAACTAGTGATACTATGGGAGGAGATAATCATTCCCATCAGACTGGGAATTGATAAATATGACTCCCATGACTACCACATGTAAATAACCACTATCCGTCGCCCGTAGAGAAAGGGTGAGGACCTGGAGATTGGAACTGGAACTACTCAGGCCTAATCCCCAACATCATAAACATAGAAGGACCTAATTATAGAGGCATCCTACTAACGACATTCTCATTTGACAAACCTAGTTCTCTCCCCTCTCACATTACACCTCACAGTGTGTGCATCCTCTCCATTACCTTTACCTTCTTCTGAACCTCCGTGTATGCCGGTAGAGTGAAGAGAGTGTTAATATACTGAAGAGAAGGTCATAGAATTTCCTCTAAGAATCGTACCCATGACTTGTCAAGACCCGTCCTCGGGGCCCGTGCCATGACTACCCCAAACCCACCTTCCACAGGCCAGTGGCTGTGGACTAGCACCAAAGGCATAAATCTCGGTAACTGGGAAGGCATTGCCTTTATAAAAGTAAAAAAACACCAAAGAGTACAAGAAGAAGTAAAACACTAAGTACAAAAGGAAGTGCCGAATGTGGGACAGAATACAAACCCAACTGAAAGTATAGCTACAACTGAATGAAAAGTACAACAGAAAATACAAACAACTAGAAGAATAGAAGCAGCTCCTGGGTCGTCCTCCTCGGATCCTACCTAAAGGGTAGGTACAGATAGCGCAGCTCCTGGTTCGTCCACCATGGATCCTACCTTAAGGGTAGGTACATATATCCTCCACAACACTCTCGCCCGTCAACCTCTTCCGAGTGTTTTCTCGTCATGAAGTCCACCTCCGGATACTGACTCGTCGTGAGGTCCACCTCCGGGTACCATCCAGTACTCGAACACTCGGCCACTGTTAGCGCTGCCCGCCGTCTGCAACCAACACAACGAGGTGCGGGCATAGCTCGTACAGGGGTGAGTATACGATACTTAGTAGGGACCCCAAGACCCTCAAGGTCTCACTAAATCCAAAAAGGATAACCACAAATAAAGATCTCAACAGATAACCCTTACTTAGGTATAAGCCCATAGTTATACCTATGTTATCAAGTAACCCATCTCAGTCATGAGGAAGTAAAAAGGTTATGAAATCAACGGATAACCACTACATAGGTATATTACCATAAATATACCTAAGTTATCAAGTGACCCATCTCAATCATGAGGTAAACACAAAGGTCATTGACTCAGCTCAAACCAGGATTTTCATTATTGAAATCGTAACTGCTGAAGAGCTCCGTCTCTGACGAGTACAGTGATCCCATCACGACTCTGAATTACTGCTCACTAACCTAAGACTGCTGAGGTACTCCTCCTGTCGAGTACGGCGGGTCAGCCACCCAAACACTATAGTGCTTCCCACTAGGGTGTGCCACCCAAACACAGTAGTGCACCCCCCTAATAGCCTGCATAGGTACTCTTTCTATTGAGTACCACGAGTCTGCACCCAAACAAAGTAGTGCTCCATCCGCCATGGGTCTGCACCAAAACACAGTAGTGCTCTGTCCACTAGGCTAGTCGACTCACTCCAAGTCGAGTCGATCAAGTAGTCGTCAGGTCTCAGCCGGCTACACGGTCTCCGTACTCCGTACCCACGTCTCCAGGAGGGTCCGCTCCATGAGCTATAGGTCAATACTCCAAGTATCACAAAGTCCCATGAAGAAGTATCTCAAAGGGCCTCCTCGTCATAGGGGTCTAAACGCAACAGACGGTGCGTCAATCAGTCGTCGGTCTGTGAGTTATTAGCCTTTTTGTCCTAGGGGCCCGGTTGGTTTCGTGTACGAACCAACCCGACCGTATCTCAACTATACCCCGATCTCTCATAGGGTATACTCATAGGGACCTTTTCAAAATGTGATCACCAACGCCGCTGACGGTTCGTCAAACGGACGTCTGGTCTGAAAGTTATCAGCTTTTCCGTTTCAGGGTCCCGGTTGGATTTTATGTTCAATCCATCCTGGACACTATCCAACTATGTCCAATCCTCAGGGGAAGTATTCCAAAAGTTCTTGTCTCATCAAGAGGAATCAGAAAAAGTTGACGGCACATCAATCGGACGTTCAGAGCTCATGTTATAAGTGTTTCCGCTTCAAGGGCCCGGTAGGTTTCGGGTTCGAACCCACCCGGCTGTACCCAAAGTTCTCCGAAACCATGAGTGTAATATACCAAAACGGACGTCTCGATTCAGGGATCTCATCTCAACTGATGGTGCGTCGATCGGAAGTCTGTATCCCATGTTATGGGTATTTTAATGAAAACTACCCGAAAATAGGGGGTTTGGGCCTAGTCCGACCCGGCCCGAGACCCCCTGGGTCGGCCCGAACCGGGGGGACCCGCCTAGGTCCGAGTCCGGCCTAGCAGGGCAAGACCCACATGGCCTAACAGCTTGGCTCAGCCGAGCTGTCGCAGAACGGGGGGGGGGGGGGCGTGGTACCCCACTGATTGAAGCCCCCCCCCCACGTGGCGGCTGCTCCCTTCGACCGCCAGGGGTTACGACCCTCGGTCTTCCATCTGGTCCCACGCGGCCGCGGGACCACCGCCTGCTGCCATGGCTTCAGCCACGGCGGACCCTCCTGGCAGCGCACTGGGCGCCGTCGCCTCCTGGCGTCCGGCCGGTGTCGGCCACCGCCTCCGGCCTTCGGCATCACCGTGCCGGTGTGGCTCGCCGGCAGGCTCTTCCGTGAACCATCAGACAGGCTCCGGTGGTCCGTTTTGCCTGCAGTCTTCACCGGCGGTCCCCTCGGGACCGACTCATCACTGCGAAGGGTTTAAAATTGATTTTCGGCCTCGTTTGTCGTCTCCCGTCAATCCGCGCACAAAGATCAACCAACGGAGGGTCTGGGCTTGTTCGTTAGCCCGCGCCCTCCGCGTTAGAGGCTCAAACCATAGTTCAATAAATAAGAACACCCAACTTAGAGGGTATTATTCACATATTTAGAATTATTCAAAAACAACCCCTTCCTCAAAAATGACGTCGCACGTCGTCGAATCGCGGAAGTCGAATGTTGCGGAAGAACGGTATCGATTCCATTGACGTCAGAAGAAGTAGAAGAACGTTGTTGTTGGCATCGTTCTCCACGGTTGACATCTCCTTCCTTGTCACGGAAGAGGAAAGTTATCGTTCTTCGATAAGGAAGCAGTTTTCTTCGTTGAAGAGGTGGTGTTATTTAACGAGGAGGATTTCTATCCTCTTCCTTCATCTTCTTCTTCTCACAAGGATCTCTCTCTCTCCCCCCCCCAAAATCCTCAACACAAATTGTGTCCCCCAAAAATAAAATAAAAGGGCTCAACTAGTTATTTTATTAACACATGACATTTGAAATTCAAAACTCAAAACTCTTAATTAATTAATTTAGTATGTTAAATTAATCAATTAGTGTAAGTTGGCAAGAGTTAAGGGAGGGTGTTTTCTTTTTGAGAGTTACAAATTAAAGAGGGGAAAAGTTATGAATGTTAGGGGAAGGTGAGGGGTTGGGCTCGTGTGGGCCCGACCCCACCTTAATCCTCTCAAAGGCAGTTAACTACAAGAGGGTCCAACCCCCAACTCCCTTACTTAGGATATAACCACATAAGATAGGGGAAGGGTGTTGTGACACAACACTTAACCACATAGCAAGAAATAAAAATAAAATTGTAAAACAATTATATTTTTATTCCTCACTTTTTTTAACAACTCCTCCCGAGTAAACGCAACTTCAGGAAGGGTCTTCTTAAGCAATTACCGGCGCTGAATGTTCATCGGTGCCCTCAGATTTCAATTCTGAGCACTGGTTCAAAAGTTAGAAAAACCCACTCGTTCATTCACAGAACGTACCCGAGCCTAACTTTGGAAATTGATTTTGGGTACACCGGGCCTCGAAATCAGGCGCCATAAAAAACTATGTTCTTGTAAAATCCCAAATAAAATTAAGAAAAAAATTTCTCTTGAATTTTACGGGTCTTTACATTAATCCCACCTCAGGGATTTACGTCCTCGTAAAGCTTTAACACAAACTAGGGATATAAAAGCGGTATTGAGCACGCATCTGAGGCTTCCGATCCCATGTGCTCACCTGGAGGTTCTCGTGCTGTCAATGAAAGTGCACCCGAGTAATCGACCATTTACATATGATCCGCTGCTATCGATCCTCGATTCCCACGGGAACCTCCGTTAATTTCTCCCTGCCATCGACAACGTCCTGCTCCCCATGGTCGATGATATGCGTCGGGTCAAGCATGTATCTTCGCAGCTGAGATACATGGATGTCGTCGTGCACCTGGTGCAACTGAGGTAGATGGGTCAAGCGGTAAGCCAACTCGCCTACCATGTTGAGGAATTCAAAAGGTCCGCTGAACCTCGGAGGTTACTTGCCGCCTCGGCCACATCTCCATAGGCCTCGTCGAGGTGAGACCCGTAAGAAAACATGGTCACCGTCCTCGAATTCCAGAGGTATCCAATTCCTATTTAGAACAGAAACTAAAAACTCCTGCTACCACGAGGGTAAGGTTGACAGACTCAATAGTGATCGACCGCACCCTCCTATGCATGAGTTTATCTGGTGATTCCTGGGGTTTCCTTTTCACCGAACAAGGAAATATCATCCCGAAATTGTAGTTAGACCACAACCTTTTTTCCTAATACAGTCAATCTGAGCATGAACTATGAATACAATCCACACTGAGACCAATTTCATAAGGCATCGACGCAGCCACCAATATATTCCAACCGAAACTCTCACCTTGAGGTTCATACCACACTATCAGCGTATGTGTGATTATCGAGTCTCCTCCCAAGGTATCTCTAGACGTGAGGGTCAAGTCTACGGCTTATCTGAAACTCTAGGTCTGGAACAAGATTCGTGGAAGTAAGGAATGATTCATATCAACGTCTATTACTATGGCAGCTAGTAGTGGACACAAATTGTCCCTTGATTCATTTTTAGAGCCATTGGGTCACACTCCTTGACCACATGCAGTCGCACTCTTCCCCTGCCCTCCTGCTCCCTGAGCCTGGCGGGGACAACTAAGGCAGGTGGTTATAGCATGCTAAAATGTACACAACCTCATGCGGCTCTCCTAGCTCTGCCTCCATGTCTGCTGCTTCGCAGACTCATCTCTCCTTAAATATTCCTCTTCTTGAAACATTTAACACGCCCAAGTCTCTAAGACTGGTGCCAGTTTCTTGTTT
Organism: Viscum album; assembly: GCA_963277665.1. Taxonomy (NCBI): domain Eukaryota; kingdom Viridiplantae; phylum Streptophyta; class Magnoliopsida; order Santalales; family Viscaceae; genus Viscum; species Viscum album. The sequence goes on along the minus strand of OY728123.1, from coordinate 1,520,057,759 downwards.
CTTACTGCACTGTGCAGTCTTCATCCACTCCTGGATGATCTGCACCTTCTTTGCCTACGATCTATAAGGGCTGCTATGATTTCTCCTTTTCCAAAAAGAGAACCTCGGTCTCATCCCCTGGATGAACCACACCCATTTCCTAATACAGTCAATCCTGACATGAATGATGCATTCATGCCATGTATGACGTCATAAGGCCTCGACTTTACTACCAAGAGATCCAACCGTCACTCTCCCCTCCAAGGGTTGATTCACACCGTCGACATCTGTGTGCGGTCACTGGGTCTCCTCTAGTAGAAGTTTTGAAAGTGAGGGTTAAGTCAATAGTTTTAATCGGGACCTCTCAGTATCAACTAATCAAAAGGACATGAAATTAAACATCACGAAGAGAAGTGTCTTTTATTATTGTAGCTCATAGTACAAAGACACAAATACAAAAGAAACATGGAACTCGAAGTACCAAGAACAAAAAGGAATCCACTAGTTCCACTCCTGTCCACCTGCTTCCGAAGATCTACTGCCTTGTCCACTACTCGGCTGTTGCTCAAGCACCCGTCGCTGCTTCTGTCTCAGTGGCTCCTCCAACTCCTGCAGATCAACTGTGCAGGGGAGTCAGGCAGTCATGTGTCAGGTGACACTTCCTTCCACATTCATAACACTTCCTGCTCCTCGTACAGCTGGATCTGGTCCACTTGGACCTCCACATCATCTGTCTATTTCCCACAGATGACTCAACTACTGATCGAAAATCATGTAGCAAAGGCAGCTTCTCCTGAACACACTCGGGGTGTAGAGACACTGGTATAAACTCCACCTTGAAGAAGGTATCGAAGTCTCCCCATGTGAAGGTCATATCATCACAAAACTGGAACAAGTGGCTCCACCATCTCTCAGCTACTGCCTGAAGGAGGCCGACAGCAAAGATCACCATGAAGTCTGCTAGAGTACCCACTATCCTAAAAACTCTCACCATAGCCTCCAGCCAATCCTCAGCTGCCTGTGGGTCCGTATCTCCCCGGATCCTGGGTGGCCTTTGGCGCTGGAACTCGTGCAGCGCGCTAAAGCAGTGTGCCTCGCCTGCTGCTGGGGCTGGTGGCATCGGTGGCCCAATGTATGGTAGTACCGCTGGTGCCTCCGCTGGTGCCTCAATTGTAAGAGGGACCTATACCTAAGCCTCGTCGCTCGTTAGGCTATCAGTACATACATCTCTCAGAGATCTAGCTGGTCATCCGTGATAAGGAATCCTGAAAGAAACTGACGTGACACGACCAAATGATTATACCTGGTGAGCTGACCTGGTTTGAGCTGTTTGGGGGAATAAAACTTTTGAAAACACACACGCAATCAGTGTTTTCGTGCACAAAGTCAGATATTAGTTGTCAGGGTCATGGTGTATGGATATGTCGGCCGCCCGCACCAACACTAGACTCCATGAACTGAAAACCACACTCTGTTCTCTTAACACTCTAGTTTCAAAAAATGAAAATATCAGAGTTATAAGTTCTGCGGTAGAACCGACACCTTTGATACCAATTTGTCACGACCCGTCCTTGGGGCCCGTGCTGTGACTACCCCAAGCCCGCCTTCCATAAGCCAGAGGCTGGAGACTAGCACCAAAGGCATAAATCCAGATAACTGGGAAGGCATTTCCTTTATAAAAGTAAACACAACACCAAAGAGTAAAAGAGGAAGTAAAACACTAAATAAAAAAGGAAGTACTGAAAAGTAAGCGGGACAGAATACAAACCCAATTGAAAGTACAACTAATACTGAACGAAAAGTACAACAGAAAAGACAAACAACATGATGAATAGAAGCAGCTCCTGGGTCTTCCTCCTCAGATCCTGCCTGAAGGGTAGGTACAGATAGCGCAGCTCCTGGTTCGTTTACCACGGATCCTACCTGAAGGGTAGGTACAGATAGCCTCCAAAATGCTCTCGCCCGTCAACCTCCTCTGAGTGTCGTCTCATCATGAAGTCCACCTCCGGATACTGAATCGTCGTGAGGGCCACCTCATAGTACCATCCAGTACTCGAACACTTGGCCTCTGTCAGCGCTACCTATCGTCTGCAACCAACACAACGAGGTGTGGGCATATCCCATGTAGGGTTGAGTATACGATACTCACTAGGGACCCCAATACCCTCAAAGTCTCACTAAATCAAACAAGGATAGCCACAATGAAGGATCTCAATAGATAACCCTTACATAGGTATAAGCCCATACTTATACCTACGTAATCAAGTAACCCATCTCAATCATGAGGAAGCACAAAGGTTATGAAATCAACGGACAACCACTACATAGGTATATTCCCATACATATACCTATGTTATCAAGTGACACATCTCAATCATGAGGTAAACACAAAGGTCATTGATTCAGCTCAAACAAGGATTTTCATTATCGAAACCATAACTGGTGATGAGCTTCGTCTCTGACGAGTACAGTGATCCTGTCATGACTCTGAGGTACTTCTCAATAACCTAAGACTGCTGAGTTACTCCTCCTGTCGAGTACCGCGGGACATCCATCCAAACACAGTAGTGCTTCCTGCCGGGGTCTGCCACCCAAACACAGTAGTGCACCCCCCTAATAGCCTGCATAGGTACTCCTTATGTTGAGTACCGCAGGTCAGCACCCAAACACAGTAGTGCACCATCCGCCATGGGTCTGCACCCAAACACAGTAGTGCTCCGTCCACTGGTCTAGTCGACTCACTCCAAGTCGAGTCGGTCAAGCAGTCGTCAGGTCTCAGCCAGCTACACGATCTCCGTACTCTGTATGCTCATCTCCTGGAGGGTCCGCTCCATGAGCTACCGGTAGATACTACAAGTATGACAATGTCCAACTAAGATGTATCTCAAAGGACCGCCTCTTCATAGGGGTCTCAACGCAACAGACAGCGCGTCAATCGGACGCCCGGTCTATGAGTTATTAGCCTTTTCGTTCTAGGGGTCCGGTCTGTTTCATGTACGAACCAACCCGACCGTATCTCAACTGTACCCCGAACTCTCATAGGTTATACTCATAGGGAACGTTTCTCAATGTGATCATTAACACCGATGAAGGTTCGTCAAACGGACGACCTGTCTGAATGTTATCAGCTTTTCCGTTCTAGGGGCCCGGTTGGATTTCGGGTTCAATCCAAAACGGCCACTATCAAACTGCATCCAATACTCAGGCGAAGTATGCCAAATGTTCTGTCTCATCATGAGAAATACAACAAATTCGATGGAACGTCAATCGGAAATCCGAAGCTCATGTTATAAGCGTTTCCGCTTTGAGGACCCGGTTGGCTTCGGGTTAGATCCTACCCCGATGTACCCAAAGTTATTCGAAACATTGAGTGTAATATACCGAAACGACTATCTCGATCAATGGATCACATCGCAACTGACGGTGCGTAGATCGGAGGTCCGTAGCCCATGTTATGGGCATTTGAATGAAAACTTCCCGAAAATAGGGGTTACGGGCCCGATTCGATTAGGCCCGAGACCCCATGGGTTGGCCCGAACCGGGTTGACCCGACCCAGGTCCGGGTCCAGCCCAGTAGGGATCGTCCTAGCCAGGCGGGCAGGGCGCGGCCAGGCCGGCGCGGCCCCGCCCGGCCTGGGTGGGCGCATCCCACGTGGCCAGATAGCTCGACTCGGCCGAGCTGTCGCGGAAAGGGGGGGGGGGGGTGCTGCACCCCTGATTGAAGCCGCGTCTCCCCCAAGTGGGGGCCACTCCCTATGACCACCGGGGGATACAACCCCCAGTCTTCCCTCTAGTCTCGCGCGACCACGGGAGCACCGCCTGCTGCCACGACTAAAGCCGCGGTGGACCGTCCTGGCGGCGCGCCGGGCGCTGCCGCCTCCTGGCGGTCGGCCCGTGCCGACAGGCTCAACCACGGACCACCAGACGTGCTCCGATGGTCCATTTTGCCTGTGGTCTTCTCTAGCGGTCCTCCCGAGACCAGCTCTTCACTGCAGAGGGTTTCAAATTGACTTTGCGGCCCCGTTTGTCGTCGCCCGTCCATCCGCGCACAAAGATCAACCAGCGGAGGGTCCGGGCTTGTTCGTTAGCCCGCGCCCTCCGCGTTAGAAGCTCAAACCATAGTTAAATAAATATGAACTCCCAACTTAGAGGGTATAATTCACATATTTATTATTATTGAAAAACAACCCCTACCTCGAAAATGACATCGCACGTCGTCGAGTCGCGGAAGTCAAATGTCGCGAAAGAACAATATCAATTCCGTCGACGTTGGAAGAAGTAAAAGAACATTGTTGTTGACGTCGGTCTCCACGGTCGGCGTCTCCTTCCTTGTCACAAAAAAGGAAATTTTTCATTCTTCGATAAGGAAGCATCATTCTTCGTTGAAGAGGCGTCGTTCTTCAACGAGGAAGAATTCTCTCCTCTTCCTTCTTCTTCTTCTTCTCACAAGGCTCTCTATCTCTCTCTCTCCACAAAATCCTCAACACAAAGTGTGTCCCCCAAAAATAAAATAAAAGGGATCAACCAAATATTTTATTAACACATTCCATTTGAAATTTAAAACTCAAAATGTTTAATTAATTAATTTAGTTGGTTCAATTAATCAATTAGTGTAAGTTGGCAAGAGTTAAGATAGGAGGTTTTCTTTTTTAGAATTACAAATTAAAGAGGAGAAGTGTTATGAACGCTAGGGGAAGGTGAGGGGTTGGGCATGTGTGGGCCCCACCCCACCTTAATCCTCTCAATGGTAGTTAACTACAAGAGTGTCCCACCCCCAACTCCCTTACTGAGTATATAACCACATAAGATAGGGTAAGGGTGTTGTGACTCAACACTTACCCACATAGCAAGAAATAATAATAAAATTGTAAAAAGACTATATTTTTATTCCTCACTTTTTTTTAACAACTCCTCCCAAGTAAACGCAACTCCAGGAAGGGTCTTCTTAACAAATTACCAGTGCTGCGAGTTCATCGATGCCCTCGGATTTCAATTCTGAGCACCGATTCAAAAGTTAGAAAAACCCGCTCGTTCGTTCACTAAACGTACCCGAGCCTAACTTCAGAAAATGATTCCGGGCAAACCGGGACTCAGAATCAGGCGCCATCAGAAAATGTGTTTTTGTAAAATCCCAAAGAAAATGAAGAAAAAATTTCCCTTTAATTTTATGGTTTTTACATTATTCATTATCCAAAAAGAGTTTTAGGGAGAAATGAATTAGATCCTTAAATTTGATCCCCAATTCCCTTATAGACATAGACCCTTTCTGGAGGGAGAGAAGTCCTTTCCTCTTTTTGGCTTTGATCATAGAAGAAAGTAATTCCGCCCAATACTCCTTATCAATGTCAGTCCAAAAAACCTTAGCTTCCTTATTTTACCTGAGATAATGTGTCCACCTCTGATTTGCCACCCCTTACATCTGACTCACCGCTATCGGATCCTAATACTCTATCTAGGACCGGATCTAGATGAATGCAATCACCACCTCCTTTATCCATCTCTCCATTACCATGTCTGATAGGCTTCAATTATACATGCCGAGAGTCTCTCTCTGGAAGGAACGGATAATTTTATTGCATTGGTCAGCCTCCACCTCTCGATCAGCCCTCCTCTAATCAACCAAATCATCCTTTTAGTCCTCGATTGCTTGCACTACCCATGGACGATGCCTGGGTTACATAGCTAAAAAAGCAACAAGAACTCCTATGCCCAAGTAGTGTAGAAAATCTCTTTAATTTTTTATTTAAACTTTATTTTTATTTTAAATTCCCAGAACACCAAATACGCATAAGAACAAAAGTCATTAAGATACAAGTTACTTTCCTAGGCTCTCTACCTGAAAATTAATCTAGCCTCACCTTGTTTTTTAGTAGGTCCAATGGCCTTGAATTGGATCACGAATGGCCAAAAAATTCAATGTCCTAGCCATTCTTCCCTGGCCTATTTCACACATCACGATTTCATAGCACTATGTCCCTACCATCCTAGGAAATCCTCACTTTTCCTACCCCAAAAATCTATCATATCTCTCAACCATCATCCATTTGATACCATTCTGTCAGGATCCCCCTTTTCCAATATGAAATAACAGACAACAAACTGCCAGACCCTTCCTTTATCAATTTGAAGGAGAGATAATGATCCCCAAGTCCTGCCTTCAATAGTCCCTAGAGAGGAGACTATCACAAAAAGTATAGAATATCTTGTAACAAGGAAGTCATTGCACTTTTTATAGACCATGATAGAGAGATAAGATGATGAATCCCAAAAAACTCCAATACCAAATGTAAAAGTAAATAAGAAAATTTATTCCCCTATGCATGTTCAAAATAATCTCAAAAAAAGTACAAGAAAACTAAAAAATATAGTATCAAAAGAAAAGAAAAAAATCCAAAAAAAATAATCCTGAAATCCAATATAGTATGTTCTAGCACGGTCCTCATGGTCCTCCTAGAAACATGAATGATGTTCTACATACATAGGGTGGATTTATAGGTATACTCAGTAGAGAAAACAAAAGTTTTTAGGCTCAACTGCGGAGACATTCTAAAGCCCCATGAGAAAATTAAAGGTAACCAAAACACCTAGAATGGAAAACAATCTACCCAGACTCACAAAGGAACACTCCCCAAATAAATAAAATCATGTAAAATAATAGTAATATAACATTGAAATTTGATTACCTTGCACTGCTTTCCCACTGGTTATTTAGAATATCATACGCATCAGACCTCCCCAAAATGTCTACTACAATCCCACTACCACCCCAAAACTACTTCATGGGCCACCCCAATCGCACATATATCCCACCCAAAAACACTTGGGCCTCAACAACCATTAATATCCATGCTCAAAGAAAACTGGGACACAACAACCATGACACACCCAAAGACACCTAGGCCATAACAAATACTTCCTTACCCGAAGACACCTTAGCCTCATCACGAAGACACTTGGGAAACAAACCTGCTCACACACACCTGGGAAAACCTCCAAAACACACCATGCTCGAAGAGTCATGGGCCATAATGAACCTCAGTTCATCACAACCTACTAAAGTAGTCTTGGGATACCAGGTAGAGGGAGAAGAAAGGATCTAATAACCATCCACTCATAATAATGTTGGAAAAACACCCTCCCCCGTGAATTGGGCGTGTTTAACATGAAGTGATCAACATGGGTGGGGTGCGTATAAGAAACACAAGAACTAAATATGATAAATTTAAGTAATCAAGATCACGTCCAAACCTAAGGGTCCTGAAACCAACAACTAGTCCAAAAAAACAAATCTTGTTGGTTCCCCTACATGAAAAAGCACACAATAGCCACAACACGCACATAAACCACTTCGGGAAAACAGTTCCCCATTGTATGTGTTCTCATTATAATGTTCATGTTATTCCATTTAAATATTCTCTCACTACCGACCAACTAATAGGAGAAACCTATGCTAAAGAAACAACTTAATGGGAAAATTCATGCATATGTTCATGTATACAGTATCAATTCTACTGTATGCAATAACTTCAAATAGGATCCCATGAGATTCCTCAAAGTACTGGAAAAAAACCAATCACCAACATACCAACTACACACATACTCATATTCAAAAACCAACAACCTCTCAACCAGTGATTCTATTTCCCTCTACGTCACCCCGTAAACATCAAACAGAACAACCCTTCATGTCATTAGAAAACAAAAATTGATGTTTTCAGATTTAGCTAAATCTTTCATTATAATCCTTCATTCAATTTGGTTAACAAGGGTGATCACACAAGACTTATAGTTCATCTAGAATCCATTTAATCAACCATGTTTTCTTGTTTTACCAGCTAACATGCTATAGTCATTTAATCACAAAATTATCCAAAAAATTGATTTTGATTAGTGTGAAAGAAAGGAACACCAACGACCATGATTTTTAGTGGACATGAGCCCGTACAGTTCACAATATAAAAAATGAATGTAAAAAAATACATCAACATTATAATATTTACCATCCCATCATTCTTTAAAAGTATATTTATTATCATTGTTAATGTTGGTTTAGTCTACATCTTAAAAGAACATCATCATACCCACACGGCATGATGCACAATAAATAGAGATGAAAGAAGAAACTCTTCTTGGATGATCATGGATCAAATTTTTCTCCTTGTGATATGAAATGTGGATTTCATGACTTGTAGGAAAAGAAAAATCTAATATTGGGTGAGAAAGGATCCATCATGGACACATAATTCGTCTCTGGAGGATGTCTTGAGGTGCACTATGAGAAACCAAAATAACATTTGAAGACATGATCTTGGCTTAATAAGATAAAATATCCAAAAATCAAGGATACCATTTCGATGTACTTAAAATTAATATCGTGTATTTACCTCACGACTCGATGGTTAATCATTTTGGGATTAATTGAGATATAATAATTCCCCTCAGAATCAATGAAGATAAAACATAGAATGTCTATGAGTTGAATGGTTTAATTTAAATAGAGAATAAACATAATAGGGCTGAAACTGAAAAACACGGGAGCCTGGAAAATGCAGCAAAGTGTATGAAAGAACACACATTTTTTAATTCAAGATTTTCCAAAATCATGGGGTCTAATAAAACGTTTACATGAATTTGATCACTTTTAAAGGGGTATTAAAACACTTTTACGTCAAAAGATACGTTGCTGTAGAGAAATTTTAAGGTTCTGGAGGGACTAGAAATTACTCACAGATAGGTGAGTAACCGACACCCTGACACCCTCACCCTGAAACTAATGCCCATCAGTGCCACTGATGGTCGATCGGTGCCACCATTACTTCAACCTGAAATTTGGAAAACTCTTCAATGAGTCCCTAATGGTCCCGAGGATGCCGCAAAAATCAGGATTTTGAAATGTAGTGGATCAGGAGAGTCTAAGCCATTAAAATTCAATGTTTTTAAAACAAACCTTTAGTTAAATATTTGATCTATTTTTTGCTAAAAATTGTGGAAGTAGAAACATCCTTTATTTTGACTCATGATTAAATAATATAATCATTGTTTAAAAGGAATAAAAAAATATCAGAAAGTAAAATGTGAGTTACTATAAAAGTTATATTTGGATATGTATGCTGGGTTTATTTGTTTAATGTTGTTAATGATTGTGTTTTGATAATTGGAAAATGAATAAGTGTATACTGTGATTACTTATTGAAGAGATAATTGTACAGTAAATCTCATAGTTCCCCATTTTTTCTTCATCCCATATGTACACAGCTATATAGAGTCATTCTAGAGGGATACTAGTGGGATGTTATGAAAAGAAATATTGTTTAATTTACAATGAAATTATTTACTCATCAATAGGTTAAAATAGAATTTAAATTATCAAATTTGACTCTTTATACATTACATATTACAAAGTGGAAATGGGAAAATATATACATGATTTTTATAGTGGGATTTTTAATTAACATTCAAGGTAATAATGTGATTATTGTTATTTTTTATCAATGAAATAATTATCTAAATATTCTTCGAATTTGAGATATTATGTCTTTAAAAATATGTCTTAAATGTGTCTCAAGGATATAGTCATGTTATATGGATTAAATATCTTAAATTTCATTTTAAAATATACCTAGTTTCACTTTGAAAATTTTTAAGGGGCTTCATAAGCCAATAGGAACTGAATTAAATTTATATACAACTTTTCATCCCCATTCTGGATGATATTAGAAACAAACAATTCAAACCATGGAAGACATTATTTGTGTTAATCAATGGAAAACAATTGGATTTTAGATCACCGTCATTATTTGGTTGATAATTCTCAACATAAATCTCATTCCTCTGGTATACATTTGGACTCTTTTGAGGCATTATATGGAATTTGGTGTCAGATTACATATTTATTAGGATGGAGTAGGAGAATATAATTTTATTTGACCTAAATTTAAAGAGGAAATGTTTGATGTGGTGAAGGTAATTTGGAAACAAATATAATATATCAGAGAATGGATAAACGATATTTGAATGACCAAATAAAGGATCATTCATTCGAAGTAGGTGATCATGTTGTTTCATAATGTACCTCCATGGAAATGTTTTATGAATTTTTGGTGAGGAATGTTAGTAATGTCCCTAGTCCATTGGAACATATGAAATCCTAGATAAAATTAGATATTTTTCCTACTGGGTGGCCTTTTATCTGGTCTTATCCAAGTTATAAAATGTTTTCTACGTTTTATGTTAATAATGTATGTTCCATATTTAACTTAGATTTTGAACCCAAGATTAATTTAGTGCGAATATAACCCTACTTATGATGAACAACATATTTTAATTCTTGAAAATAGATATAAATTATTCTAGGAATAATTTATTCATAGTGTTCTGGTTTTTTGGTAAAAACATATGTTTGACGAAGTAACATGGGAGCCTTAAAATTCTATGAGTGAGAGTTTTAACCACTTTTTAATAAGTTAATACATCTATGAAGTTGAAATTTTCAAAATAAATGAAGAATATAACATCCTAGGAAATTTTAGTATAAATAAATTATTAAATGGATATTATAGAGTTATATTCATTTTAAAAATATATGTAACATTTTTAGAAAAAATAAAAAATCATTATTTTTAACCAAATTGGATTTTCTTGCATTATTTGTTTTTATTTTATTTCATTATTTCAAAATAAAAGAATTTTATTTTTAAAAAATTTATTTTTTCATTCCGAATGTAAATATTTTTATAGTATAATTTTTCTATAATTTTTTAAAATATGTATTATCTAACAAATATTGAAAAATGCACGTTTTTAATAAAAAAATATATTTCCTTTCCATGTTTTTACAATTTAGAATATAATTATTTATTTGTTTTAAAATTTATTTGTTTTCCTTTTATTAAAAAATTACAAATATAGTATTATTAATGAAATTTAAAATCAAATTTAGTATTAAAATATTTTATAATAAAATTGAATTTTTTTTTGAAAAATATATTTTCATAATGTTTTTCTAGGATGATTTTAAATTATAATATGACACTTATGTGAGGACCCATCCTTATTTCATTAAAAAATCTTGAATTTAGTCGAGAACTCAATTCCTTTACCATTGAGGATCTTTTCATGATTATAGCGTTAGTGAATTGTTATATAATACATTCATAACATTTCATATTCATATAGAGTGGATACTAATAAAACAATATTCATTTATTCTAAAATATATGACTTTTCGAATAAAATATGATTTATTTGAAAAATATTCATAACATTTAACAAGGCTTATTTATTAGTATTATATATCCTTGTAACCTATTAGAACCATTTAAAAATATGGAATGATAAAAAAACCTTGTAAGGGATATAATAAGAAGGAAATAACACACTGGTCTATGAATACATGTAACATAAGAAATCATTTTCAAAAACACATAATTTTCACCCATATAAACTTACTTTGTGAATGTTGATATTTCCATGATATTTAAAAAAACACAATTAACATAAATATAACCATAAAGGTATCATAGGGAATTACTTACAGAATATTTTAACCCTCTCGGCTACCATATAATTTGTAACACTCGCGGCTACCTTACAATTTTTTGTAACCATCGCAACTAAACTTGGAAAAATCATACAACTGAAATCCAATATAAAAATACCCAATTAATTAGACATATATATATTTCCCCTTATTCATGAAAAATTATTCCCAAGAACCAGAACATAATCATACAACTTGAATAAATTCATAACAGAAATGCTTTTGAATTTTGTAAAACCGAATATTAAAAGAGGATTTTAAACGAAAAGCTGCTTACAAATATCATATAATTCAAGTGAGACATTATAAAGAAGATGTAATATGTATATAAACTATAAATAGAAATAATTTAACATAATATAAATAATATCAATCTCATGATCAATTTTAATACCACATAAATAATGAATTAGATGGTTAACCCAAAGAATGAAAACGGGTTAAGAATTCCCTTACCTCGGGTTTTTCTTACATCAAACTGGTTTAAATCTCTGGTATATTAGATAAAATAGTGTTATTTATATCTTATAGGAACATATTAATGTTTTAACACCTTATATTATCATTTCATAACATAATTTCACCCTTTAATTATTAGTATTTTGTTCCTTCCATTATATTGGGAACGTTCTTCACATGATTTCCATGATCGGTTCCTGAGGGATATTCTTGCCGATTGGAAGTGAAAATACAGAATTGGAATGGAATAGTATTTACATATTTCCCAAACCCTAAATTCAAAAATTTATCATTATCAATTCTTACATGTGGTTGATTCATATGCTAAAACATTATTGATATTTGTTTTGGTCATTTTGGTGATTCATTTTTTTAAAGGGTGGGGCCAAAGCCTCATTTGGTTTTATAAATTAATAACATGTGAAAAAAATTATTCCAAAACATTATATAAGATAAAATACATATGTTATAATATGATTAAACCATATAAATGGTTTAATGACTTGTTTATAATAATTTAAAAATATTTGAAATCACTTCGTCCATTATGTCGGTAAATCGATATATCATGGATGATGTTTTAATTTATTGAATAAGTGGGGGAGGACAAGAAGTATTATGGTGAATATTCCATAAACATGATGATATATAGAATATGTATGATACCATATCATTAATTTATCTAGGATAAGGGTACGTTACAAAATAAGAAGAATAAAAACAAAAAATAAAATAAAAAATATTGAAAAAAAGTGGATGTTTACCTATTGATCTCTCTCCTTGAGACTCTTCTTAAGGCCCATGGTATTGGCCTTTTGGTGAGACCCACTAGTCTGGGACGTGGGTAAGGATATTGAGAGAAGTATTGGGTAGAACATAGGCACCGATCAAGGCTTGAGAGGTGTGCGTGGAAGAGGGGAATGAAAGAGGTATTTATAGTGGTGGACAAGAGGGATTTTACAATATTTGAAACATTATTATAATATTTTTTCTCAAGTATATGAATAGTCCTAATTCATGTTATAAATATTTTAAATAGATCATGTGAGTTAGAAACAAGTGGAATTACATCACTTATGATTTCATAAATAGTGTATATAACTAATAATGTGAATATACGGTATTTTACAGTATTTCACTATTCATCAAATAATGGAGAATGTCAAAAAAATCCCAAAAGAATAACAAAACATTATTTAGAGGTGTAGAATTTAAATATGAACTAAATTTTTTTTAAATTAATTTATAAATATTATTAATTAAATTTCTATATAAAATAATAATTTATTGAAAAAATAGCACTTTTAAATCTATAACTCATTTTTTAACACCATGAAAAATTAATCAAGAATTAATTATCTTAAAGCCTTAATAAAATAAAATAATAATACAATTTACTATTCATAGGGGGAATATTACTATTTATGTTACTATTCAAAAGGGTATGTTACTATTCAACACAAATAATGTTGGTTCTATCAGACTCCAAATAACTTACTGATCAAACCCATAGCTAACCTTTTTTTAATTCAAATCATATAAGTTGAAACGTTTTATTTAAAGGCTAGTTAAAAATATCTACAAAAATCAAAGATTCATTCTTTTCAAATTATTTTAAAAAACATGTTGTGTTAAAATATATGTTTTTTAAATATCCAAAAATGGATTCCATATTTGGAATTTTGAGGTCCAAATTTATGTAAATATGCCCATTTTATTTTTAGTCTAAATATATAGTATCCTTAGTAATTTTTTACAATTTATGATAGTAAATCATGTACTGAAGGGTTAAAAATAGTTTGATAAGGACTAGAAAATTTTATGAACACTTGCTTAAATTTTATTGGAGGAGTCCATCTCATCCATAATCATCCTTTGTTTCATTATATAACTCTATTTCCTCAATTAATAAGATATTTTTACCTTCATAATAATTTTTGTAATGAAAAGTAAAATAGAATCTCTTGTAGGATTATAATTTTAACAATAAAATTATACTGTAGTAAAATATTGGGATCACACTGGTTCTAATTAATATCAAATATGGTTTTTTATCATATTTAGATTAATAATGTTAAAATCGTTTATATATAAATATGATTACAATGACTACCTCTTTATAACACGCACTCCAGAATAATAAATGTGTAAAAACCTAAATGGCTATGTAAAATTATGAATGAATTACAATGTATTATTAAAATATTTAGCTCTTTAAACCTTAATATTATGGTATTCAATAACCTTGACTGAAGGTATCCACTATTTTATACCTACAGAAAAGTCAAACATTCTTTAACAGTAAATCCCTCTGATACAATGATCAAAATAATTGTTTCTTCATATATTAGAAACCCCTAATACGATGATCAGAATTTCTCTGTCTTCCTAGACCCAGAATCCCTCGATCAAATGTATCATATTCACCATATACCTATCCCAAAATACCTTGTACCTAAATAAGTACAGACATGATTTAAAAAAAATTAAGTAAAGGAAATTTTATATATGATTCTTTAGAAGTAACAAATATCTAAAAAATTAGAAAACTATGAACGAGTAGTCCATGCTTCAGAAATAATAAGATGGTTTCAGTTTCAAATGTATTCAGATCTAACTCTATAAGTGTATTTATATTTATATAAATTGCATAAAATGGTCATATTTCAATGTTTTTTACAACTGGCTCAGGCGTTTATCACTTGAAAACACATAATGATCTCGTGTAACTTAATGTCTAGTATCTTATTGATTATCATCATCCTAGTTTAAACGATATTAATTATATTAGAAATAATTCTATATATTACGATTATACACTTAGGTTAGTCCAATGGACTTACATTTCAATTGTATGTAAGAAAATTATAATGAGAGTCAGGGTTATTTTATCAGTACGAGAATCAGTCTGGTAGTCCTAAATATTTATAGTACAAATTAAATTTCAAGGATCTAACATATAATCTGAAAAAAAGTTAGTCTGAAATATAGAACACATGATAATTATAATAATCATAATGAAGAATAATAAATTTTTATTCATAATACATTCTATATATTTATATTTATAGTAACATATAATATTTCTAAATAAACTAAAATAATATTGACATAAAAATTTAGTAAAAATGTTTGAAGAAAGAGTTTGTGATTTAAAAAACTAAATGAATTTAAAAGTAAGATGTAGAAATTATAACTCAATAATATCTCCTTTTTGGAAATCACAAACACGAAAACATAAATTAAAAATAACTTGACAAAACAACCCTTGTTCTTTAAATAACTATGTAATCATAGTTTTTATTTGAATCATAACTTCCTTATGTTTTTAACTATACTAAATATGATATTTAATACGATAGAGAGTATTAGAATATTTAATCAACAAATAAAACTCCTCCTTATTAAGAATACTTATCTCCCTAAGGATCATATCCTCCAAATTAATAAAAGGATACCCCCATTAAATTAATCATTCCACCATTATAACTATTTATCCCCCATTGTAATTCCTTCTCCCCATTTTGGAATTTGAAAAATAATATGAGTTAATATGATGTTTCCAGAAATGTTAGAGAATGAAAACATTTGAAATTATACTAAACTAACTAATAATTCATGAATAAAAAAATCATGTAACCATTCATAATTGGATAAGCATTAAATAAAATCATATTTTGATGAAAAGATAATTTTTTACAAATATTTAAATGTATTAAAAATGTTATAAATAAATTCATCAATAGTTCAAAAGAAAAAAAAACTTTCCTCTATCAAAATATTCATTACAAATCCATTCATATTCCTAAATTTTTGGCAGCCTTTCTCTAGCATCACAATTCATTTTTTTTATCCATGTCTTCAGTTTTTAACATTTTAACTTCCTCAAAAAACATTCTATTCTAATCACTCAATATGATCACTTGAACATCACTAGATCATACTCTAATCATCTCCATCTGAATGTCCTTAATAGTTTCTTTCACAACATTATCCTCCTTAGTCCATTCATTAGTATCATATCTGAATTTCGCAATAACCATTAATCTATTACACAAGTCCAATGAAAACTGGACGAACGAGTCTGTTAATTATTCCATAGGTTTCATAACATCATCAAAATTTTCTACATTAATTAAAACATAATATTCTTCTAGTTGAGGCCACTTCACCAATTGATTAGATGACTTGTTTTGAGTATGAAAAGTTTCATGATAATTCATAAATTTCTCTTTAATCGGAATCACTACCAATTTTAAAACATTTTTTATTCTGATTTCTCATTGAGATTATTCTAAATAAGTTAAATAATTTCTTAGAGAATAATAATGTAAGTAATTGTATCTTGTAACATTATTATGGATTAAAAAATAAAATCCAATCCATCATGTGAAATTATTTGAATTTCATCTAACTGAATGAGATAAACATCATATGTATTTATTCTTCTTTTCATAAAATTATATTTATTTCATTTCTTATCATCTTTATTTGAAACATGCTTATCATCAGAATGTCTATGAATTTCAATATCTTGATCAGATTGGGATTTTTCATTTCCTTTTTTATAATACTGTTGATCCTTTTCATCTTTCCCCGATGATGATTATACTTATTTTTCTTAAGAGGATCCATATTCCAAATAATTTTTTAATTTTTCATCATTTCAAATATTATAGGGTAAAATTGATGAGGATAAAGACAAATATGTTGATTCCTTATCTTATTTTGTTTCCTCATCATCATTTTCTTTATTATCTTCTTGATCATCCTCTTATTATTAAACATCATATTATTCTTCGATCTATTCATTTTATTCTTCTTCATTATACTTTACTTCTCCAACTTCTCATTACACTTCTTCATAAAAATTCTTATCAAGTTATTCTGATAATTTCCTTGGGGTTTTGAGATCAACTTTACCATCCAACACAAGATCCGATTATTTTTCTAGAACAACCGGTAGTGATTATTCCTCAATAAGTTTTTTCATTACATTATCTTAAAAAAAAGTAATATCATATATAACTAAAATAGTTTCATCAAATGTTGTACCACCCTATGGTATAACTTTATAGTTATGTGATGTTGGAATCATAGTATTTTTATAGTCCATTTCAACATCATTCATTAAAATTTCCCAAATATAAGCCTCTTGTAATTTCTTATTTTACTTGTTTTTTTATTTTAATCATCCAATGTTTCAATATCCCTAATCTATATAGTTTTTACTATTTGGGGTCGAGTCTGAACCATATATTCTATAGTTTCTTATCAGCTTTAAATTTATTCATCTCATTACAAACTTCATTAGGAATCTTATTTTATTTTTTTTATATTCATGCGAAGAGATTTTTTTCATTCTATTTTTTCTTATAATTCTATGATTTCAATGATGGTTATTCTATCGATACTGTACAAAAATTTTTTAACATAAATATATTTTTTTTGGGATGAAAAATAAATTTCATCCTGGATATCGTATCATCACTAATAAAAAATTCTCCCCCCTAATTAGATATGAATTGTTTACCAATTTTTTGATCACCATAAATTTTATATCCATTTTCCAAATAAATGATTGAATCATTATGATCTTTGACTTAATAGATTATTTTTTATATTCTATACCAATATTCTAGGATTTGGGAAAAGTTTTCCATAATTTTCTTTATTAAAAATAGATAGAGAAGTCAAGTGTACAATGGACTATTATAAAAAACGAGAGTATATTACACCACACAGCTCCGCCTCCACTAGTGGAGTACAGTAGAGTGGGGCTGTGAAGGACCACATCATAGTTTTTTCCATACATTCTTTCTTTTCTATAGAATTTGCATCTTGGACTGCTTCCCTACAGGCATGTGAGATTATGAGTGTGAGGTGAGTAACCAGGTCGAGGCACTCAATCTAGTGAGGTAGAATTCTCCACAGAACATCCCATGTTCCTGATTTCAAGAATTGCACTGTAATTTGAGAATATTATTAATTCCATAACAAGTTCCATTTAAATTGAATAGAATACCTGACTGTATAGTCCAGAGCCAATATATTAGCTTCATAGGCCACCCTAATATCAGTGTAATGAGAAAAGCAGCCTTTCACAAAACCATGATAAGTGTGAAAGTCCATGCCACATCCAGACGGCACTAGTGCACCAGAAGCAGCCCCATAAACATTTAATATGTGCCACAAGAATATTTTAGGTGTCCCTAAAATGTATTTGAGTGTTTTGGGTATCCGGGGGAAACATGAAATACCTATCATTTTGGGAATCTACAAATCAAAAAAATTGTTATTCAACCCACTGGTTTTCACCATAGGAGGATCGATTTTTTATATGGGGTTACCCAACATTAGATACAGAATTTACACACTGGTTTAACTTCCATAATATAACAAGTGGTTTATAAAAAAAATCCTCTAATCATATGGTCGGGATTTATCAAAATAATGCGTTAAAATAATGATTGAAGTCTCATATTTTTAAACAGTTCTATCATGTTTAGGATCATTAAGATTACTATTTCTTATCAATAAAAAAATATTGTTATATAAAACTAAATGTACCCCATAAAAAATGTAATCTAATGTATTTAATAAGTGAAATAAATTAAAAAATATATATGATTACAATTTGTAGTAGAATGTTTTATCACCAAAAATCCCATTTTCATTAAGGTTTTTGTAAACAAAAATAGATTATGATATTTTTTTTAAATATTGATTGAACATGATATTTTCATTATGAAATGTAATTAAGATAGTTTGGGAATTAAAAAATTTAAAAGGGTAGTTTTGAAAATAGAATCTAATTATTAGAATTTTTGAATCCAGAAAAAATTTCATAATGTTTTTGTTAAATAAAATTTATAACATTTTCATAATCTGGGAAACAATTGTCAGCTATGTCTCTTAGATGTTTATAAAATTATTTTAGTCTAGAAAACTCATTACAATAATTAAAAAAAAATAAAAATAAAAACTAAATAATAATAAAAACTAATTATTTTGAAAATATAAATCATATGTACTCCACCTATGAAAATAGTGTCGTAATATAAGGATATGGGTAAATAATAAGTAGATATGAATTATTATATTACATTTACCATTATTTTGTTATGTCTGATATATTAAAATCATTCGAAACTAAGTGGTTTATTAAAAATGTCATCATGTTTTTCTTTTGTTCTGATGAATTCAAAAATTATATATCCTTTGTGTGTGTGATCCCAAAAGAAATGATGTCATCTATATATTTTCATAGCATTTTGGTGTTGTGATGACATTTTAATTATCAAAATTTATCTTGTATTATACAAAGTATTTTAGTTTTAATCAAAGTCATTCCACAGTCAGTGAGATTGTATTGTATAAACAA
Organism: Viscum album; assembly: GCA_963277665.1. NCBI lineage: Eukaryota > Viridiplantae > Streptophyta > Magnoliopsida > Santalales > Viscaceae > Viscum > Viscum album. The sequence continues at coordinate 1,520,038,398 of OY728123.1, read as the reverse complement.
CACATGAGAATAACGAATTTCAGCTATCACATATTCGGCTTGATATGTAGAAATTACTATTTAGTGTTTTTTTTAACATAATGATGAAAATATGTAATATAATAATAAATTTAATATTATTTATGTGTTTTTACTATGCATTCCACATCCAAAAAATTTAGTATCTAAATAAAATAAAGGTCAAAAACATTTTCAAAATAATATAAAAGGCATAAATCCATTGTTCCATGAAGATAAAAAATCATTTCGAAAGTTTTAAATCGGATTTTTTGGATTATGTTGATATCTATCACAGAATAATATTGAAAACCTAAAATATTGATGACTAGAAGTTATATAAATTAATCATTCTATCATACCTCTAAATGTTTTCTGGTCGACTTATTTCCCAGTCTTTTCATGATTGAATGTATTGGCGGTACCGATTGATGTATTAATACTTTTTATATTTTATATCCAAATTTCACAAGAATTTATCTTATCTAATTATGTTGAGATATAAATGTTTCATTTTTTAATTTGATAAGAATGAAAATATGTTAACTCACCCATCATAGACATTTCAAATTTAGAATTAATAATATTTACAAAGGAGTCAGTTAATTATTTCTATTTCGAACCCTATATGATGTCTCCACAATAAATATTTATGATCACAATGTTTTATAAACATATTTTATAAACAAATTTGGTCCTTTATCTTCCCTATATTTTTTTTGAAACACAAATCTAGTTAATCTATTATAAAAATCATTGGGGAATTATTTATTTTCATATAATTATTTGGTATGTATATAAACATATTTAGGATGACTTGTTTTAAAAACATTTGGTTTGTTCAATATAAAATTATTCATGTGTTAATACATTAATAAAATCAAACTTTTCATCCTTTTGATAATGATTAAAAATAAGTAATGCTCCAAAGGATATATGTATTTGGATAGATTCATGTTTTAATATTATAGAATAATTTTTTCAATAATATATTCCTTCGATGGGATTATACCCCGTTTAAACAATTTTATCCTTATTACTAAAATGTATTTCATTATGATCACATTTATTCGAAAAAATCAATTTTACTCAAATCATAGAATTTTTTAAAAGTCATGTAACTAAAGTAAATTATCTTTTCTTTTAAACTCATTGAGATCATCATAAATTACATAAATCCAATCCTTGTCACATAAATCCTCAACAAATTATTATGTTCATATTGGGATGAAAAATATAGATGTTCAATTTAATTTCTTAAGGATATTATAGTCTTAACTAGTTGATCTACATCAGAAATGATATGTTAAATGTGGTGATTTCTAAGAACAACTAACTTCACGTGTTTAAAAATTATGATCTTTAAAAATATGTATAAAATATTTCTATGGAAAAACATAAAAAAATATATTTGAGTTATTTACTTATTAGAATAAAATTCTAAAAAAATGATGAAAATTAGTTTTAGAAATAACATTATAAGATTTAGGTTGGGATTGTTTGAAAACCAATTGATGAGTTTCATCATACATAACATGTATTGTTTCCTCAGACATACAAAAAATTTTATTAAAAACTCAATAAGCCATATAAGTAGTGGAATAACCTACATATATTACTTCATATATTTTAGGTGAAAAATAATGTAAATTATATTCATTATTCCAGATGAATACTTTATAACCAAAAGAATTGAATTAATAAACATTTAGTTAACTTCTTTTAAAACACTATAAAAGGTTTTATTAATAAAATTTCTAATTATAACCACATTTAAATAATTTTATGAAGTACTAACTGCTTCATCCGAAAATCTTTTTAGACATGATTTTTCAGTCTACAGGGTTATAGTTAAATGATGAATAATTATATTTCATCACTCAACTAAACCATTTTTATAGGGGTTTCTAAGTAATGAAAATTATTTTCTATACATTAATCTAAAAAAATTTGAAAATTCCTGATGATGATAACTAATAATAGTTATCAAGGAGAGTTTTTTTCTAATTTTTATCTCAGACTACCAATGATTTAAAATAACTTGAGGCTTATTATTAAATTTTGATACAATAAACCCATTTATATATAGTGTAATCATCAACTAAAGAATATATTTTATTTTACACCAATAAATAAAGTTTATGTAGAACAAAATAAGACCATGTGAACTAGCTATAATGATTCAAAATTTGATACACCACTAATATATTTATAACGTGACTTATGAAACATACCATGTTGATAATGGTCCCCGACTTTTGAAGTACCAATCCTATGTTATGGTAGATCCTTAAAAAGTCATTTATTAGACCGCCATGTTACATTTCTAATGCTATGGTGTCCTAAACTTATATTTAATATAAAATAATGATCATTCATTTGACTAGGGCATGGTAATTTTTAGCTACTTTTGTATTCTAATTTTATTGTATAAGCATTATCATAATGACTAGTAGAATGAATAAATTCATTAATAGATCATTTTACTAAACACTTATAACTTCTAAACCTCACAAACAATCCTTCATCAAATAATTTTCTTATTGTTATAAGGTTGTTCTAATGACCTAAAAATAAAAAATTTTAAACAATAGATTTTCCACAATGAAAATGTTTACATAATCTAATATTCCCCCGCGGATAATTTTATCCAAAAGTCACTTTTCCACCATTCATCATGATTACATTTTTAACGAAATTGTTTTTATAGTCTTTTTCTTGTAACAACCACAATAGATGTACCAAATGTTTTTGTAGTTGGTACATTTTTTATTTTATTAGAAACTAAATGTTTAGTTTTCCGGAACCCAAAACATCCTTGTCCTGAAATTTTCAAAAAACCACACTTTATGTAACAACATTTATTTTAAGAAATAAGAATTATGATAACCATCATATTGAACTATATTTAAATTATAAAAATTTATAGTGACCGCTAATTTGGCACATGGTGAATAAATGATCAATTTTAGGAGGAAAGAAACTATTTCTTAAAAAAATTTATGTGTAAAACCAATTCCAGAACTATTACCTTGAGGATTAATTTTTTTATAAATTTTATCAAAATTCACTATACCAGTGGTAGTGTTTGATAAATTTTTTCTCAAAATTGAAATTTTATAATTTTTTAAAACTATATTTTCATCCTCATCAGTATTATTTTTAGAAGAAATTTTTTTTCTAAATCATTTTCCTCATTATTTACTTTTTAAAAATAATTTGAAATAGTTTCTTTCTAAAATAATTATTTATCTTTAATTTTTGAAATATATGATATTTTATTACTCAAAATAATTATTCTTTAATCGGACTTAGAATTTTTTAATTTATAAATATCATGTTTTGTACAAATCATGAACATTTAATTTTCTTGTAATTTTGTGTAATGGAAAACATCATCATAACATGAAAGAGTTATATCATATATTGTGGATGATTCTTCATCAAAGGATATATAATTTTTCTCATATGAAAAATTATCATTTAAAGACATATTTTATGATACTTATATTTTTGTACCTTTTCCATTTGATAATTTTTTATCATGGGTTTATTAGCTAAACGTCATTTGTTTTACTGTCTAGAAATTTTATTCTCAGAATAAATATCAGAATAATGACCACTATTAGCACTCCATGTGTCATAAGCATTCAAGAAATTCATGAATTTGGGTTTCTAATAATTTTTTGTTTTTTTATAAATTCATTTAATTTATATATTTCCTTTTTATTGTTGAATAATGAGGATGAATGTGTCTATATTTTTTACATTCATAACATGTAACATTAGATTATTTCTTATCAATTTAATATTCCTGATTTATTTTCTATCGGTATTGGAAATATTTCATTCCAATGATCTTATTAATACGTATGGATAGATTAGACAACTCTTTCATAGAATGTTGAGAAGTACTAGAATAATATTGAATAAAAACATTATTCTTTCTCAATGATTTAAAAACATTATATACTAATTGAACTTTATAATGTATAGTGGATATTGTATCAAATCCAACACCAAAATTTATAATTTTAAAATTCTGATCATCTATCTTATATATTCCCTCTTACTGTATAATGGTTTTAATTAATTCTATAAGAGTAAGTTTTGTAAACTTCTTCATATCATTAAAAACTTTTATTTTCGATTCTACTCATTGGGCATAATATAAATAATATTTTCCAGAATAATTTCATCATCAAGTACTTTTTCTCAAAGATATTTTAAAATATAAATAATATTTATGGAACTCTAATGCATCTTTTCAAATGATTCTCCAAAAATAAAATAAAATGATTCATGATCATCTATCAGTATAAATCTTCTAGTTTCCATGACATTAGATTTACCAAAATGTGTAACATCCAATTTACTCCAAATAATAATAGTAGTATTAGAAAATGAAATATTTCTATCAATGTGCCTTGTAATTTAAATTCAAAAAAAATTCCAGAAAATATAGAATAACTGGTATTCCATCTTCTCAGTAATTGTGAAGTTATAAAATTCCTTACCAAGAATATTGAACTTTCCAGCTAACATAAAAAAGTTATCAACCCCGATGTTAATAAAAAAGGTCTTAAATATGTATTTTAGATAATATTAATAATTAAGATAAAAATATTGGTGGATGACATTGATTAAAAATTTCTAGAGGACCAATTTTCATACCTTCCATCTTCAAAACAATAGAAAGTATTTTCAATTAATATATTTTAGTGTAAAATGTTTATAAACTGGATGATTATATCAAAACTAAAAAGAACCTACAATATGTAAATAAATTAAAGTCACAACAAGTATATGATATGAAGAAAATATCTATGATACTAATTTTAGGATCATACTTTTTGGCATATATAGATATACTTACAAGAGGGATTGAATTTTAGTGTAAAAAGATAGCTAAAAAATTATTGTAAACAATACGAAAATCAAATTATAGTAAAATTAATGGACTCAGACTGATTTTGATTATCATTGTCAGAAAATCGGAACATGAAACTACATAATTTTAGCAGATTAAAATATAGGAATCACAAAAATCTGATTAATATCAAAGTATATTTTTCATCATAACGACATCAACACATATAAATATAATTTTATATAAAGATATTTATATTGACTACCCTTCTATATCTTGTATAGTGGTATACAAAACATGGAAGAAATAAATATAATATATATGTAAATTTAAGAATGACAGGAATTATATTATTAAAATATTTACCTCTTTTAACCTTAATAGTAAGGTAGTCAATAACATTGACTAAAGGTATCCACTTTTTGGTACTTACAGTAATGTATTTCATCCCTTAATAGAAAATACCTTGATATGTTGACCAGAATAGCACTGTCAATCTATCCTCAGAATCCCTATATATGATAAATTTAATAGTTATCTCTTCTTATCCTCGTAATATCCCTATCTAATGGCCCAGACTCACCATTGTTATGTATGTGAAATCCCTTAATAGTAAAAATTACTGGATGTGATTACAAAAGAAAATGCTTGTATGAAAACCTACCATTACATGGATTACATATAACTAAAAACTCATTATATAATTAAAAAGACTATGAATGAGATGTTAATTCTTATGAAATATTCTTATGACATGAAATATGAATGTAATCAACTCCAAAATCATAAAATGACTTGCTATTTATATAAAATAATTCGAACAGTCATATTTCCATTTTTTGTACTACCTTAGACAGATAATGGTTGACAGGTCATAAAGATCTAGGGTAACTGAATGTATGATGTTCTACTAAATAACACCATTATATTATTAAATATATTAATTACTGAAGAAACAAGTCTATATATTCCAGATAAAAATCTAGGTTATCCAATTGGACATCCTTGTCAATTTATAATATAGTAATCGTTTTATTTTATCAATACAAGAATCTATATGGAAAACATGAATTTAGTTAGTATAAAAGAAAAGATAACAATCCAACTTCTAATCTAAAAAAATTTGATTCTGATATATCAGGCACATGATCATTTTGATAATCATAAAGAAGAAAAATAATTTTATATTTGTAATTCATTATAAATTTTCATATGTATGAAAAAAGATAATTTTTTCTACAAACACATAATTAAATTCTCAGAACATAACATGTTATTTAACATGTTTTATGATTGTGTTTGGGATTTCCAAAACTAAAGGAAATGAAATTTAATATTTATAACTTCAAACTCAATAACCCTTATTTTTTAAAACATAAAATATTTTCAAAAAAGGGATAAATAAAAGAGATGTTTAGTTATAAAAATTATTTTGAAATATAAAATATTCATATTCATCATTTTAATTTATTTTTAATTTTTATTGAATAAATAATTCTCTTAATTTCTTATACATTTTTAATGTAGTAATTATTCAACTAATGGAAATTAAAATAAATAATAATAAAATTATTAAACCTATTATAATTTGATGTAAATATAGTGAAATCGTATTTTATGATTACAATGACATTAAAGGGTTCTAATAAAAAAGTTTATTCTAATTTATTAATATTATTCATATTATAAATATCAATGTAACGAATAGTTATAAAACATTCATTATTAATATTTTATGCATAATATATTTTATTTAATAATTTTAAATTTTAAAAAATATTAACTGCTAACAAGTGGATAGGATATTGTTTTTAATTAAAACAATTGTTCATTAATTAATAATTTTTCAATTTATGTATCAATATTTTCTATAATGGTGTAAATTACTATGTTTTCGTGGTATGTGTGGAAATGGTTTGGGGTTAATACAAAAATATAATAATAAACATGTGATACAAAGATGTAAAAAAATTAATTTTATGATGTTATTTCGTTTTATCTTCATCTTATGTTATTATTCCATCAATATTTATCCATTTATACAATACAATTAGTATATATAAATGTTATATTTTAAAATATTTTATCGGTTCCCCACCACATTCTAATAAAATTTATTTTCTTATCTTTCCACAACACTTATAAAAACATTTAAATAAGCCAATATTATCCAAATTCCCTTTCGTAAAACACCTTTCCAAATTATTGAGGTAATATTTTTTATATAATACAAATTTTATTGGTTTTATGGTGTTAATAAAATATTATTTTTTTAATGAAGATGTATAGTTTATAACTAGATGTTTTAGTTTTATATCTACTTCCACAATAATAAAATATTTCTCAAAAATGATAAATTCGAAACACATGTTTTTTACCTATATTGGGATTTTATTATGTTAATTTAATAACCAATATCCATCCCCTCTTGCATCAAATGGGAAGAAAAACTATTATTTGTGTGTGCAGTTGACTGCCGCGTCACGCAACGACATAATTTGTTTCCCATCAAAATCTATAAAGATGATATTAAAATGATGGAATTAATTTTTATAATTGATATTCATTAAATATATTTTAATATTAAATTTTGATATATAATTTTTTGTTGTATGGTTCCATCCACTTAAAAATGTTAACGACATTCCTCCATACTTGAAGACTACATCCTCTATGAATTGTTGTCTTTAATTTTTCTATAAAACCTCATATGGATGATATATATATATATATAAGTATATATTAATAATTAATATATAATTTATTATATTATGATGATTTTTCAAAGATAAAATAAGACATAACTTTTTTATAAAGAAAACTGAATAAGGGGAATGTAATTCATACATACGTATGACTTGCAATCTCTATACGTTCAATATTGTTCATTTTTCAAAACCATATTAAATGGTTAGATTTAAAAGTATAATTTAGGTATAAAAATTATAATTATTTCATGATTATTATTTTTGAGATGATTTAATAATGGCTAATTTGACCATAATCAACCTATTGATGTAATTTTTGACATATGATAGGAACATCATCAAAATGATAGACATAAAAATAAAAGATAATATAATTAAATAACAACATGAAAATAAGTTAAATAAAAGGAATAAATTTTTTTTAAATGTTTAGAAATAAATAAAATAACTAACTCATGTTTTTTATTTAGGAATATTTAAGAAATATGTGATGAATTGGTCTTAAGGTGAGAGACATTATTTGAAAACTCCATTTTAATGTTTCACTTACAAAGATTTCTCTCCAATTTATATATTTATTTAAAATTTATTAATTTTTATTTTGATATCCAAATGAAATATTTATGAAGGAATATTTATTTCACTTTTGAAATTCATTGAATGGTTTTCATGGGTGATATTTTTACAAAATGGTATTAATTGTTTATAAAAGATAATAGGAATGTTGTTTTTTAATGAATACAACAATTAATAATTTTATTACCACCATAACCCATATTTACTGTTAGGATTTATCAAAAATAATTTTTTTAATGAAAAACAATATTACCCATTTTGGGTATTTTGGTATTTGAAAAAGGGTTTTAAGAGAATGGTGTTTTGATACCCAAAATTATTTTTCACATAGGTTTAAAAGATTTTTCTAGTGGATTAGATAAAGATAAGGTCCTTGAAAATATTTTACAAATTATTAATCCATTTTAAATGTCTTGGGTGAATCTAGTATATCTTATATGATTGGTGTTTCCTAATAGTGCCCCAATTCAGAGTGTAATAATTATGTTATAATTAAGGTTATTGTAAAAGTGGGTTTCATGATTATTCCAATTGTAATGGTTCATGAAATGGTTCTGTAAGGGTCCTATAATTATGTCCCAAGAAACATTTTTGAATTTTTTTAGTATTTATTATGAGTTATAATAGAAATAATATACTTGGAAAGGGTAAAATATATATATTTTTTTAAAATAATCATGACACATTTTTTAATAAAAATGACTGTTTTTAATAAAAATATTTTTCCAGAGTTTTATTGAATTCAACCGGAGGAGAGTCTTTATTAATTATACGTACATTACTATGATATATGTGATAATATCAAATATTTGTAAAATCAATGGATTTAAATATGGGTCATGAAAAAGTAGAAGTTAGATGAAAATTGTGATGATTTTTCCTAAAAAAACAAAATCTATTTTAAAATATTTATGTAATTAAAAAATTAATACTAATAAAAGAACCCAATATTTATAATATAATTTGTTTATTGATGATTATTTACATAATTGTTTTAAAAATATGAACATGTAAAAATTGGTAAATGTAAGAGAATGACTTCTTGGTGAAAAAATCAAGATTGTGTATTGTTTAAGGTTGGGTCCTAAAAATTGGTATATATATAAGAGACATATAAATATAATTTAGAATCATTATATAACATTAAATATTGGGATATTCATAGATAATTAGAAAATGATCATATCCTAACAAAACAAGTGGTTTAGTTAGATCTATTTCCCATATAAGCCAAACCCGTGTAGATAATAGAATATCAAATAAATATAAACCTTTTTAGAAAATAATTAGGGAAAATAAAAGTTGGTTTTTTATTTAATGAAAAATATGATTCATATAATTTATGTCAAATATAATATAATAGTTTTGGTAGTATGAAATTTCATTGCCTCCATCTACATTAAAATATAATATTTTTTTCTTTCTGTAAAGAAGTTCAAAACAATCCTTAAAAAATGTGTAAATGTATCATTTTGAAATTAATTATTATAAATTAATTGGATACATAGAATATCATTTATAATTATTTTATTTCCTTATAAATACATCATTAAAATATATTTAAATATATATACATCGATGAAAAATGAAATAGAAAATACATAATTAAAATATTTAAAATAGTTTTTTTTATTGACGTTACACTTATGTAAGAGAAAAAAATATTAAATTTTAGTTCATTATAGAGACAGTTAAATATTGAAAAATTGTAATTTTACATATATTGAATCATATATAATTTTATTCCTAAAACATATAAAAGATCACAAACATGGATGAAAATTAGCAGGAAGGGAAACATTAAATGAGTAATTTAAATTAATGTCCCTTACAAAGATCATATCATTATGGTGTGAATTAATCAATGAATTGACTATGTGTAACAAATGAAAATCTAAAAAAATTGGAAATACTAAATTAATCAATCATAGATCATTTCACACATAATCATGGAATGAAATAGATAATTATGTAGATGTGTAATGTACCAAACTCAATGGGAACTATATTTGGTGCCATGAACCATGTCCTCACATGACATTAGGTGTGTCTCCCAATACATCAGAGGCTACCAACTTGAATTTCTGGTCTATGGAGAAACATTGGAGAGATTATACCCTAGGTAATTACACAGTATAAATAATATCAATAGATTTAATAACCATTTGATACAAATAAATGGATAACATATAGAATAAGATGAAAAGTGACCAAGTAGCCCCTGAAATAATAATATGATGAATATAATACATATTAGGTTGTCATAAAAACAATATACCTAAACAGAAACTAAAAGACCCTAATCAAGGACTTGAGTCCCAACCTAATCTTGAGATCCCATACTCAAACCAAATATCCCATGCAAGAACCAAACACCAGGTCCGATTTGTGAACCTTTACTTGTAAAAAAGTATGATCTTTTTGGGTAACCAGTTTCCGTGGGGTCCCAGATAAGATGTTATAAAACAAAAAATTCCCCCACAAATAGTGTCTAAATCAATGACCAGTCTATACAATTGTGTATTCAGATAACCCAAGTGAAATAATTAAAAAATGAAAGAAAAGAAATATAGATATCGATATATGTATAGTTGAGAATTTATAAAATAACATTTTAACCATTTATCAATAAAAAGTTGACCAACCAAAAAAATTATCAATGGTCGCATTGAATGCCTAATTCATAACATAGTGGGTTACACCCTTTTAAATAACAAGGTGAAGTCAACTAATCTCAATTTATCAACCTACCTCGGATCCACTATCTGGTAATCCAGTAATTTCCATATACTTTTGATGTATAGAGCCTTATTCCATCATTCCAAACCATGCCATGGCCATATGTTGGGAAGAATATATCTGCATTCCCACATCCCAAATTAGTAGTACATAACACTAACCATAGACAATCATCCAAAGTAGTCTCATATTATGTAACTACTATGAGAATAGGGCATCGTTATGACTCCCTAACCTATGCATTATAGGGGTTAGGATTAGTGTTTTTGTCTAACTTAACCTCTGGCCGTAAATCCTCATGTCTAATTGTCCAAACTACCATCAAGAAAAGTTTTCATTCTTCTCTAACCATTTCAGATTTTCTATTAACAAAGCAAATCTTATTGAACATATTCACAATTACCCAAACACCCCATTCTTAAATGTTAACATTAAAATACCATATAATTTATTTCATTTAATAAGCTATGTAAATATTCTAACACAAATACCATAGTTTCCATTACATTAACCCATAAATCCATTCAATTACAAGGATCCCAATAGACCTTTAAATCAAATTCATGGTGTAATAAAAAAATAAAAATACTCAATTAAAATATGATTGAATCCACAGATTACATCATTGGTCTTCCTATTTGAAAAACTAAAACATTCCCCAATATTTTTATTTCCATTTCCACTATTCAATATAAAAATTGAAAAAATTTCAAAATAAGATAACCATTCTCTAAATTCAATCATGATTTGAAATATCATATGAAAATACCCTTTTTAAATAACTTGGAGGTTAAAACTTCCATTAAAATCACTACTCACCTTCAATCATCATTTTCTTTTACTAATTCTATAACCAGGTCAAAGCCCGAAATCACCCCATTTAAACCATTTCAAAAAGTCAAATTCATTTTACAAAAATCAAACTTATTATAATTTAAATTAACCAATTAACCATTCCCATATAAAAATTACTCTTTACAATCCATTATCTATCAAAATTAATTTATCTCATTGTTTACTAATTTATTAATTATTTAATATTTTTTTGTTTCCTTATGGGTCTATCTAGTTTCAGTCTCACTTCACCAATGAAGACATCGAGGTCCGTGATGGGATTCATAATTTAATCTGAGGACAAAATAACATTTCTTACTCAATAAAATTAAAACATAGAAAAAAAATACATGAGGAAAACTACATACACATATTAAACATCAACACTATGGGTTTGATGTTTGAATCAACAAACCTTAAGCAAGTAGAAAACCACTCGCTTAAACCTAGCCCATGATGCGAACTAAAGAAACCATCAAATTCCTATACAATAATATCAAATAAAAATTATACTTTAAGCCATTATAATATGTATAATTATTATATAATCCCTATTCTTAGAAAGAGAAGGGATAGGATTGTTAATCTCACTAGAATCCTCTATTCCTACTCAAACTATCTCCATATTGCCATGAATTGAAGGAAAATAATTCAATAATGAAGATGGGGATAATGGTTCATCACCCTTTCTATAGGTGGTACAATGATGTGAACGTTTTGGAAGAATAAAATAGGGTTGTTATGGATAAAATGTAAAAATCTAATTTTGAAGTGGTGCATAGTTTTGCCACACAGTTTACCAAATGGTGTTCCAATCGTGTTGTTCCATCTTTCCAAGAGGAAACTGAGACAAACAGTTTGTTTTGAGAGATGCATGGTTGGAAAACCCATATGGTGTACATGTGCCTTCATAATATTAAATATTCCTTATGCATCATGGTTTCTTTGGCCCCCCGAATAGTTTTCTTAACTAAGAACTCCCCCTCAATAGGTAACATGGTCATGATTCATGGTTTCTAAAAAACATGTGCCAACCATGTTTTCACGATTGATTGACTATTTTCATATTTTCCAAGCCCTGAACCACTAAAATTCCCCAGATACCTGTCCTAATCGCAAGAAAAATTCCTTAAACTATAATTTTAAATCAGTATATAAATTATCTCAGTATATAAATTATCTCAGTATTAGGATTTTAATATATCCCCACCTTATAATTGCTCATCCTCAATCCTCATTCCCAAGAATTACCAATACTTCAATATAAAAGTTCGGTCCACGAGGCCCACCAAAGATATTTTATCTACCAACATCCACCTAGACATTTCCATGATGTTGCTACCCTCAAACCCATAGAATAGTGTTACCCCAAGGTATTTTCCTAACGCGGTACAAGATAATGAACTCAATGCTCCTAAAGGGATGAATCATTATCAATCTCATCATCCCCAACATAACACATATGATAAAGGTCCAGGTAACACCATTGAACCCCCATACAAAAAATATACTAACAAAAAACTAAATTACCCTGGGTTAGAAGCCCACATTAACCTTAGTCAGATCTTCTCCCTAATGCATGACTGGAATCGCTTGTCACCATCTCACCCAGTTTATTCATAGTTATGATAGTGACCCATCCATGGAATCACCTGAAAAAACATATATCTTCCAGCCATATTTCGCAGCCTACACTAATCTCTAACTCTAGGACCAATGACTTCACTCCATATCCAATTACTCATAGAACAACCCAAAAATAAACGTCACCTAAAGGTACTCAAATGCTCTAAGTCCAATCCGATGATTATTATCAAACGAAAACACAATGACATTTCTCACTCGAGACCATCCAACTTGTACTACCACTCATATCATCCTCAGTCCAATTTCCCTCAATGGTGTACCCCACTATACAATTTATCTCTCCACCAACATCGCCCAGTGCTAGTCACCACTTCCATTGAAAAAGATACAAACACAACCTCAATTAAAAATTATCAACTTACCTGACATTGTCTCCAACTCACCACACTCAATATCCTTGAATACTCCATATTCTATTAGCATATTTCCTTTCTATTAAGGCCGCCCACAAAGTATGAACGTTATCCACCCATAAAAGAACCAAAAAACAACTATTCTCAGGATCATTTCCAATCCCTAATTACACTTATCACTTGAAGCATCAACATATGAAATTTTAATACTCACCACATCCATTCCATTTTTTTCTAATGTCAGACCATCCCCAACTGCCTTATCCCAAAACACCCATCTTCCATTGCTCTCACACTACCCCTTTTTCACATGTCCATGGAACCTTATAACTTAAGGATTACCTCCATGATCTTACTTTCCAACTAGTGTAATTCACCAACAATCTATAAAAAAATCAATCAATGAATACACTTCTCTTCCATAGTTTCATTATGCTTCATTTTACCCACCAGACCTCTAGCACAAGAATTACATATTTCTTTTAGCACCACCCCGAGTACAAATCCAATGCATGGATAGATCATCTAACATACCCATGGCTCATATGTGCATTATCAGGGAGCCAAATGTGGATTTAACATGTTTTTATTGGCATCTTGATTCCACTAGAACCACTTCAAAGATGTTCCTTCACCTCATCGACCTACAAATATTTCCCCACATTAAGAATTTTCATTATTAAAAATGTCTCTAAGCTATTTACAACCACCACAACCATCTTTAATCGTAATATGAATAAAAAAGGCATTTTTTCTTCAAATTTTTTCCATGAAAAAACACCAACTTATATTCAATTTTTTTTCAGAATGACACACTTGGAATACATTAGCATCCATTCCATCATGAGGACCTTTCCCATCACTATTCAACGGTGCAGTTCTCACCATCCAGTTCCAAATGCAATTCACTATGAGAGTATCCTCCAAGAGCACTCATTTATATTCAAATAAAATTTCGATTACTATTAATAAATCCATATATCTCTCAGTGTAACCGATATTATTTCATGATATAGGACATATTCATCACTATCTAAAAGTATGATAATAATTTGTCAACAAACACCACCACAATCTATCCATTTCTAATTTCATCTTCCACCATAGAAAAAAATTCACCATCCAGATGTCTCTAGCTTCCCCACCCACCATCCTATCATCAACACCTAACCACCTCAACTAATGTGGGATTGAAAACTGAACTCACAACCACATCACATCCTTTTACCAAGAATCCAGAAACCAATGCATCAAGCGTAAATAACATGAAAAAACCACTCATGTTCATTCAAAATGACCATAGTGGCTGAAAATAGAAACTTAAAGATCCATCATATCAATCAAAAACTAATAATTCTCTAACATAACAGGCAATAATCAATTTGGTTTCATAGAAATTTGAAGGTGGTTCACCCAATCAACTTATTCCCCTATCCCAAAAATCATCATTCTATCCCATCACCATCCCACAATAGGACCTCACCAGAACCATTGATGTCTAACCTTCTTCAATCCACACATAGATCTGAACTCTTGATCAAATTTTTTGAACATCACTAGATCTACATTCAAATGAGTGCTCTCACAATGGACCATGCCACATAATATTTTAGTCTCATCGGACTCATGTCTTTCTCAATGTCTCACCGAAAAACCAAACCATTAATTAGACCCAGCCCAAACACATGACCACTCATCCCCCTGGTGTCCTCCATAATAATAGAATTCATCGATGTTTTGGTCTCCCTTTTATTGATCACCCTAAATCAATATCTATTCCTACATCAAGCAATATAAGATACATAGGGTATGAATCAAAATAACCATGACCCTTCTCCAAAATTGACCTATGAACCTTGGAAAAGCACTTACACACCACCTAATAAAATATGTCATAACCAAGAACTTTTACCAAAACATGGTGGAAAAAATCATTCCCCATTTCCAATTTGGAGGAAAAACCACATACTACACATTCTATGGAACATGGAATACTAAGCTAACACTCCATAATAATTCCTTCAAAATTCAAATATTATCAACTGATAGCTGAAACTCATGTCACTCCTCGAAAACCATTAACCATAACACTTATCCAACTAGTGTAACCCATACTAAGAAGCACTATGATTGTTCCACTTTCAATGTCCAAAATGTATACATGTGAGATATGCACCCAAAATCACTACAAACAAAATCCGACCACACATACAGATCATTATCAAAGATCAAATAGTTCCAACTCCCGAAATGGTGTCACATTAATCAATGGCCATTGGACATCCCTCTAATTCACAAATGTCACACCCTAAACAACCCATTTCACACAAAGGCAGTCTTACCCCCATTCCAGAACACACTGTGTCTAATGCACCCATGTAACGATTACTGTAGTGTTTTTACCAATGATACCCACACACAAAATCCAACACGAGGATCCAAACACCCAATCTAGGATCCCCCAAAAAACATATATATACACAACCCACATGGAATTAAAACCCAAATTAATGGAAAATAGCTCAGAACCCATTTTACAAATTCCTATTGTTGGAAGAATAATGAGAAGACCTATATTTACACATCAAGGACAAAACAAAACCTTAAATCACATAACAATGATTTTCAGACTATGACACTCTCCATGCCCAAACCTCCCATACACATGGTCCGATCACCAAAATAGGGGCACGCAATTCGAGGGTCCCTACAAGTTCCATAAACTTCCAATTACCTTCTTAAGTAAACATTATTAATTAAAAAACAAGGTTTAGATTTGAAATAATTACATTTAAAAACCCCAATTATTTACACATTCAAAAACAATTTTTGTTAACCCAAATTTTCAAAAAATGAATCATCATTGAAATTAATTTTTTCAAAGTGTTTTCTCTAAAGACCACCAGCATTGCTAGTTCAACTAGCATAAAGTGCAGGCTAGATAGTAAAATACCTTCAAATAAATTCTAATAAACTACCAATAACATGATACATATAACTTACATATCAATATTATGTGCTTAGAATGATCTATGAACTACCAAACCATCTTTTTATAAGACTCTCAAAAAGCTAAAACCTCATAAATTAGTAATACCACTTCCAGGTTCACCACTCAAGGTGGAAATAACAATCAACTAAAAAAATTACAATACTGAACATCCATCCCCAACCTAAAAAACATGGATTTTCCCTCTTATGTTGGGCTGTTGGAACCAAAGCATTAGCTCATTATCAAGACCTGAGAATACTATAGACTCTTTTCTGCCATGACATATGCCTTAAGACAAAATAAATTCTTTGATACCACTTTGTAACATCTAAGAACCAAAGACCAAGATATCTACTTCCCAAAGTCAGGTCGTCACATTGACTCAGGCATAATTAACCATATTCTAGAGGCCACCAACTTGCAGTGTGGGTCTATAGATAAATGCTAAAAAGACTATACCCACTTTTCAGAGTAATGACACACACTAAATAATATAAACATATGTAATAACCAGAGGGATGAAAATAATGGACAACATGTTATTATAGAAAACAGGTTATCAAGTAAGAGATTCTATAACAATATTATGAATATAATATATGCCCAGATTTCAAACAAATAAAATTCCAAAAACCGCACTGCCAAAACACACCAACCACAGACCCAAGTCCCAACCCAGTGTTAATATCATTCCCCAGCCAAATATCCCATGAATCAACCAAAAAATAGGTCCATGTCCAAAAATTGTACCTATAAATAGGAAACACATGTTTGGGTAACCATGTACCATGGAGGCCCTAGATGGTTGTGAGTACAACTCAATAGGCAAACACCAATGGTTTTTAATGGAATAACTAGTCTATCCAACAGTGTATTTACATAACACTCATGAAATAGATAAAAAAAGATATAAAATTCATGTAGATAGTTATATATTTTTAAATTAAGAAATTATCAAATAACTATTTTAACCATTTAGTTCTTTAGAGGAAACCAACCAGCAGAACTATCATTGGTCACACAACAAGCCTAATCCATAGAATAAGCGGTTACACACATTTAAATCACATATGGAACTCACTAAAAATAATTTATCATATTACCCCAAAGCCACCATCTGGTAATCAAGTCATGTCCATGAGTTTGGTAAACACATAGCCTCATTCCTACATTGCAACTGAGTAATAAATAATAGTAACCTTAGATTCTCAGTCTAGGTAGTCTCATCCAATGCAATCATTGGGGACATTATCCTCAGTCTAATGCCATAAATAGTTCATTATAATGGTGGGGTTTAGAGCCTTAGTATATCTCGACTCATGGGCATTAATCCTTATGTCCAATACCTCACACTACCATCAACCCATATCTAAGTTCTTCTCCAAGAATTTTTATATACCATTAAACAACCATATCACATTTTACATGTTCAAAATAATTCATATTCCCCATTATTTCCTATTAAAATCAAAACACTATATCATTAATTTCATTTAATAAACCATGTATACATGCTAACAAAATTACCAATTTTCCCAATTACATTAACCAACAAATCATTTCAGTTACTAATTCCATAATGAGCCATTAAATACAATTCATGGAAGAAGACAAAAATCAATATACTAGTTCAAAATCATCGTGAATTACCCATTTAAAACATGGGGTTTTCTATTTTAATGACTAAAACATACCCCAATGATTTCATTTCCATTACCAATATTCGAAATGACCATTATATCATTTTCAAATAAATGGATCCATTTTCAATCATCATTAAAAATCACTTATTAAATTCCTCTTTTCAAATCACATGGATTTCTATACCTACTTTCAAATCATTACACACTTTAAAACATCATTTGATTTTAATAAATCAAGAACTTGGTCAAATCCCCAAAACACGCCATTTAAAACAATTGAAAACCACTTGTAAATTTTACAAAACCCAAATTATAATCTTTGTAATTAACCCATTAACAATCCCAAAATAACTAATTACAATTTTACGACCCATTTTCTCTCATAATTTCCATATCTCAATGTTTACCAATTTTTTTACTATTCACAAGTGTTCATCGTACCCCATGGGTATTCCTATGTTCAATGTTACATCACCAATAGACCCATTAAGTCCGTGGAGTGTTTAAAACCTCAATATAATTCCCAAATAAAATCTCGAATCCAAATACAATAAATGGAAACAACTAAATACATTTCCATAACTATCTAGATATATAAAACATCAAGACTATGAGAAAGAGTTTTGAGACCAAGTACAACATGCTCATAGACAACCTCTCTCTTAATCCTTTCCCATAATTCAATCTATAAAAACCATGAAATCCCATTACAAGAATATACAATGAAAAATGGTTTTTAGGGATTTGGAAAAAGTAAAATTAATCTATAGGACATATTCTACAAAATGGAAGGGTATGAGAATTATACTCACCCAAATCGTTGATTCTCACCCAAACACTATCTAAATTGACAAGAATCGAAGGGGAATCACCCAATGAGGAAGAGGGGGTTACTAGTTCATCACCTATTCTATAGGTGGTCAAATGGGATGAAAATAAGAGAAGAATAAAATAGTGTTGTTAGGGGAAAATGGTAAAACCTCAATTTTTAAGTGGTGCATTATTTTGATGAACATTGTTTCAAATCAAGATCCAATACTATGGTTCCCTCAGACCAATAGGTAACCGAGCTGCATGAATTGGCTTTCCACCCGCATGGTTTCACAAAAAATGCAGTGGAAATAGGATCACCACTTTTTGGAGGGTCCAGAAGGCTCACAACTTCCTATTCTACACCACATGATTACCTCAACAATGTACTCCCTCTCAATTGGTTGTATGATTATGGTGCCCGGATTCTACTAAACGTCCACCAACCGTTATTTCACCACAAATTGACCCATATTTAATTTTATTTCTATGCCCTTACATCCTGATGTCACCTAAAGATGTTTAATTCAGAATCTACTATATCTCAATGTCACGACCTGGCCCTACCCGGGCTAGAGCCGCAACTACCCCAAGCTCGCCTCTATAGGCCATGGGCTGGCGACAAGATCCAAAGGCTAAACATCTCAGGGAGGCCTTTTCCTAAGTACCTGTACACACACACGCAGCCCACTCAATGCAATAGTGCAGAGTAAAAAGAGAAAGTAAAGTATCAAATGTTATAAATTAACCACATAGTGCATCGACCTCTAAACAGTATAAATCAAGTACTGAAGGTAAACCGAAAAGGAAAAGGGTAAAACACGCGCCCAACTAGGAAAGTGCCACAACCCGACAACAGGTAAATAAAAGTAAAAAAGCTGAAGGGTCCCACACCTGGAACCGGACTATGGCCACTGTACGAGGTCCAAGCCCCTAATCTTCTATGCTCTGCTGAATTCACGACCAACCTATCCGTCGTCTTCATGGGAACACCATGTTCGGATAAAGCCCAAGCAGAGGTGACTTTAAAAATACTTAGTAGGATGCCCCTAAGGCTTGAGGGAGCAACAAAGGAGGTACCGAAGAGGTGAACAGTATATCGAACAGGGAAAAGTAAAGGAGTATAACCGAGTGTGTAGTAAAGAGTACAGCTCAACCAAACAAGAGGAAGGAAGTAGACCCATCAAAACACAAGGAGCTATAAACGGTGAGAAGATGAACATCTCATCGAGTCTTCACTACCTATAGTAGGAGAGTCGACTCGTCCAACCACGAGAAACTAGACACGGAAAGCATGTGGCATACCCCACGTGTCTTCGCCTCTCCTGGAAGGAGAGTAACAAAAACCCAAGAAGTGGGTACTAGAACAAGGTTTACATATATATAACCATATTCTCAATCAAGAAGCCTGAAAAAGATTGTAAGGGGATCTCCATCCTGTAGCTCCGCCCAATAAAGTGAGTAGCCAATAGTCCCATAAGTAAACACCATCGATGCCCAACATCCCACACGTCTGCCCTGAACTCCAAGTCAAGGGGCTAAAATCACCACACCAATACACTATATTCTTTGGGCGGCACAGACTCACCCACATAGTTTTAGGTCACGTCTCAAGGACGTGTCTCGGTGGGGAATGTGACCCTCGTACTTGAGAGTTCTGGGGAACGTCAAACCACACCTTGTCAATGCCCCGCAGTCGATAGGCCTCCTCAAAGTCAACAGGCAACCCCCTACTCAGCCCTGTTGGAGGGTAACCCCTAGAAGTCGATGGTTTCCCACTATAGGGTGACCCGGCAAGAGATGACGAGTGCCACACTACCCAATCTCGTAAAAGGGTAATCCTCTAGAGGGAGACCTAGTAAAAGTCGTCGATGGGTCCCAATGCCCAGACCCGTGAATGGTATCTGCTGGAGGTAGGCCTGGAATCGCCAATAAGGACCACTTCCCAGACCAGCTGGAGGTAAACCCATCATCGGGGACAACTTACAAGCCCCTCTGGAGGTAAACCTGAAACTGCTCTGGCCATCCGTACTGGATGGTACAACGTTGGTCATCCCTTCTAGATGGTAACCCACTGGCCATCCCTGCTGGATTGTAACCCACTGCCCATCCCTGCTAAATGATAGCGCACTGGCCATCCCTGCTAAATGGTACAACTGGCCACCCCTGCTGGAAAAAACCTCATGGGTAGAAGATCGGAGCTTGCGTAATGTGTTGGTCACACCGAATCCACAAGAACTATATCAGGGAACACGAAGAAACTCTACCGGCCAAACCACCGAAAACAGAACCAGGGGAATGACACTCAACCATGCTGGTCAAAACCAACGTGAACATGACCAGGGGGAAAACCACTCAACCTTGATGGTCAAACAAACGAGAACAGAACCAGGGGAAACTCAACCTTGCTGGTCAAACAAACGAGAATAGAACCAGGGGAAAACTCACCCTTGCAGGTCAAACAAATGAGAACAAAACCAGGGGGAACTCAACCCTGCTGGTCAAATAAACGAGAACATAGAGACCCTCTATGTGTGGATAGGTGAAGGGTATGCAAATCAAAACATGGAACACACATGGGTCCCACACGACATGTGGCCCCAAGTCAACTCCAACCAATCGCAAAAATTTTCTAAGGTACAAACAACCACATGTACCTCTATGCGTTCCCGTGTAATCCCAGGGTATACTATGTTTCTAGACCAAAGGATATCGTGCACACAGAACCCAACATCAACGTGAAGGGGGTAAATCTAACTACTCCAACATTCTACCTCATCGGCCTAGGTAGGACCAACTACATCTCTTCAAACATTAACTTCACTCACACGAGAGTGCATGCGATCACACACCAAAGGTTCTCCGCAAACACCGTGCAAGGAACCAACACTTGTACACCATTCATGCTTCCACATTTAAATGAAGTATATAATGAGTCTCCTCACATCCAAACGGTTTGTACTATTGTAATCCTTGCGGAAAAACATGCGAGATAGACTATTTACTCGCCTCCAATGGACATCCGACATAAAAGTCGTTCAACACTGCTTTACGTACGAACGACATACTGTGGTCCTGAGCCTCGTCCCCTAAAACAGTCAGGGGCACAACACCATTGCGATTTCATCGGGAAAACAGGTCAAAAGGACTGCTCACATGAGTGGAATATATATCCGGAGAAAAATATGTCATCCGACATACTGAAAATGAGCGGTGCTGCGTAAGACCTGCATCCCGGTCCCATAGTGCTGCCAACGGATCGCACCGTTGCGATCCTCTTGGAAAAGTACACGAGGTGGACTATTCACTTTTCTGAAATGGACACCCAGTGATAAAGCTGGAAATCACAGCCAACTCCCAAAACGACCCTCATGGGGCCCGCACTAGTGTGCGGAATTAAAACAGGCGGATTACACCATTGAAATGCCCTAGGTAAAACACCCAGGATTGACAACTCACACACCCCGAACAGACGTCCGATGAAAAAGATTCAAAAAGCTGTGTGAAGCTTGAAAGACTAATCGTGGGTCCTGTGCCTTAACTCTGGATTCAATGCGTGAAACCACCATAGAAAACTACGTCTTAATGTCAGGGTCTCAATGCTGTTGACATCGCTCAATTCGGACTTCGGATGTGTCTGCGCCGCCCCAAAAAAATCCTCCCAGAAAAATGCCAATTCACTTAAAGGCGTGTCGCGCCGCCGAGGCCCCTCGTTTCAGAAATTAAAACCCCTGAAACCATCTCAAAAAGTTCATCTCAATTCAAGGAACGCGTCACCGCAGACGGCGCCCAAATCGGGCACCCTGAAAATGATTTATCAATTATAAATAATTTCTATAATAATAATAATAATATTATTATTATTATTATAAACCTATTTTTTATTCTTTTTTTATGTTTCCACTAACCGGCCAGCACCGGTCGGCTGTTTTTCCACGCGGACACCCCCCGATGGTGGGTCCGTGGACTCCCACGGGGCCGCGTCGCACGACCCGGGCTTCACACACCCACCGACTTGCCGGCCGACCGGCCTCTCCCTCTCGATGTCACCCCCAGCCGAGGCCCCCTGCACGCAGGCGCTTCGCCACTCCGCCGTCCGCGTCCACGGCCGCCTTCGCGCTCCCCGCTCGCACCGTACGCTGCCTCCGCACTCCACCGCCGAGGTGTCGGCTGACCACCCTACTGCCAACCCGCCGAAGGCTGCCGCTTCTTGGGATCCCCCCCCCCCCCCGTGCCGCCGTGCTCCACCGTCAACACCCGCCAGCCGCCGCGCAGAACTGCCGGAAAGGCCCTAGACTGCTAAAAAACACCATAAAACCCACTGATTTTGGCAGACGACTTCGAGCGCATCAGGACTCGGATTTTAAAACTGAAATATGCATTAGATAGTTTAGAAAATCTAATACGCAACTACTGGCTTTTCTCAAAGATCAAACAGAGATTTAATGCTTAAAACCATGCTCAAAGATGATGATATGGGGAAATGAAAACAAAAATGACAGATCCTACCTCGTGGGCGTAGCCTGAACCTCACAAGCGATCCACCTTCACCGGATTTGCGGCTACCTGGGAGAGGAGGATGGAGGAGGTTGAAGCTTCCTTGGTTGAGTTCCTTCCACCAAGGGGAAGAAAAATGGGGATGGAGGAGGGTGTTGAGTGTTTAAATAAGAAAACACTTAATAAAAACATAATTAGTTTTACACTCCCCCGAATTGTCCCTCATCAGAAACTCTCAGGGGGGTCGAGGTTAAGCCTCCCCTAGGGAAAAAATCACCTTCTGAGCACAACGGCAGTCTCCAAATTTTTATCTGAGCCTCCTTTTGAATTTTATAAAACATAACGCTTGAGGATGCTAATTTAAGAAAACGCCCCTGGTGGCATTTTTTACAGAAGGCTCGCGCCAATGAAACTTACACCCCTCCTAGGGTAAACAACACATTCCGGACTCAATAGTGCCCTCGGTTTTCCAATCCGAGCAACCTTTTAAGAGATACTTAAGTTTAACTACTAAATGAATAAATTAATTATTTTATTTATCTGTTTAACTTTCCGGTAACGGGAAAGGGGTCCCAACGTCCCGTGATGACATTCTTTATGTCGTTCCTAGGGTAAAAACTTCATTTCGGACCCATCCGTACACCCAGATTTCAGATCCAAAACACTGTTTATGAGTTATCTCATTTATTTGGCATTCCTAGTGTGAACACATTGAAAACATAATTACAGCCACACCACTGCTCGGAATCACACACCGTCTGAAGGTACTTCTCTAGAATAACATTAAAAATATTCCAAATACTTTTATAGAGAAAATAGGGTTCTTACATCATTCCCTACTTCAATATTTCCATACCCGAAAAGAAAACCCAAGGAACAACTCAGGGTTCTAAGACCACATATGGCTCGCATGTACCCTGAAGAACTCTTACACAATACCGCATCACCGCACACTGACAAAAGTATTTGATCTGTTCACGCAAGGTCTATCCTTGCCAATGACATGCATAGGATCATGCACACGTTTTCTCGGGTGAGTCACACTGGAGAATATATGCACCAAAACCAGCCTTTGGGGTTAGGGAAAGGTTGTAGGAAACCTCGTTATCCCTTCGCATGGCCTCAAATGGCCTGAAGGTCCTCAGGGGTATCTCACCTCCCCGACCGAATCCCTATGTCTCACGCCACAACTGGAATCACCGTTGGACCTGGGACAAAGGCTGGTAATTCCCTCCTTTAGAATATCCATATGGTGAAACACCCAAGGATATATGATCATGAAAGGTTTCATAATTGATGTCCCATGACCCAGAATCTCTTAGAAACTCGAAGAGTGAAGGATTCGACATCATTGACTAAAAAAAAGGTCCCACCCCTTCTATTCCACCAACACGGGGTTACACCGATGGCCCACATCACCATGGTAACAACTCAAGAAAGGAGTAGGGAGAAAATCACATCACGCAAAGAGTTTAACAATTCTACTGCAAAAAGTAGAATAGTTGTAGAGCGTACCTCTTATCACCTCCTGCTCTACTGGATCGTAGACATCCAAAGCCCACGGATGTCTGTGGTCCCAACTGTCAGTTCTTGGATCCTGATATGGACCTCTTGGTGGTGATTTGAAGACCTTATAAGGTCATCCTCCACTTCTAGCTCCTCCCTCCCCTCTGCATGAACCACCTCTTTGGGAGCTACTCCGATCCCGACATTGCCTCTGCCACGGTGGTGCACCTTCTGCCTACCCAATATTCTCTGTAAGCCTTGACAGGCAGTCCCGTTCAATGTGACCTTTCCCATCGCAAGCATCGAACTGAGGCCCTCCAGGCTCCACTGGTTCCCTCCAGTGCCACTGTGGTGTACGACCATGCCCCTAAGTCTAATTATCAGAAATCTACCTACGTCGAGTTTCTATCAGTCGATGACTACTAGCTGCATCAGACGTCTCAGCTCCATCGTGCCTACTGCCACCACCAACTATAAAGCATGCCAGGAAGATCTCTGCCACCAGTGCCTTCCCTAGCACCCCAAAAAATTTTGGAAATGCACAAGGGTACTATGATGGCATGAATCTCTCTGTGGAGACCATTCTCAAACTTCTATGGTCGGAACTTGTCATCGTGGACCAAGTCCAGGTAAAAACAAGCACGATCTATGAAACTAGTCGCATACTCAGTCACAATCATCCCTCATTGCTGAAACTGAAGGAGCTCCTGGATTCTAATGGAGTGTAATAAGGAGGGGAACAACTCCTAATGAAACAACAACTGAAAGTCACCCCAAGAAAGTGACGTATCGTCAAGAAACTGTGTCACCAGACTCCACCAACGCCATGATGCTCCGCAAAAAAGGTTGGCGACCAAAGCCATCATAAGATCTTCCAGCGTCTGCACAAGCCTGAAAAGGAAAACCACTATACCAATCCAAACCTCTACTATCTGAGGGTCTGGCTCACCCCTTAACCTCAGCGGTCTCTGCCGCTGGAACTCACGGAGCACGCTCAACCTGCGATCAAACTCAGTCTGCTCTACTGAAGCTGTCTGCTGCTCAATAGGTGGGGGTACTGCTACAGACCCACCCAGAGAAAGGGACTCACATGATGGGTCCTGGACTGAGGCCTCATAGCTCACAGGTTCTTCATCACGAACCAAAGATGGTATATTGGCTGGTTGTCTTCGTGGAACCATCCTGAATATTATCAAGGAGTGCTGCAGTAAGGTGATCATATGTGTATATAACAATAACGACCATCTGGAGATGAATCAAGAAGTACAATCAAAGACTCAATCCTATGTGATCCAGAAACCAATTTTCCCAGCAACGAGTGTCTTAGCACGCCGAGTCAACAAGCGGGTTATCAGGGTCCTAGTGAATGGATATGTCAGCCACTGCACCATCACTGGACTCCCTGGCCTAAGAGCCACTCTCGAGACACGTTAACACTATTGCCCTAAATCCCAACCAATTCCTTTTTTAGGGACGTCCAAACAATGTCTCAATGAACGAACCACATCTGATACCACTTTTTCGCGACCCGAACCTACCCGGGCTCGAGCCGTAACTTCCCCAAGCCCGACTCTATAAGCCAGGGGATGGAGACAAGCACCAAATGCTAAAAAACATGGGGAGGGCTTTAACTAAGTACCTGTACACACACACACAGCCCACTCAATGCAATAGTGCAGAGTAAAAAGAGAAAGTAAATGATCAACTACTATAAATAAACCACAGAGTGCATTGACCTCTAAACAATACAAAGTAAGTGCTGAAGGTAAACCGAATATGAAAAGAGGAAAACACGCGCCCAACTAGAAAAGTGCCACGACCCGACACCGTGTAAAAAAAAGTAAAACAGCTGATGGGTCCCACACCTGGAACCTAACTATGAACTCCATACGTGGTCTAGGCACCCGAAATCATAAGCTCTACTGAAGTGACGATTAACTTGTTTGTTGTCTGCAAGGGCACACCAAGTGCAGGGAAATCACAAGAAGGTGTGAGTATAAAAATATCAATAGGATGCCCCGATGGTTCAAGGGAGAAATAAAGGAGGTATTGAATAGGTGAACAGTAGATAAAACATGGAAAAGTAAATAAGTACAACTGAGAGTGCAGTATAGTGTACAGCTCAACCCAACAAGAGGATGGAAGTAGGCTCGTCGTAACACAAGGAGCTATAAACGGTGAGAAGATAAACTACTCATCGAGTCTTCGCTACCTATAGAAGGAGAGTAGACTTGTACAACCATGAGAAACTAGACATGAAAGCACGTGGCATACCCCGAACGTCTTCATCTGTCCAGTAATAAGAGTAACAAAAACCCAAGAAGTGGGTACTGGAACAAGTTTTACATATATATAACCATATGATCAATCAAGAAGCCCGAACAAGATCGTAAGGGGATCTCTATTCCATATCTGATCCTAAGAAAGTCAGTAGCCAATATTCCCAGAAGTAATCACCATCGATGCCCAGCATCCCGCACGTCTGCCCCGAATTGTAAGTCAAGGGGCTCAAATCACCACAACTTGACACTAACTTCTTATGGCGGCACTGAATCCCCCTCACGGTTTTAGGTCATGTCTCAAGGATGCATCTCAGTGGGGAAAGTTCCCCTCGTACTTGAGAGTTTTGGGCAACGTCAAACCACACCTCGTCACTTCCTCGCAGTCGAGAGGTCTCCTCAAAGTCGACAGGCGACCCCATGCCCAGCCCCACTGGAGGGTTATCCCTGAAGTCGATGGGTTCCCACTGGAGGGAGACTCAACAAGAGTCAACGAGTGCCACACTTCCTAGT
This sequence comes from Viscum album, assembly GCA_963277665.1. Classification (NCBI taxonomy): domain Eukaryota; kingdom Viridiplantae; phylum Streptophyta; class Magnoliopsida; order Santalales; family Viscaceae; genus Viscum; species Viscum album. Next base: position 1,520,010,434 of record OY728123.1, on the reverse strand, counting down.
CCCATAAAAGGGTACTCCACTGTAGGGAGACCCAAAAAAAGTCATCGACAGGTCCCAATGCCTAGTCCCGTGAAACGTATCCACTAGAGGGAGGCCGGGAATCGCCAACGAGGACCACTTATCAGCCCAGCTAGAGGTAAACCCATCACCAGGGACCACTTCCCATCCCTACTAGAGGTAAACCTGAAACCGCTCTGGCCATCCCTACTGGATGGTACAATTCTGGCCATCGCTGCTGGATGGTAACCCACTTGCCATCCCTGCTGGATGATAACGCACTGGCCATCCCTGCTGGATGGTACCGCACTGGCCATCCCTGCTAGATGGTACAACTGGACACCCCTATTAGAAACAACCTCCTGGGTAGAGAATCGGTGCCAACGTAATGTGTTGGTCACACTGAATCCACAAGAAATCTAACAGGGAACACTAAGCAAATCTTCCGGCCAAACCATCGAGAACAGAACCAGAGACAACCACTCAACCCTGCTGGTCAAAACCAATGTGAACAGGATGAGGGGGGAAAACCACTCAACCCTGGTGGTCAAACAAACGAGAACAGAACCCAGGGAAACTCAACCCTGCTGGTCAAACATACGATAACAGAACTAGGGGAAACTCAACCATGCTGGTTAAAAAAACTAGAACAGAACCAGGGGGAACTCAACACTTCTGGTTAAACAAACAAGAACAGAGGGACCTTCTACATCGCGAGAGGTCAAGGGTACGCAATGTAGATCGTGTAACACACATGGGTACCACACGACGTGTGGCCCCAAGTCAACTCCAACCAAGCGCACAAATGTTATCATGTACAAACAACCACATGTACCTCCAAGAGTTCCCATATACTCACAGAGTATACCAATTTTCCATACCAAAGTCTATTGTGCACACGGAACCCAACGTCAATGCGAAGGGAATAAACGTAATAACTCTAACTTTCCACCTCATCAGATGAGGTACAACCAACTACATCTCTTCAAACATTTACTTCACTCACATGGGATTGCACGCGATCACACGCCAACGGTTCTCTTCAAACACGGCAGAGGGATCCACCATCGGTACACCTTTCATGGTTCCATATTTAAATGAGGTCTCTAATGAGGATCCTCACATCCAAATGGTTCATTCCGTTGTAATCCTCATAGAGAAACAAGCGAGATAGATTATTTACTCACCTTCAATGGACATCCGACGTAAAAGTAGTTCAACAATGCATTTCGTCTAAACAACATCTCGTGGTCCTGAGCCTCGGCCCCGAAAACAGTCTGGTGCACCGCACCATTGAGATCCCCTCATGAAAACACGTCTAAAGGACTTCTCACTTGAGTGGAATGGATATCCGGATAAAAATATGCATTCTGACATACCGAACATGAGAGGTGCTACATTGGACCCACATCCCGGTCCCGAAGCGCTTCCAACGTATCGTACCATTGCGATCCTCTTGAAAAAGTAGACAAGATAGACTGTTCAATTGTCCAAAACGGGCACCCAGTGATAATGGAGGAAATCACTGTTAACTCCCAAAATGGCCCTTGCGGTGCCCAAATCAGTGTGCTGGATTAAAGTGGCCAGATTGCACCATTGCAATGCCCTATGAGAAACAACCCTGATCGACTACTCGCATGCCCCGAACTGACGTCCTCTGAAAAAGTTTCAAAAATCTGGGTGCAGCTTGAAAGATGGGCCATGGGGCCCACACATCAAAACTGGTTTCAGCACCTGAAACCACCGTGGAAAAATTCTTCTCAACGCCAGGGTCTCAATGCCATTGACGGCGCTCAATTCAGACTTTGGATGTGTTTGCGCCGTCCCAAACAAAACCCCACGGAAAAACACCAATTCACTTAAAGGAGTTTCATGCCTCCGAGGCCCCTCATTTCGGGAATTAAAACACCCAAAAACATCTCTAAAATTTCATCTCAATTCAAGGAACACGTCACCACAGAATGCGCCTAAATCGGGCGCCCTGTGAATGATTTATCAGTTATAAATCATTTCCATAATAATAATAATAATATTATTATTATTATTATTATAAATTTATTTTTTATTCTGTTTTTTATGTTTCCACCAACCGGCCAGTGCCGGTCAGCTGTTTTTCCATGCAGAGACTCGCCGCTAGCGGGTCCGAGGTCTCCCACGGGGTCCCGTCGCACGAACCCAGCTTTGCAAGCCCGCCGGTCGGCCGACCTCTCCCTCCCGCTGTCACCCCCAGTTGAGGCCCACCGCACGCAGGAGCTTCGCCGCTCCACCGTCTACGTCCACGGTCACCTCCATGCTCCATGTTCGCACCGTGCACTGCCACCATACAGCACTGCCAAGGAGCCGGCAGACTACCCTTCTGTCAAGCTGACGCAAGCCGCCGCTGCCAGGGAGCCCCCCCCCCCCCCGCCGCCTTGCTCCGCCGTCGACACCCGCCGACCGCCGCGTTGAACTACCAGAAAGGACCTGGACCGTCGGAAGAACACCCTAAAACCTTCTGATTTAAGTAGACGACTGCGAGCGCATCGGGACTCGGATTTTAAAACTAACATATGCATTGGATAGTTTAGAAAAACTACTACGCAACTATGGGCTTTTCTCGAAGATGAAACAGAGATTCAAAGCTTAAAATAAAGCTCAAAGATGATGATATGGGGAAATTAAAACGAAAACGACAGATCCTACCTCATGGGCGTAGCCCGAAGCATCGCAATAAATCCTCCATCACCGGATCCATAGATTCCTTGGAGAGGAGGAGGGATGAGGGTGAAGATTCCTTGGTTGAGTTCCTTCTGCCAAGGAGAAGACAAATGGGGAAGGAGGAGGGTGCTGAGTGTTTAAATAAGAAAACACTTAATAAAAACATAATTAATTTTAAACACTCCCAAATTGTCCCGCATCAGAAACTATCAACGGGGTCGAGGATAAGCCTCCCCTAGGGTAAAAACCACCTACCGAGGACAACGGAGGTCTCGTAATTTTAATCCAATCTTCCATTCGAATGTTATAAAACATAATGCTTGAGGCTGCTAATTTATGAAAACTACCATGGCGGAATTTTTCATCGAAGGGCCATGCCCGAGAAAGTTACACCCCTCCTAGGGTAAACGAAACATTCTAGACTCAACAGTGCCCTTAGTTTTCCAATCTGATCTACCGTTTAAGAGATAATTGAGTTTAACAATTAAATGATTAAATTAATTTATTTATCCGTTTAAAGTTTTGGTAATGGGCGAGGGGTCCCAATATCCCGTGCCGACATGCTTTATGTCATTCCTCGGATAAACACCCCATTAAGGACCCATCTGTCCACTCAGATTTTTGATTCGAAACACGGTTTAGGATTTATCCCATTTATTTGGCATTCTCAGTGTGAACACACTAAAAACTTAATTCTGGCCACACCAGGGCTCAGAATCGCACTCCGTCTGAAGGCGCTGCTCTGGAATAACATCAAGAATATTACATAGTCTTTTATAGAGAAAACCGGGTTCTTAAACTCAAGGTCATGATCATAACTGATGTTTAACCGAATCAAATAAAATTGAATTTAGAAACCCATTACCTTCTTTAAGACTTTTCACTTTCATACTTTATATACCACAATAGTATTATGTTAATTATTTAATTTCATAATAGGTTTTTTTTGTAGTTTTATTTATTTTACTTAATTTACAGTCATGTTATATTAATTTATTTAATAATTTATGTTCACATCATACGATTTGATGATATTTATTTCGTATTTCTTAAATGACTTTGGTATATGGACTATGACCAACATGTTAAGTATTTAATTATCTCAAAATAACAATCATTAAATAATTACAATTTTTTAAAAATAAATTATAATTTTTAACATAATCATGAAATATAGTTATCAAAAAATGACTAAATTAAAATCAAATAGAAGTTAAGTTGTATGTACGCATCTGTAACAAATCCATTTTAAATCATGAATACAGGAAAAAAGTTGTGTATTATATTATATTTTCAGAATGAAAATAATGTCATAGATACCACATAATTTAGTTTTATTTATTTATATATATCATTAATTTGATTTTGTGATGAATAATGAGTCTCATCATTTTTTGGAAATGTTAGTCCACAAGTACGCAAAAATGACATTATAATTTTTAGTGAATGGAAATATAATAAAATAAATGATATATAATATTTTTATAATGATATTTATATAATTTATGTCATATAAATACATTAAAACAATTATTATTATCATTCAAAAGAGGTGCTGATAGAAAAAAAATTAAATTGGTGTGTGAGGTGGCAGTCCCTCGTATACATGAATGATTGATTAATTAAAAATTTTATAGAAATGGATATGTATATTAGGTATTCAATTTTCATATAAGAATATGATTATATAAAAGTTACTAATGTTATTTTATTATAATGTTTGATTAATATATTATTTATCTTAAATGAGAAAGTCAAAAAACACTTGATTAAGAACTATATAACTTCTTTTAAAATCATCTTATGGTTCACACAAAAATCTTAACTAGGTATGTTTAATGATCACACAATGTCCTCTAAAACAAGGGAAGGGATGTAGGGAAGGAAGAATTGAAAATATTGATTGAAAAAGTCTCATTAGGTGTGTACATGTGACGATATGGGGTGCCATTTTAATAGTGAGAGAGGAAACCCACATGCAAAATTTCCAAAATTATACAAGAAGATAAATCCATTTTCATGAGAAAGCATCAAAATGGCTATATATTAAAAGGTGGTATTGTATAATGTTAAAATATGTACATAAAATAGTGTTTATAAAATTTTAATTTGAAAAAATATCCTTATATTTTGGTTTAACTCTACATTAAACTTGTTTTGAACATAGACATTATAATTATCTTTCTAAAATGAAATGTTTATTATTTTAGATAAAAGAAAAAAATTTGATCATACATGGAAAATGAATGAAATTTTATACTTTTTATAATCCTAATATTAAAAATTAATTATATTAATTATTTTTATATAATTTAATAAATTATTATTAAATATAAAATAACATTAAAATATTTTTTGACAAAATTAATTCAATTCAAAATTAAATACATGATTTTAATAATTAATTTAGAAAGTAATCCATTTCCAAATAAATAATATATCATCAATAAATATATTTTTTTGGAATGACAACTCATCCCAAATAAATTACTTTTAACAACTTTAAAATTATTTACCTTGATTTTTCCACTGTTTCCATAAGAAAAGTGTCAACATTGTATAAGTATTTAGTTAGATTAATAATCACTAAAAATAAAAAATAAATTACCTAAATTTCATAAAACTATATAATAATAAATATAAATAGTTTAAAATTTATCATAAATTTATTTTTATAGATATGTGAACACATATGTTCTTTTTAATGGTAAGAGAGTGACATTTTGTATTTTTATTTTCTCATATTATTATATAGGCCACTTCCATGGAATATTGTCCCATAAATAATTTAACATAAAGCCTATAATGATAATGTTATAAATAAATTCACACAATAATAAAAAATTTGAAAGAATGTGGTGATATTATATAGTTTAAATTTTCACTAAACTGATATACACTTTTTCTGTAGAGAATTATTTTACTATTCTACTATTAATTTTGTCCAAAAAAATAGTGTAAATACATAATATTTAGTATGATGATTCAAAATTTGGAATTAATTTTATTAAAATAAATTCATTTCTCTTTAAGAATTTAATTTATAATTTTTCAAATGAGTATCATTGAAAATGATTTTTTCCATGAAATACATTTTGGAATTAATAGCTGGTCTTATATTAGATATATGACTAGAAATAATTATCATATGAATTTAAATACATATAAATAGATATATAATAACTAAATTTATATAATATAATTATTTATTTGTAGTTATGTTAATTAATTAAAATGATGAAACATTATATACCTAAAAACTCATGCGAGGAAATTGTGTTTTAAAGATAAAATCTAATCTTATACCCAAATCATGAGAATTGATGACTTAAATGAAATTGATTATATAATTAAAAAATATTCATATTTAGCTTTATGAAAAAAAGAAAAATATAATTTTACATTAATACTAATTTATTTAATTAAAATAAATGAAAATATTTTGAAATTTTGAAATTTTTACTATTCATTGAAAAAACAATCATTTCATCGATTGCCAAAAAATTTAAACTATTTAAATTTTAATATAATGGGTTTAAAAATAGTGTTAATTGAATTAAATAAAATTTATGAAATTTAGGTAAATTAATTACAATATTGTATCATATTAACAATAAATGTAATTTTAAATAAAATGTAGTTCTAAAGCATTAAATGTATTTTCTGAAGTTTGTGTTATAATTTCATGTGAATTAATAAAAATATTTGTATTTATTAGTAAAATTTTATATATATATATATAATGTGTTAAATCCAATTTTTACCCACAATTCAACAATTATGTTACCATGATTATATTTAAATATTAATATTTTTGTTTCATGTAGGTTTAGGGTTCTACGTCATTTAATCTATAGAACATAATTTTATTCTTTTAAGTATTGGGGTTTCATATTCTAAAAAAATTACAAAAACATAAACCATGAAATTACATCTTTTTGATCGATGTTTTGATATTTTAAAACTCCTATATTGAAAACCCATATAAGAAATGGTTAACAAAACATTCTGTTGAAAAATGAGAAGGTGAAGTATGAAGGTCATCTAAAAAATACAAGGTTAGGTTTAAAAGTATAAAAACAATAGTTTAAAGGGGAAATATATATTTGGAAGAAAATAAAAATTCCAAAATATTTATGGATAGGGACATAGATCATTTATCAAAATAATGTGAATGATTAGGAGAAATTTAATGACCAAAAAATCACAAACCAACGTGTTGTGCAGAAGACCACTGATTATTCATGAATAAATATAACATGGAATAATTTTCATTTAATGTTCATTTTTATTGATTAGTAGAATGAATTTACTTATATTCTAATAAAATATGGAATATATACGTACTGTAAAATTAGAATTTCGCTATTTAATCATGTTTCAATTAATCACACGTCTTCCACCAATCTAATAGTATCGAGGATTGATTTTTATTAAGAAATAAAATGATAATATAACATATAAAATAATTTAAAAAATGATAATAATTTATTCCTCATTGATTTAGATATTAACCATCATTATATTTATTTTCACAAGGTATGATAACTTCCAAAATTAGTAAACCATCATACAATTTAATACCAAATTAATCATTAAATCTATAACAATATCACTAAAAGTTTATCATAAATCATTATATAAAACAATCACCATAAAATTCAATCAAATAATCCTTAAAAAATTTAAAATGACAATATTTAATTTTTTTTATCACATATTTGTAAAATAGTTTTTTTAAAACAATGTTTGATAGCATATACGATACACAATATCAATCCTATACAAACCCTAAAATATTATCATTTAAATATGTTTGTTTTAACCTAACCATTAAATTATTGGGTAATAATTTTATTAAACAAATAATTAAATACATATAAAGGACATACTCAGTGGAAATGAATTTTTTAATTCTCAAAAATTAAGTACTCAATTTTCAGTAATGTTATTTTATGTTTTTGAAAAATATTTTCTTAAAAAATAATTTATATTGATTTTTATGGCGTAGTAGTATAATTAAACCAAGAAAAATTTAAAAATAATAATTAATAGAATAATTATAAATTATAAATTATCAAATAAAAATTAACTTAGGGTTATTTATTTATTTTTATAAAAAATAAATTTTCATCGAATAGTTTAAAGTACATATTACTTTCAAAAATAGATTTGTTTCAAGGATTTAAAGACTAACATTGAAATGTTAATTTTATTAATGTGAAAATAGTGAAATTATATTATTAATATCCAAATATATTGATTGGTATCAATTGTTTACTGAGTGGGGTTTATAATTATAGTTATACATTGAAGGATTTTCTAGAAAAAATTTCATAGTTCAGAAAAGCGGTTTCAATGAATTGTCTATAAATATTTTTAAATTATCTTCATCCAATTTTACTAATTGGATACAATTTATTCTATAATTTTAATCAATGAGTTATAATTTTGTAAATAGTTACCTTTTTTCATTATGAAATGTAATAGTGGCAAAATTTGTCACCTCACTAATGGGTAAACAGGTTATTCTAGGTCAAAAAAGTGAACTACCACAATTTTTAATAGTAATTATTATAGTATGAATTAAATTAAAAACTAGTCATATTAATTCTAAAATGTATTTTATTAATGGTTGTTTTCTATGAATATTACATATTTAGTATTTCATGACCAGAAAGTTAAAAATGTATCTCTATTAGTTTAAAACATCTCTTATATAACCACGTAAGGAAAAAATAAATTTATAAACCAATATAAATGTCTAATTTTATATTTAAAAAATTAATGTCATGATATAAATTAATTTGTAATTTATATAAATTATTTAATTAAAATAAATTCTTGTGCAATGCAGATACAATATTTTATTTAATTAATATAAAAATTAGATGAATTAACTTAAATATAGTAAATGTGTAATAATATTAATAGTTTAACATTTCAAATGAATTTTTTAGATATTTATGAAATATTATGTATTTTTTACAACATTATATTTAAAATCACCCATTTTAAGGATTAATTCTAATACAAATTAGATGAATAGAATTGAAAATTAAATTAATGATATTTATAATAAATAATATTTTGATAAATTAATTAAAATCCATTAAAACCAGATATTCATTCAAATTAATGAAATATGGTTTCAAAAATAATTCATGGTTCATTATTGGTTGTTTCAAATTTTTTTATAAACAAGTTAACCCACAATGGGTAGGAAAGTTTAATTTTTCTGTAATTTCCAAAAGGGTTAACTCGTGATCAAAACTAAATATTATGTCTAAAAATATACCACAAAATTTTATTAATTTTGTTTTATGAGATTCATGTGTCTTAAAATCACTATATATTTTAATCTTATCAATTTTGATCCATTTTATAATAAAAATATAATTTATATTAATATATTATTTTAAGAAATTCTAATATTACCTTCCACTTGATTATAAAAAGACGCCTCTCCATGCACTTACTTACACAACCTATAGTAATATTGGTAATCCAAAACAAAAAAAAATATCTTATAAAAATAATTATCATGGTTATGGAGGAACCTTTCTCCTTAAAATTTTAACCATTGGATACATAACAGGAGATCTAATGGAGTTAATCCAAATAAGTGTTAATCGCCTTAAACGATCAATTTATTTATAATTATTCCTTTAGAATAGTTAAATATATTTTATATATCATAAAATGGTAAAATAAGTATCCTAAATTTTCTAAAATTTTATCATCTCTATGAAACCACCATTATTTACCCACTTTCCCATTATGTGTGAAATGCAATTATCGCTCATGCATACGCACGACTTACCTTATCCACAATGTGACACAATTAGTTTTTAATCATTGTTATTTATGGATGAGATTTATGATGTGTATCATGATTATATGTGACATTAAAAACATATTTATAATATATAATAATAATATCATATCTTCATTATTACCTTCCATTCTGTTAGGGAATAATAACTTCGCTCATGTGTGGATGTAGACTACCATCTCAACAGAGCGATATGATTCATTATTCACGGATATTTTACACGGATTGGAATGATGAATGAGTAGATTAATATATATGATTTATTTGATATAATAAGGATTATGTAATGTGAATTATTATTTACCTATTTTCATTCCATCTATCAAAAATTGAATCATCGTTTGTGTGTGCGTACAACCTACCGACTCTATGAATGGTGCAATTCATTTCTCAATATATATCATTTATGGAATAATATAAATACATATATAATAAATATATAATAAATATATAAGATATATTTATATAATTCATAATTTGATTAATATTATGGAAACTTTATCAATGGGTATATATAAAAACTACTGACAAAACACATACAATAAAAATGAAATTGTTATTACCTGAAATAATTATATTAACAATGAATTTTTAATAAATTGGTGATAAACTATCATTTAAAAATCATATATGGTACGATATATTTGATTGTGGATTTTGAATATATTTATAATAAAACTATATTAATAGTACATGAGGATTGTACACATAGAAATGATGTCCTACATGAGGTAATAGTTTCTCGTCACACTTTTACTTCCATGAGACCTATGTCATATTCACTGAAAATTATTATTTTTTGATGTATATACCTCTCCCATTGTAATATTATTTCACAAATATGTTTACCAACATGGTATTTAGTTTTTCATTGGATATTATTTTATTTATAAGGGTTATGATTCCTGTTTTACCTCATAATTAAGGGTTTATTTTACAATGTCATCATTATTTTAGATTATTTATTTATATGAATCAATATGATCAATAGATTTATATTTATCACAAAAATATATGTTTAAATCTCATATTTTTATTTTTTATTTTTTAATATAATATTAACTTTTTACACACTTCGGTTATTAAAATTATTTTGAATTATTTTCGATAAGATGACTTTATTTCTCTGTTTGGTCAAAAATACTTTTTTATCAATGTCTATTGTTGCAAAAAAATATTTTCATGAATTTTTTAAAAATTATACATATAACGAACCATACTTTACATAAATTTTTAATACTTAAAAATTGAAGTACACTTATTACAACATATAACAAAACCATGAAAGGGCCGTATAGGTATAGTGTCTTTAGAAACTAGGAAACAAAAACAACTGGTTCATAGATCATCTACACTATCTCGCTTTAATTTTATCATATCTAGAGTCCCTTTTGGAATATCTTACTTAATACCTTTCTTCTTGACAGGGGAAAATAAAACATACAAAAGGGTGATCTCAAATGCTCAGTAAGGGTAAACAAAAGAAATATCAGTCATATCAAATTTTTAAGAACATAACATTTTGAAAATCTTATCCTGCAAAAGAGATCATAATATCATGAAATGGGATCAATAATAATAGTGAAATGTAATCGAAATAATCATAACTTAAAACAAGAAACTTTGTTGCATACACACATAATCATATAGAATCATTTATTAGTAGTCAAGACTCATTGCAAAGAATAACTTAGCAGACAAACTCAATTTCTGAACCGAGTTCACTCCTCATTTCAGTCCTGTTTCACTGAACCAGATTAACTTTCCCTTCCAGCCATATCTTCATCATGAGATATAAATATTTACCCAATATTTGGAGGGAGGTATAGGTCCCACCCATCTCATAATGAAACCATTTTTATGTGTGCCACAAAATCATAAATCATACATCATAGCATAACCCATTTAATAAAAATGGGATTCTTAAACATCGTGCCATCATAACATAAATCATATAAGATAAAAATAATTCATAAAAATAATTCCATAATAACATAATCAAGTCAATGTTAAAATTGGGATATAAATAGAACCCTATATTATCTTATATGGAAAATAATTTTGATAAAACACTTGAACTCCATTCTTCAAGAAAATATCTTTTCTACTTGAAAAAGATTTTTCCTTTCTTAAAATGTCATAAAATATTAAACTAAAAGAAGTTAATTAAAAATAAACTTGAAAACTTGTAAAGTAATCATCATGGAAATAATTTTCTAAAAAATCCATTCATGCCGTATAAGTTAAAAAAACATTCTTCTCGTACTTTGGCCAGAAAAGTCAAAAAGTACCTCGTATGAAAAATGACAAAAGATTTATTTCATATATTTTACTAAAAACAAACCAAATGGGAATATTGGATTTAAACAATTGTAGGAGGAAAGAAATAATATTACATATTTAAGAAACATGCATGTGGATGATAAATATGCCCCAGTAAATTCTGAAGTATAAACAATCTCAGATAAAAATGAGATTGTGAGATTTTCCATTACCTTAGGTCAGATTTTCTTCGTATGTGTCTGAAACTCATGTATAATGATTTAAATAATGTTATTTACTTATTACAGAATCGTACTCATTGTTATGATATCATATATGGTCATATTCTTAGCTTCTTATTAGTAATATTTCATTGTTACTTGTTATTCGGGTGTTTATTTCTTTTTGTTATTATCCATGTTTTTCCGAATAAATTCTTATTATTCTATTAGGTTATAGATACCTCATTTCCAGAATGGTATAAGTATAATATATATCATATTTATTCATTCAATTCATTTATATAATCATTATGCAATGAAGATCATGTAGAACGAGTCGCATCACATCACGGAGACGGTAGGTTGTACGTAGGCACGAGCAATGATGTCATTCCCATGATCGTGCAATTGTATTGAAGTGTTTTTATACTATTTCAGAATCAACATAACTTTATAATAATCATATATTGTTATTCTTTACACCATTATACCCATCCAAGTAAGGTGGTGGTGGAAAACAGATTACACCATGGCGTGGAGATGGTATTCCGTACGTACGGACGCGCGGTGATTTCATTTTCTGTAGGATGGATAGAAGGTGAAATAGGGTTTTTTCATATTAATAATAACATATCAGTATATGAGTGATACTTATGTTATTACTTCATAAGTAAACAACTAAAGAATAGGAAGTAGAAGAATAAATAAAGATAGAATAATCGGTAAGAGATTTTACCTCTTCTTCGACACGCCTCTATGAAAACTCCTCTTAGGGCAATATAATTGGTCTTTGAAGAGGACCAAGACCTCTAGGATGTTTATAGTGAAGTATAGAAGTTAAATAGTCAGTTTTTGGCCGAGCTTGAAGGCTCAAAGTGGTGTAAGGAGGAGAGGGAGGAGGTTCCCCTTTATAAGGGAGGAGAGGGGCACTTTAGAAAAAACATAAACTATTATTTTATTATAAATTCATATTCGATTTTTAATAGATCCAAATTTATTTATTTAGAATCTAAGGTAAGGATGTGTCGAAATCCTCTCAACCAAAGGGTTTTGGACATCTTTAGTTTACTATTTTAACCTTATCATTTATATTTAACCCTAAGTTAAATAATTTAACTTTTACCGGGTCTTCTTGATTTCCTAAATTATATGGTTAATAAACTTAATATAACAAGCCAAACGACCCCAAGTTGTTAATATTTAATAAATATAACCATTTATAAGTAGATTTTTAGGAATAACATAACAATTAATAATATAATATTTGTTTTAAAAACTATTTTATGTCAATGTTGACACTATTTGGTAATTGATTTTTGTGAAACTTATAACAGCATTATTAGTTCTAAAAAAGTTAATTAAATAAATAATAATATGTCATATTAACCTATAAAATTAGTGTAATTCTAAAACAGTCTCAAATTACATTTATTTGGGTATTTATAATATCAATTATGTTAATATTTCCTTAATAAGGTAATTACTGCATCATCATTATGTCATAAATAAATTAAATTATTTAAAGTCAAAAAATTATAAATAAAATATCATTATGTAGGAAATAGTTTTAGCTTTATATTTAATATTTATAGTCGAATTTTTCTTATGTATTACCCTATATTAAAAATGTTTTAGTTATTAGACTTTGATTTTAACTATTTTAACTCTTTTTTAAATAAAATAATATTAAATATCCACATTTAATAAAAGTGGACCTGAATGGTCATATTTTATTCCTAAGGTTGTTTACGGTTGAATTAAACTTATCCAATAGAATTATAACATGTCTTAGGGTAATAATAATATCATTTTCCCCCTTAGTTACCCTATTTACTTTTAACCGTGGTAAATAAAAGTAAAAACATACTATTCAAAAAAAATTATTTTTATCTTATTGAACCACATTTTACTCCTTGATATTAACCGTGCCTCTCGGATTTTCAAAATTCCACTCACAGAAGAGGTAAAATTATGTTTTATGTACATTTGCAAATTCTCTTAGGAGGTGGGTAAAAGACGGTGAAAAGTTAAAAAAAATTTATATATCCAAAATTATTATAAAATTACTTCAATGAATTAAATTGAACTTATATAGGTATTATGTATCAATTTTGACCTAAAATAAATTAAAATAAAATAAATAATTATTTAAATAAAAATTCGGTTTTTAAATAGTAACCCAGTGTTTTCACTATTCATAAAAAATTGAATGTTTTCAGAAAAATTCCAAAATTTTACCCTAGGCTAATTTCGACATTCCGAATCCAAAAATGAAGTCCATTTTTAAATATAAAATTTATAAAATTTCAAAAAGTTGGTATTACTATTCATAACGGCTAGTTTATATAATATTTTAATAGCATATCGTTGTTTTATGAAACTCAGTATTGCGTACAACGCAAGCTATCGAGGAAGGTCGCGATTGCGTGTAGAGAAAGCCAAGATAGTGTTGTGTGTAGTGAAAGAATCCTTTGATGATGTATATAACATAAAAACAAAATATTTCTCATAAAAATATCTGGTGTTACATTCTACCCCCATTAAAATGAATTTCTCCCTCGAAATTCGTTACTTTGTAACAAACATATGAGGATACCTCTCCCTCATCATATCCTTAAGCTCCCATGTAGCTTAATCTAATTGGTGGTTCCTCCATAAAACTTTCACCAAGTGAGTGGTCTTGTTCCATAGAACTTTTTCGCTACGGTCCAGAATCTCTATCGTCTGTTCTTCAAAAGAAAGATCATGCTCCAGCGGTACAACTTCTAAGCTGAGTACATTTGAAGGATCGAGTATGTACTTTATCAGGAGAGATACATGGGACACATCATGAACTTGAGAGTGATTCGGTGGAAGCGCCAATCAGTAAGCTACCTTCCCAACACGATCCAGTATTTCGAAAGGACCGATATACCTAGGGCTCAACTTTCCGTTCATTCCAAATCTCATTACTCTCTTCCAAGGAGATATTGATAAGAACACATTATCACCCACTTAAAACTCTAGGTCATTTTTCGATTATCGGCATAACTTTTTTTCGACTCTAAATGCTCTTTTTTGTGGTTGAATAGATCGGACCTTTTCTTCCACCTAATCAACAACCTCAGGTCCTAATAGCTCTCGTTCCCCAACTTCATCCCAGCAAGTTGGAGTCCTGCATTTCTTTCCATAGAGAGCTTTATAAGAAGCCTTCTGAATACTAGAGTGAAAGCTATTATTATAAAAAAAATTCCACTAAAGTTAGGTGTTGATCCCAACCTCCTATCAAATCCATAGAACAAGCTCTTAACATGTCTTCTAGAGTTTGAATTATCCTCTCAGACTGACCGTCTGTCTGAGGATGATAAGAAGTGCTGATACTCAACTCTGTATATAATGTATACTGAAGAATTCACAAGAACATAGAGGTAAACCTCAGATCCCGATCAGATATAATGGAAATTAGTACTCCATGCAATCTTACCACTTCCTTTACATATATCCTGGAATGCTGATCTAGAGAGAAATCTTCTTTAATAAAAATGAAGTGTGCTAACTTCGTAAGATGATCAATTATAACCTAGATAACATTATTGCCTTTGGATGTTTTAGAAAGTCCAGTGAAAAAGTCCATAGTGATGTTTTCCCATTTCCATTATGGTATGGGTAATGGTTGTAACATCCCCTTATACTTCTGTCTCTCAGCTTTAACTTGCTGACAAACCAATCATCGAGAGACATATTCAACAACATCTCTTTTCATTCCATCCCACCAGAAGTACTCTTTCAGGTCCCTATACATCTTCCTGCTTCCACGATGAATAGAGAATAAAGAACTATGATCCTCATCTAGTAGCTCCTTATTTAATTCTGGGATGGGAGGAACACAAACTCGATTCATGAACATTATTATCCCATCACAATAAAGGTTGAATTCTGAAAATTTCTCACCTTCATTAGTAACTCTACATCTTTTTTCTGTTCCTCTATAATCGTCACATATATAGATGGTTGAACATTCATTTGAGAAAGAAAATATTTTCCCCTTCCATTATAATTCAAAGATCCATCCTTTATAAATCCATTAATATTAGATCATTTTTTATCCGCATCATGGATAAGATAGAATGGTCTTGTCGATTTAATGCATCTGCCACCATGTTTCCTTTCCCAGGGTGGTAATGAATTGATCAGTCATAGTCCTTAATAATCTCCAACCATCTTCTTTGACGCATATTCAGCCCCTTTTGTGTGAAAATATACTTAAAACTCTTATGATCAGTATAAATATCACACCTTTCACCATAAAGATAATGCCTCCAAATCATTAATGCAAAGATTACCGCAGCTAACTCCAAATCATGAGTTGGGTAATTTTACTCATGTATTTTCAACTATCGTGATGCATAAGTTATCACCATATCATTTTTCATGAGAAAACACCCCAATACCTTCATGGATGCATCACTATAGATCACAAACCTTTCTCCACTACAAGGATGTGGGAGAACAGGTGCACCAGATAACATTCCTTTTAAATAAATGAAATTCTCTTTACACTCCCTTGTACAAGTGAACTTAACACCTTTTTGAGTCAACCTGGTGAGTGGATTAGATAATCGTGAAAAATATTTCACAAAACGTCGATAATATCCTGCGAAACCAAGAAAAATTTGGATTTCAGTTACTGTTGTTCATCTCAAACATATTTCAATAACCTATGTTTTTTCTGGATCCACAGATATACCCTCTTTTGAGATTATGTGACCAAAAAATGAAACTTTTTGAAACCAAAATTCACACTTGGTAAATTTGGCATAAAGCTTCTCATTTCTCAGGGACTTCAATACAATTCTCAAGTGATCTTCATGTTCATCCTTTCTCTTTGAATAGACAAGAATATCGTCTACAGAGACCACCAAAAACTGATCAAGATAGTCTCTAAATACTCTATTCATCAGATCCATGAAGATAGCAGGGGAATTAGTAAGTCCAAATGACATCATTATAAATTCATAGTGTCCATACCTTGTACGGAAATCCGTCTTTGGTATATCCTCCCTTTTGACCCTTAATTGATGATACCCTAAGCGAAGTTAAATCTTGGAAAAGTATTGAGCTCCGTGTAGTTGGTCAAATAAGTTATCAATGCGTGGGAGATGATATTTTTTCTTGATAGTGATCTTGTTAAGTTCTCGATAATCAATGCAGAGTCTCATTGATCCATCTTTATTCTTAACAAACAGAACAGGTGCTCCCCAAGGTAATGCAATAGGGTGTGTGAATACCTTATCAATAATCTCTTGGAGTTGCTTCTTCAATTCCTGCAACTCAATTGGGGCCATTCTATAAGGTGTCTTTGAAATGGGCATAGCACCCAGTATGATTTATATTGAAAACTAAACTTCACGATTTGGTGGAAGACCCAAAAATTCCTCTGGAATTTAATCATAAAACTCCTGCACAATGGGTGTATTCTTAATTGTGAGTTTCTCTCTAACCATTTGAGATATATAACCTTCATTTAGTGGAATCAAGACCCATAATATGGAATAAATTTCCACTGGAAGGTTATGTTCATCCTTGAATCCATAGACGATGATAGATTGATCTGGAATATGAAATGTGACTTCCCTTCTATGGAAATAGATATGAGCTCCATATAAAGAAATCCAATCCATGCCAAAAATCACATCAAATTCAACTATAAGAAGGATCACAAGATTTGCAGGAATCACTTTCCCACAAACTTCAATCAGAGATGAATTGTAAACTTTTGATGTGACTGTTGTTCCATTAGGGGTTGTCGCTGCTAACTGAACATCTAATTGTTGAGGTAATATGGATATACCCTTAGAAAATTATTCAGAAATTAAAGAGTGGGTGGATCCAAAATCAAATAAAAAAATTTCTACTTTAGAGTGGATGGTAAGTGTACCTTTCACCACTTCGTTATCGTACTCCACATCACTGATATAAATTGCATGTGACATTCCTTTCTCTTTGGCCTTAAGATTTTATTGACATCAATCATCGTAAAAACCCTTTGATTAGGGCATTGATTGGTATAATGCACCATTTCCTTGCACTTTTAACATTGAATTGTAGGTGGTGAACTATGTGTAGCCTTTTCTTTGTTCACATCACTAGACATCTTCTTCCCATCATCACAGCATTCAAATGCTCAATGAACTTCTTTTCCACATTTGAAACCTTTACTTGTCCCTTTAAGACAACCCCCTCCATGTTTCTTTGCACACATTGAGCGTAAGGGAAAACTCATCTTTTTTTTTCAGTGTGCTCTTTAGATTTCCCTTTGAATTCCATTTTCCTCTTCTTATCAAAACCATATTACTGATTAGTTAATCCAATCTCCATCACAACCTTGAGAGCACATTGAATGATTTCCTCGTAGCTATTTAATTCCCTTATGTCTAATGCCCTTCGATGACTTGGTTTTAAGCCACTAAAGAATCGATCGATCTTACTCTCAGGTTGGATAATAATCCCAGAAGTGTACCTTGCATGTCATGTAAAATTTTCTTCGTAGGTACCAACAGATTCATCATCCTTTTGCTTCATATTAAGAAACTCCTTCTCCATCTTTGTTCAAAGAATACAAGGGAAGTACTTATAGAAAAATAAGTTCTTGAACTCATCCCATTCCATGGACTCAATTTCATATCTTGGCCTCATATTCTTGATAAGATTACACCATTGATAAACTTCACCTTCCAAACGATATACTGCTAAGATGACTTTATCATGTTCAGAACATTGAAGAACTGAAAATATCTTTTCAGTGGTACTGATCCATTTTTCATCCAATAATGGATCAGTAGAACCACTTAATTAGGGTGGATGCTGTCTCATGAAGAATTCAATAGAATGTTGCTCCTTCATTTTTTCGTTTGGAAGTCCTGCATGATTCATATCTTGAGAACATTGTGGGATCATGGCTACAATATTTTCCATTCTAACTCCCATAACTTTTGGTTTCTCATGGGGACAATCATTTCATTTCCCGTCACATTCTACATTAACACGGTTCAGTCGGGTTCCATCCATTGAATAAAACCAAAAAGAATAGTGTGAGAAACAATAATTATAATAGGAAAACCACATAAGCAAGAATATAACTTCACACTTAAGGTCTTATCATATGTTATTCATGGCCATTTCAAAAACACCAAGATTGTGTTCTATACATAGAATTATCCATAGGGTTCTTACTAAGACTTTTCATATCCTAGTTTCCAAAGGTTGAATATAACATCCCTCTAATACCAACTATAACAACCCATACTTTAAATACATTGTTAGTACTTAAAAATATAAGTACACTTATTACAACATATAATAAAACCTTGAAAGGACTGTATAGGTATAGAGTCTTTAGAAACTAAGAAACATAAACAACTGGTTCATAAATCATCTACATTGTATCCCTTTTATTTTTTCATATCTAGAGTCCCTTTTGGCATATCTTACTTAATACCCTTCTTCCTGACCTGGGGAAAAGAAAACATACAAAAGGGTGAGCTCAAATGCTAAGTAAGGTTAAACAAAATAAATATCAATCATATCATATTCTTAAGAAAATAACATTTTGAAAATCTTATCCTGCAAAAGAGATCATAATATCATTAAATAAGATCAATCATAATAGTAAAATGTAATCCAAATAATCATAAATTAAAACATGAAACTTTGTGACATACACAAATAATCATAGAGAATCATTTCTTTTTAGTCAAGACTTATTTCCAAGACTATCTTAGCGGACAAAGTCCATTACTGAACCGAGTTCACTCCTTATTTCATTTCTGTTTCACTGAACCGGATTAACCATCCATTCCAACCATGTCTATATCATGAGATATAAATCTTTTCCCAATTCATTGGAGGGAGATATAGGTCCCACCCATATCATAATGAAACCATTCTTATGTGTACCACAAAATCATAAATCATACATCACAACATAACCCATGTAATAAAAATGGGATTCTTAAACATCGTGCCATCATAACATAAATAATATAAGATAAAGGACTTCATAAAAATAATTACATCATAACATAATAAAATCAATGTAAAAACTGGGATAGAAATAGAACCCTATATTATCTTAGATGGAAAATAATTTTGATAAAATGCTTGAACTCCATTCTTGAGGAAAATATCCTTTCTGCTTCAAAAACATTTTTCCTTTCTTAACACGTCATAAAATTTTAAACTAAAAGATGTTAATTAAAAATAAAATTGAAAACATGTAAAGTAAAATTCATGGAAATAGTTTTCTAAAAAATCCATTCATGCCATATAAGTTAAAAAAATCATTCTTCTCGTACTTTTCCCGAAAAAGTCAAAAAGTTACTCGTACGAAAAACGACAAAAGATTCCTTTCATATCTTTTACTAAAAACTCACCGAAGGGTAAAATTGGATTTAAGAAATTTTAGGAGGATATAAATAATATTACATATTGAGGAAACATGGATGTGGATGAAAAAAATTTCCCAATAAATTCTGAAGTATAAACAATCTCAGATAAAAATGATATTGTGAGATTTTCCCTTACCTTAGGTCCGATTTTATTTGTTCGTGTCTGAACCTCCTGTGTAATGATTTAAATAATGTTATTGACTTATTAAATATTCTTACACATTGATATGATATCATGTATGTTCATATTCTTATCTTCTTATTAGTAATATTTCATTATTACTTGTTATTCAGGTGTTTATTGCTTTTTTCTTCTTATGCGTGTTTTGTCAAATAAATTTTTATTCTTCTTTAAGTTTATAGATACCTAATTTCAAGAACGGTGTTAGTGTAATATATATCAAATTTATTCATTAAAGTCATTTATATAATCATTATGCAATGAAGATCATGTAGAACCAGTCGCATCACATCGTGGAGACGGTAGGCCGTACGTACGCACGAGCGATGATATCATTCCCATGATCGTGGAATTGTATTGAAGTGTATGTATAATATTTAAGAATCAATATAACTTTACAATAAAAATATTTATTTGTTATTTACACAATTATACCCATCCATGTATGGTGGTGGTGGAAAAAAGATTACACCACGTCGTGGAGATGGTATTCCGTACGTACGCACGCGCGGTGATTTCATTTTCCGTAGGATGGGTAGAAGGTGAAATAAGTTTGTTTCATATTTATAACTACATATCAGTATATGAGTGATACTTATGTTATTACTTCATAATAAAACAACTATGTAAGAGGAGGTATATGAATAAATAAATTAGAAAGAATCGGTAACAAATTTTACCTCTTCTTCGACACGCCTCCTTGAAACCTCCTCTTAGGGCACTAAAATTGGTTTTTGATGAAGACCAGGACCTATAGGATGTTTCTAGGGAAGTCGAGAAGTAAAATGGGCAGGGTTTGGCTGAGCTTGAAGGCTAAAAGTGGTGTGAGGAGGAGAGGGAGGAGGAGTCCTTTTATAAGTGAGGAGAGGGGCACCTTAGAAAAAACTTAAAATTTTATTTTATTATAAAGTCATATTCGGTTTTTAATAGCTCCAAATTGATTTATTTAGAAGATAATGTGGGGGTGGGTCGAAATACTCTCAACCAATGGGTTTTAGACAAGTTTAGGTTATTATTATAATCTTATCATTTAAATTTAACTCTAAGTTAAATAATTTAACTTTTACAGTGTCTTCTTGTTTTCTTACATTATATGGTTAATAAACATGTTATAACAAGCCAAACGAACCCCAAGTTGTTAATTTTTAATATATATAACTTAATCAAAGTCATTTGGCCGAACCATATATTTTTATGAATAAAATAACAATTAATAATATAATATTTGTTTTAAAAACTATTTTATGTCAATGTTGACACTATTTGGTAATTGATTTTTGTGAAAATCATAACAGCATTATTAGTTCGAACATAGTTAATCAAATCAATAAAATATATGTCAGATTAACCTATAATTTTTTTTAATTCTTTAAATTTCTCAAATTACATTTATTTGGGTATTTATAATATCAATTATGTTAATATTTCTTTAATAAAGTAATTACTGCATCATCATTGTGTCATAAATAAATTAAATTATTTAAAGTCTAAAAATTATAAATAAAATACCATTATATAGGAAATCATGTTGTCTTTATATTTAATATTTATAGTCTAATTTATCTTATATATAACCCTATATTAAAAATGATCTAATTATTAAACGTTGATTTTAACTATTTTAACTCTTCTTTAAATAAAATAATATTAAATGTCCTAATCTAATAAAAGTGGACCTAAATGGTCATATTTTATTCCTAATGTTGTTTTTGGTCGAATTAAACTTATGCAATAGAAATATGACATGTGTTAGGATAATAATAATATCATTTTTACCGTTAATTATTCTATTTACTTTTAACCATGGTAAATAAAAGTAAAAATATACTATTCACCAAAAATTATTTTTATCTTATTGAACCACATTTTACTCCTTGATATTAACCGTGTTTCTTGGATTTTTGAAATTCCACTCATAGAAGTGGTAAAATTATATTTTATATACATTTGCAAATTTTCCTAGGAGGTGGGTAAAAGACGGTGAAAAGTTCAATAAACTTTTTATATATCTAAAATTATTATAAAATGGCTCCAATGAATTAAATTGTACTAATATAGGTATTATGTATCAATTTTTACCTAATATTAAATTAAATTAAATAAAAAATTATTTAAATAAAAAATCGGTTTTTAAATAGTAACCCAGTGTTTTCACTATTCTTCAAAAATTAATTGTTTTCAGAAAAATACCAAAATTTCACCCTAGGCTAATTTCCATTTTCCAAATCCAAAAACAATGTCCATTTTGAAATAAGAAATTTAAAAAATTTCAAAAAGTGGGTATTACTATTCAAAATGGATAGTTTATATAATATTTTAATAGCATATCGTTGTTTTATGAAACTCAGTATTCCGTACAACGCAAGCTATCGAGGAAGGTCGCGATTGCGTGTAAAGCATGCCAAGCTAGTGTTGTGTGTAGTGAAAGACTCCTTTGATGATGTATATAACATAAAAACAAAATATTTCTCATAAAAATCTTGGGTGTTACAATATAATTTTTTTAATGAAATTTGTACTTATTTTTTAATTTTTAAAAATATGTTTGAATTCAAGCTTCTAATGGTTTTTGGATCAAGAAACATTATGATTTTTTTACAAAATGTGAATTTTTTCATATATATGGTCGTAATGGACATTACCATAGTCATTGAATACAATTTCAATAATTTGTAATTTAAAATAATAAAAGTAAAATGTCAAAGGGATTATTTACCAAAAAATGTGGATATTTTTTTAAAAATGATTTCAATGTGAAAATTATTTTTCCTGAAAAACTATTTTAGATAATTTTTTATTTTATTTCATTTCATTGCTGACTACAAACCCATAATATTATTATGATTCAATAGATGTATGTTGTAATGATATCATCTTTATTATTTCTCACAATGGTTTATAATCATTTAGGCAAAATATTTATTATTCGGTACCATTCACAAATTTACTGTAGATGGTTAATGTAATGTTTGTTGATTGGTGAAATTATTAAGATAACATATGACCATTTCCAATATAAATATTTAAATTGATTAATTTTTATCCCTATCATTTGAGTAATGAATTAGTTTTATTATTTGATAGGTAGGGCCTTAAATTATATAGTCTCTCTTTATATCAGATGTTCGAAGTTACAAACTACCATTTTTATATTACTGAGGTCATACTGATTTTACCAGAAATAGTGATTGATTATATATGTGTCTTTAAACAATGACTCAATGGTATGTTTTAGGTATCCAACATTATGCATTACATAATTACCACATCATTAATTGATGTATATGTAATTATTGGAATAATTTTTTTTAAATTGATAGATTTTTACCTCAAAAGATTATTTATGTATAAATATTTGATTATCACTTTTTTTACCATATTATCCATTTCGTTCCCATCATTCACTTTATGAATACTCTTACTAAAAATTTGAGATCAAATCATTATAGCGTTTCATTCCCTGGGATACCATGAGGTATTTTATTATTAACATGTAGTTTTATGATAAAGGGGTCAATGATGTTCAAAAATAAAATACTATGATGTATTTTAAAATTTAAAATTTAATTTTAAATTCCATGTATTTATAATGTTCACCAAGTCTACTAAACTATACAACCTTTGTATATGTGGATTTTATTATCTAGTGACAATGTAATAATGTAAAATTCTTCATTATACTAAAAGGGTCGTGGTACTTATAATAGGTATTTGAATAATATCCACAGAAACCATGGTAAAGAAGTTTCGTAGAACATAGGTTAGTGAACACAACCCTATGAAGAACCTGAATATTATTCCCAATGTAACAATCATTATGATTAGTTTATCATAAATGTTTTCAACTATGATAAGCATTTATGGAGTATAGAAGTTTCTCATTATGATTAAAAATGTTATGATCTAACATAGTGTATTACATTATTTAGAAATCATGTATAGTGGATGGGATAGAAGATGTATCGAAGTTTGTTTTCAAAGTAGGTGTTTCCATTCTCAGAAATATATTAAATCTATAATTGTAGATGAAACTAGTACTAAAAAATTTACAATTATTTATATATAGGTAACTCCAGTTATGATCACTAAAATCCGACGTATGCAGTAGAATATTGATCCAAAATGTGGTGTAAAAATTATAGAGTACCTAATGTATCAAAAACATCTATTTTTAAAAGGGACTAAAAATCTATTTTTATCATAAAAATGATATTTCCTAGTTTGGGAAGTTATTAAATAGAGATGCCTTTCAGGGCAGATAATAATCTCTTAGGTAATTCTAATAAATGGTGGTTATTGATTCAAAAAACTAACTATGGAGAAGAAATATATAACATGGAATGGAATTATTTAATTGTACTCTTATAGGAAAAATATTTCCCCACGATCAATAATAAGATATGGATAAGAAATTATAAATTCATCTATAAAATGAAGAAGAGTATGATTCAATGAATGAATATATAATTACATTGTTTTCATGGAATGGAGATGAATTCATATTTAATACATAGAGAAATGTTGACCCATAATTTAATGGGGCTGATCCAGTACTTCAAATGGGTATATTCTCCAAAACAATGAAATCATTTAGGGACAAAGAATCATGTTCAATAAATAAAGAGGAAGAATTATCCATGAATTATTTATTTTATGAACTGAAATACATGAAATGTATATACGATAAAATATATATTTAATTTTAGGAAAATAAATAAGGATTTAGCACATGTTATAATTGGAGAAAGAAAAAATATGCAGCTCGCTTAAATAGAATGAGATTCTCTTTCTTGTGTGGAGATCAACTACATCAGGTGTAGAAATGAAATGGTGAGAAGGAAACATCTAATATTTAGTTTTTCAACTATATGGAGATGAGGGACTACATGAACCAAATTCCATAATCATAAATAAAATGTTATATAGATGAATATAATGAATAATGGTCAAGCGTATTATATTACGACAACCGATGTGTAATGATTAATGTTCTTCTATATTTGTAATCAAGAATTATATTTTATGAATTATTTAATCAATGATATTCTGGTTATATGAATCGTTACAAAAATATGGATTATACTAAATTATTTTTAATTTAATTATGTGAATCATATGATGAATGGTACCAATAACCATGTAATGTGAATAATGGTAAGGTGTTTGTTTTAGATAATGCATGAAAAAGGAAATTATAACACTTTATTTATCTTGATTTTGAGTTTATAATGTTTTGCAGGAATAAAAATATTTTTAATACATAGAAAACAATTTGGGGTTGTATTTTTGACCATGAAAAAGTATAATTATTTTATTAAAAGGAAATTTATGATGGAGCTTAATAAATTTTGTGATTTATGGGATATATGGAATTATTATTAAGTTAATAGTGATTCCGGTTATTAGAATACATGATCAAGGTATTCACATGATTCGAGTGTGACATTATGGACTTCATTATATTTTATCAGGAATAAATATTGATTGATTTTTTTTAATATGATCGGTAATATTTTAGAGGCTTCTTACGGTAAAATACTATGTAATTGATAAAGTTGAACATTAAATATTATTTTTTTGAGTTTAAAGTATAATTTATCATATTGGATAAACTATGCTGAAAAATTTTTGTTAAATTTTTAGAGGTTTTAGGATTGAATTATTGATATAATGATTTATTAAAATTTATTTAGGAATGAAAAATAAATCTCATACATACTTCTTCTGATGTAAGAGATAAAGTGGAAATTGATTAAGGCACAATTAAATAATGAGATTATTCTAATGAAATGGAGACAAATCGAGCTATTTTATTTCCTTATAATCTATATCTAGATAGTATAATACTATCCTAGAATTATTAAAATGAACATGAAATAAAAAAATTATCCATTTACTTTTCTTTTCGAGAAATCAGTGGTAATTTATCCCATCATATATTCATTGTTTTGTAATCGTTAAGTTTCTCATGGAAATTATTTTTTCACTCTAAATCAGTACATGGTCATTAGTCTTCTATTCCATATACATATTTATACTTTCCAATAATGTTCTCCTATTTGGAATCCTAAATTTTTGATGAAATTCAGATTTCAATTTCCCTATTTTAAGAAAAGGTTTTATTAACTCTTAATACGATGTGTCATTTCTAACCAGGAGTCTTAGAATTTCAAACCATTGATTACAAAATACAAGTTCAAATTTAGAGGTAAAATTTCATTTAAATAGAAACAATGTTACACTTTGATATTTGAAAATAAAATTATGTTAGCTAGAGTATAAACCACACAACACCGATTCTAAATGAACCTGAATATATTATTATCTAAATATGGAAGTTATGACATGGTTTTTAATTTGGTGGGTAGGAATAATATTGAAATAATTATGAAATATATAAAATTTCTATACTCAAGTAAAAATCATTAATTAATTATTAAGAAATAAGTATAAAATTTCCTATAATTTCATTTTATGCCTTAGAAATACATTTTCATCCAATATTATTTTCATTTCAATTTTTTATGATAATGTTTTATAAATAATTTTTTGGAACAAAAATAAATTTTATATTTCAAAAATAATATCATTTTATAAATAATCATATCAATATTATCATACGGTGAATATCTTGGATTTTTCTAAAAATAATGATTTTTAAACTATATTTTTGTTTCATGAGTTCAAAAAGTCATGATTTCTTTCAAAGTTGTTTTAAAAAATTATTATTTTATATTATTAAAATCCAATATTGTACATGGTAATTAAATTTTCTTTTAAATCTAAAGAAATTTACATTAAATGGAATTTTTTAGAAAAAAAAAATATTTTTTTAAATACATGTTTCATCGCATTTTTCTTATTGAATTTTAAATTAATTTTAAAAAAATACAGTTAATTAATTAGAAAAAATGGATTCCATATTTAAAATTAGTTGGGTTATATTTGGAAAGTATGTCCCTTTTGTTTTTGGGAATCGTTAATTGTAGTTGTTGTAACATTTATGATCATAATAAAGGGTTAATGAGGTTAATCTATGTTATACATAAGTGATATGACCGTTTTCATCCACCTTAATGAATATTGGAGGAATTTAATTTTACCCTTGTCATATTTGGATCAAAATATATTTTTTAAATTGATATTTTTCCCTAAAAATTTCATATTTAATATTTAGAGCTAAGAAACGTACAAAATGTCAATCACTTAGTTTTAAATACACCTTATATAACCACATATAGCCAACACAATGTATGGAGTGAGTGTAAATATATATTTTTAACTTAATAAAGTTATTTAAAAGATATAAATTTATTTCCCACATTATTAATTATATACTTAAAATAAATACTTTTACGATGCTAATATAGTATTTATTTAATTAACATTAATATAAAATAAATGGTTTCAGAAAGATAAAAATTCATATAATTTATATAATTTAATTTGGAAAACACATTTTACAAATATATTTGAATTATTAGTGAGGTTTTACATAATTATATTAAATATCACCGTCTCTCTTGATGTGTTTGTTGTCAAATTAAATTAATAGTGTTCTAAATTACAATAATGATATTTTTTTGTTGATAATAAATTATTAAATTATTTAAAATTTATAAAAATGTGAGATTCTGTCACATGAATAGGGTATGGTTTTAAAAAATCCACATGGTCCATATATAGGTACAATTTCATTTTATAAAAATAATTATTAACCTTTAAAGTGTTGAAATCATTAATTTCATAGTAATTGACAGAACGGTTAAAGGGGGATTATAACTAACATATAAGGGTAAAAAAAATTCCAAAACATTCCCAAATACAATTTTATGATATAATATAGACACATAGTTTTAATATATTCTAATAATATAAATTTTGAGGAATTTAAATATTAAAATCAATTTAATATAATTTAATATTTTAAGAAATTCCAACAATGTCCATCCCCTCAATTATAAATGGTAAAATCTCCTTTCTAGTTTATACACATCATTTATCCATTTAGATCATCAAATACCTAGAGTTTTATCTTTAAAAATTCATTATATATTTTTTATGGTCTCCTCAAAATACATTCTTTGGGATCCTTAAGAGGAGATACAAAGAAGTTCTTCCAAATAATATGTAATCTCCTTAACTGGACAAATTCACTTTTTTCATATTATTTTAAATCATATAAATATATGGTATTTATCATTACATTAAAAAAGAATTATCCTTAAAATATTTTATTTTTATCATGTTTATAAAGCCTTCCTTGTCCACCCCATTTCCCTTCAAATGATAAAGGAATGTATCGTCTGTGCTTATGAATGGTTTAAAATATCCACGTAGCGATTTACTTCATTATTCCTAAACATATAGTATTTAAGGAAATTATGATGGGTTTTATGTTTATATATGATACCTATAACATAATTATACTTCAATAATTATGATATATTATATACCATATTAAATTTTGATTTGTTGCTCAATGATAACATTACTCGTGTGTATATTTTGACTACCACCTCTATGAAAAGATGCAATACATTTTTCATTTAAACATTTAATGGATTATAATAGGGATTTATTTTATAATTATATATAATTTATATGATATAATAATTATTCTATAGTTTTTAATTATTATTTACCTTCATTTTTTTTCTATACATAGAGAAGTGGACATCGCATTCATGCATTCGTACACCGTACTGTCTCTATTAATAGGGCAAATCATTTTTTGATCTCCAACTTTTATAAATATATAAAAAAATATAAATTGAATAAATATGATGTTTATATCATATTAAATGTTTTTAGATGATTTTGGCATGATTAATTTACAAAAACCAAAACAACATAACTAAAACATACCTGGGAAATAAAGAGGATATTTTAAGAAAAACATTGATTTTAATAGAGAATTATTTATAAATGGGTGATATGGGATTATAAATAAATCATATATTTTATTATATATATTATTCTTATTTTTAAATTTACTTATAATAAATCTATATATATCATACAAGGTGTTTTTATACATACAATGGAATTCGAAGCTGAACTTCTTGGACAAATATGTCATGTGAACTACTAATTACATTTATGAAGTGAATATACTGAACCTTTGATGTATTATATCATTTATCACTATTTATTTTTCGTATTTTATATTTTATATGGATTTTTTTCATTCATAGGGGTTATGATTCAATTTTTACAACAACGAGAAGGTTGTATTTCATAATATCATTGTTATTTGATATTGTTTATATGTAATTATATGTTGGGGTAAATTATTGATATTTATCTTTAACAAATTTTATTTTATCCTAGTATATTTAATAATGAAAATTTTATTTTATATTACCATTTTCATCTCTTTGTTAATTTAAATTATTTCATAAATGTTTTTAAGAAAATATGAATTTATTTAACGCTATATTCAAAAATTCTTTTTATTCAATGTATATGTCTTGTAAAAATATGTTCAAGAATTTCATCAAAATTATCCAAATAATATTTAATATATTTTCAACCATGTTTGAATTCATAAAAATTTATTTCAAAGGAATCTTCTTGTCATTTTTTGATGGAGGTTCTATTTTACCATTTTACAATTGAGCGAAAAGAATAATTTTTAACTTATATGGAATCAACATAATTTCCTACGCTCAAGACCTCCAAAATCATTGAATATTACAATAAAAGCATAAAATGTTAATTAATAACAATTTATATATTTTAATATTTTTTATAAATGAAAAAATTATTTTCAATGTCAAGCAGTATTTTACTCAATAATGTTTTAATGAATTTTTTACGGTATTTCCATTCATCGACTAAAGAAAACATTATATTAATTTTTCGTCACATGGTTTATATTGTAATGATACCATATTTATTAGTTCCCTTGATGGGTTTTAATTACAATTGATGGAATTTACTATTTTTATTCATTTCCATATTTAACTCTAGATGGATTAGTATTATGCCTATTGATTGGGGAAATTATTAACATATATTATGATAGTTTCCTATATTATTTTTTATAATGATTAAGATTTACCCCTTTCATATATTTAATTAATTGAAATTATTATTTTGTGGGTGGAGAATAGAACTACGTAGCACCTTGATGTATAAGTATAACTCTTCAGATAATATATCTCAGGTATTTGGATGAGGACATAAAAATTTATGTATGATGTCTTGGAATAAAGAATTAATGGGATATATGTCCTGGAAGGATGTCATGATGATATATATGTATTGGAATGGGGCCTTTATAGTATTTTTCTAGTATATGGAATTATGTGTTCCATCATTAAGAAATCAGTTATCAATTACCATGTGATTATTTGAATTATTTTAATTTCCATGGATATGTATTTTTCTCATGTGGTTATTTATATGTCATTACTTGATTATAATTTATTTTCATCTATATTATTAATGGATTAGTTACCTTCCAATATATGCATACCCTTACAAAGAATATTATATCATCTTCATATTGTGATTTATTTCCATATGATACCAAGAATAGATTTATGATTAATAAGTAGGGGTATGAAAAAGGGGACAATAATATTTTCAATGAAAATTATATGTTGTATTTTATATATTCAAATGAAATCTGAAATTTAAGTTTGTATCTTGTTCAATAATACTACAAAACTATTCGATCATTCAGGATGTGATTGTTATTATCATTACCCAATGTGATAATCTAATAACTGACACTTTTCAATTAGGTTTGGGGTCTTCATAATATTCATCATTTATAAATTGAACATTTTTCCCAATAAAATCAATCACTCATAATGCCTATTAAAAAATTATATTTCAAAATAATATATGACAATAATTTCTATAAATATCCTTATTTCGAAAAAAATCCAATATCAATTCACATATTAATCCATAAATTAACACGACCCCTATATGTTTCAAGATTATTATAACCAAAACAAATATTTATTAAAATAATTCTACAACATAATTTTGTAATCCCTATTCCAAAATAATTAAATCATTTCCACTCAATGATTGGTATAACATTGGTCTTTATTTGGCCTGGGAATACAAAAAAATATCTTTATTAAGATAATTGTAGGATACCAAAATATATTATATCTTATTACAAGAGTTTTTATTATGTTTCTCAAATTATAATCCCAAAAAATAACTGAACATGTAATTTGATACCAACTATTATTATCCAATCCATTTACACATATAATTCAATAATTATAAACATAAAAATCCCTTATTACAAAATAAAGTCTTAAATGGTCTAGTGTAATATGGAGACTAGGAACATCAAATATCAAAATAAAATTAAAACATAACATCATTATTTCATATTCAACTTATTGAGCTTCTAAATATCATTAATCTCTTAAAACTGAATTGGATAACCTGGGGAATTCATAAAATAATTTTTTGAGACAAAATCCATTAATGGAAAACATATGATAAGGAATCATGATGTGTGAGTCAAATGTTTAATATGATATAAAAAACACGAGGATAATGAGTAATCAAATTGAATAATAACATAATGAGAAATATATAATAAGATCATGTATACGTAGAAAAACGTCTAAACAAATATAATAAGACATAAACTTGAGTCAAGATAATCTTCCTAGAAAACAACACATGGTGTACAAAGTCCCATATTTGATTAGTATTACTCTTTAATCCCATACTTAATGTCTCATGATACTAAATATTTAACAAATACATTGAATCACTCCATGAGATCACTCATCAGAGTAGGATCATTATTATTTTTTCCTCAAAATGGAACAATTACTAAGATAAATAATAATAATAACACTTGAATAGAGATAGGTTGCATAATCATGCATCGTAGCATAATCAAACTAAATTTAATAATAATGGAATTTTATAAATTAATATAAATAATTCATTACCCCATTAATGGAATGATAAATAATATAGGTATATATTTGATAGAAATATATAAATAATTTAGAATAATTTCATAACATTAAATGTAGATCGGAAGAAATATAGAGAGAGAACATTCTTATAATGATGGAAATTGTGGTATAGATAGATCCCTTACCCCCATTAGAAAAACATGCCCTTATATCATAATGTTTGATCTATATAAAATAATTACTTAATATAATTATAATAATGGGAAATAGAGTTTTTTAACAAAACAAAAACTTTTATACGGAATTTTTATCACTAAATAATGTATATTATGGGATGATAAGTCTATATTTAAGTATACACTAAAATAGAGCATTCATTTTTTTATTTTAAATAATGTTAAAATGTTCTTTATAAAATAAGTAAAATATTAAATTTATTAAGTCCTTTTAAATAATGTATAAATATACATAAATTATACTGTATAATTCATTTACATCCATATAAATAAATTTATATTGTAATTTTTAAAATATACAGAGTGGAAAAAATATTTATAAATTAAATCATAAAAATATTTAAAATAGTTTTTTAAGTTAATGTGTCAACTACGTAATGCCATAAAAATATTTATTATTTCAAAAATTGCAATGAATGTTAAATATCATAAAAATGAATGTCTTCATCCATTGAAATATAAAAACATTTCCTGAATCCATTATAAGAACACTGGCATGAAAGAAAAATGGTTAAATGGGAAATAATAGAAGAGATTTTTTGAAAGATATTCCTATAAAATTATCATATCATTAGAGGGAGAACTATTCATTTAAGTGATTATGTGTAATAAATTTATATATTGTCAAAAAATACGTAAATACAACCTAAACCATAATATTCCACTACACACCTAATCATTTAACAACAAAGACAACAATCAACAGGTAGAACTCAATGAATATAAATTGAGTCAATAACCCCATTGCTTCGAGTTTTACTAGTCACACACATATATTATTGTTCCACCTCCGAGGTGGCACGTTTTAGGTGGAGCGGAAATGGTATGACAAAGATCATCAACATTCCCCTTTCATTAGAGATAAGTTCTTTTCGAATTCAACATTCCTTTTGTTTCAACCCATTCAACATCATTATCCATTAAAGAAGGTTAGATTAAGCTCGTGGGAACTGTGGGTCCCAACAGGTGATTGCGTGGGGGTTAAGTACTTGTGAAATCAGTCATCCTTAACTATAAATTCATATGATAGTTTCCAATGGTTTTATTCATGGATCTATGAATTCCTAATGGTGGTGGTATCCTTGATTCATGGACCTACATCCCAATGGTAGGCTCTCATTGATTGATGATTCAGCCAATGGCACTTAATTACTCCATTGGTCAGGAGGATGCGGGGTCAGGACAACTGTACCCTTCTAAGGGAGGATTTTTTCCTGTTCTGAGACTCTCTTATACATTTATGTCATGTACATATGTTCGTAAATCCTTTGTTCATTCTCGAACAGTGTGTCCATGGGCTACGCTTGATTTTCATGATCGTTATAAGAATGCATATATTTGATGCTATATAGGCGATACAGATATGAGCTACATAAGAAGGTTCTCAAGAGTGTGTCATCAACAGGGGGGACAAATGGTGACATAATGCTTGGATCATACCCATACGATTTGTTTCTTATATATCTTTAATGGATGAATCCAAACCCCATTAGTTCAGAATGGTCGGGGATTACACATAACGATTCCCATTTTGGGGATATGGTTCGGAAAAAACTTTTGGATGGGCACCATTTTGAGCTCGGTCCTTCAACTAGTCATCTTACATATCCCCATTTGATCAACAATCAATGTTCTCATAGTTCATATTGTTGGGGCTTACACATGGGAGATTCCCATTTAAGGAGACAATATTGGGTGGACCCATTATGGGAGGGCACCCATTGGAGCTCGGGACTTCGAGTGGGCATCCTACATATCCTAGTTTTATCAAGAATAAGAGTTATTTTAGTGTATATTTTTGGGGATTACACATGGGATATTTCCATTTAAGGGGACATGATTGGGTGGACCCTTTATGGGAGGTCTCCCACTGGAGCTCATGAATTCAAGTAGGCATCCTACGTTTCATGATTTTATCTGGAATAAGATTTCTCATAGTTTAGATTCAATTAGATGTTGTAATCACTACAAACATCTAATATCACATGATTCAGGCTCGATGTGAGAAACAAGAGGGTGTCAAAGATTCAACAAAGCACAAGAATCCTCTACTAATTGTGGGAGAGGGAGATCCCAGGATGAAAGAGGCCGGGGGGACCATAGGTGAGGGAGCATATCAATAAACTTTCAATGTAAAATTAAATTAATGTTCACTCACCCTGAACATGAATGATTGGGGACTTAAATTAGTGGGAGCATCGTAGAATACATTCTAGGAAAGGGAGGAGTTTCGTCCTAATCACAGGGGGGAGAAAACATAATCCCTTCGACTGATCACTATTTTTACATTGAATGGATGAGAAAGTGATAACCCTTGATCCCTATAATGGGTAGATTCACGTTGATATCCCAACATTGGGCTTTGGGTTACCCTAGGAATGCATATCCACATAAATTCTCGATGCTCAAACTTTTTTGAGGCGAGCCTTCGTGACTTCACATACCTTGGTATGTAGACTCATAGGGGTGCAGAAATGTAGATGATTGTCTGGTCATGTAGGTATGGGGTCTTTGGAAGAGTATTTGGCCTGATTTCAGGGGACTGGTTTGCAAAGGGGTCATGGAGGACTGGATAGTAATGGAGGGGTGAGATAGGAACTGAAGGGAATAATACCTAAAAATACCCTATTCCACATAATTGTTTCTTATATGGGACGGGGGAGTCTTGGCATGCCATAATGGTATATGGGAAGAGGGTCTTTCCATGTAGAAATGTGGTACATGAGCATGGGTATGGATCACTACATACCATAGTGGTACCCGACCCATCCTACCTCATTTGGTTCCCTTTGTGTACTGATGCGGTACGTGGCACCTTGTTTAGTCCGAGTAGTGGTACACTATGTAGAGCACCATATTGAAGGAGGGTTCAGGGGGTTATCACTCACAAAGAATTAATCCATGATAAGTATGTGGTTCTAAGTCCACCAATTAGGCTTGTGATTCTATTATTATAATTAAATTACCCAATCTTCTTGTTTGTGATCGGATTTACCTGTAGAGAGTGTGGTTTCTGATTCGGGCTTCATCGATGAATCAAGAATGAAGACGAAGTCTTCTATGAACCCTTTCTTCTAACCATTTATTCCCGTTCAATCCTTTGTCCTCCATCATCTCATCCTTCAAACTGTGCTCCTTTTATATAAAAAGGGGGAAATTGTATCTATTGGGCACACGATACCCTTTGCAGAGGCCATTAAGAGATATCCTGACCTGTGTAAGACTCAGTCCACAAGGCTTTGAGGAGGATTTAGTTTGTGATACTAGTTTGTGGAACCCTACTGGCTCACCTAATATGCAAAATGATATGATCAAAGAATGGTACGCGGACGACCATCACACACTTGAGTCCTTCAGCAACATGGTTCATGGTATGCCTTATCCACTAGCCATCCCTCTACGGGCCAGTGGTTCGCAGATCATCCCGTGTACCTATTGGTTCATGATCTAGGTGGTCGACGAACCTTTCATGGTGATGGTATGTGGGCCACATGAATGTCTTTGAAAACATTAATATCTGCATGTTTTTTTGGTAAATGTTCAACTCCATTTGTGTCTATTAACTTTGGTAGTATTTTAGGAGCACCTATATCCTTCTACAATGTGATTTTTGGTTTATTTTCTTCCCATGGAGGAATTTTTAGGACCCTACCAATTCCTCTCATCGGAATGGGATCTATTCTGAATGAAAGAAAACTATTCTGATGTAGAAGTAGTCTTGAACAAAAATGGTTCATGGTCGGAATGATAGGTCAAGTATGCAGGGTCCACACCTATATATAGAGGACCATATCATTTGTCTTTTACTGTTTCTCATAAAGAAAATTCTTCTTGACCATCTCAGCTTCCTCTTGACTTCTTTACCATGATCCTTGTGTAAATCACATTCATGAACAACTTCATACGTATTGTGAACCAATTTACTTGCTATTCCACTGTCTGTGTATACAATTATTGGTTTTGTGAAAAGAATTGCAAAATTTTTAGACTATAATCCCAGTTCGACATACGAGGATGCTACACGACTGTCATGTCCTCATACATAACATGGATTGGTGAATCGAACTATAAAAATTAATAATGAAAACATAAAATTCAATTGTAAACTCTAAAACATGAACTTAATAACGGCCTAGATTCGTGGTATCCACTTTCTGAATTTTTTTTATTTGGAAAATGATTTGTGGGACAATGCCTTGGAGATGGTTTTTGTACCATAGATGTATACAATGGTATGAATCCATTTATTGTAGCTATAGGTGGAGTTTCTTTTGCGCACTATGTAGTACGTAGATTGTGCCCTACATGTACCGTTTCTAGAAGTATTACACGAAGCCTTATGTGTACATTTATTGAGTCCTTTAGACATTATTCTATAGCCTTTATCCAAAAACAATTTATGGATAGAATTTTTATTATCTTCTAGATCATCTTATGCATGTTACAATGGGTTCTTCACAGGCTATGATAAAATCGATGAAGACATGTGCAACCATGGTGGGGAATAGTGAAGATCATATTCATGCCCACACCATTCCGTTTATTATCTTCTTAAATAATTTCATTCATCTAGAGATTAAAGCACATTTTCTCTCGATGTGGTTTCCACTTTATGGCTTTGGTCTCCCTAACGATGTTCCTATGTCATTCGTTGACCCTGATACCCCTTTAATTATCTTAAAGGCATTGGAAGGACATGACTGCATCAACACCTCCCTAGTTAGAGAAGTCATCACCACTTAGATTCATGAGAACATCTTTATACTAGGAGGCTCGACATGGAATTAGGGAAACTCTGGGACTCGTGATGCAATTCCAAGACTAAGTTCATGAGAGCAACCTTTCATCATCAACAACTCCTAAGAAAATACTAATGGAGGTTGGATATCCAAGTGGGTTCTGCTGGTCAGAGGATGTTTCTCCGAGGAGTGGACCTGGGAAATCATGGAACATGAGACCTGTTTGGATTCCCACGACTAGTTGAAGGTGGTGTGCATGTATCAGGCATCATGGGTTTCTCAGTTTTCTAACATCTCCCCATGATAAATCCTTTCTAAATTACGAATCTTTTGGTGTTCATGCACCATCACATTCAACATATTGCATGGATAGGTGGGAATCATCCTATGGGATATCCCGCATCTTAGAGGACTCCCCATCGTTTGAGTGATGTATGACGATTTTCTCCTGGCAGCTGCTACCTAGAATGACACTGACAATGTGTACCATTTTATATGGTGTTTTTTTGTCATGTCAGATGGATTACTCAATCATCATCTCTAGTCTCGCTAAACACCATTTGAGGCATGGATAGGGTCATTCATGCAGGTGAACTAACCCAAGCTAAGGGCTCTCTATAGCCAAAATCATCCACCCCATCAATCCCACCATACTCAAGGGCCTTATTGTTATATACTTGAAATGGGACGATATACCACATGAGGATATGAGCTTCAACAAGATGTATCACATACACTTAGATTATAAAGTTTATTTTCTGTGTTTTTGAGAAGATGTATCTTTTTATCCTATGACATATAGTCTGGGGTTCATGCATGTACATTAATGATGGAGGCCCTGCTGGCATAGGGTCTTCCCATTAATTTGTACATTCTCACTCTCTCTTATCATTATGAGTCATTGGAAAAAATATAGGCTGGTAGGCCCTCTCATCATCTTAGTGGAACATTTCAATTTCTATATAGGTTGATGGTAGAACACTTCCCCTATTATGAATACTGGCATACTATAAGGGTTCTTCATTCTGACTTCCAACTGATTCATCAAAAATATTTCTATGTTCATCCTAAGACACAAATCATTATTGATGAAGTTGGGTTGTTGAACAACACTTCTAGTTTATCATTTTCACAATATCATACCATTCATTGATCATTGAGAGGTGAAAAGGATGGTTCATTAGAAGAATTTTTGTACCTTATTGCACTTTGGGATGGAATGATCATTGCTCATATAGACGAAGTAGTCATTGGTGAGCCATATCTCTGCTACCAGTTTTCTAGGAAATCTGGCTGCCTTTAAAAAAACCGCGCTTCTTCTAGATGTTCAATTAAGGGTAGAGTGTCTCCTTGTTGTTCTTGCCAATAATGGCTCATGATGATGCGTGAATGTGCTTCTATGGAGGTTATCATTACTAACAATATAGAATCGACTTTCTTGTCACTAGAGTATGCCTGATTGTGGGTGTATTGTTACCGCTATTGGATACTGAAAGAACCCATTCTCCAAGTGGAAAAACCATTAGCAATTTCTTTCCCTATCCTTTCCATAAATATAATTCCACACACTCTTTATACTATGAAGAATGCAACATATACACCTTCAAATTCCATCCCTACAACATCCATGAGCGATACACCACCTTTTTCTTTCCCATGTGGTACAAATATGCTCATTTCGTCCTCAAAAACGTCTAGTTGGTCCCTCGTCATTACAAACTATCTCATTGGGGTGTTATTCAGACTGATCCCCTCCCACAGATACCACCCAATACATTAAAAAGGCTGACACTAATAGAATATCACTAATCTCCATAGAAGTCACGGCTAATCATCTGCATCCGTTTCAAGCGGTTGGACCATCTGAGGAAAAAGAGAGTGTCCAATCTTGGATGACCTGTCATAGGTCCATTTCTACTACTTTTCCGATGCTTCCTACTTATAGACATGTTTCAGCGGTGGTGGTTCAAATTACAGGTGTTGTTTTGTGGCACTAGGAAGTACTAAAAAATGCATGGAGCCAGTTATATTCTCCTTTCGCGAAGACACCTATAGCCAATTTTACTGATGAGGGTAAAACTTTTCAATTATTATTCACTGATCTATGTTTTAGAGGCATTTGTTATCGACACTTAAGACTCCATATCTACTGAATCATCATTTCCCAGGAATACCGTACCACCTGTGAGGACAAGCGGTTCATGTTCAATTTATCCCATCACCATGTTGAGACCTTACTAGATGTTTTAGATGAATTTGATCATCTCAAGGCCAAGAAGTTGGAGGCTCATGATATGGTGGAATCCCAAGACTGTGAGTTGTGGGAGTACAAAGCCCACACAGCAAGGATGAGGGATCAACTGTACACTTCTCGTTCCAATTATATATCTTTCTAGAAGAAGGGTTGAGATCTTAAAGTCATTTTGGATTTGCTGCGTTCGATGGTGAATGCTAAAAAGAAGGAGAGTGATTTGATGGAGAATACTTTTGATGTCCTATAGTAATCACATTATATCCTTTTGGAAAGGGATAATCGATATTTTTTTAGTTATATCCTAAATCTAGACATATAATATTCCTCCTACTTTTTTTATTGTTTGGAGAGACTCCGAACTAGGGATGCTCCAACATTTTTATTTGGACTCAATGAAACTGATTTGCCTTGAAATCCTATTTCATTGACTTTTCCTGTCATATAAATGTATCATGATTAATCATATAAATATCATTTATATTATGTATTAAATTTATACCATGATTTGAAACCAGTTAAAATGATATAATTGAATTGGGCTCTAATATTTTCTTAAGGTGTGGGACTTTGTGAGAATAGTGTGACTATTATTGAGGTTTTATGTAATACCTCACAGACCATTATTTCTTGTTTCATTGTTACCCTAACTTTTTACTAAGACTTCTTGGAACATGCTAAATAGGAAGAACTTTACTTTTTCTTAGTCCGCCCTTTGTGGGTTTTCGACCTAATAATATTTACACGATTTTTGATGGAAATATATATTTTAATGAACCAATACTTGAATTTTAACCAGAGAATCCTTCTATAGATTTTCTCAGCCATAGGTATGAGATCATTTTTTTCTACCAATTCGCAGTCCTACCAGTCAAACTCATTGATGGTGCTTTAGGTCAAATTTCATTGACCATACATAACAGGATATGGCTATGACTATCGATCATTAGCTGGGAAATTTCTAATATCCATCAAAGATGGTCAAAAACATTTCTTGGCCATATATTTGTGATTTTGGAAATTCATGAGGCTTAGGAACTATTTTAGGTGTACAGATGAATAAAACTACTCTCCTGGGGATGAAGTTTCATTTGATCGATGACCATATTTTGGGCCACATATTCATATCCACTAGGGCATGATGTGCACAGTTAAAGAATGGTGTAAGAAAGAGGCTAGACTTCAATTTCTTATGGATCTGTAGGGTTATGAAACTATTTGAATTTATTTTGATTCTAGGAGATACATTGGGTGGATGGCCAGAGTAGTGGTGTCAAAACATACTAGGGACATTCATGTTGGCTTTGGAGGGGGTGACTACTACCGCATAGTTCTTACTTTTATGATGGAGGTCTAATAAATGGCCAGTTCAGTTAGAATTATTCTTTATGTTGGGGGAATATGAAATGAAGAAGGTATATAAGTCATTTTCTAGGAGTTTTCCAAATCCATTTTTTGACAAGACATGAATGTCATTTTTAAATATGGAAGATGGAAAAGACTTTCCTGAGGATGAATTT
This sequence comes from Viscum album, assembly GCA_963277665.1. Lineage (NCBI taxonomy): Eukaryota > Viridiplantae > Streptophyta > Magnoliopsida > Santalales > Viscaceae > Viscum > Viscum album. Next base: position 1,519,969,157 of record OY728123.1, on the reverse strand, counting down.
TCCATAGATTGATTGAAATTTTTGTGGGAAACATATGCAGAGCCACAAGAAATGATCTGAAAATTCAAACAAAGGTGTCTATAGGACACTTTCCTTCCATATCTGATGGCTATGGTAGATTATCTAGATTGAGAAATTTTATAATTAGGTATATGACCATTGACAGGGGTGCTCCTGATCATGAAAAATGGGCATTTTATCGGCACTTTTTCGGTGGGGGGGACTTGGAAAATATTGGGGGAACTCTCCATTTGTAATCGGATCTACATCACACATATAGATAGAGTATATTTAGAAATATCAAAAGGAAATAGAGATTAATTGGTCATGAATGTTCTAATATATCCATGATGTGTATAAGAAGGAAAATATAAAACATGACTTTGTGGTCCTTTGAATCTAGAGGGATGGAACGATGCTGGGAATCCATTAGGCATACTGAGATAGGAGAGGACTCTCCAGGTGATTAACATTCCTTTGATTGACGACCAATTTTTTGGGGCAATGTATGCAGAGCCACTGGGGCATGATGTGCATAGTCAATCAAAGGTCACTGCATGACACCTGCCTTCCATATCAGATGGCCTTGGAGGGTTTTGGAGATTCAACATTGCATACATCATAGAGTTTCGGGTATGGAAGTAGTGTATCTTGACATATTGGTGACAATTGGGTGGAAATTTACTCATGGAATCAATTGTCCCTTACATAGATCTGACTTGTATGTAGGTTGAGGCATTCATTATATCTTTGGGATACATGGTCATTTAACACTATATGGCTAGAACCGTGAGATGCCTTTTAGGGTCACGCTACTATGACCAAATTCCTAGACTGTTATCCATAATTCCACAGAGGATCTCTCAGTAAGATCCCTATGTTAACGTGAGCTATGATTTATTTGAGGAATAAGGGACTACGATGATTCCTGCTCATTACATGGGATTTGAAAAATAAACACCAAAGGGATCTTTGGGATTAAACCATTTCTATGAATTTTAATGTCGAATAACAAGGACGATTTTGTTCTCGATGTTTAATATCGTTCAATGAGGACATAATACTGTGCAGTTTTGAGTCATAAAATGAGGATGATCAAGTTGTCATAAATATCTAAAATAGATTTGAGTTAATACCAATCAGGATGCTCCATCGATCCGTAGATGGGAGTGATGATAGAAGGTATAAACCATTGTCCCAGGGGCAATGTGTATCATGAGAAAATACATGGGGCTTGGAAGCCCTTGAGTGTGAGATAAGAGGGTACTCTCATGAGGACTAATTTCCCTTTGATTATCGGCCATTTTTGTGGGAAACAAATGCAGAGCCTCTAGGGCATGATGTTGATAGTCAATCAATGGTGTCCACAAGACACTGTACTTTTTCCTTAGATGGTCTTGAATGATTATGGGGATCCAAGTTTTCCGATTGTATGTATTTTGACCAAAATATGACATGTGACTAGGAATGTGAGTAATATCCATATTGTGATTACCCATGAACTACTAGAGCTTCCATATTGGTCTGAATCATATGTATAATGGGAAGCATGGTCTTTTGACTTATCATGAGTGGGGGGTATGTGTGGGACCTCGTAACACCGAGAATTAGACCATACATTAATCTTGAAAAATTACGTTGTTTATTCTCTCTCAATTATAACCTTTGATGGACTCTTGTACAAGTCTGACTTTTGTATGGGGGATAATGGGATTTTTATGGTGGCTGGAATGAGATGACAAATCATTCCATCACTACATATCCTACGATGGCTCTAATAAAGCCACACATAGTTCTTAATATTCCGTACAAATGTTTGGTCGATGTGTAGGGACAATTGAGGGTATTTTTTTCTTTTATATGATGATTTTTACGTCAGAATGCCAAATCTAGGAAGCACTAGATATCTTGTGAGGGAAGGAATCAAGATACAAGTAGTTTTAAACATTATCTATACCGATCTGTCTCGGTCCATATGTAGGTACAATTTTTATTCATTTTCAATGACAGAAAGTTATACCATTCTCTATATAATTCTTTTTTTGAGAGAATACATACCACTGATTATAAGATCACATGAGTTATACTCGATGTGAGAAAAAAATTACTGGGCATCAGGTCTCCTTTTCATGTTTTGGTAGGTATTGAATTCAATATGGGTTTTTTATTATTTATTTATTTTTTTGGTTGGGCCATGATCAAGGATTTAGGCATCTCTACGTATCCTGTGAGGGTGGGAATTATCCATACATAGTTCTGAACATTCCATGTACCGATATGTCTCAGTCATATGGGTAAGGGAATATTCGTTCTATCCATTATGGTATATAGGTCTGTCATGTAACTCCATAGTTCTCATTCAAAAATGAATCCCTACCACTGATCGTAATATAATGTGATTTATACTCGATGTGAGAATCATATAGTGATAAGGGTTTCTCTAACTAATACAGGTAGATATAGGTCACACTGGAGGTATAATTTTTTGTGTGATGTACCATGATCTAGGATCGAGGCACCGCTACATATCCTACGAGTAAAATAATCAAGGAATACAGAGTTTTGGGAGAGATCATTTAGTTTATTATCATGATATTAGGATTCTATGTTCCACGTAGTTTAGCATCATACAATGAGAACATGAGTTATAGTTTAATTTTAGGTTTCAAGGATGTGTTCCTTAGAGTTTAATGTCATTGGTTTAGGAAAATGAATCATAGTATAAGCTAATATAGTTTGGACCATAGAACAAATTTTTTTCTACTCATAGTTTAAGGTATTAGAGTTTGGACCTTAATATGGTGTATCACTACAGAAAATACATCTTCACAACCTTTTAGTTTGTGGGTGTTATGATGAGATGTTCATCCATTGTTATCAGGGTGTATTATCTATTATAATAGAACCTATGTATAACATATGGTCCTCCCCACATTTTTTCAATATTCTAGGGATTCTTCGTGATTATCAGCAGGGTTCTAAAGACTAACAAAATTTATCCTTCACAAAATTATTAATGGTGAAAATTTTTATTAAAGGCTCATGAAATCTTATTTTGGTAGATTTAAAATAGTGAAGAGTGTACAACCATTTTTGTGTAGCTTGTCTAACTCATCAAACCATCTCTGGGATTGCTCATCCATGGATAGTTTATTAAAAATGGCCACACGAAGTGATGGAGTTGAATTTCGATAGGCAAACCCACCTCTCCTCTATATATTAGTGGGAATGGGGTTTCTTGGGTGGAGTTATGGGTCATGGTTTGGTAAGACCATAGATCATGGAAGATGTTTTCTAGCCACAATTTCTTATCCTTATCTACCATTTTTTGAGGTATTTTGGACATTGTCTAGTGGAAATCCTTTATCCTCCCATTGGTCATCGTGTGGAAACAAGATGAACGATTTGATTTAATTCCATTCTCCTAGTATAAATTTTCCAACTCAAATGAGAAGAAGTTGGTAATGTTTTCCATTAGTATGGTATGAGGGAAAAAAATCTAGTAATGATGTTTTTCTTCACAATGATAATAATGTTTTTCAACCTGAATTCTTTAAGGGGTATGGATTTGAACCAATTAGAAAAGAAGTCGGTCTCTATAAGTATGAACTTGAATTTTCAAAATGTGGCAAGAGGATAGGGTCCCACAATGTCCATTCCCCAGGAACTGAATGTCTAAGAGTACATAGTTGTATAAATTAACTTTGTGGGTTGGAGTAAAAATTCGCACGAACATGGAAAAAATGGCACTTCATGGTGAATATGGAATAATCCTATATCATAGTGGTCCTGTAATATCCAAGCCTTTGAATTTGGTGAGAGAGCATGGTTGTTTATTGGTGCACTCCGTAAGCTCTGACATGAACTTTTTTCATGACAACAACAGTCTTTTCTCCATCAATGAACCTTAAAATGACTCAATCAAGGTCTTGTATGTAGACAACCTTTTTTTGGTTTAACCCATTGTATATGAATATTCTGCTTGCCCGTTTTTGGTCCTGCTCTATTCCAGCCCTATTTGGCAGGAGTTCTTCATTCCGAATGAAATTTTCAATGGGTGTCATCCAGTAGGGGGTGTGACCATGAGGCTCAGAAATGTGGCTAATTTCATCAATCTCCTCTGTATTATTCTGTATGAATGGCATGACCATCTACCGATTTACAATGATTATGACTGCATAATCCTGGTCTAGATTAGACAAGGTTGTGGACTCATTTTCCAAATCATTATCTTGGTCATTTTGTGACCTAGGGAGATAAGTCAATGTTGGATCCAATGGGAATTTTTCTATCAGCTCTTGAACATGGTTCATCAAGGGAACCAACACTTCTTTCTTAATGGTGTACTCACCACTGACCTGTTTGATGACTAGCTCTAAATCACCCTTTATTTTATGGTGTTTGCCTTGTAATTATGTGACATTTCCATGCCTACAATGAGGGCATGATATCTCGCTTCATTATTTTTACACCCTTCTGAAATCATTAAAGAGTAAGGAAAGATGGACATTTTAGGGGATACATGTATAACTCTCATCCCCACTTTTTTGATCTTGGTATCCTCTACCATTTTCCTTATTGGGTTATGGGAATCTCTATCAATGTACATAACCCAGGTGTGGGGGTTCTCTTGAACGAAAAACACTTCTTCATCTGGACATTCGCCCCCCAATGGTGATGTTTACTCTGAGGGGGGCTTGGCCATGATGTATAAAAATTACTAGCCTTCGATGGCCTTCATGGGAACATACAATATGTCAAACTATATTTTGATGAACACCCATCGTGATAGGCTCCCATTTGGAATGGGAAATTTCCCTATATATTTTATCGAGTTTCAATGGGAAACTAGGTGGACCTCATGGTGTTGCAGGTAATGCATGAGTTTCTGAACTGAAAAGATTAGGGCTAATAACTTTTTTTTAGATTTTGAATACCAATTTTCAGCATTAATCATAGATTGGTTGATGTAATAGTGGTTGTTCTCACTGCCGAAATCATTATTATACAAGAGAAAGGTGCCTAATGATTTTTATAGGGAAGTTACATACAATATCAGAGGTTTCCCCTCACCTGGTGGCACCAGCACTGACGAGTTTAGGAGATACCTTTTGATATTTTAGAATGCTTTTGGAAAATCAATATCCCACTCATATATAACTCCTTTCTTCATGAGCTTGGTGAAAGATAAACATTTTCCTGCTAGGTAGGCTGTGAAGCACCGAATGTAGGCGAGGTTCCCTTGGAGGTCTCTCAACTCGGTGAGTATTTAAGGTGGGGAAATTCCAAGGATGGATTTTGACTTATCATGGACAATTTTTATGTCGTGATGGAATATGAAAAAGCTGATGAATTTTCTAGAGATAATGACAAAATCACATTTTAGGGGATTCATCTTTAAACTATGCTTCCACAACTCATTGAAGAGAGTTTCAAGATCATGTTGGTTATTTCATCTCTGATGTGATTTATCCACCAGGTCATTGACATAAAACTCGATGAACCTTTCCCAAAAAGGCTTGAAGATGCGATGCATGGCACACTGATAAGTGCAACCTACATTTCTTAGACCAAAGGGAATTACATTATAATAGAACACTCCCTAAGGGGCCATCTAAGTGGTAGGTTCTACATCTCCTTGGCTATCCATATTTTATTTAATCCCTAATATCCATCCAAGAAAGAGAGGGCCTCATATCCGGATGTGGCATCGATCATAAATTTTGTGATCGGTATATGGAATCATCTTTTGGGAAATTTCAGTTAAGTTCCCTGAAGTCAATGAAAATTCTAATCGTTCTATTCTTCTTTTTGATAGAGACTATATTTTCTAGCTTGATAAAATATTGGACCTCCGTATAATTTCAGATTTTATCATCCTGTCAAATGAAGCCCCTATTTTGGAAGCATGCATCGGGAGGGTCCTTCTAGCTACCTTGTTATAGCTCCGATGATCTTTTGATATGCCCAGATGATGCGTGGAAACATCAAGATCGAGGTCTATAATTTCAGTGTAGGTCCATGAAAAGACATATTGATTCTTCATTATAAAGGGCTTATGTTCCTTTTAATCCTTAACAAGAAAAACCAAAATGATCAAAGTTGGTCTCAGATCATTTTTAGTGACTATATTTATCTCTTTAGCTTCATCGATTATGGTGGAGGCACCATCTATGAATGGAGGAGCGACATGTCGGATATTTTTTTTTCTTCCGCTTCTTATTCATCATCAACTTAATCTTATTACTCTTCTTTGTCCTCTTATGGAGATATAATTATTTAGATGGACTCTTTAATGTCTGTAGAGATACTGTCTTTGTCCTTAGTGATTGATGTAGGGGTAGTTTTTTGTCCCAAGGATGCTCCATGATCATCTTTGATAACGATTTTCCTAATATTAGGGGAGCCAACCTACCAATCTGTGTCTTTGGACTTTCTCGCCACGATAATGAACATATAGATAATTGAATCTGTTTCTGGGCAAGCACTGGTGCATTCAACTTGGTTCATGGGTAGTACGTACTATTCCCCAAGTTTCTAGAGGGATTCAGTGAGAGCCTTTTCAAATCAATTCAGGGCATTGATCCAACATATTTCATTTGTCGAAAGTTGTTTTTCTTCTGATTAATAGAACCCTATGTTAATATAATGTTACTAACATGTCTCAAAAAAGGATTTATCAGCATTAAATGTCCCATTATTCCCATTATTATAATATTTGATGCACTAATGGTATGGTGACAGAATTTTAGGGTGATGATAAATCCATTTCCACTCTATTAGGATGTTGATGTCCTTAAATTGTCATAGTATCAGAAAATAGATATCTGCCATTAGATCAACAAAAAATGTTTTAATCTTGATTCGTACCATGGATTCTGGTCACTTTTATCATATAACATCAGAGTTGCAGTGCAGGGTGTCAAGTTGTCTTCCTCATCGCCCAGTCAAAAAAATGTCTGATGTGGGAGGAGGTTAACACCGGATCTGTTGTAGATTGAAGATCCTCTAGAAATCAATTCTGTTTAGCTTGCTGGACACATATAATGGTTTTATGTGACCTAGAATAATGGTTTCTTCATCCCTATCTGTGAAGGAGAAGACTTCATTACATTCTTTAGGACAAGTATCTATCTGATAGATTTCAACTGCTGCTCCTTCATCCTCGAACTTCTATGGTCTTAGTAAGGATCAATGTGTGATGACCCAGACTCTCATGGTCCATTCCTTTTAAAAAAATCCTGATCATAAAGGGGTAGCATCTCGGCACGACTGATCGGGGAGACCGATCAGTGGGACCGACCGGTGCGACCGATCGGTGCGGCCGACCGGCGCGACCGATCGGTGAGACCGATCGGCGTCACCCGTCTTTGTCGGGGTTTTTCCAGTGACATGGGAAAATTGAGTTTTAAACCCTTTTTTGACCCCCTTTAAGCTTGTTCTAATTCCCAGTAATGCCCGTAAATGGTATAATTAAATATTTAATAAATTAACCTAGAGTGTGCGTCGTTTTAAAACACCTGACCCCTTTGATAACGTGTGGGGCCGCGTGATCAACCCACGACCCCTACTCCTTAAGCGGTTTGGAATTCTTATCTCAATCGTCCTTGGATCTTATAAACTAAGGGTTAGACATGGTTTCTTCTTCTCTCGATCACCCTGTGCTAAGAGTACTTTTCGTTCAGACGAGCCGCATCGCTATGCGTGAAGTTCCGCGCCCGACATAAGTGTTGATAGAATAGGCGGTTTTCGTTCAGGAGAACCGCATCACTATCCGTGAAGTTCCGCCCCCCGGACATAGCGTCGATCGTTGATCAACAAGTAGGGAATTTATTCGTCTCTCGCTTTTGTGTATCTTGTGGGGTGGGAGTTCTTTTGATTCTGTAGATTTGGTTAAAATAAACCTAAATAAAGATAATGAACCGATTATATGAAGAATGAAGGGGGGGCTGTGACCGTTGATGTTGTTTTATGTTGTGATCATCTCTTTGAATTGTGTGGGATTATGCCTCCTAAAAACCATGGTTGTTGGTGGTCTTTCTCTGTGCACTAATGAACCCCTAGGGATGTTTTAAATGACTTATTTGTGGTTGTGAACTCTTGCTATGAAAATAGAAATTGGTTAATCACGTACACACGGCTAAATAAATTGAAAGCACCAGCATCAACCCTTCTGTGATAACCCCGGTTAAAGCACACGAAAATGAAATCACGGAGCATGTAAAATCTTTTAAATCTGCAAATACAGCCATGGACCTACCTTGTGTAGGTGGAAATGGTTTGGGTGTTTTCTGTTACGGGCTGATTGCTGGAGATGTGGGAGGGGATGGGATCCCCTGTTTTTATACTCTCGGTGGTTGTGAAATTGAGAATGGGATTCCCTATTGTTACGGATTCGGTGGTTGTGAGTTTTATGACAGGATGGTTACCTTGTTTATATGATGAATTGGGGTGGGATCCTCTGTTGTTGAGAATCCCTTTTTGGTCCCGGATATTGGTCATAGTGTTGTGACATAGGTTTCTCTTTAGTTGGTGTGGCTTTACGAGAGAACTGGGTGTGGGGGTTATGGTTGATGCTTGAATTTCTACTTTCATGGACTTGTGCCTATGCGTACTAGTTTCCCAAGTAGGTATAGAACTTAATTAAATATTGTTACTGAACATGAAAACAATAACGGGATAAACGAGTTTTGTTGGCGAGAGTCGTGACTCGGACTTGAGTGCTGTTGTAATCTGTAGGCTATCTGAAGAAAAACCTAACTTCGGATGAGTGATTATTACCTATGTATATACTTGTAATTTTTTTCCATATTCGTGCCCCACCCATGTTGATCACTTAGTGTCGAACACCCCCATTTCATGGGGCAGGGTGTTTTTCACAACACTATTCCTTGTGGCTGGTTATTAGCTCTTTTTCTGGTCTCTTTCCAGGATAGCCCAAGTACCTTCGGTAAGGCTGTGATGTCCTAAGGTCCATTATTATCCCATGAATCTTCGGGGTGGGGTAGTGTGGTGGTTATGGCCCAGGTGTGTGTGGGCAGGTGGATTCCCAAGTATCTTCGGGATGAGGCCCAGGTCTCTTCGGGCGTGGCAGTGTATCTTCTAGCCCAGGTTTCTTCAGGCGTGGTGGTGGTTGTTCTGGCCTAGGTGTTTTTAGGTGTGGTTATGTGTGACAGTTGTGGCCCAGGTGTTTTCGGGCGGGATTCGGCAATTGGACTACATGTGGTTGTGTCCTAGCTGTGTACGGGCGGGTGTGGCAATGTGACAGCGGTGAGAATGGCGGGATTGGTTCGATGCGTAGGAGGTCTCAATAACCAGGGGGAAAGTGGCGCGGGGTACCCAAACATCGATGTTCTTTTATTATATATATTACTTGACTTGCATTATTTGGTGAGTGTAGCCGGTGAGTGGGTTGGGTGCACTCTTTGATAGTGTTGGTTTTCTGCTTCTCACAGAACATTAGTACGTTCCCAAACTTGTGCATGAGAGCCATTGGTTTTCCCATACTGAGTGTACTTGTATGCTCACCCTACATATATAAAACTGCTTCCAGGTTTCTAGGAGGACTTCGGGGATCACGCAGGACCGTACTAGCTCAGATATTGGGGCAATCGCAGTTGTTGTTTTCTTTCTTTGGTTCCTACCCTTGTAGTCACTTTTGTACTTTGTGGCTTTTACTTTTGGAACATGCATGTGGGAACAATTTACTTTTGGCTTTAATATTCTTTTACCTTGGTTTTGTTGGGTTTCATCATCTTATCTTCCGATCCTATAAAACAAAAAGGGTAATGAATTCCATTTGTGTGTAATTTCCATACCCTTGGTTCTAGTCGCCACTACGGGACCTATAAAAGGTGGGTTTCAGGGGTCATTATCTCTCCTTAAACTTAAAAAAGGAAGGGGATGGCAATCTTCCGACCCTTCCCTCCTTTTGGTGATGGCGGGTCGTGACAGAATGGTATTAGAGGCTGAGGTTTGAGAGATAGGATGGAGTCTAAATTTAGGCGCAGTGAGCAATGTATGGGATGGTAAGGCAATAGTGTTGGGTGACCTTGGTGCGTGAATTAGGCTTGGGAAGACTAGCTAGGACACGAGATTTTAGGGCCCCCTGTGATCTGATGTAAGGACTCTGGACCTACCGAATGACCAAGTGAGGCCACACTGATTGTAGGGTAGAGACCATAGCAATGAAACATGCATCATAATGACTTCTGTTCTCATGTTTCTGGGATGTCTTGGGAATTAAGAATAAATGAAAAGTTTACGAAATTTTAAGAACAATATTCTGCACTACTTGGGATTAGGCATTCCTTGTTTACCTTGTAGCTATGGTACCTGGAAGGTGACAACATGTGGTACATGAGATCGAGGTCCCAGAGACTACTTTGGACGATCGGCAGAGAGCTGATCGAGAGGAAGAGGATGACTAGTGGCAGAAGGCTCTTCAGGCCTTCCAGCGACAGACCCTCGAGAATTACAAGGGAAGCACCTATGACATGAAGATGGAAGGCTGGCTAGAGGAGCTAGGGATATCCTTCAGCCTGATTCGGGCCCCGACCGAGTACTATGTTCCTATGGCTGTCAGCCAGATGTGGGGAGTGGCACGTCAGTGGTGGATTCTTTACCTGGGGGAGAGGAGAGAGGCTGAGGTGCCATGGGCTAATATCTAGAAGGAGTTTCGGGCGGAACTCCTCTCCTCGACGATGAAGGTGGAAAAGAGACAGGAGCTACTCTCCCTCCAACAGGGGATTATGTTAGTGAGGGAGCTTGGAATCAAGTTCAAGGACCTCCTACATTTTTCTCCGGACCTCTTTCCCAATGAGGAGTCTCAGCAAGACCTCTAGAGGAGGTTCTCCGACCCTCCCTCTATTATGATGTTACCCCCTTTACCATGCCAACGTACATAGAGGTCTATAAGAAGGAAGAAGTGGTGGAGAGGTTGCATGCTCTAGGAGGTGTGTCACGAGAGGGGATCCAACTAGGAACATCAATGGGGAAGGCTGTCAGCACCAGGCCTCCAGTGTCTGGACACTCCAGGTTCTGACCCGTAGGGAGCAGGCCGCAACCGTTTCAGTTTTGATCCCCCGGTCCTCACCCTTTTCCTTCAGGCCCAGGACCGCGATGCTTCATCTGTGGGAGTCATGGACATCTCTAGAGTCAGTGCCCCAACCGGGCACAGTACGACAGTGGTGGACAGCCCTAGCACCAACCCCAGTAGCAGCTTCCAGCCAGGCCTTTCTAAAAGCAGTAGTAGGGACATCGAGCTCCTACTCCTCCGAGGAGAGACGTAGGTTGAGGGGGCCGACCTCAGGGTACTCATCAGGGACCTCGACCGGGGCGTGGGCAGGGAGGTGGCCAACTGCCAAGGGGCAGAGGTGCTGGGCATGGATAGCTACATGTCGCGGAGTCAGCAGTTCCAGTAGGGCCGGAGGTTGTTCGAGGTATGATCAGTTTGTTTATCACTCTTTATTATGCCTTGTTTGATACCGGAGCTTCACACTCCTTCATTGCACCCAGTATAGACCGTGCCTTGAGGCTAAATACCGAGAGACTTCCAGTGACCTTGGTGTTGATCACACCAGTCGGAGGTCAGACCGACTTGTTGTTTGTTTGTCGGGGATGCATACTGATGATAAGGCCACATCAGTCGGTTAGGTATTTTATTCAATTACAGATATAGCCATACGATGTCATCATAGGCATCAACAGGGTATTTTCTGTGTGTTCCTTCATCGACTGTTTCTGGGGATGGGTTGTGTTCTCAGAATTGGGTGGTCGGCGTGTTACCTTCACTGGCAAGTGGAGTAGTCCGAAGGGTAGAAGGTGAGGGGAACCCCTCCTCTCCTTGTTGCCGAGATGTGAGTGGAATCAGTAGATGTTGAGATAGTACAGGTGCCAGGGGTTGTCCGTGAGTTTATGGAAATCTTTCTTGAGGATGTAACAGCTCTACTCCCTCGACGGGATATCGAGTTCGGGATAGACCAGCATCCTGGCGCTCGTCCGATCTCGATGGCTCCTTACCGGATGACACATTTAGAGCTACGGGAGTTGCGGATCCAAATTGATGATCTAATGAAGAGCGGTTATTTCGGCCGAGTGTGTCATCGTGGGGTGATCCAATCTTGTTCACAGAGAATGCATATGGTGGTATCAGGTTTTGCAAAGACTACAAGAGGCTGAATCATGTGACGATCAAGAATCACTACCCTCATCTGAGGATAGATGATCTTTTCGACCAGCTGACAGGGGAAGGATGTTTCTTGAAGATCGACCTGCGGTCTGGGTACCACCAGCTGAGAGTGAAGGAGGTCGACATCCCGAAGACGATGTTCAGGTGAAGATATGGACACTTCGAGTTCGTAGTCATTCCCTTCGGTGTTACGAATGCTCCGACTATGTTCATGGGGCTTATAAACACCATCTTCCGGGAGTACCTAGATCGGTTCGTAGTTGTGTTCATCGACGACATCCTAGTCTACTCAAGATCAGAGTAGGACCATGAAGAGCACCTTAGGATGGTTCTGGAGGTCCTCCGACATCATCAGCTTTATGGGAAGTTGTCGTAATGCAAGTTCTGGACACGAGAGGTGCACTTCCTCGGGCACATGGTGTCCGAGCAGGGGTAGTGGTGGACCCATCAATGGTTGAGGCAATTGTTTCTTGGGCAGCACCCAATAATGTAGCAGAGGTCCGTAGTTTCCTCGGGCTACAAGGTTACTATCTGAGGTTCATACCCAACTTCTCTCGAGTTGTAGCCCCTTTGACAGCCCTGAACAAGAAAGACCAGGTCTTCATGTGGAGTGAGAATTGCGATTCAGCCTTCAACTATCTGAAAGAGAAGTTGGTTAGTGCCCCAGTACTGAGATTGCTGAAGAAGGGGTGGCATATGAGGTGTTCTGCAATGCTTCAGGACAGGGCCTGGGATGTGTGTTGATACAAAAACAAGGGGTGATCTCTTATGGGTCCAGGCATCTATGCCCTCATGAGCGTAATTATTCCACCCATGACCTAGATCTTGTGGTGGTCGTTTTTGCGCTAATGTTATGGCAGCACTACCTCATCGGATAACGCTTTATGGTCTTCACAGATCACAAGAGCATGAGGTATATCTTCTACCAGCGGGACATAAACTTGCGAAAACAGAGATGGGTGGAGTTCCTCCAGGATTATGACTTCGAGATCTCATATACTGAGGGAAAGGTCAATGTAGTGACCGATTCCTTGAGCAGGAGGACGCAGAAGGATGCGGTCCGAGAATCGGTGGATGCCAGGAAGGGGATGGAGGAGTTGGCTGTCGTACACCTAGATGCGAGGATGGATTGTGGTAGAGGTTGCCTATATCAGATGGCAGTGTAGGATTCTCTGTTGCCGCAAGTGGAGGAGTCTCAGTGGGGAGACCGAGAGTGCGACGTGATGCGTGACCGAGTTGACCAGGGCAATGCTCCGGAAGGATGGACATAGGATGGTCAGAACCATATGCTTTTCCAGGGAAGGTTGTTTGTTCCAGGAGTGATTTGCACCAAGGTTCTCAGTGATTTCCACAACTCACCCCTAGCGGTACACCCAGGAGTTTCCAAGATGTACCAGGGACTGAAGAGACAGTTTTGGTGGCCCAGAGTGAAACGAGTAGTGGTAGAGTTTGTGGCCAAGTGCTTAGTGTGTCAGCAAGTGAAGTCTGAACACCAAGTTCCAGGCGGCCTAATTTATTCTCTAGATGTCCCCGAGTGGAAGTGGGTTGACATCTCGATGGATTTCTTCATGGGACTTCCCAAGGTCCAAGGGGCATATGACGCCATCTGTGTGGTAGTGGACCGGTTGACGAAATCGGCCCACTTTTTGACGATCAGGGAGTCAAGTACTGTGGATGCTTTGGCACGAAATTACATGGATGAGGTGGTGCGGTTGCATAGATTTTCGAGGTCTATAGTCTCGGATAGGGATGCACGGTTTACCTCGCAGGTCTGGAAAGGATTGCAGTATGATTTTGGCACATAGTTATGCCTTCTCACTTCTTTCCATCCCCAGACAGATGGACAAACAGAGCGCAACATCCATACCTTGGAGGATATGCTGCGGGCTTGTGTTCTGGACTCAGGAGGATCATGGGTGCGACACTTGACCCTGGTAGAGTTCTCCTACAATAATAGCTATCACTCCACCATCGGTATGGACCCATTTGAAACCTTGTATGGAAGGCCATTCCATTCACCTGTGTGTTGGGCCGAAGTAGGAGAGGCATGCATCCTTGGCTCGGAGGTGGTGTAGAGCACAACATAGAAGGTTTAGCTCATACGGGAAAGGATAAAGGCGGCCCAGGACCGGCAAAAGTCATATGCTGATACCAGGAGGAGGACCTTGAGGTTTGAGGTTGGAGACCACGTGTTCTTGAAGGTATCCCCTCAGTATGGGCAGCAGAGGTTCGGTAAGTGGAGTAAGCTTTCTCCCAGGTTCATCGGGCCCTTCGAAGTGTTATGGCGGATCGTTGAGGTGGCCTATTAGCTAGTGTTACCACCGCCACTACTGAGGATTCATGATGTCTTCGATGTATCCCAGCTCTATCGGTATTTACATGATGATTCACATGTCCTCGGCTGGGGAGATCTGGATATCGAGGACGACGTGACTTTCGTGGGTGAACCATTCCCTTGGTTCGTGTGTTGTGGAGACATGGTAGGCTTGAGGAGAGTACGTGGGAGAAGGAAGCATAGATGAGTTCCCAGTACCTAGAGTTGTATTCAGTTTTTTCGGTTGTTATAGCTGTTGTGGTAGGACGTTTTAACTTGTTGGCTATGAAATGCTAGTTTTCTTTTCCTCTGAATGTGTGTAAAAAGTCCTGGCTAAGAGGGAGGAGAGAACCCAACCCCTAATCAAGATGCATTAAGGTGGATGTAATTAAACTCGTGTGGGCAAGTCAGTTCCACCCAAAGCGGATAATATCATGACATGGGGAAGGAGACTCCCCAAACCCCACATGCCTGGACAGTTTGACATGAAATGTTGCTTGGTTCGTGATAGGAAAGTGTTCTTAGTTAAAGATGAGGTTCAATCTTGATAGGTATCATTCGAGGTGGTTGTTCGGACATGATCTTTCCTTCTGGGTTGTTTAAATTCTCAAGGGCGAGAATATTTTGAGAGGTATCTGATGTGATGACCCAGACTCTCTTGGTCCTTTCCTTTTACAAAAATCTGGATCCTAAAAGGGTAGCGTCTCGGAGCGAGCGATCGGCGCGAGCGATCGGTGAGACTGATCGGGGAGACCAATCAGCGCGAACGATTGGTGAGGCCGACCGGTGCGACCGATCGGTGAGGCCATCTGGTGCGACCGATCGGTGAGACCGACTGGCACGGCCACTCGGTGAGACCGATCGATGTCACCCGGCTTTGTCAGGGTTTTTCTAGTGACGTGCGCAAATTGAGTTTTAAACCCTTCTTTGACCCCCATTAAGCTTGTTCTAAAGCCCGGTAATGCTTGTAAATGTTATTATGAAATATTTAATAAAATAACCTGGTGTGTGCGTCAGTTTAAACCACCCGAACCCTTTGATAATGTATGGGGCCGTGTGGTTAACCCACGACCCCCACCCCTTACACGGTTTGGCGTTACTATCTCAACCGTCTGCGGCGCTTATAAACTAAGGGTTAGCCATGGTTTATTCTTTTCTCGATCAACCTTTGTTAAGAGTACTTTTCATTCAGACGAGCCGCATCGTTATGCCTGAAGTTCCGCGCCCGGCCTAAGTGTTGATTGCCGAGGCAATTTTCGTTCAGTCGAACCGCATCGCTATCCCTGAAGTTCCGCCCCCGGCCTTAGCGTCGATCCTTGATCAACAAGTAGGGAATTTCTTCGTCTCTTGCTTTTGTGTATCATGTGGGGTGGGAATCCTTTTGATTCTGTATAATTGGTTAAACAAGACCTAAATAAAGATAATGAACTGATTATATGAAGAAAGAAGGGGTGATGTGATCGTTGATGCTGTTTTATGTTGTGATCATCTCTCTGAATTGTGCGGGATTATGCCACTTGAAAATCATGTCCATTGGTGGTCTTTCTCTATGCACTAATGAACCCTTGGGGATGTTTTAAATGACTTATTTTTGGTTGTGAACTCCATCTGTGAAAAGGGAAATTGGTTAATCATGTACACCCGACAAAATAAATTGAACCACCAGGGTCAACCCTTCTGTGATAACCCCCAGTTAAAGCACACAAAATTGAAATCATGGAGCATGTAAAATCATTTAAATCTTAAAATACAGGCATGGCCCTACCTTGTGTTGGTGGAAATGGTTTGGGTGTTTTCTGTTATGGGCCGACTATTGGAGATGTTGGAGGGGATGGGATCCCCTGTTTTTATACTCTCGGTGGTTGTGAAATTGGGAATGTAATTCCTTGTTGTTATGGATTCAGTGGTTGTTAGTTTTATGACAGGGTGGTTACCTTGTTTATATCACGAATTGGGGTGGGATCCTCTGTTGTTGAGAAGCCCTTTTTGCTCCCGAATATTGGGCATGGGGCTGTGACATAGGGTTCTCTATAGTTGGTGTGGCTTTACGAGAGAACCAGGTGTGGGGGTTATAGTTTATGCTTGACTATCTACTTTCCTGGACTTGTGCCTATGCGTACTAGTTTCCAAAGTAGGTTCATAACTTAATTAAATATTGTTTCTGAACATTAATACAAGAGCGAGAAAAACGAGTTTTGTTGGCGAGAGTCGTGACTCGGACTTGAGTGCTGTTGTGATCTGTAGATTGTCTGAAGAAAAACCTAACTTTGGGTGAGTGATTGTAACATATGGTTATACTTATAGTTTTGTGTTTCTTATTCACGCACCACACATGTTGATCACTTAGTGTTGAACACCCCCATTTCATGGGGGAGGGTGTTTTTCCAAACACTATTCTTAGTGACTGGTTATTAGCTCCTTTTCTACTCCCTTTCCTGGATAGCCCAAGTACCATCGGGCAGGCTATGATGGCCTGAGGTCCATTATTAGACCAAGAATCTTCGGGCGGGGTAGTGTGGTGGTTATGGCCCAGGTGTGTGCGGGCAGGTGTTTTCCCAAGTATCTTCGGGATGAGGCCCAAGTATCTTCGGGCATGGCGGTGGATCTTCTATCCCAAGTGTCTTTGGCCATGGTGGTGGTTTTTCTTGCCTAGGTGTTTGCAGGCATGGTTACGTGTGACAGTTGTGGCCCAGGTGTTTTCAGGCGGGATTCGGCATTGGGACCGCGTGTGGTTATGGCCCAGGCGTGTACAGGCCGGTGTGGCTCTAGGACTACGGTGAGAATGGCGGGATTGGTTCGATGCATAGGATGTCTCAATTGCCAGTGGGAAAGTGGCGCGGGGTACCCAAACATTGATGTGCTCTTTTTATATATATTACATGGCTTGCGTTATTTGGTGAGTGTAACCAGTGAGTGGGATGGGTGAACTCCCTTATAGTGTTGGTTGTCTGCTTCTCACATTACTTTAGTACGTTCCCCCACTTGTGCACGAGAGTCTTTGGTTTTCCCTACTGAGTGTACTTGTATGCTCACCCTATGTATATAAAACAACATTCCGGTTTCCAGGAGGACTTTAGGGATCGCGCTGGACCGTACTAGCTCGGATCTCGGGGTAGTCGTAGTTGCAGTTCTCTTTCTTTGGTACTTACCCTTGTAGTCACTTTTGTACTTTGTGGCTTTTACTTTTGGATCATGCATGTGGGAATAGTTTAATTTTGGCTTTAATTTTCTTTTACCTTTGTTTTTTTGGGTTTCATCATCTTATCTCCCGATCCTATAAAACAAAAAGGGTAATTCCTTCCATTTGTGTTTAATTTCCATACCCTTGGATCCGGTCGCCACTCTGGGACATATAAAAGGTGGGTTTCAAGGGTCATTATCTCTCCATAAAGAAGGATGGGCCTGGATATCTGCTGACCCTTCCCTCCTTTTGGTGAAGGCGGGTCATGACACAATGAGTGGCTCCATAAGATATCTGGATAGACTTAACACATATAGGATTGACAGATTAACTAGAAATGAAGATAGATGCTTTAAAATATCATACTTCTACTCTAAAGGTCGGTGCTTCTAAGCTCGAGGATTCTATTTCAGAAACACTTTAGATATTTGGAATTTGGATGTATTGGGTTCGTCCTCTGTAACAGGGGATTGTGGTGCTACAGTTGTTTCCACATTTGGATGAACTGGTATGCATGTATGCGATGGGTTATATGATATTTTCCCTTCCCCAGATGAATATTCAATGATAATTGTGCTTATATTTCTTCTATTGGGGGAATAGGATCACTTTGGTTATTTTTGTGTCAACCTAAGGGTCCTTCCATGAGTTTCCATAATGAAAATAGTTAAATTTATAGTGTGGATGAGAATTTTATTCCTACTATGATCATGCGTTCCATGAGACCCCTAGCCTTTGTGATGTCTTCCATTGTCTCTCTAGTTGAGCACGATAAATTTAGGTTTGTTTCCATAGTATCCATCCAAGAAGGAGTTCATCAATTTAAAGGAATTTATTTAAACGAATATCAGTTGTTGATCCAGCACTAGATTTGTGTGATTGTCTCCTTCTGATGGTTTCGTTTGGTGGAGCAGTGCTCATTCCACTGTTTGGTGGGGTGGTTCCCATTGTTCCAAACTATTGGCATGATGTCTGAATGTGTCAATACTCACATTGGCTTTGTTTTTAGCTCATCATCTTACACTTTCTTTCTTCCCTTATGTCTTTTAGAGGGCAATGTGGTAAAGTAGGATAGTTGCATTGTCTCGAGAGATTTTGGGGGGTATAAATGGATGTTTTATCTACGCCTGGAGGATTTTAGTGGCTTGGTTAATAGTCTTTGGGTTATCCTATTGTTGAAATTTTTCTCCTTCATACTGGCGACTGATTTCCATTCATTTTCCCCTCTTGATTCTGAGGTAGAATCCTACACCACTTATGATGGAAGTGGGCCCAACTAAACATAATGGAAATCTAAATTCTTTTGTAGGAGATCCCTGAAAATGAAGATATCTTTAATGGAATGTACAAGTATCTGGTGATAGGTAAAATAATTTAGGAGGTCTTTGAGACCAACTTCATTGGATCACATTGTCTCTGGCAGCCAGAGCAGATTGTTATTCTTAGTGGCTATGAAATAGTCAAGAACATGGTCATCTCGGAACAAGTAAACATTTTTCTTCATTGATTGAACTAATTTATTTTAGATCCTCAACACTCATCTTTATGAGATGGCGGTGGTTATTGGCATCCTAGGGGTCCCACATGGTTTGGTAGGGGCATCGCAACCAGAACTAGGGTCGGGGTGGCCTAAGCCTAACAAAATACCCTATAGATTTTCTAGTTCTTTTTCCAGAGGTTGATGTGGCCACTAAGAACATAAGATTGGTCATTTGTATGGAGTCATCTATTCATTGGGAAATTTCATAAAAGTCACTAAACCCACTTGTGAACTTTACCAGGATGAGTGGTGTTTGCAATTCATCCTGAACGCTATCAATGCACACGGTGAGCATCTCATCCCAAGGGAGTGTCCGATTCCTGGAATATATCAAGCCATTTCATCTGGTAATGAAATATGAGAATCTTTTATTCTCTTGTAGTTAGATGTTCATTAGATTATTGATCATCATCTATGTAAGTGTTGAACTGAAATGGAAGAAAAACTATTTTCGTATTTCCTCCCAGCTTATAATTGAAATGGATGGCATGATAGTATACTATAAGAAAGCCAATCCATGCAGGGTTCATATGAAGCACCTTTGTTTAACTGCTTCATGCTGCTCTGAACATCTCATCATTGGGTCACAATATGAGGCGTAGTGTATTAAATGTTGTTCAGGGTCCCATGAGCCATTGAATACTTGGAGTATTTGGTTTTTGAAATTTGGTGGTGGCGGAACGTTGCTCACTCAACCCAGTTAGGGTTTGGTATCTAGATGTATCGAAGTGCGCCACCCCTCCATGGATTCTAGTCAAGCTGTTAATTGCTCGATGGTGTTCAAGATCTCTTGAGGCATATCCTGTCGAGCTTGTGATTGAGCTGGTTTGATAGTGGCTAGGACTGGGCGTGTCAATGATACTGGAATTTGTGGTTGATACTAAGTTGGGGGTATCATTTTCATGTTTACCTGAATATATTCTGGCTACCTTCCCAATGGGGGGAAGTCTAGATGTCCTTCCCGGGATTGGTTGAATTGTCATACATACCTGGTTTCATTCAATAGGAAAATTTCCTAACGTATGGGCACCTCCTCTAGGATCACCTATTGACATTCAGTAGGGGGAACACATCCGGAAAGGTAGCTCCCTTGACACAGCTCAATATTAATTCACCTGACCTCTTTCTTTTCTTCCTTCTTCATGGTGATACTTTCCTCGAGAGTGAGGAACCCATTTCTAGATGGAGGAGAAGAAAATTCATATATTACCATAGATTTATTCATCTCCTTGTTGGGGTTTTGTGGGGTGGGGGGGTAATGTCATATATATTGAGGGAGAGCCCAGATTTTGGACCACACTCAAATTCGAGTATGCAAACCAACGAGCTAAATGTGGGATGACTCTAGGAGGGAACCATCTTACATCGTTTCCTCTCCCACTATTTCATTTTTGTGAGATCATTAGAGTTTATATTTTCCACTTTCACTGTGTCGAACTGTATTGGGGTTTTTCTACCTAGTTCCGAATAGTAGGAAGGCATTCTGCATCCTTTGTTGGACATTCCCCTTAAATTGTGTGGTGTTATTTGAGTTTCTTGGTGAATATTGACCCAAAGGGAGCACTGGTCTATCCTCATAATGTCACTTTGTCTCGGAGGGTGAAAACAACATGAAGGGGTGAACTGGTGACTCCTATGTCCATCATTCGTCCTCTAAGTTAGAAGAAAAATGTTTGTTGTTCGGGGACATGTGGTAAAAATGCACCCATACCTACGGGATGGGGTTGTTCCCATACATCTGTTGATGCACTACAGGCTGGATTTTTTGGTCTTATGGAAGAACTTTGATATAAAAATTCCCAAATCCCTATGGACTGAGGATTTCCCCATATTGCGGCTATATCCGTAATTATTTCCACCTTTTCAAATTCATGTACTCTTGCAAGGGAGTGGGATGAGTATGGAATTAGGCCTACATGGAGTCTATAGTATTTTGAAGATGTGAGCACTACTTATTGGATGGCATCACATAGGCAGGAAGCCTTATGGATGTTTTTGTTTACCAAACTCAAATTCTTTTAGATGGATTGATCTCTTCAGTCCTAATGTATTCGAGACTTACTCCAAGCCAGTTTTTGTTTAGTATCTTATCTTTTCTGAGTAGGTTTTTTACTCAATTACGACTCTTGGGTGATGACATTGTAGGATTTCATTTCCAATGGGGATAACTGGACGAGATGTGTGGTGAACTGTAGATCTCTATGCTCTCCCCATCCCCGAAAGTGAAATCGAGCTGGAGCATCACCAATGATGTGATGCAACTTATGTTGCACATTAAGGAAGCCTCATTCAAGGTTTCTCTTTCACCTTTATATTTTTTATTTCCATGTGGTTTCGAGGGCATCTAGGTTAATTAGACGGCGAAGCTCCCGTTACTTATTAACATGGTTCACATAACCTTAATAGGGAAATAATTTTTCATTCAGTTTGACATGTTTTGTCCATATATTGAGGAAAATGTCATGTGTGAATTTCCCTGACAAACTTCCTAGTATTTCTAAGTGAGAAGTGGCCGTATTCCAATAAATCACTGGTATATAATCATTAGCTAGTATATTTCTCAGAGGAAACATATCTTGTTGTTGTTCTTTTGGAGGATCCTTTACTCAATATTCCCAGTTTGATTGTTTCTTAATAAATTTATTCGAAGCGATCGGGTTTTTGGGATCCTTATAGATATTTGGATGGTGTAGGGGTGGCTTAGAAGATGTCTCTGGCCACAAACCATCCACTAGTCGAAAATGAATATCACTCATTGTAGACGGAGTGCCCGATGTAGCCAACTCCTTTCCAAGTGACTCAGTATAAGATGGATTTCTCACATTTGATCTGAAAAGGGGAGGAACATCCTTCTAGTATGAATTTTAATTATTCGGAGGAGCTTCACAATTGGTGTTGCAGTGGAGAGGGATACTATTGCAACTTGATGCCCAACCGTGGGAAATGTCTTCACGACATATTCTCTAGAGGGAACTTCAGGGTGGGGTAAATCAAGGGGATGAAATTCTTGTTACTTGATGTTACTGAGGGGAGGACCTTCACATCAATTGTCATTGTGGTGAGGGCCTTCTCAATGAATATCATCATGGAGAGGACTAACATCATGACTTGATTCCTGGCTATAGGGAGAGTTTCATTAGTGCACATAATAAGGAGGGAGTCAGGATATACTACAATGATGGGAGGACCATCTTGTTATTTGAGGTTAGTTTGGGGAGGACCATCATAATAACTGCCATTACTGGGAGGGCCTTCTCAATGAATGTCATCACAACGAGGACTACAATCATGACTTGATGTCCGACTATAGGGAGAAGAATATCTGTAGAGTATACCGTGGGGAGGACCATCTGGGTAGATGATATCAAGGGGATGCTTGTATCGATGTCTGATTGTCAATTCGATGTCAGGGATACCCCAACGCGAATCAAGAGATATTCTATCGTGATTGATCATTCCTAGATCAATGAGTGATCCTTCAGGGGTGCTCTTTAGAGGAGCATCAGAGCAGTTGGTTGCCACATTACATGGAGGTTTTTCAAAACATATACTGGGACGTACATAATTTGGTAATGGACTAGCAATTTCTTGATCCATTATTGATATATGTTTGAGATCATCAAAAAACCCAACTTCTAGTAGATAAGAATCATGTATGTGATATTCATTTTTGGGTTGCCTTTGGTGCCTATTTTTTGGCACTCTATTCTGGGTAACTGGGGCCATCTGTTGTTGTTAATGGACTTCATATATGGGTCCCTATATTTTATTGTTCTATGAATTCATCCAGACACATTGATACACATATTGAGTTTTGACAAGGATATATGTTTTCCCTCGAGCGACCTCCACATTGGATTGGATTCCTCATATTGGAACGAGTATTTTTTTCTGATACGGTTGTCTGAAGTGACTAACTCATTTTTTCAGTGATTCATTATGTTCAAGAAAACTAGTTTGTGGGAATGTTTTCAAGCCTTTGCTACTAATGCAATGATATTGTGGAATGTTTTGAGGATATGGTCTAGATTTGATGTTTGATCTTCCATTATTTCTAGGATGTGTAGATATATATATTTGTAAAGAATGGAAATGAAGTCTCATTCTAGTATTGTAGTATGATTTTGTGCCTGATATTTTCCTCTATGAGTTTCAAGTAAATAATCGCATCTACCCTATTCCAGGGAAGAGGAATGAGTCTTCCACAAGTTTTCTTCTCCAATTTTTACCATATATGACTGGTAGAATTCAAATTCATGAGTAGGGATTTAATATACTCTATTTCCAGTGTATTTTTATCACAGTCTTCGTTTGCATCTGAATGATTTTGAATATGCTCACACTTAATTGTATCCTTACTTAAATGGTGGGATTGTAGTTAATTAGTTGCTATTTATTCTTACGTATAGCAGGATTCCACCATTTTTGGTTGGTTGTCTTGAATTTATTTAGTATATATATATATATATTCTTGTATTTTTTTACTCTTTATTTTAGAATATACCGGAGAGCACAAGTAGGAATGTGCATGTGTTCATATTGTTCCACCATATTTCTGTGGTGGGCTTGAGTGGAGGGGGAATATTAATATGTCTTCCTGGTGAATTCCACCACAATATTTAAGATTATTTTCCCTCAAGGAAACAAGGTGATATAGTATTCTTTATTATATATTTTTTGGCAATGGTCAGGAGCCCGAGGGGCTCGGGTCTTCTGGACTTTTGAAGGTGCCCTCAGCATAAGGTCCTCCTCGGCAGGAAGAGGTTTGGTCATCTTATGTCAGTGGTAATGTTCCCTTGCGGGGGAACATGAGTAGGACCCTTGTGCATTTAAGATGATGTTTTCAGCACGATCTTCATATACCTCCCTAAGATAAGAGATGTACTCAATGTCACGTTCTGTGGACAGGCTCCTAAAATGGTTTGAGATGACCACTAGGGCCACCATGTGGTGGGATGCGAGCTGCGAATGAGGAGGCGGCTGGTGGACTTTTTGAGAATGGATGGATTGTCTTATGAAATCTAGTGTGGGGAGAGTAGCATTTTGAGGGTACTTTTTGATCAGTGAGTTGGATTCCCAGCACGGAAGGCGTTGGGTAGGAAAGGGGGTCCTACTCATCGTTGGGGCCCCAACCACCTATGGGATCTCTGATAAATGTGTCTGCATTGGTCGTTAGGATGTCATTTGAATTGAAGGTTTCTCTGCGGTAACGTATGACTTTTATATATGATATACAGAACTAAAAACCACATCAAAGTAACATTTTTTCAAACATATTCATATTTGGAGATTCATCTTATTCCCTTTCCAAATTTATTTTACTATGGTGAAAAGGAGTGAATGTGGGGTAAGACCGCCACCTTGGTTAAGGATTCACATCGGGTTCACCATTTTTCTTCTGCCTCTGAGGTGCCTCTTTTCGGGTAAAGGGGAAATGGTATGACGAGGATCATAACCCATACCTTTTCTATAGAGACATATTATCATCAAATTCACCATTACATTTGTTTCTACCTGTTCAAGATCACTATAATTTAATGATGGTTGGACTAGACCTGTGATAATTGTTGGTCCCAACGAGCGAATGCATGGGTGTCAAGAACTTGTTTAATAGGTTCTCCTCAAATTTAAATTCCTTAGATGGACTCCAACGGGTTTGTTCATGGAGCCAGGAATTCCCAACAGCCCCGATATCCATTATTCTTGGAACTTATTTCCAAATACAGGGGCTCATTGATTGATGATTCATCCAACGGAACTTAAAGACTCCATTGGTTGAGATTATGGGAGGTCAGGCTCACCTCACCCTTTTGCAGGAGGATTGATTCGTATTCTGGGACTGTCTGATAGATTTAATACGTGTTCATTTGTTTGTGAATCATTGGTTCATTCCTGAAGTGTTTGTCCACGAGATACCCATGATTTTCAAGATCATTGTAAGCATTCATATAATTGATGCTACATAGGTGATGCTGACATGAGCTATATAATAAGGAACTCTGTAGTTTTCCATCTTATAGTTGGGAAAATAGTTGACATGAAGTTGGGATAGAACCCATAAAATGGGTTTCCTACATGTCCCAAAAAGAGGAATCAAATCTCATGTAGTTCGGATTGGTTAGGGCTTATGCATGGAATCATCCAATTTAAGGGACATGGTTTGGTAAACCCTTTTGGATGGGAACCCATTCTAGCTCGGGCCTTCAGGTAGGTATCCTACATATCTTGGTTTGACTAGGAATCAGAGTTCTCAAAGTTCAAATTATTTGGCCTTACGCATGGGAGATACCCATTTAAGGAGACATGATCGGGTGGACCCTTTATGGGATGGCACAATTTGGAGCTCAGGCCTTCCATTGGGCGTCTTACGTATCCTGGTTTTCTTTGGAATCAAATTTATCATAGTTCAGATTTTTGGGGAATGTTCATGGGAGATTCCAATTTTAGGAGACATGATTGGGTGGACCCTTTATCGGAGGGAATCCTATGGAGCTTAGTCCTTTGAGTAGGCATCCTACGTATCCTGGTTTTATCATGAATTAGAGTTCTCACAGTTCAAGTTCACTTGAATTTTGAAATCATCACAAACCTCTAAGACCACATGAGTCATGCTCTTTGTGAGAAAGAAGAGGATGTAAAAGATTCAACAAAGCACACACTTCCTCTTTTTTTGGTGGGCGAGAGAGAAAGCCCGTGACAGATGAGGCTGGGACTACTATGGGTAGGTGTGTGGAGCAATGAACCCTTCAATGTGAAATGACATTGATGTTCATGCGGCCCAAACTTATATGATTAGGAACATACCTTATTATGAGGGCCCCATAATACATTCTAGGAAGGGGAGGAGTTTCATCTCCATCATGGAGGGAGGGATAAAACATAACCCCTTCGACTGATCACTGTCCCACATTGAATGGAAGAGAAATTGATCAACATTAATCCCTAGAATGAGGATTTTTACATCGGCTTCCCAAGGTTGGGCTTTGGGTTACCATGAGAATGTAGAACGAATGGAATTCCCGAAGCCCACACCATTGTGTGGAGAGCCTTTATGAATCCACTTACCATGGGTTTGTAGACTCATTAAGGCATGTTGATGCACCCAATGGTCTGATTATATGGGTCTGGTGGCTTCAGAGAAGTCTTTGGCCTGATGCCTTGGTACTGGTTCGGAAAGGGATCATGAAGGACTTGATGGTAATGGAGGGTTTTGATTGGAAATGGATGGAATAATATAAGAAAATACCCTATTCTGTATACTAGTTTCTTATTTAGGATGGGAGAGGATCCACATGCCCTAGTGGTATTCATGATAGGGGTTATCCATGTAATGATGATGTATGTCGACATGAGTATAGATCACCTCATACCATAATTGTGTGTGGACCATCACACTTCCTTGGATTCAATCCGTGTACTAATTTAGTATGCATCGCTAGGTTCAATCTGCATAGTGGTACACTACAAGGAGCACCATATTATAAGAGGTTCTGGGGGTTATCATTTATTGGGAATTCATCTATGAGAAGTAAGTAGTTCACAGTTCAGAAATTAGACTCACAGTTCTGTAATTATTATTCAATTACCATGTTTTGTGGTTCATGGTTGGCTATAATAGCGGAGAGTGTGGTTCTTGATTCGAGCTACATCAATGAATCAAGACTGAATCTGGAGTCATCTATGAACTCTTTCTTCCACCATCTGAGTCCCCTTCAGGCCTTTGTCCTCCGTTATCTCATCCTTCATAAAATGGTCCTTTTATATAACATTAGGAAAATTTTATCTATTAGGCCCATGACACCATTTTTGGAGGCCCATAAAATGATATCTTGAGCAGTAGAAGAATTAGTCAACCTAGGTTTACGGGGTATTCTGTTCACAATAATGGATCATAGAACCCTAATAGATCGCATCGTCCTAGAACATATCAGTTCGCGGAACGGTATGTGGATAACCTTAACACGCATGAGTACTTTAGTGACATGGTTTGTGGTACACCTTTTCCACTGGCCCTCACTCTACGGGATAGTGGTTTGTGGATTTTCCAACATAACTATTGGTTTGCGATCAAGGCGGTCCACAAACTATTCTTGGTGATGGTAGGAGGCCATATAAATCTGTTAAAAACATGAATCTCTTGAAATTTCTTCTAAAATTTTCAACTCAATTTGAGTCCATTCACCTTTCTAGACATATAGGATCACATTCTTCTTTCTTCATAGTTATTGTGGGGGAATTCTCATCCCTTGGAATGATTTTCAAGACCCAACAATTATAATCTTGAATAATAAAATATGTAAATTATAATATGGGTTAAAGAACATTGTCAGGATTATTATAATTTTTGTTTTATATATTACCACATTATATATACATTTCATTAATCAATTAAGTACACTTCAATATTTTTGATGATATTCGGTTCATATATCCTGAATAACTATAGTAGTTTTACTTTTGATAATGTGGTCATTATTTCATCATAATGAGAATACAAATAATTACATAATTTTAGTATTTATACAATAATTATAATTTTATATCCAACATTTAATATGGTTATTATAAATAAACTATGATATTATTTTTTAGATGGTAATTCGTACACATACATGGGAAGCATTTATATTTTTTGATGACCAATATGGAAAGAAGGTATTGTTTTATTATTATAGAATTATAATTATATCGTATATACTGATCTATTTCCTTTAATATATATATATATATATATATATATCATTCATGTGATGCGGTGTTGATGAATGAATCACATAACTTCATGGAGGTGGTAGTCCACTTGTACGTATAAAAGACATTGTATTTTTTCAGTGAATATAAATCTATGAAAGTAAATGATATATTATATTTTCATAATGAGAAGTATTTAATTAGTATCATATATATTCATTAAATCCATCATTAAAACATATCGTAATATATTGTTATGGAAAATAAATTACATCATTTTGTGAGGTAGTAGTCTTCCGTACACATATATGACAATTTAATTTTTCATTTGATGGAAGGGGAGATAGATATATGGTATTCCAATAAAAATGAAACATAAAATTATATTTTATATACTGATATTATTATACTATCATGGTTTAATAATTTTTGAAGGAGGTGGATTGGGAAAGAACAAAAAACTTGTTGATTAAGAACAATAATGATATTTCATACAAACTTTTCTGTTTTACACTAAATGTATATTGATGATATACATTTTATCAAAAAAGGACTCTTGAACATGGTTAGGGATGTGAGGAATGAATTTGGGAATGTTATTTTTGAATAAATGGTTCTTAGAGTGTGTAGAGTTGAGGAGATGATGTGCCCTTTTATAAGTGACCTGGGGACCCACTTGGTGATTTCTTAAAAGAATACAAACTGATAAATTCATTATGTCAAAAAATCATCCAAATGAAAATATAATAGAAATTTGAGTTATAAATAATTAAAATATATCCATAAAATAGTATTTATGGATGTTTATCAAGTAATCCTACCCTTATCATATTTTAACCCTCGATAGAACTATTTTAACCTTAACTGGGATAATTAATTTATAAATTGAAAATGTAATGTTTGTTTATAATATAATAACTGGATAATTATTGTAAAATGTACGAAATATTATAATTTTTATAATTATTATTTTCTTCTTAACAGACTTTTAGGGATTTTAATTAATTTAGTGATATATTATATATCCTTAAATATCATTAATATCATTTTTTAAATTATTGATTCTATTTCTCTTTAAAGTCACGATGATAATAATGATTTCACAATATAATAAATTTAACCATAAATAATAAATCATTAGTAACTATAACACTTTTTTTGGAATAATAACTCATTGCTTATACCATAATGTTTATATTTTTAAAATTATTTATCTTGAGTTATCCATTATTTTCAAAAGTTTTGCTTCATCATTGTATAAATTCTTAAGGTAACTATATGATCACTAAAAATTTAATATAGATTATTATCATGAAAAAAATTCATTCTACTTAACATAAAATTTAATTTTCATTCAGAAATTTTTTTACCCTATGTGAACATATAATAATTATTTAATGGAATGTGAGCGATGATCTTTCATTTTCATTGTTAAATTATAATATTTTAATATTTCTAGAAAAAATTGAACCATAATTAATTAAATATGAGGAATACAATGATAATTGTAAAAATACATAAATAAAATGATTAGTAAGATAAAAATATTTGGCCTTATCAATTAATTTTAACCTAAGTTATCCAGATTTATCTTGTCACCGTAATAAATTGTATTTATTATTTTATTATTCATAATAATAATAAATTATGTTATATTTATAATATAATATAAATATTTCAGATTAAAAACATGAAATACATTTTTTCAAATTAAATTTATAAAAAAGGTAAATTTTATTTTAAAAACAAATCCATACAACGTGTGGAAATATAGGTTTTATGAAATTCATTTTTCTCGCAAACAATGATGTTATATTAACTCTATGAATAGTAATAATAATTATATTAATTTATATTAATATATATATATATATATTATAAATTTTATTAAAATCACTTTTCATTATTGGTTATTTTTTTGAAAAAAATCGAGACACATCATGCACTTAAAAGCTTTTTCCTAAATTTGTGTTTTTAGATGAAAAATAATCTTATATAAAAATCAAGAAGATTAATTATTTCAATTAAATTAATTAAATTATTATATATATAATGTTTCATATTTAACTTTAAGAAAAAATATAAATATAAATTTTACTTTTAAACTAGATTTAATAAAAAAGAATGGAAATAAGTGATAAATTGCAATTTTCACTATTCACTTAGAAAACAACCATTTTAGAAAAATCAAAAACATTTACCCTGACATAATATTTCTACAATGATTTTTAAAAAAAAAATTAATTTTATAAAATAATATTTCTAAACATTATATAAATAAATAATAACATTTTACCGCAAAAAGAAATAAAAAAAATTTTTTAAAATGATTTTTCGAAGAAAAATATGACATTACAAAACATTATGAAATTTTTTATGAAAAATTAGTATATAATTTTAATTATTTTTACTTATATATATATATTATAATTTTTTTAATATAAGTTTTACCCACAAATAAAACATATCGATAATAACAATCTTATTTAGAAAATAAAATTTCACGATTCATTTATACTCTATTTTGCAAACCGTATATGAAATTGAACAAAATGAATTTTTTTTAAAATATCATGTTGTTTTCTTCACTAATTACATGTGAATAATAAGGTATTATGTTGATCTGTCAATTAATATTACAACATTAAAACATTTAAATAATAAGGATTAATATAAAGAAAGTACTTGACTAGAGTTGAAGAGGAGGATAAAAAATTACGGTGAGGAGGTGAATCATGATTCTTAGGAGAGATTAAGAAGATCTTTCGAACACCTTTTTTAGTATATATATATATGTATAGGGAGGTTAAATTAATTCTCAGTGTGTTATTAGTGAATATGTATGGGTGTTTGTGAGGATATTGATAATAAAAAATTAGAATTATTTATTAAAATATAAACATTGGTTTTAGACTATATGTAATAATCCAATCTACATTAAAAACAATAAAATGGTAATTACCATGAATTAATTAAATTAGAGTGTTCATTAATATTTAATTAGGTAAAGAGTAAATTTAATTTACAATAATACCAATCATGATGTGGTAGTGAGTCATGTACATTATGAATTGTTTTTAAGAAATTAATATATAATATAGGATTTGGAGGAATCATTTACAATTTTTAAAATTAATTAAATAAATTGTAAAATAAATTGTTTTAAAGGGAAAATATATTGTTTGGTTTTTGACACATTATATAATATTTTTTACTTTATTTTTTTGATTATATAATGTCATAATAAATATATCTTATTTATATGGTATTTATCATTTACCTAAAAATTTAACTATATCACACAATTATGAAAACATAACTACTTGATAATTTCAATATTCTTATTTTAAATATAAGAATATTTTTACCAAAATAATTTTATTAATATTAGAATATACACTTTTAAATAAAATTTTTATTTTACTGGAAAATACTATTTTTGAAGATACAACGAACTTTACGACCCAAATAAAATTACATTAATGCTCATAAATTTATACTATAATTTATATTTAGATAAAATTTATTTATATGAGATATTTACTAAAAATAAATTATGCTTAAAAATTATATAACTTATCAAAAATAATGTTTTGAACTGAAGCTATGTATTACCCAAATGTATAATTTTCCTTCCTTCGCATCAAAATTATGTTTTTATTCAAATCATTATGTAATCATGTGTATAATGTTTTATTAAAAATGAAAAAATAAATGGACTATTTTATTAGAAATTTAATATAAAAATTCATTTTTCAAGGGTCTAGATAATAAAACCTCATTACACCGGCGTATGTATTAATGGTAGGGTGTGTGGTGGTTGTTGTATTTTGAAGTGGGTTGGAGTACATGGTTTTGGATGTGATATATATGATATTTATCTTCTGCAAAAAATGTTGTGTCTAATGATTGAGTTGCTGAATATCATCTCAGGATTGGTCAAGGTAAGATCCCAGTGATGTCATATTCCTCAAAAGCTCTGGTATATTGGATTAATTGGGAATGATACTACTGGTCTTTTCCATTACTTTATCCTTGTATAATAGTTATATTTATTAAAAAACATTATTATATACTAATCACAATGGTAACTATATAACCAAAATATTAAAATGGATATTATTCATAACAATTTTCAAACCCCAATAGAGATATTATTTATATATCTTATAATGTTCCAAAGATTCAAATGATTTATACTGTATTCGTTCCCAATAACTATTTTACCTAATAATAAATTTTCTCATTAAAAAATATATTCATTTTTAAATGTTTTTGTCACAAAAATTTATATGGAATAGATTTGTTATAATCAATATCTTCCAGGAACACATCATGATTTACAAACATGTTGATCTTGGTAACTCTGGACTACGTGATGTTTGTCCGAACAAATGAATGAAAATAGATCTTTTAAAAATAAAAATGGATTATTATCACTGCCACACTACTTAATCTACCATAATGTGGGGGACCTTTTTTGGGTATACAATTGTGATTAAAAGAATGGAATGGGTTAGAATTGATTATATATAAAAATTTTATATCCTACACCTAATGGATGTCGAATTTTTATAAGTAAAACTATCCAACACATGTTATGGATTTTGAATAATTAATGTTCATGTAAAAAATTTGAAGATATTATCTATATTATGAGAATTGTAAAATATATTTTTTCCTAAGAGCCTAATATATATATATAAATATAAAGATAGATGAAGGTTAATATATGCCAACGAAGATTGTTCAAGATAATCATTGTCTATCACTGCTTGGTCCATAACCATACTATGAAGACAAATAATGTAGTATATACTATAAGTAAAAGGGATAATACAACCTTATAAATTATGAGGATTCATAAGGATCCATTATTATTATATTTTCAAATGATGGATATCGATGTCATAAATGATGGAAAATCAGAATACCAATAACTAAAGGTTTCTATGTCATCCATTATAGAGATGATAACATATTCTCAATGAGATGATGTAAAATTTTCAAATAATTTGTAATCAATAATATATGTGAAATCCTCGATGTTAAAAATTAATTAGGCTGAGCTCATAAGATTTTGGTCATCACTATGTTCATTCTCTAAAGCTATTAAAATGATAGTGTTGTTTACCAAATCAAATAACTTGGAGTTCACCATCCACCTGGGAAGCATGGAGATTTTTTGAGATCACGTAGTGAACTCATATTGGTATTATTCAATGAAAGTGTTTTTAGAATATATAAAAATAGTTATTTAATATGATCATGTGATGTATGAATATAAAATTTTCAACAGAATGATGATTCCATTACCTATACCAACATAAAAATAGAAAAACATCAGTATAGGCATAATAAAATGTCATGTGAAGACTTATAAATGATGTATATCTGAATGGGTTATAGTTGATCTTGGAATAGACACTACTCACTTCATTGAAATATTAATGGACATAACAGTATTTAAACATATGAAGATATATTATAGGGAAGTTGGGAGGCTCTATGGAACACTGCTATTTAATTTGTTTTACCACGATATGATATTTACCTCCATGTTCCAAAAGTTTCTAGAAGTGTTCTAAACACTAAGATGATATTTAGTTTGTATTATCAACCCCAATTCATTGGAAAATCCATACTGGCTATCTAGACACTTTAAGATGTGTTGAGATAGATTAAATTATTGATTTTAATGGATCATGGAATAAATATATTCATCTGGATGAGTTCTAATACAGTAATAACTTCAACGCATGAGTTTAAATGGATCCATATGAATCTATTTATGTGATGAGATGAAAAACACCTATTTTTTGGGATGATTATGGTGAATTATAGCAAGAGGGGCCTGGAATAGTATATCAAAAGATATAAATGATCATGAACATTCAACCACATATTTGGGTAGCTCATAGTAGAAAAAATAATTATCCTCATAACCATCACTAAGACCTCATGTTGGAGGATTGAGATAAAGTGTTCCTATGCATTGCTCATTGAAAGAGTGTCATAATAATTTTAATAAAGGAAAATATCTATCCCTCATTCAACGATCTATTATATATTCTTGAACTCATTAAATCTTTGTCCTATGGACTAGCAATACCACGAACCATGTATCTATTACTTGACTTGTTCCGCGCATCCCACATGAGTATGTTCATGCTAAAACACTCACATGAATTGAATTCAATGGTTTTTTAAAAGTAATGTGATATCTCTTTTGAGGAGTATATATTAAAGGTATTTTATTTTAGTGGTAATTTTCTAAATAAAAAATATAGCATAGCTTATCAAATTGATATAGGAGAACCATAAATATGATAATTAATTATCAAAATAAGAGGATAAACTTAAATAAATGTACTATAATATATTTTCATCATAGTTTGTGAAATAGACATTATAAAGTGAAATTTCATAATTTGGGGTGAATATAATGACTCATATCATTATAAAATGATTTTCTCTTATTTATATATAAATGTAGCACATTTAGTAATGTATTATTATATAAAAAACATAAAAATCGTAATAAAACCAACAATATTTTATTATATCAATTATTAAATAATTTATAGGTGATAAATATGACCATACTAATAGAATGTTTTATAATGGGACAAAAAAAGGAAATATGATAATTATAATATGATAATTTTATTTTACCTGATTCCCAAGAATATTTGAACTAAAATACACATTATAAA
The DNA here is from genome assembly GCA_963277665.1 of Viscum album. Lineage (NCBI taxonomy): Eukaryota > Viridiplantae > Streptophyta > Magnoliopsida > Santalales > Viscaceae > Viscum > Viscum album. The sequence goes on along the minus strand of OY728123.1, from coordinate 1,519,934,525 downwards.
ATAATCAGAATAGTAGTATTGAAATTTTTATTTTGAAAATTAATATATATATCACCTTTCAAAAGTTGGAGACTTCCCGTGTGATTTCTTAGAGAGAGGCTATTATTGATAGATTTAAGATTTGTGAACAATATGTTATTGCGAAACTAGTTCTTCCTAACAGAGGAAAATTTTGGAAGACAGAGGATCTGATTAGAAAGCTTACTTCCACGCGGGGCTTTTCTGATTGGAGATGTATTCCCATGTGTCGTGGAATTTTTCATATTATTTTCTCATCAGAAGAGATGAAACATAGAGCATGGGGGATTGGTTCAATCGCGTTAAAACCATGTCTGTTTTGTTTTCAAGCATGTGACTTTCGTTTAAATCCCTTTTTAATTAAAAATACTAAGTCCCAATTATGGATTAAAATTTTTGGTCTCAACAGGATCCTTTGGCATCCCAAGATCCTTTTTGACATTGCTTCTACTGTGGGAATTCCAATTAAAATGGACAAGACCACAGAGTCTGCGAGGTTCGGTCATTATGCTAGGGTTTTAGTGGAAGTGGACCTCATCTTCTTCTTTATTTATACCATAAATTTGTCTACACTAGATGATGACATACCTCTGAAAGTGGAATATGAGAAATTACCTGAGTTCTGTTCAGACTATCAATCTATTGGTCATGTCAAAGCTAGATGTTGTAAGAATGTTGGCTTCCCTTTCTACTCTCTAAAAGGGCATCATGAGGGTTCTTGTAGGAATAAGATGAGGCAGTCTAAGAAATATCTTGTTGGTGGAATGCAGTCCCCTCTTGGTATCTGGAAAGAAACTTATAATGCAGGTGTTTCAAAATCAGTTGTTGATTCCCCCCATGAGATAGTGCAACAAAATCAGGTTTTAAAGGTTAATGACCATGGAATTTATGATCATGAGATTGAGGAATGTAGGCGTGCCTCAAACGGATCACAGTTAGAGATGAAACTGTCAGTGGTGCCTAAGCAAGTGGGTCGGGGCAGCACTAAAGTAGAAGTGATTCTAGAAAAGGATTCTCCCATAATTGAGGGGAAACAAAATCTGAATGATGGTTGGAACCTTTCAGGAATTCAATTGTAAATTTATAAATTAAGGGAAGCTTAGGGAATCCATGGAAGGTGGGAAGATGCTGAGGAAAACTCCCCAAAAAACCATCTTATGGTCAGGTTTAATCCAAAGGGAAAGGTGTTGTTGTTGACGTTTCTCCAAGGAAAACAAGATGTAGGAAAGATTATTCAAATTTGAAGCCAACTATGATTACTAGGTCTCATGGTCTATTGGAGTATGACTCTGATTATTATGATGATTATGATATTTCTCCACAGTATGAGTAAGATCTTTGAATTTTATTCTCTTGGCATGAATGCATGCTTGCTTGTATGGCCCCACCCATCTTTTTGTCATGTACTTTTATCTTTTCTCCATTATAAAAAGAGCTCTGATCTCTAAAAATATATATACAAATATATATCAACTTTAGAGAAAATCGAAGTAAATGAATAATGAAATAAATATGAGGTAAAATTAAAAATATAAAACTGACACAAATCTAACCATTGGAATAGAAATATAACCATTAGAATACATCATTATTAAAATATTTTCATCTTCTTTGGAAGCTAAGAATAATATAGGAGCATATTATAAAATGAACATATTACATATTTAGAAATGACACAGTTTAATGAATCTTTTGATAAGAATACTAAATTTTTAACAATTTATGATTCTATTACATTTAAAAAATATATAACTTTTTGAATTAAAATATATTTTTCTAAAATGGTATCATAAAATAGAATTATGATTCTATAAAATTATAGAATATTTTTATGGGACAATAAGTAGTCTTTTACAGGTCAAAAAATTTACATAATATTAAAAATATATTTGTTAAAATGAGTATGTAATTTTTATTATAATTTATAGATCTCATAATTAGATTACTATTTTTATAAAAGTGATATAAATATTTTAATCTAAACATTGAAAAATATTTTATAGTGATTTTTTGGCCATACAAAAAATAGATTACTTTTTGAATATTGAAATCTGGGAAATTACAATATTTATACTTATAACGGAATTATAATAATTACTGTGTAATTGATGTTGTAAGAAATTATTAAATAAAAAAATGAACTAATTAATATTTATTATCACATGAATCACAATTATTGGTATTCTTAAACCAAAATAAGAAACTAATGAATATTATTTTCCAAGAAACTTCTCTATTATACATAATAATTCCACCCCTTACAATACATTCAACTAAACATTTTAATTCTAGGAAATAAAAAATCCCATCTCTTTCCTCAACCCTCCTCTACATATCAATGGTGTTTTGGTATTACCAAAATTCCAATTTAATGTGAATTAATTTTAATCCCAAGAATAGACTTTCAATGGATAAGATAATACCATCATCTATGATTTTTAATTTATCATCCTCTTCATCCGCCAATAAAATTCAACCCCACAAAAAATAATAACTCAACTATTTTTAATTTACTAAAATATTGTTCTTATATTTGGATATCTAGAATATAAAATCTTCTCATATCATTTTAATATGAAAATATTATTAACATTTTTGTCGGTTCACCACATCCAAAAACAATGTACAACATTTTTCTCTACCACCTTCGAGGATGGTTATAGAAATAATAATACGGATAATTATGATTATAATAAGTATATTATAACTTATTTTATGTTATTTAATGAATTAATAATAATTTAATTAAATAAAATTATTTTATTTTATTATGGTAAAGAAAACAACCTTAAATGACTGGGCGTATACTGATAGCCAGTATACTAAATGAATCATAAATTTGTTGCAATGCATATGAATATTTAAGACCATTTAAATGTATTTATGTTCATGAATAAAAATAAATTTTATTTATCAGTGTGTAAGATAATTTTATATTAACATTAATAATTTTACACAAACTAAAGACACCATAGAACCATGAATAAAACATCATTAGGAAGTAAATTATAAATATATTATCTCAAGTAAATGAATATAAGTATACATAAAAACACGGTGATAAATCAAATATATAGTAATAAGGATAAAAATATTGTATCAAATAAATCTAATAAAATTAATTATATATAAATACCTAAGCCTTTTTTATATATTATTAATCTATTTTGAAGTATAAAAGTATTTAAATAAAAAATAGTGATAAACAAATACCATATTCCCTTGGATGACTTGGTTTAAAGTACATCAAAATGAATAAAACCATGAAATCTTTATTTTTTTCTCCATAAGGTGATCCTAAAAAATCATGTTCCTCTAAAACTCCATTGGATTACCTAGAAAATTGTAATGCCCCAACCCTAGTTACCAAGAGTCAGTGCATTATTACTTAACATTGGCATGATCATAAGGAAATCATGTATCGAAAGGCCGATCAGTTTAGTGTTATTGGAAACATGATTCATAGATAAGTTCACCTTTACAACTTGAAAATAAATAGAACACGAATTTATTCCATTATAAACAACCAATCCTCCAAGATTATGCCTACAAGTCACTCATAACTAACATCTTCATATCTGGGGAAAATGAAACATAACAATAGGGTGAGCTCAAACACTCATTAAGGGTAAGAAATATAGAAAAATATAACATAAATATTAAGCATGGTGAATAAATGAAACCACATGCCTTTACCAATAAACTTGAATAATATTATGTAAGGAATATGAGCTGAGTAAATAATGCCATAATTAAACATAATCATGGGTATTCTACTAGTCAAATGACCACATGAACCATAAATATTATTTTCATAATGAGAAAATGTATAAAGCCTATCATTCTAAAACATTTTGTTAGGGCCTCGACCAAGACATCTAAAAATGATTAAGGAATCGACAAAAAACATATATCAAATTGGGAAAGGCCTCGACCAATTCAACATATAGTTGTCTCATGAGACCTACCGATGCATCAACGAGTTATAGCGGGCTCCACCCATCACTTACTAAGTCCAATACATTCCTCATATGAAAAGGATGAAATATAACATAAACATTCGTATTAAAACAAGCATATGAAATGTCAATTCTTTAACCATAAACCATGAATGGTATAAAAATAAAACATCCAAAATAGAACATATCAAAAAACCTTCAATACAATACAGAAGTTTTTTATCAAAATAAATCAGCTTCAATTAATCTTAAAATCCATCATAGGTTGTTGACATAGATGAAATAAAAACCTTTTTTAGAGAAACAAATTTTTTCTATTTTTAAATCATTTGAGAGTCACATAATTATAAAGAAAACAACTGTTTTGAAAATATTCTTATAAGCCTGTAAGGGAAGATTTATCGATGTAATAACAACTAATAATATCTGCAACCACCTTATAAGTTAAAAACATTCTTACATTAATTTTTTTAAAAATTCCATAAAATACATTGTTTAGAAAATGATGGAAAGATTCTTTTCAGATCATATAAGGTAAAATAAGTGTATAAATGAATTTAACCCATTATCTAGTAAATAGTAATATTTTTTTGAAATAACTTTTTAAGAAGCCTGGACGTGGATGATAAAGAGGTCCCAGTAGATACTAATGTGAAAACAACCTCGGGTAATAAAGAGATTGTAGAATTAACCCTTATTTTGTACTTTTCCTTGGACTAGGGTAGGTTAACCACTTTTATAATGGTGAAATAATTGTTCTTAAATTATAAAATAATCATATACTTTAATATTATATTATTTATGATCTTTTAAAATTTTTTTGTTAATAATATCTTACTATTATCGTCGGTTGGGGTGTAACAGATTTATTTTCCTTTATATTCATTGTTATGTGAGTCTTATTTGTTACGGATGGGATGTATCTTAATCATATATAGGATTATATAAAGTTTTTAAACATTATTTTTAATCATAAAATGAAAATTAGTTTTGAGTGGATACGATGGGGAATGAATCTCATCGCGTTCGTGGAGACGGTAATTCATACGTACGCACGAGCAACAATATCATTTGTTTTTATTAAAATAATATATAATTGGATGGTATATCATATTTAAATAACCATTATCATGTTATATTTATTATTTACATCAATTACACATCATTGTTATACCCATCCAAATAATAATGTATTGAATAACAATTACACCACGAGGTGGAAATGGTAAGCCGTACATACGCACATATGGTGACATGTAATTAAAATGATGAATAGAATAAAGAATATGGTTGTACCATTATATAATAAAATCACATTATATATAAGATACTAGAGTTATTATATTAGAATGTAATAAAAAAAGAAAGAGGAAGTGGAAGAAGAAAGGAACTAGAAAGAGGTGATGAAATATTTACCTCTTCTTCAGATTCTTCCTTTTGATTTGATCAAAAAGGCTCCTTAAGTAAGCATTATGACTAACAGAAGGACTCTAGGATGAAGGGAGGACAGTTGAAAGGGTATTCGGGTAGGTTTTGGCCAAGCCAAATGGCTTTGAATGTGTGAATTAGAGAGAAGGGAGAGTGCCCTTTCATAAGAGTGGGGGAGGGGAACCTTAGGAAAAGCCAGAAATATTATTTTATAATAAAATAATTATTGGTTTCTAATGGCTAAAAAATAAATTATTTAAAGTATATGGTGGGGATGGGTCGAAAAAAACTAAACCAATAGGTTTTAGATAGGTTTGGGTCACTGTATTAACCTTATTATTTAAATTTAACTAATAGTTAAATAGTTTGACATTTACAATGTCTCTTTGTATTTTTATATTATATGGTTAATAAACATACAATAATCATACAATCAAACCTCAAGTGGTTCATTATTTACAAATATAATATTATTTAAGAACTTGTTCAAACCTTATATTTTTATGAAGAGAATATCAATTAATAATATAATATTTGTTTTAGAACCTCTTTTATGCCAATTTTGAAACTATTTGGTATTTTTTTTCTAAAATCATAACAGCATTATTACATCCAAAAAAATTTATATAACCAACCCTAGTATTTCATATTAACCTAGAAAATTATTGAAATTCATAAAAAGTCTCAAATTACATTTATTTGAATATTTATAATATAAATTATTTTAATATTTCATTAATTAGGTAATTACTGCATCATCAATGTGTCATAAATAAATTAAATTATTTCTTGTATACAAATATAAATAAAATACCATTATGTAGGAATTATTTTTATCCTTATAATTAATATTTATAGTTTCATTTATCTTATGTGTAACCCTATATTAAAAATGTTTTAGTTATTAAACTTTGATTTAAACTCTTTTAACTCTTCTTTGAATTAAATAATAATAAATGTCTAAATCTAATACAAGTCCACCAAAGAGGTTCATATTTTATTTCTAAGGTTGTTTTTGGTCAAATTATACTTATCCAATATAATTATTACATGTTTTAGGGTAATATTAATATCATTTTTACCCTTAATTACCCTATTTACTTTTAACAGTGGTAAATAAAAGAAAAAAAAGTTACTATTCACCAAAAAATATTTTCATCTTATTGAAACAAATTTTACTTACTGATATCAACCATGTCCCTTGGAATTTATAAATCCAACTGACAGAAGTGGTAAAATTCTATTTTATTTAAATTTGCAAATGCTCCTAGGAGTTTGGTAAAAGACTGTAAAAAGTTCAATAAAATTTATATATATCCAAAATTATTATAAAATGACTCTTATAAATTACATTGAAATTATATAGGTATTATGTATCTATTTTGACCAAAAAAATTTCAATAAAATAAATAATTTTTTTAAATAAAAATTCGGTTTTAAACTATAACTCAGTGTTTTTCACTATTCATAAAAATTTGATCGTTTTCAGAAAAATACCAAAAATTCACCCTAATATAATTTCGATATTCCAAATCCAAAAATTAAGTCCATTTTGAAAGATAAAATTTATGAAATTTCAAAAAGTGTGTATTACAATTCATAACGACTAGTTTGATTGGTTGTGGTGTGTTAGAACTCAAAGTTTTGTACAACACACACTATTGTATTATTCAAAGAGAAGCGTACCGGGGAAGCTTGGGGTGTTACATTATCCCCTACATCAAATGATTTTTTCCTAGAAATTTATATATTATGAATGTGTAAAACGACTCTGGTGGTTCTTCATCATATGTTCCTTAGGTTCCCTTGTTTCCTCTTCCATCTTATGGTTTCTCCATATAACTTTTACTAGATGAGTCGTCCGGTTTCTCAGCACTTGTTCCCTTGTATCAAGAACCTTGACATGCTCTTCACAAAAAGGTTGATCGGGTTCCAGCTCTAATTCTTCATAGTTGTGTACATGTGTTGGGTCAGGCATGTATTTTCTCAATATTGATACGTGGAACACATCATGAAATTTGGAGAGACATGGAAGTATTGTCAGCCAGTACGCTACAAACCCCAATTAGTTATAGAATTTCAAAAGGTCCTATGTACCTGGGACTTAATTTTCCTTTTTTTTACCGAAACGTATGACACACATCCATAGAGATACCTTCCAGAAAACATTGTCTCCTACCTAAAATTCCAAATCTTTCATTTGGATATTGGCATAGCTCTTCTGCCTACTTTGAGCGGCTTTGATGTGGGTTTCAAATACCATAACCATTTCCATCATTTCTTCCAAATGTTCTGGGCCTATGAGTTTTCATTCACCAACATCATCCCAACAGGTTGGTGTGCAATATCTTTTTCAATATAACGCTTCATATGGTTCCATCTTAATACTTGAATTGAATCTATTGTTATATGAAAATTATTCCAAAGGTAAATATTTATCCCACATAAATTGAACGTCATGTGATCATGATCTCAACATGTCTTATAAGGTTTTAATAGTCCATTTTGATTGTCCATCAGTTTGGGGGTGGTAGGCAGTGCTCAAACGAAGATTAGTATCCACAGATTTCTGAATACTTTTCCAGAATCATGATGTAAAACAGGGATAACAATTAGAAACAATCGATAGTGGTACTCCATGAAGTATTAAAAATTCATTAATATATAGTCTTGATAATCCTGCAAGTGGTAAATTTTCATTTATAGCATGAAAATGGGTTGACCTGGTAAAACAATCAACAATGACCCATATTTCATCATTCCTTCTATGAGTCGTTGGTAGTACCATGAAAAAGTCAATCGTAATATTATCCCATTTCCACTCAGGTATGGGAAAAGGTTTCAAGTCTCCTCCAAGATGTTGGCTTCTAGCATTCACCTATTGAATAACCATACATCTGGACACAAAATCAGCAATCTCCCTCTTCATGTTTTCCTAAAAAAAAGTTTCTTTCAAATCTCTATACATTTTGGTTATCCTAGGTTGTATAGAAAAATTGGACCCATGAGAATAATCCAAAAATTCTCTTTTTAGATCAGGTATATCCGGAACACAATTCCTCTTTCCAAATTTTAAAATTTCATCTTCATATACTATGTTACTAAATATCCTATCATTCACAACTTTAATCTTGGTTTAAAACTAATCATCACCAGTCAGAGAACTGTTTTTACATTCTAGTAAAGAAGGATTGGAAACCATTTGAAAAATCATTAATTTTTTACCTTCCATGGTTATTACCTCATCTATATTTAATAGATCCATGAAAATTAGAGCCCTTTAAACTCTCATCTTGTTCAAAACTCCATGATTCATTCTGCTCAAAGCATCTTCCACCTTATTTACCTTCCTCGGGTGGTATTGTATCATGCAATAATAATCCTTGAGTAGTTAAATCCATTGTATTTTTCTCATGTTGAGTTCTTTTTGTGAGAAATATACTTCAAACTCTTGTGATCAGTATATATCTCACATTTTTCACTATAAAGATAATATCTCCATATATTCAAAGCAAATATTACAGCTATTAACTCATGAATATGGGTAGGATAGTTTTTGTCATGAATTTTTAGCTATCATGATGCATATTCAATAACCCTATCATTCTTCATAAGAACACAACCAATTCCTTTCTTTGATGCATCACTATTAATAACAAACCCATCATTCCCTTATGGTAGAGTCAATATAAGAGTATTGACTAATCTTCTCTTCAATTTTTCAAAACATTCTTCACCCTCTTCTTTCCAAACAAATTTTACCCCTTTACCTGTGATCTTGGTTAATGGCTTAGCCAATCGGGAAAATTCTGGATGAAACGCCGTTAATAACCCGATAAACAAATAAAACTACTTACCTCAGTTATACTCGTTGGTGATGGAAATTTTTGGACTGCCTTTTTTTATAAGGATGAACAGAGATTCCATCCTTGGAGACAATATGGAAAAGAAAAAATATATTCTAAAGACAGAATTCAGAGCTGTTGAACATCCCATATAATTTATGTGTTCTCATAGTCTTCAGGATAATGCACAAGTGATTTCTATGATCTTCGTACCTTTTGGTGTATACCAAGATATCATCAATAAATAACACTACAAAGTCATCATGATATTCCTTGATAACTCTATTCATTATATCCATGAGGATAGAGGGTGCATTAGTCAATCCAAAAGGCATTACTGTAATATCGTAATGCCCGTACCTGGTTCGAAATGCTGTTTTCAGAAAGTCTTCCTTCTTCACACAGAACTAATGATATCTGGATAGAAGGTCAATCTTTTAAAAGTATTGATCTCCATGAAGTTGGTCGAATAAATCATCAATCTGAGATAGGGGATACTTGATATTTATTGTTATAGAATTGACCTCCCTGTAGTCAATGTAGAACCTCATAGATCCATCTGTCTTCTTAACAAAAAGGACAGGGGCTCCCCATGGAGAAACACTAGGGAGAATAAATTCCTTATTACTCAATTCCCCTAGTTGTTACTTTAGTGCCTCTAATTCCACAGTGTCCATTCTATAATAGGTCATCGATATGGGCCTTGAACCAGGAATTAAATCAATGGAAAACTCAAATTCTCATTCAAGAGGATGTCTAGATAAATCCTCTGGAAATACATCAACATACTATTTCCTAATAGGTACATCCTCTATTTGAACATTCTTCTCCTCAACCACAATTATTTCATTCTCTTCCTTCCAAATATTTGAATTTAGTTGAGCAACTGGGGGTGGATCTAGATAATAATTAGGTGGTGACGATTCTTCTCTAAAGATAAGATTTTCTTTATCATCTTCATCAAAAATACTAACTTCTTTATTCGTACAATATTTTTTTTCATCTTGGTTCGAAATAAAATCCATATTGAGGATTATATCAAATTCAATCAGGGGAATAATGATGAGATCAGTAGATAAAAAACATTTATATTCTCTAATGGAAACTGATTCATAAAACTTTGTAGTAATGATACTTCCCTTAAGAGTTTTTATTGAAAAAACCCTTGTTAAATAAAATTTGAAATATCTAATATTCATAGAAAACTGGGAAGATATGAAACAAGGATATGATTCATAATCATATAAAGCATTGGATAATCTTGAGGACAACATTAAATTACCTACAACCATTTCTTTTGGTTCTTCTACATCAATAGTAGTGATCGCATAGGCTTGGCCTTGATCCCTTGGCCTTTTATGAGGTAAGTTTCCTTGACACTTAGGACATTCATTTTCATAATGTCCCATCTCCCAGCAATTGTAGAATTGAAAATTTGTAGCATCATTCTTTCCCTTACAATCACCAGCAAGATGGCCTTTTGTCTACATTTGTAGCGTACTCATTTTCCTTTAAGACATTCACCAGGGTGCTTCCTTCCATAATTATCACAGGGTAGAAATTCTATTCATCCCTTCTTCACTGTTTCCTTAATTCCTTTCCTAGAGTGTTCATCAGCTCTCTTCTTCTCTTTCATTTCTTTAAATTCATAAGGCTTAGCGAATTCTTTTTCCATCTGGATAGCACATGAGACAATATCATTGTATGACAAGAAAGATTGTGATACTAATGATTGATGGATAAATGGTTTTAACCCATCAAAGAAACAATCAATCTTACTTCGTTGGTTACGTATATAATCTGTATCATGCCTCGATATCCTTGTAAATTTAGCTTTATACATTGCGACATTCTCAACTTCCTATTTTCCTCAGACTTAAAAATTGTCATTCCATATCTGCTCGATGGTCATGAGGAATGTATTTTTCTATGAAAATTTCATTAAACTAACTCCATTCCATATTTGATACTTCATCATATTCCTTTTTTCTTTGAATCAATGAACACCATTGATCAACATGTTTAGTGAGGCGGTAAACTGCCTTGAAAACTTTTTGTCTTTCTCTACTCCCCATGGAGTGGAATATTTCTTCTAAAGAATTTATCATTTTCTCAGCTACTAATGGATGTGTACCACCATTTAATATTGGTCGTTGTTTCCTCATGAAGCAGTTTGACATTGATCCTATGCATTGTGGATCGGGGTTCTCCATACAGGTAAGGTTATTATTCATAACCAGTGTGAGTTGTCCCAGTATAGTGATAAGATGATCATCACCAGTTGTATCACAAGCTCCAATATAATTTTCTAGAGAAATATTGTAATCCCTACATAGAGGGTGTTCATTTATATTGTTTCTATTCTTTCCACTAGGCGCCATTACTAAACAATTTCATACACTGGATTAGTTTATGAATCAAAATACATAAATCTAAACATGTAATACACCTAACGTAAATTGAAATGTTTATAGATATAATCCATAATCCTAAAATTGTTTTCTTTGAAGAAGTATATACTCATAATAATCTAATAATGGTTTGTAATGAAAATGAGAATTATCCTAATAATATCCCTCGGGAGTGTCGTAAGCAAAAGTGCAGCAAGACCCGTTGTTGTGCACCGGTTCCCGTTCGAGTCTAGATCGAAGTGGTGTTTTTGGATTTTACCCATAGGTACATCTATTCCAGATCCGCCTCTACCTGCTCATATCTAGACAGGGATGTATTGTTTCGAAAACTCACAAAATCACTACAATATAAAAATTCTAGGATGTTCTTCTATGTTAATCCTAGATGTTTATCTTAGGGCCATGCGGTCTAATCAGATTTTATCTAAATATAATTTCCAAGGTTTGTACTAAACTTTCTATGATAACAACTGTAATGCCCCAACCCTAGTTACCTAGAGTCGTTTCATTATTACATAACATTGGCATGATAACAAGTAAATCATGTCTCGAAAGACTGACCAATTTATTAATATTGGAAACATGATTCATACATAAGTTCAACTTTACAAATTGAAAAAAAAAACACAACATGAATTTATTATATTATAAACATCCAAGACTCCAAAATTATGCATGAAAGTAACTCATAACGAACTTCTTCATATCCTGGGAAAATGAAACATGTGAAAGGGGTGAGCTCAAACGCTCAGTATGGGAAAGAAATACAGTGGAAGATAACATAAATATTAAGCATGGTGAATAATTGAAACCACATGACTTTACCAATAAAAATGAATAATATTATGGTAGGAATATTAGTTGAGTAGATAATGCCATAATGAAACATAATTCTGGGTATTCTACTAGTCAAATGACCACATGAACCATCGATATTATTTTCATAATGAGGGAATGTATAATTCCGAATATTCTTAATCATTTTGTGAAGGGCTCATACAAGATGTCTAAAAATGATTAAGGCCTTGGAAAAAACAATATATCAAATTGGTAAAGGCCTCGACCAATTCATTATCTAGTTGTCTCATGAGACATACCGATGCATCGAGGAGCTATAATAGGCTCCACATGTTACTTACTAAGTCCAATACATTCCTCATATGAAAAGGGTGAAATATAACATAAACATTTGTATTAAGACTAGCATATGAAATGTAAATACTTTAAAAATTAACCATAAATGGTATAAAAAAGCACATATACAGTCGAACATATCACAAAACCATCAATACAATATGGAAGTTTTGTATCATTATAAATCAACCTCAAATAATATTAAAATCCAACAAAGGATGTTGACATAGATGAAATAGAAATATTTTTTAGAGAAATATATCTTTATAGTTTGAAATCATTTAAGAGTCACATAATTATAAAGAAAAAAATTATTTTTAAAAAATTATTATAAGCATGTAAGAGAAGCTTCGACGATGTTATAACGACAGAAAATAGCCACACCCGCTGTATAAATGACATTAACCCATTATCGAGTAAATAGTAAAATTGTTTTGAAATACATTTTTAGGAAGAATGGATGTGGATGATAAAGATGTCCCAATAGATACTTACTTAAAAACAACCTCGGATAATAAAGATTCTAGAATTAACCCTTACCTTGTACATTTCCTTGTTCGAGGGATGGTTAACCTATTGTATAATGGTGAAATAATTTTTATTAAATTATACAAGAATCAAATACATTAATATGAAATCATATATGATCTTTTAACATTTATTTGTTAATAATATCTTTGTATTGTCGTTGTTTTGGGTGTTAATAGATTCGTTTTCCTTTATATTTATTGTTATGTGGGTCTTATTTGTTATGGATGGGATTTATTCTATTTATATCCATAATTATATCAATTATTTAACCATTATTTTTAATCATCAAATAAATATTAGTCTTGAATGGATATAATGGGGAAATGATCTCATCACGTTCGAGGAGACTGTAATCCATACGTACGCATGAGGGAAAATATAATTCTTTTCATATTAAAATAATATATAATTGGATAGTATATCATATATAAAGAATAATTATCGTGATATATTTATTTGTTAAATCAATTAACCATAATTATTATATCCATTCAAATAATAATGTATTGAATAACAATTACACCACGATGTGGAGACGGTAACCCGTACGTACGCACTTTTGGTGACATGTCATTCAAAGGATTGATAGAATAATGAATATGGATGTACCATATTTATAATAACCTCACAATATATATGAGATACTAGAGTTATTATTTTAAAATGGAAACAACAAAGTAATAGGAAGTGGAAGAAGAAAGGAACTTGAAAGAAGTGATGAAATATTTACCTCTTCTTTGGGTTCTTCATTTTGATTTGATCAAAAGGTCTCCATAGGTTTCCTTTCTGATAAAGGAAGGCCTCTAGGATGAATGTAGGATAGTTTAGTGGGTATTTGGTCAGGGTTTGGCCAAGAAAAATGGCTTTGAAAGTGTGAATTAGAGAGAAGGTAGAGTTCCCCTTTATAAGAGGGGTGAGGGCAACTTAGGAAAAGATAGAAATATTATTTTATAATAAAATAATATTCGGTTTTTAATAAAACCAAAATAGTTTATTTAAAGGTTAAAGTTGTTATGGGTCGAAAACCACTTAGCCAATAGGTTTTAGACAGGTTTGGGTCACTGTATTAACCTTATCTTTTAGATTTATCTCTTAGTTAAAAAGTTTGACATTTACCATGTCTCTTTGTATTTTTATATTAAATGGTTAATAAATGTACTATAAACATCCAAGAGAACCTAAAATGGTTTATTAATGACATATATAATATTTTTTAAGACCTTTGGTAAAACCTTATATTTTTAGGAATAGAATATCAATTAATAATATAATATTTTTAAAAAAACTCATTTATGTCAATTTTGACACTATTTGGTATTTTGTTTTTGCTAAATTCATAACAGCACTATTAATTCAAATAAAATTCATCTAAACAACCCTAATATGTCATATTAACCTAGAAAAAAAGTTTATTCATAAAAAGTCTCAAATTACATTTATTTGGATATTTATAATATCAATTATTTTAATATTTCATTAATTAGGTAATTACGGCATCATCATTGTGTCATAAATAATTAAATTATTTAATGTCTAAAAATATAAATAAAATACCATTATGTAGGAAATTTTTTTATCATTATAATAAATACATATAGTTGAGATTATCTTTTGTGTAACCCAATATTAAAATTTTTTAGTTATTAATCATTGATTTTAATTCTTTTTTTTATTTAAAAAAATGAGTTAAAATCAATAATAATAAATGTCATAATCTAATCCATGTGAACCAAAAAGGTTCATATTTTATTCATAAGGTTGTTTTTGGTCTAATTATAAATATTCAATAGAATTAGGACATGTGTTTGAGTAATAATAATATCATTTTTACCCTTAATTACCATATTTACTTTTCACCGTGGTAAATGAAAGTAAAACGTTACTATTCACCAAAAATTATTTTCATCTTAATGAACCACATTTTACTTACTGATATCAACTGTGTCTCTCAGATTTTTTAAATTCAAATCTTAGTAGCGGGAAAAATTATGTTTTATGTAAATTTTCAAATGCTCCTAGGAGGTGGGTAAAAGGCGGAAAAAAGGTCAATAAAATTTTTATATATCCAAAATTATTATAAACTGAATACAATAAATTACATTGAAATTATTTGGGTATTATGTGTGAATTTTGATCTAAAATAAATTTAAATAAAATAAATAATTATTTAAATAAAAATTCAATTTTAAACTATAACTCAGTGTTTTTCACTATTCATAAAAAATTGAATGTTTTCAAAAAAATACAAAAACATCACCCATAGCTAATTCCGATATTCTGAATCCAAAAATGAAGACCATTTTAAAAGACAAAATATAAAAAATTTAAAAAAGTGGGTAATACTATTCATAACGGTTAGTTTGATTGTTTGTGGTGTGTTAGAACTCGAAGTTGCGTACAACACATGCTATTGTATTATTCAAAGAGATGCATATCGTGGAAGCTTGGGGTGTTACAACAATAAAAAAACCAAGGGGTGATCTAGAAATCCCAATAATGGAATAAACAAGACAAGAAAGCTTAACATGTGAGTCAAATGTATGTCATGATATGGTAAAATAGAATATACAAGAGTAATAAAATTGTAGAATATGTTAAGGATAATTGTATCATAAAATAATTTCAACATAGGTTATTAGAAATAACATAACACAATACATAAAAATATTTTAGAGCTAACTACGAAGACAACATCACATAATTGACAATGTCTGATAATTCATTTGGTGTACTCCCCAATCACATATATAACGTCTCATGAGACTAAGACATTACCCAATGCATTGTAAAAATATATAATCTAGGCCCACACAAAAAATTAATTTCATATACATTAATATTTATTCCACATATCTATTAAATCATAATGGATATACAGATGAATTACCCATTGAATGAAAATTGGTTTCATATTCTCGCATCATATATTAATCTAAATAGGGATATTAATGAAATTGTTTAAAAAATGAAAATAAGTATTTTATAACCCCTTTAATGATTGGGATAATTGGATATGTATATATATGAGTTACGTATATACATAATTACGAATCAATCTATAACATTAATGTGATAGACAATGTGAGTTAGGGAGAGAGTGGTAATACCCTTTAGAAAAAGGTTGTTTACGGAGATCCCTTACCTTAAGACTAATTTATCACGTGGGTTAATTATATCCATAAATAGTATACATAATTTAATTAATAAATTTATTAATAAACATTTTCATGTTAATTATTTGTTTTTATTTTATTATTTATATTTTCATATTACATTAATTTATCATGTAGTTTCGTTTTAGCCATTCGGACGATGTTTAGTTAATTTGATTATATTCACAATGGAGAGTGGAATAATGTAAAATATATTGTTAATTACTAATATGTTGAATAATAATAATGATATATTAATTAATATTATAAATAAAATATCATTTTGAAATTAATTATGAATGTCCATAATGAAAATTGATTGACGTTACAATCATGTAGCTGGTAGGCCATATGTACGCATTAGTAACGATTCCATTTCTGAGCAATCATGAAAGAATGATGGTAAGTGTGTTTTAATAATTATAGGAATTTAAATTAATTTTAAATATCATATAATTTTTTATGTGAACTTACATATACCATCCAGGTTATGTGGTAATAAAAAATTTAAAAATCAAATCCCATCGCTTCTCGAGGAGACAGTCTTCCATACATACAAATGAAGTAATCATTTCCAATGGACTCTAAGGTACTACATTATATGATATTTTACTTTTAAAAATGGTTATAATGTCATTATTATCATATATATACATTATATAAATCATTATTAACAGACATGAGAAGCAAGGATGTATGTAAATTGACATCTGTTCAGATAGTGGTAGCCTTGTGTACAAAATATTAATGGTTTTGTTTCCCATTTTATGAACTAGAGATATATTTATATTATTATATTAAAAAATATACATTAATTGGAAATAAATATTTTAATAGATTTTAATTTTTAAGACACTATTTTGTTGTGTAAAAATTATAATTAAAAATTAGTTTTTTGTGAAGAGAATTAACTTCACTTAGAATTACCTTTATTAGATCTCTTAATAAAGACATTATGGTTGTAATTTTAGGATGAGAATAAGCTATAGAGTGTATATAAGGGTGTTCTAGGGATATATTTTTGGGTTTTTGTCAATAAAAATGTTATGATATGTGTATAAACGTTAAGAGAGGGGTGCACATTTTTAAGTGAAGAGGAGTGATATTTTTGTAAGTAGCCAAAACAACTCACTAATGGGAAGAAACTCTAATGAAACGTACTTATAAAATATAAAATTAATGTTTTAAGAAGATTTAATTCATATATAGACATCTAAAAATAAAAATAAACTTTTTTTCAACAATTGACCCTCTTTTACTTCTTAGGCTAATCACTTCTTTCATTATAATTATTTTACCATAATAAATCATTTTTAATATTTTATAAATCATTATGACCAAAAAATAAGTTCAACATATAATATAACATAATTTTTTTTGATACCAATTACCCAATAAATTTTATCAAATTAAATTTATATAAGTGGTTAATTTAATCTAAAATGAAAACTATAAGCCTTATAAAAAAATTGTTCTATGAAATTTATATTTTTGTGGAAAAATATGAATTTATTTAATTAGAAGAACTAAAATAATATTTATATTAATTTAAAATTAAAATTTTATTAATATATTAAACGAATCTGTGAAAAAAACAATTATGAAGGGTTAATTAAATTAATTAGAATATAGGAACATTATTCACCTTAAAATATTTTAATGAAAAACTGTGTTTTAGAGCATAAAATTAAACATATAATAAACTTATATATAAAGGTTTTTTAAAGGTAAATAATTATCATTCTATCAATATAAATTATAATTATTATACATTGTAATAAAATTTAGTTAATAATTATACTTCTAAAATAATTATTATTTTAAAAGAAATAATTGTTTTCCAAAAATCTGAATTCTGACTATTTAATGAAAATTTCATATTTTCATAAAAACAAAAAAAAATTCACCCCAAAATAAAATAAATATTATTATTTAATAATTATTTTAATTTTATAATATAGGATTTCAAATTTATAAAAAAAATAAAATATATTTATCTTTCAAAAAAATCATATTTGAAAAAAATTGTTTTCTTCCATTAATTTAGGGGTTATTATTTTAGAATTTATAAAAACATTTCTACTAATTAGATGAATTATATATATATATATCATAAACTATTAAAAAATATTCATTACTTCAAAACTAATATCTTTTTTATAACGATCACATGTAAATAATAATATTTTAATAACATGCCATTGTTAATATAAACTCATCTGTGTGTATTAAATACACTATAAAAAAGTGTTCTGTTAAATTATAATGTTGTTATATTCATCCCCATTAAAAAAATTGTATCATAAAAATTTGTACATGTGTACAGTTTTAAGTTATAAAATTACATTGTAGAAAAACCATATCATTAAAAGGATTAATACAGCTTCATCATAAAAGTGGGAAGGGAAATACATATATCATCCTAAATAACACGTGACTAGATTTCTAAATTGGATAACAATGGTTTAAATTTAGTGTAGAGACATTGAATAAAATTATAAAAATTTATGGAGAGTTATTGATATAGTTGATAAAAAAGAAAGTGAATTATCAATTGAAATTTAAAAACAACAAAATGATAAATATGTGGTAAATTAAAATACTATTTATTTATTAGATATGAATGCAATGCTGTAGAATTATTTCACGATATTTTTTTTATTTTTGAGGAATTATTTCACTATTGACTTATAAAACACCATAAAATATTTTTACATGTTTTATTTTTATTTCATAATCATAACATCATCATTTGGTTGTTCTTCAATCAATTTGTGCTTCACCTCTTACTCTTATAAATTAATATCCAATATAAATATATTTATGTATAAATAACTAAAATCAAATTTAAATAGATTATACGATGCCTATAAATATAACAAAATATTAATAAAAGCTATCTAAAAACCATAACTCCATCACAAACAAAATTAATATGTATATATTAACCTCAAAAATAAAAAAAATCCAAATTTTTAACATCGATCATTAAATAAATAACCCAATAACTCAAATAACCTCAATATCCAAAACATGAATTATGTTTTTAATCTGAAAGGTTATGTCATAACTATCAATTTACCTCTCTAAAAAATAGTATTGTTCTTCCAAAATAATCTTTTATGTTATCCATAAAGGTTATACATATCTTAACCCAAAATATTCCAAAAATATCATTCATCATCTAAAAATACTAAAAATTTAAAAATCATTGATCCTCGAATATGGTTCCAAATAAAAATATAATGAAATTAATCCAAAGTTTTTAATTAAAAACATTTTTTCTAACAGACCATCACATAATCCCATGGAAGGTATTATACCCATATCGTTCTTTAGTTGTGGGTTCAAGCGGCATGGAATTTCTAGATATGATTATCTATTTCCAAACACATGGGGTATCTTATTTAAAACAATAGTAATATAATTCCTATAACATTTCATGAAATATGATTAACATCCAAAATAAATCATTAGTCATAAATTGATATAGTAACCTCTAAATATTTCTATACATATTATTTCCCATCAAAATAAATAAACCATAATTTAATATTATTAACTTACTATCCATTTTAAGTGAACACCAAAAGGTTACCAATACCAATATATTATTTTCCAATATCTATAAAGTAACTCTTTATCAAATAATTTTTTTAACTTAAAATAATATAAAATCAAAGGGTTATATTACAATAAATTTCTACCAAACTACTTATAATAATCATATATGTATGTAATATAAAACCAAAAAGTGGGTATTTTGGTTTTAAACATATGTTCAAACATAAACTTATTATCCCAAGAAACATTATTTTTAAATTAATTTTCCATTTATTATCAAATTTTCATGTTCTTAATGTTTGTCTACATAAAGTAGGTGAATATAGAAAGCAAATCCAATGGGAGTGTGAACCATGATATGTAATAAGGCTCACTGTATTACATAATATAATGATCAAGTCGAGAAAGTTTTCCAATTTTTAATGATTTTACCCATATTTAAAACTATCTTAGAGCCATACCCACTTATTTTATCCCAAAATAAATTTAATTTAATGGAATCCACTCACTATATCCATCTAAAAAATTATAGTATATTATATTTTACATTTACGCATCCTTATACATGTCCCTAGTGTTATCAAAATAGTTTTTTATCCTAGTTTCTAATGGTTAACTAATATATTCATATAATACCAAATATTGGGGAAAAATACTTTTACACATATTATTACATTTATTTTTAATAGAAATAATCAATTAACTCAAAACAAGGATGAAAAATTCATGGTGACCTATTAATACTAGGTACATAATACATCAAAATGATCAAAAAAAATGTCATCCTTAATTTAATCTCCATAAAAATATCCTAAAAGTAATTGATAACCTATTATATAGTAGATAACCAATGAAACATATAAATAAATGGGTGAGATAAAAAAAATTGTGAGGTAATAAACTATATAATAAAGCATACCGTGTTAATCAATGGTAAATAATGATATCATAAAAGATAAGGTATGTTAAAAATCGAATCGGAGAAAAAATTAAGGACCAACATATCATAATTTAATACCAACATAAGAAATTTTAAATTATATAAAACAAAACAGAAATTTATGTTATGGCCAAATATATAAACAACATCAAAGGATGGTAGAGTCCCATAATATATTAGGTTCTCTACTTAATCTCATACATGACGTATCATGAGACAAAAATATTACCAAATGCATTAGTGGATATATAATTATATATCAAATAATAATATTCATTTCATATATAAACATATGTTTTCCACATAATGATTCAATCATATATCATAAATATAAGTATAGCCCATCAAAATTAAATTGGTTTCCTAATCATTTCTTGTATCATTATCAAAAGATGTTTCCTAAAGAAGGATTTTGAGAAATAAACATAAGGAATTTATTAACCCATAAAATTAATGTATAATGGGGTTGTTATATATGAAAAATAAATATGTAAAATTTTTTGTAACATTAGATAACATTAAAAATGGATATAAATTGAGTCTGATCGAGAGGGAGTGGCCATAACACAAATAAATTTGTTGTTTACTGAGATAACTTACATTGATATTGATTGGTCCTGTATTTTAATTTTCTCCCAAAAAAATAAACACAACATTGTCGTTTAGATTAATAATAACCATTTTTATTCTTATAATTAATTTTATTTTATTAATTAAAATGAAATATTAACTTAATCATTTTTTTCACGTCGAATATTTTGACGATGTTCGGTTCATTGTCTTAAATCGCATTATTCAGTTTAAAAACCTAACAGAGATTATTAATTCATAATATGACATAATTATCATTTTTATACGTAAATTATAATTTTATAATGAATAGTTTGTTATTGTTTTCGGGAATTAATTATTTTACAATCATAGAGATGGTAGGTCGTATATACACATGGGTAACGTTTCAATTTTCAGTAATCATGATGGAAATAATGTATGTGTTATTTTAATTTAATATAATTATTATCATATCATAAATATATTATTATTTCATTATAGAAACTTTCACACACCTCTTATTTCATGTAATAATTGCAAAAATATGAACCACAACACATCTTAATTAGGTAATCCTCCATAAACACGAACGATGTTATCATTTTCAATGGATGATATGGTAATTATATGGAATATTACATACCTAGAATAGTCAATATGTAATTATTATCATATAAAAACATTAAAAAAAACATGCTTGATATTGTTACAGGTGATTATAGGGATCAAATTAACGCCATTCTTGAGGTGGTAGTCTACCATATACACGATTGCTAGTTTTGTTTCCTATATAATGGATATATATATGGATTTAAGTTATTCCATTAGCATAATAAAATATCAATATATAAATATATAATATAATATTTTAATTATATTTTAATTGTTAACACATAATTGATGGTAGAAGTAGAATTATTAAACATAAGGTGCTCGGTGGAGACGATTGCCTTCACTTAGAATAACCTCCTTTGGATCTCTTATTAAGAACCTAAAGGTCAACATTTTGAGAATACCAGAAGATCTAGAGTGCGAGTAAGGATGTTGAGGAAATGTTTTTTTGGGTTTGATCAAACAAAATTTCTTGATAATTTTGAATATGTGAGGGTAGTTGTGTCTTATTATAATTGAGGAGTAGTGGCATTCTTGTTAATACCAAACAAAAATCAATAATGGGAAGTCACTTGGATGCCATGTTGTCCAGAAATTTCAAAATAAAAAATCATATGATATCTAATGTCTATACACAAATATTACACTAAAAATAAATATTCAATAAACATCCATTCCCTTTACCACTATGGTTAACCAAATTTACCATTTTAATTTTATAAACATGGTAATTATTGTTTTTACAATTTTTTACTATTCATTATGAAAAAATATTAAGTTGAAATTATTATATAAAACAAATTATTTTGATGAAAATAATATAATCCATGTTTTTTAAATTTAACTCAAGTAATTGGGATAATTTAATTTAAAATAAAACCCACAAACACGATGAAAAAAACATTTTTTTAAATGAATTCTTCTAGGAAAATATGATCTTATATTAAAATTATGTATATAAATAATCAATATAAAAATTTATGTTCCGAAATATAGATATCTTATATATATATATATAATTTAAATAACTCTTAATTATGTGTTATTTTAAATAAATTAAAATTGAAAAACATTATCGACAAAAAAAACTGTTTTTAAAAAATTTCATTTTTGAGTGTAAAAGTAAAATTATACAAAAAATCATCATAAAGGTGATATAAATATATTTATCTATATTATATATGAAAAAATAATTATTATGTTACATTGAAATAAAATTAAAATTATATTGGTACATTTAATTTACAGTATTTACTAAAATAAATGGCATTTTACAAAAATCGGTATTTTTTACTATTCATTGATTAGTCAATATTTTATATAAAATTATTAAAATTCATACTATGTTAATATTCATATATTGATTTTAAAAATTATTCTAATTTTATAAAACAAAATTAATAAAATGTCAGAAAAAATTAATTATAATATTTTCTCATAAAAACCAATAAGAATCAGTTTTGTAATAAATGTTTTATTAAAAAGTTGAGTGATTATTACTATAGAACCTATAAATAAATTTATATTTACTAAAATTTTTATATATATTTAATAATTTATTTAATCATTTTAGTACTCTAAAATTAAATGTAAATCAAAATTGATCCTATTTAAATTATAATACTTTAAGAATATCTCATTGTGCATTTAAACTCATCATGGTGTGTTGAATAAGAAATTAGAAAAAGGGTTATTTTAAAGTATCATGATGTCACAACTATAAAGTATAAGTGAAATTGTAAAATGAATCTTTATATGAATTATGTTAACATCCTAACAACCCTCCATTAAAATAGTTCATGCATTTTCCATTTGAAAAACACTTTATCATAATATTATTCACTTCTATTGATTTAGTATTCTCTATATTTATGTGTTACTGACATATATCTATTTATCATGATCTTTCATTGTTATGTATGTACTTGTTTTTAATGTATCCCTCCCAATATCATTCGTCAATTAAACCCAATTAAATGGAAACTCATTGTTTCCACCTTATTTCATGTACCACACCATAACATGTTTAAATCCATCCAAGGTATCAGAAACAAATCATTATATTATCAAAAAATAGATCATTTTTTTATTTTTTGTATAACATAATATTAAATTTTTTCTCTTTAAATACACTTTACCCTCTTCTCTAAAATAGTTCTTAAGTGGTTCATTTCCAAAAATACATAATTGTTTTTCAAATATTCACTTTTGATGGTTATTATATTTCATTGAATATGATTTTTAATCAACCATGGACATCACAAAATTTATTAATACCAAATTTCATGGAATCTATTATTATTTTCCATAAAATTAACCTATAATTCCTTATATTTTAACCCATTTTTCTATGGATAATTATTACGTTTATGCCTTAAATTTAATTTCCATTTTTGGGAAGCAATTTCACGTACATAATGTAATGGGTCCACCATGATAGAGATCCAATACCTTGTCTTATTTTAATATACAATGAGATGAAAGAAATGGTATTAGGGAGTATTCCTAGTCCATAATGATAATATTTTCACCTGTTAAAGTTTCCTTGATGGTTATCCTTTCCATATGTGTTTGTCATGTTTTTTCATATTCTAATGATAAAATATCCATATAATGCGATATTATGTATCTTATTCCACAATATTATTATTGATGAGCATATACATTGTCCTCTAAATCCTTATTTTGGTGTTTTTTACAAACCAATTTATGACTAAGTGGGATCCTAACATTCAATAGGTTCAACCATCAAACCCTTACATTCCAAATTTTAAATTCAAAAGAGATCTAGAAAAACAAAATTTGAAATTCAAAACTACACGCCTCGAAACAATCACCATGTAATCTCCTTGAGTCACGAAACCATGACATTGAAAAAAAATCCCAATATTCAATAAGAAAACACCACTACTAGAACATACCACTGACAATACTACCATCGAATCTTAAAACCATGAATACTGAAGACAACAACACCCTTGTCATCGTCGAACAACCACATCCTCCGACAATTCTTAATATTTCTGAAACCATGACCATCACTATTGATTCCATCACAGAAAAAGAATTGGCATTATTGCCAAAAAAAATCAAAACATTTTACCAAAACAAAGTTAAAAAACAAATCACATAAAAAACATTCAAAGAAAATCACAACAACAAAAAAAAATATTGGAAGACATTTCCAGTAAGAAAAATTGAATATGGTAAAGAAGAAAAATGAACATGAAATATAAGATAAACCAAAGTTTATAAGAGAAATCACTGAAAATTCCACCGGACCCCTTCTATGACCATCCCATGTTTTCCAAAAACCCTCATCGAGCAAGGCCATGAGGGGGTCATGCACGATAGGTTGGACAACAAAAGTAGTGGAGAATATGAACATCATGTACCACCACCATGGATAACCCAAAACACCTGAATAACCAACACATAAACCGAAATTAGATGTTTTATGCATAGGAAAAGGCAAAATTAAGTGAGGTTGAAAGTGGATGCTATTTCACTAACGACTGTCACCAGAAAAGCAAGGAAATGTTAAATAGAAATGGAAGGGAAATTAAGAATCAAAGTGGAATTGGGAGATAACAAGAGGATGAGGAGGAAACGAATAAAATGATTCACATAGGCTATTTTAAACCCCTGATGAATGGTTTTAAGAGGAAACCCTAAACCCCATGCCATTATTATATCATGATATTCCATTAAAATCATGTGTTAATTTCCATTATAATTCTCATTCCCGTTATTATATTCATAGCCCTCCCTATTTTTTAATATTTATTAGGTTATCCTATACAGATTAAATGAACTGGATAATTTAAGAGCATAATATCTTGTTTTAAATTATAATGATGTTTTTTATGTTTAATTTATTGAATCATGATTATAATATTTCCAAGATACTGTACCTCTCAATCCTTGTGTTGTGTTAGTTAGATATATTTGTTAACAAATATGTAATTATACATATAAGAGGATTATATCAATAAGGGATGGGATTTAAAAAATATCATATGTGGACATACACTATATGGTAGATTAGTATCATATGAGGATCTTTATTTATAAACAAATTAGGTTTGGGAGATACAAATATAATTTGCTAAATTATTACTAATTCTTGATCATTGATGATTGATGAAATGAATATCAAATACAAATTTTGGGAAATAGAATTTTTTAGTTATTTAATGGATCAATTAATTAATTAATTTTTATTACACACATAATTTTTTTTATATAATTGTATACATAGTTTTATGATAGATGATATGAGATTTAGATGTAATTTCCATAGGGTATGATGTACTGGCACCAAACACATCATTCCCATAAAATGCACGTTGTTGGTCGGAGTGAGTTATTCAATAGGGGTAAAATGAGTACCCAATGAAAATTTATGTTTACAAACATCAATTAAATATCCCAAAAGTTAGTTGAAAGTTTATAGTTAATAAATTGTGATAATTATATATGTTTGATATTTAATAAAATTTCAAATTGAAAAATAATGTCTCTGTTAAAATTATATTTTAAATAAATTTAACTATTGAAATCAAATTAATTAATCAACCACTTTAATTAAAAATAGTATATGAAAAAACAATCATTGTAATATTTTTTATATATTTAAATAATAAAAATAATTTTATCATTTATATGCAAAAAAAATCCAAATGATCACATAATGGAATAAAACAAAGGGTTTTGTCTCAAGATGATACTTAATATTAAAAACTAAAAATCACTTACATCTATGGATATTATTGTAATAATAATTAGATCCAAATCCTTGATCAAGTATTACAAAAAATAACACACATTTTTACTATGTTCAAACCCCCTTCTAAAATTAAACATGGGATGTATAAATAATAAACAGGCTACCCACGATCTCTTCCACATTTACTTTGGGTATACGAATAAATAATTTTCATTGAGTGTGTCTATAACACAATAATATATGTGCATGAGACAGTTTCTACATAGATACAGATAAATATGACACCATCCTTTAATGTAAATTATAAATTATTAAATTAGTTATGTAAAGATAAAGAATGTTGATGTTGATCAATCCATTATTCTTTAGCTTTTTATGCCGTCATATATTTCTTATAAAAGTTAATGAACAATATCATCAAAATGTGTAGTAAAACAGAGTATCATAGAGTCTGAAAAAATATTATTTTTTTAGTTATTTTATGTTCTGAAAAACATCCCCATAGTTCTTTTGATTATGAATATGAAGTTTATAGTTTTTATGTGTATTCCAAAAATTATTGGTCACTGGTTTTCATTCATTCAACAAACTATCACACACAATGGATATGTCCATAATTATAATATTTATAGGTAAAAATATTAATTTATGTATTATAATAAAGATATATTCTTTCCTCCTATTAAGAAGAAAATGAGGAAACATCTATCATTGTCTTTAATGCATTCATGGATTGGTTTAGAAATAAAAATTATTTAAATCCATGTGAAATTGTCTTCATCCAATTCCTTAAACTAGAGGTTTGAAAATTAAAATTGAATTAATGATTGACCAATAATGGTTACATATTGGTGGTAGTGGAGAATAATGCTAAATTAAACTAATGGTAGAATTTTTTAGATGTTGGTCTGTCACTGGTAGACCATCTAAAATAGTGGTTGATCAGATCAATTGTAGATCAATATCTCAGTTAGATATATAATCACCAAAGATATGGTTGTTAGTAGATCTAGAGGGAGGAATATTTTATTAATGGTGGATCTGGATGGTGGTTAGTTTACTTTAGCCGCATCAAAACTCTAGCGATATAGTTTGATGGTAGTTCATTGAGCGATAGAAGAAATTTCACTATTATATTGGACAAAACTAATGGTGGATATATTAATCTATTTTTGGATGTCTTAAATGTTATTTCCATTACAAGAAGATTCAACCATTAGTTATAATCTACCAACAGATCTGATTCTAATTATTTTTAGATCATCACATCTAATGGTAGAACATCATAACTAATAGTAGATTTGTACTTATCCAAATTTATATTCAAAAAATATACTATCATAAAAAATAATCTTTTTAAAAACATAACAATAATGATTTATTAGTATAAAAATAAGTAGTGTTAAATTAACATCCTTTTATGATGATAAAAAATCGTGGAAATTGAGATCCATGTGTGTAAAAACAACTACAGAAAAATTGGAAAAAATGGTCTACATAATATTTAAAATTACATATCTTAGATACTGATTTAAAATTTAGAAATATAATTACGAATATAAAAAGATATTCCATCTAAACAATTTATCCCATTTTTGGGATTAAAAATATATAAATAAAAAACACATGATGAATAAGAAATAATATTCTATAAAATAAATAATTCAATAGATTACATATCAATAAGTAATATGAGTGAAAACATAATCCCTATGAAACACTATTTCTGCATAGAATCACTCAGATCCTTGTGGTATATGATCAACTTGGTCATTTCATTTTCTAGATATAGGGGAACATATTTGTAACACCCCAAGCTTCTACGGTACGCTTCTCTTTGAATAATGTGATAGCGTGTGTTGTACGCAACACCAAGTTCTAACACACCATAACTAATCAAACTAGCCGTTATGAATAGTAAAACCTACTTTTTGAAATTATATATATTTTATATTTGAAAATGGACTTCATTTTTGGATTCGTAATATCGAATTTAGCCTAAGGTGAAATTTTGGTACATTTCGGATAACTTTCATATTTTGATGAATAATGAAAATTACTAAGTTTTAATTAAAAACAACTTTTTTTAATCAAAATAATTAATAGTGATAAATTATGAATTTGAGTGGATTTATAGTATATTTAGAATATATTTTTACCATTTAATATAATGTTGGTCATTGGACATAATTTTACAATTAAACCGAACATAAACGAGTGTCAATCTTTTGATAGTTATTATCTCTTAAAAACACGCTTTTTGTTTTGACAGCGGGAATTAATTTTAAATTAATTTCTGCCACTTATGTGTTTTGAATTTAGGAAAATGGATTCCATATTTGTAATCAGGATGTTCAAATTGTGTAAATAGGTAACTTTTATTTTTAGACATTTTGAATAATTACTGCGGTAAATATTTTATTTACCATGGTTAAGGGTAAATCTGGTAAATAAGGGTTAAAAATAATATTATAATAATACTAAATTACCCTAAAACGTGTCTTAACCCTATTGGTTGATACATGGTCGACCATGGGAATCTTTGGGTCTATTTTGGTACCCCATGGATCCACTTGTAAGTGATAATGACACTTTATTTTAATTAAGTTAAAATGAATACAAAAATGACACAAGCATATATCTTTTAGAAACAAAATTGTTACATAGGGTTATATATGTTGGATTTTAGATTATAAATATTCATTAGAACGCTAAAAAGATTTCCTACATAATGATATTTTATTTATAATTTTTAGACATTAAATAATGTATTTTATTTATGACACAGTGATGATGCAGTAATTACTATAATAGTGAAAAATTAAAATAATTGATATTATAAATACCCAAATAAATATAATATGAAACTTTTAATGAATTAAACTAATTTTCTAGGATAATATGATATATTAGGATTGATTTAATTGACTTTGTTCGAAGTAATCAATCTGTTATGAGTTTCACAAAAATCAACTATTGAATAGTGTCAAAATTGACATAAAAGAGTTCTTAAAACAAATATTATATTATTAATTGCTATTAAATTCCTAAAAATCTAAGGTTCGGCCAAGAGACTTATATCATGATAGGTTAATCATTAATGGACCACTTGGGGGTCGATTGGATGTATATAGTAAGTTTATTAACCATATTATATAAAAATACAAAGAGACATTGTAAAAGTGAAACTAATTAACTTATAGTTAATACTTAAAGATAAGGTTAATATAAGTACCCAAACCTGTCTAAATTCTATTGGTTGAGTGGTTTTCGACCTATCCCCACCTTAACCTTTGAATAATAAACTTTGGAGCCATTAGAAACTGAATATGAATTTATTATAAATTAATATTTCTAGCTTTTCCAAGGGTGCCCCTCACCCCTCTTATAAAAGGGCACTCATCCTTCTCATTTCTTCACACCTTAAAATCCTTTTGGTTCGGCAAAACTCTGCCCAAATACTCTCCCAACATCCCTCACTACAACCTATAGGCCTTAGTTTGATCAGAAAGCCAACCTAAGGAGCCCTTTTGATCAAATCAAAAGGAAGAACCCGAAGAAAAGGTAATGATTTCACCACCCTTTTCTAAGTTCATTTCATCATCCACTTCTTCTTCCTTTGTTCTTACCATTTTAAAATAATAACTCCAGTATCTCACATATACTGTGATGTTATTATAAATATGGTACAACCATATTCAGTATTCTATCCACCCTTTGAATAACATGTCACCATACGTGCGTACGTACGGACTACCGTCTCCACGTCGTGGTGTAATTGTTATTCAATATAATATTATTTGGATGGGTATAATAATGATGTGTAACTCATTTAAATAATAAATATAACATTTTAATGATTTTGTATATATGATATACCATCCATTTATATATTATTTTAATATCAAAAGAATGATATTGTCGCTCGTGCGTACGTACGGACTACCGTCTCCACCAACGCGATGAGATTCATTCTCCATCGTATCCATTCAAGTATAATTATCATTTGATGATTTAAAAATGATGTTTAAGGACTAGATATCATTCTGGATATGAATAAGATACAACAACCATGGCTTATTTAACAAAACATATAAAAGAAAAGGAGTAAGTTAACTCCCGAAACGACGATAATTCTAAGATATTATTAACAAATCAATGTTAAAAGATCATATATGATATCATATTATTAAATATGATTCATGTATAATTTAATAACAACTATTTCACCATTATACAGGAGGTTAACCTACCCCAACCAAGGAAAAGTACAAGGTAAGGGTTATTTCACAATCTCTTCATTATCCGAGGTTGTATTATACGTAATAATCTACTGGGATCTCATTATCATCCACATCCACGTTTCTTCGAAATGTATTTCAAAACATTTTTACTATTTACAAGAATATGGGTTAAAGTCATTTATACCCTTGTTTGACTTTTTATAAGAGGTTTATAAAGGAATCTTTCCGTCGTTTTCAAAACAAGGTCCTTTTAACCTTTTCGACAGAATTGAGGTAAGAATGTTTTTTTTAACTTATACGACGGGTGCGGTTATTTTCTGCCGTTATAAAATCGTCGAAGCTTCCCATACAAGCTTATAAGAATATTTTCAAAGAAATTGTTTTATTTTATATGGATCTTAAATGATTTCAAAATAAAAGGAGATACTTCTTTAAAAAGAATTTTGATTTCATCTATGTCAACATCCTTTGATGGATTTTAAGATTATTTGAAGTTGATTTATTATGATACAAAACTTCTATATTGTATTGAAGGTTTTGTGATATGTTTGACTGTGGATGTGCTATTTTTATACCATTCATAGTTTATGGTGAAATTATTGACATTTCGTATGCTAGTTCTAATACAAATGTTTATGTTATGTTTAAACCTTTTCATATGGGAATGCATTGGACTTAATAAGTGACGGGTGGAGCCCGCTATAGCTCCTCGATGCATCGGTAGGTCTCATGAGACAAACTAGTGTCTTGGCACAAGGCCTTGACAAAATTTTATTTGTAGTCTTGGCACGAGGCCTTGGCTATGTGGTTATGATAGTCTGGCATTATGCATTCCAACATTATGAAAGTGGTTATTGATTTTTGCATGTGATTATTCGATTAGTAGAATATCCATGTGAATAAGTAAATGGAATTATTTCATTTTATTTATGCCATACCATGTTGAAAGTTCATATTTAAAAGTCTTTTTTTTAGTTATACATTGCCTTAAATGTTTATTCTTATTTATGAATGTTTCCGCTATATTGTTATCCTTACTGGTTATTTGAGCTCACCCCTTTTCTATGTTTTATTTTTCCCAGGATGTGAAGAAGTAAGTTATGAATGACCTGCAGGGATTTTATGAGGGGTTAATAGTGTGGATTGTGGAAACATTATGTTGTTGTAGTAGTTTTTTATTTTATGATGTAATGTAAAACTTATGAATATATCTAGTGTTTCCAAGGCTACTAAACCAATCGGTCTTTCGAGATTTGATCTTTCTTGTGATCATGCCAATGTTATGTAATAATGCACCGACTCTGGGTAACTGGGGTCGGGGCGTTACATTTGGTATCAGAGGAAGTTTAGTACAAACCTTGGAAGCTAGATTTAGATAAACTCTGATTAGAGCACGTAGACCTAAGATGAACTTTGAGGATTAGTATAGAAGAACTTCCTAGAATTTTGGTATTGTAGAGATTTTGTGAGTTTTCCAAGCAATACATCCCTGTCTGGATACGAGCAGGTAGAGGCGGCTCTGGCACAGATGTACCTAGGGGTAAAACCCGAAAACACCGCTTTGAGCTAGACTCGAACGGGAACTGGTGCACGACAACGGGCCTTGCTGCACTCTTGGTTACGACACTCCCGGGGGATATGCTTAGGATAACTCTCATTTTCTTTACAAATCATTTTGAAGGGATTATGAGTATATACTTCCTCAAAGAAAACATTATTATGATTATGGATTATATCCATAAATAGTTCAATTTATGTTAAGTGTTTTATTAGTATGGGATTATGTATTTTGATTCATAAACTGATCTAGTTTATGCCATTGTTTAGAAATGGCGCCTAGTGGAAGAAATGGAAACCGTATCAATGCACGCACTCCATGTAGGGATTGCCCTCCTGCTCAAGATAATTATAGTGGGGCTGGTGATGCAACTGGTGCTGATCATCTAATCACCATACTGGGACAACTTACTCAGGTTATGAATAATAACCTTACCCGTATGGAGCACCCTGATCCGCAGTGTGGAGGATCAATGTTAGATCGATTCATGAGGCAACAACCACCAACGTTCAATGGGAATACAAATCCCTTAGTAGCTGAGCAATGGATATTTTCCCTAGAGAAAATATTTCAGGCTTTGGGGAGCAGTGAAAGGGAAAAAGTTATCATGGCAGTTTACCGCCTCACTGGAGATGCTGATCAATGGTGTTCATTGATTCAGAACATGAAGGAAGATGATGAAGTATCAAATATGGAATGGAGGGAGTTCAAAGATCTGTTTTTAGAAAAATACTTCCCTCGCGACCATCGAGCAGATATGGAAAGGCAATTTCTGAGTCTGAGACAGAAGGAGGATGAGAATGTCACAAAGTATGAGGCTAAATTTACAAGGTTAGCGAGGTATACTGGAGATTATATTCTCAACCCAAGAAGTAAGATTGATCGTTTCATTGATTGGTTAAAACCATTTCTCCGTCGAGCGTTAGTCTCACAATCCTTTTCATCGTACGAAGACATTGTCTCATGTGCTATCAAGACCGAAAAGGAATTCTCTAAGTCTTATGACTTTAAAGCAAAGCAAGAGAAGAAGAGACCTGCTGATCAATCTGGGAATGGAAATAAGGGGAAGATGGGAAAGGTTGAATATCCATCTTGTGGTAAATGCGGGAAGAAACATCCTGGTACTTTCTTGAAGGGAATGGGAGTCTGTTACAAGTGTGGTGAAAAAGGCCACCAAGCTCATGATTGCAAGGGGAAGAAGGAATCTACCAACGTTCAGTGCTACAATTGCTGGGAGATGGGGCATTATGCAAATGCATGTCCTAAGCGTTAGGAGAACTTACCTCAGAAAAGGCCAAGGGATCAAGGCCAGGCTTATGCTATCACTACTGCTGAGGTAGAAGCTCCGAAAGACGTGGTGGAAGGTAATTTAATGGTTTCCTCAAGTTTAGAAAATGCATTATTTGATTCTGGATCATCGCATTGTTTCATATCTTCCCAGTTTGCTAAGAAAATTAGATATTTCAATTTGATTTAATAAGGGAGTTGTCAGTTAAAACTCCTAAGGGAAGTATCGTTGCAACAAAGTTTTATGAATCAGTCCCCATTAGAGCACATAAATTTTCTTTATCTGCTGATTTCATCATCATACCTATGATTGAGTTTGATATAATCCTCGGTATGGACTGGATTTCGGACTATGATGCGAAGATTTATTGTAAGAAGAAAGAGGTTACGATTCTTGATGATAATGATAAGGAGCACCTTATTTTTAGAGCAAAATCGTCACCACCTAATTCTTATTTAGATCCACCCCCAGTAGCTCAACTTAATTCAATTATTGGGGAGGAAGAGAATGAAATAACTATCGGTGAGGAAAGGAATGTTAAAATAGAGGATGTACCTGTTGTGAAAGAATTTGTAGATGTATTTCCGGAAGATTTACCTGGACATCCTCCAGAATGAGAAGTTGAGTTTTCTATTGATTTGATTCCTGGATCAAGGCCTATATCGAAGACCCCTTATAGAATGACCACTGTAGAGTTAGTCGAACTAAAGAAACAACTAGAGGAATTGAGTAATAAGGGATTTATTCGCCCTAGTGTTTCTCCATGGGGATCCCCTGTTATTTTTTTAAAAAAGAAAGATGGATCTATGAGGTTATGTATCGACTACAGGGAGATCAATGCTATAATGATAAAGAAAAAGTATCCCCTACCTCGTATTGATGATTTATTTGACCAACTGCATGGAGCTCAATACTTTTCAAAGATTGACCTTCGATCTGGATACCATCAGTTGTGTGTGAAGAAGGAAGACATTCCGAAAATAGCATTTCGAACCAGGTACGGGCATTACGAGTTTACTGTAATGCCGTTTGGATTGACTAATGCACCCTCTGTATTCATGGATCTGATGAATAGAGTTTTCAAGGAGTATCTCGATGAATTTGTGGTGGTATTTATTGATGATATTCTGGTATACTCCAAAACCTACGAAGATCATGAAAATCACTTGCGCATTATCTTGAAGACTCTGAGGAGGCATGAATTATATGGGATGTTTAGCAAGTGTGAATTCTAGCTTCAGGAGATTTATTTTCTTGGCTATATTGTCTCTAAAGATGGAATCTCTGTTGATCCTTCTAAGACCAAGGCAATCCAAGAATGGCCAGCACCTATGAGTATAACTGAGGTACGTAGTTTTATTGGTTTGGCAGGTTATTATCGACGTTTCGTCCAGAATTTTGCCCGATTGGCTAACCCATTAACGAAGCTCACACGTAAAGGGGTTAAATATGTTTGGACAAAAGAGTGTGAAGAATGTTTCGAAGAACTAAAGAGAAGATTAGTCAATGCTCCTATATTGACTCTACCATCGGGGAATGATGGGTTCGTTATTTATAGTGATGCATCGAAGAAAGGACTTGGCTGTGTCCTTATGCAGAATGATAGAGTTATTGCCTATGTATCACGACAGTTGAAAATTCATGAACAAAACTATCCTACTCATGATCTAGAGTTAGCAGCAGTGATCTTTGCTTTGAAGATATGGAGGCACTACCTCTATGGTGAAAAATGTGAGATTTATACTGATCACAAGAGTTTGAAGTATATTTTCTCACAAAAAGAACTCAACATGAGGCAAAGGAGATGGCTTGAATTACTCAAGGATTATGATTGTATGATACACTACCACCCAGGGAAGGCAAACAAGGTGGCAGATGCTTTGAGTAAAAAAGACCATGGAGTTTTGAACAATATGAGAATTGAAAGGGATCCAATTTTCATGGATCTAGTGAATATGGACATGGGAATAACCAGGGAAGGTGAAACATCAATGCTTTTTCAAATGGTTGCCAAACCATCTTTACAATAAAGGATTAAGAGTTCTCAGACCGATGATGAAGAATTCCAAAAGAAGATTAAAGCTGTGAATGATGGGAGATTGAGAGACTTTGTGTATGAAGATGAAATTTTGAAATTCGGGGAGAGACTTTGTGTTCCCAATATACCTGATCTAAAAAGGGAATTGCTGGATGATGCTCATAGTTCCAATTTCTCTATACACCCTGGGAGCACCAAAATATATAGAGATTTGAAGGAACCTTTTTGGTGGGACAACATGAAGAGGGAGATTGCTGATTTTGTGTCAAGATGTATGGTTTGTCAACAAGTGAAAGCTGGAAGGCAACAGCCTGGAGGAGTCATGCAACCTCTTCCCATACCGGATTGGAAATGGGACAATGTTACGATGGACTTTGTCATGGGGCTACCAAAGACTCCTAGAAGGAACGATGCAATATGGGTTATTATTGATCGTCTTACCAAGACAACACATTTTCCTGCTATAATAGAAGATCTACCCCTGGAACGTCTAGCAAGACTATATATTAATGAAGTTGTGAGACTTCATGGAGTACCCCTATCGATTGTTTCTGATCATGATCCCCGTTTTACTTCAAGATTCTGGAAAAGTGTTCAGAAATCCCTGGATACTGAACTTCATTTGAGCACTGCTTACCACCCTCAGACAGACGGACAATCAGAATGGACTATTCAAACCTTAGAAGACATGTTGAGATCTTTCTCACTTGACTTTCAGGGTATGTGGGATCAATATTTACCTTTGGTAGAATTTTCCTATAACAATAGCTTCCATTCGAGTATTCAGATGGCACCATATGAAGCGTTATACGGAAAGAGATGTCGTACACCAACCTATTGGGATGACGTTGGTGAAAGAAAACTTGTAGGCCCAGAACTGGTGGAGGAAATGGTGGAAAAGGTGAAAGTAATCCAAAATCACATCAAAGCAGCTCAAAGTAGGCAGAAGAGCTATGCCGATAATTGAAGGAAGGATTTGGAATTTCAAGTCGGTTATCATGTTTTTCTGAAGGTATCTCCGTGGAAGGGAGTCATACGTTTTGGTAAGAAAGGTAAATTGAGTCCCAGGTACATCGGACCTTTCGAAATTCTAGAACGAATTGGGGTTGTAGCTTACCGATTGGCAATGCCGCCAAGTCTCTCCAAAGTTCACGATGTGTTCCACATATCTCTATTGAGGAAATACATGCCTGATCCGATGCATGTACTCACCTGTGAGGAATTAGAACTGGAACCCGATCTGTCTTATTGCGAAGAACCCGTCAATATTCTTGATACGAGAGAACAAGTGATGAGAAACCGGACGACGCGTCTGGTAAAAGTTTTTTGGAGAAACCATAAGATGGAAGAGGCAACGTGGGAACCCGAGGAACTTATGATGAAGAACCACCCGAGTCTTTTTATGCAGTAATACCCTAGAAATTGCGAGGACGCAATTATTTGAATGAGGGGAGAATGTAACACCCCAAGCTTCTACGGTGCGCTTCTCTTTGAATAATGTGATAGCGTGTGTTGTACGCAACACCAAGTTCTAACACACCATAACTAATCAAACTAGCCGTTATGAAGAGTAATACCTACTTTGTGAAATTATATATATTTTATATTTGAAAATGGACTTCATTTTTGGATTCGTAATATCGAATTTAGCCTAAGGTGAAATTTTGGCACATTTCGGATAAATTTCATATTTTGATGAATAGTGAAAATTACTAAGTTTTAATTAAAAACAACTTTTTTTAATCAAAATAATTAATAGTGATAAATTATGAATTTGAGTGGTTTTAAAGTATATTTAGAATATATTTTTACCATTTAATATAATGTTGGTCATTGGACATAATTTTACAATTAAACCGAACATAAACGAGTGTCAATCTTTTGATAGTTATTATCTCTTAAAAACACGCTTTTTGTTTTGACAGCGGGAATTAATTTTAAATTAATTTCTGCCACTTCTGTGTTTTGAATTTAGGAAAATGGATTCCATAATTGGAATCAGGATGTTCAAATTGTGTAAATAGGTAACTTTTATTTTTAGACATTTTGAATAATTACTGCGGTAAATATTTTCTTTACCATGGTTAAGGGTAAATCTGGTAAATAAGGGTTAAAAAATAATATTATAATAATACTAAATTACCCTAAAACGTGTCTTAACACTATTGGTTGATACATGGTCGACCATGGAAATCTTTGGGTCTATTTTGGGACCCCATGGATCCACTTGTAAGTGATAATGACACTTTGTTTTAATTAAGTTAAAATGAATACAAAAATGACACAAGCATATATCTTTTAGAAACAAAATTGTTACATAGGGTTATATATGTTGGATTTTAGATTATAAATATTCATTAGAACTCTAAAAAGATTTCATACATAATGATATTTTATTTATAATTTGTAGACATTAAATAATGTATTTTATTTATGACACAATGATGATGCAGTAATTACTATAATAGTGAAAAATTAAAATAATTGATATTATAAATACCCAAATAAATATAATATGAAACTTTTAATGAATTAAACTAATTTTCTAGGATAATATGATATATTAGTATTGATTTAATTGACTTTGTTCGAAGTAATCAATCTGTTATGAGTTTCACAAAAATCAACTATTTACTAGTGTCAAAATTGACATAAAAGAGTTCTTAAAACAAATATTATATTATTAATTGCTATTAAATTCCTAAAAATCTAAGGTTCGGCCAAGAGACTTATATCATGATAGGTTAATCATTAATGGACCACTTGGGGGTCGATTGGATGTATATAGTATGTTTATTAACCATATTATATAAAAATACAAAGAGACATTATAAAATTGAAACTAATTAACTTAGAGTTAATACATAAAGATAAGGTTAATATAAGTACCCAAACCTGTCTAAATTCTATTGGTTGAGTGGTTTTCGACCTATCCCCACCTTAACCTTTGAATAATCAACTTTGGAGCCATTAGAAACTTAATATGAATTTATTATAAATTAATATTTCTAGCTTTTCCAAGGGTGCCCCTCACCCCTCTTATAAAAGGGCACTCCTTCTTCTCATTTCTTCACACCTTACAAGCCTTTTGGTTCGGCAAAACTCTGCCCAAATACTCTCCCAACATCCCTCACTACAACCTATAGGCCTTATTTTGATCAGAAAGCCAACCTAAGGAGCCCTTTTTATCAAATCAAAAGGAAGAACCCGAAGAAGAGGTAATGATTTCACCACCATTTTCTAAGTTCATTTCTTCTTCCACTTCTTCTTCCTTTGTTCTTACCATTCTAAAATAATAACTCCAGTATCTCACATATACTGTGATGTTATTATAAATATGGTACAACCATATTCAGTGTTCTATCCACCCTTTGAATAACATGTCACCATACGTGCGTACGTACGGACTACCGTCCCCACGTCGTGGTGTAATTGTTATTCAATATAATATTATTTGGATGGATATAATAATGATGTGTAACTCATTTAAATAATAAATATAACATGTTAATGATTCTGTATATATGATATACCATCCATTTATATATTATTTTAATATCAAAAGAATGATATTGTCGCTCGTGCGTACGTACGGACTACCGTATCCACGAACGCGATGAGATTCATTCTCCATCGTATCCATTCAAGTATAATTATCATTTGATGATTTAAAAATGATGTTTAAGGACTAGATATCATTATGGATATGAATAAGATACAACAAACATGGCTTATGTAACAAAACATATAAAAGAAAATGAGTAAGTTAACTCCCGAAACGACGATAATTCTAAGATATTATTAACAAATCAATGTTAAAAGATCATATATGATATCATATTATTATATATGATTCTTTTATAATTTAATAACAACTATTTCACCATTATACAGGAGGTTAACCTACCCCAACCAAGGAAAAGTACAAGGTAAGGGTTATTTCACAATCTCTTCATTATCCGAGGTTGTATTATACGTAATAATCTACTGGGATCTCTTTATCATCCACATCCATGTTTCTTCGAAATGTATTTCAAAACATTTTTACTATTTACAAGAATATGGGTTAAAGTCATTTATACCCTTGTTTGACTTTTTATAAGTGGTTTATAAATGAATCTTTCCGTCGTTTTCAAAACAAGGTCCTTTTTAACCTTTTCGACAAAATTGAGGTAAGAATGTTTTTTTTAACTTATACGGCGGGTGCGGTTATTTTCCGCCGTTATAAAATCGTCGAAGCTTCCCATACAAGATTATAAGAATATTTTCAAAGAAAATGTTTTATTTTATATGGATCTTAAATGATTTCAAAATAAAAGGAGATACTTCTTTAAAAAGAATTTTGATTTCATCTATGTCAACATCCTTTGATGGATTTTAAGATTATTTGAAGTTGATTTATTATGATACCAA
The DNA here is from genome assembly GCA_963277665.1 of Viscum album. NCBI lineage: Eukaryota > Viridiplantae > Streptophyta > Magnoliopsida > Santalales > Viscaceae > Viscum > Viscum album. The sequence continues at coordinate 1,519,894,109 of OY728123.1, read as the reverse complement.
ACTTCTATATTGTATTGAAGGTTTTGTGATATGTTTGACTGTGGATGTGCTATTTTTATACCATTCATAGTTTATGGTGAAATTATTGACATTTCGTATGCTAGTTCTCATACGAATGTTTATGTTATGTTTAAACCTTTTCATATGGGAATGCATTGGACTTAATAAGTGACGGGTGGAGCCCGCTATAGCTCCTCGATGCATCGGTAGGTCTCATGAGACAAACTAGTGTCTTGGCACAAGGCCTTGACAAAATCTTATTTGTAGTCTTGGCACGAGGCCTTGGCTATGTGGTTATGATAGTCTGGCATTATGCATTCCAACATTATGAAAGTGGATATTGATTTTTGCATGTAATTATTCGATTAGTAGAATATCCATGTGAATAAGTAAATGGCATTATTTAATTTTATTTATGCCATACCATGTTGAAAGTTCATATTTAAAAGGCTTTTGTTTTAGTTATACATTGCCTTAAATGTTTATTCTTATTTATGAAAGTTTCCGCTATATTGATATCCTTACTGGGCATTTGAGCTCACCCCTTTTCTATGTTTTATTTTTCCCAGGATGTGAAGAAGTAAGTTATGAATGACCTGCAGGGATTTTATGAGGGGTTAATAGTGTGGATTGTGGAAACATTATGTTGTTGTAGTAGTTTTTTATTTTATGATGTAATGTAAAACTTATGAATATATCTAGTGTTTCCAAGGCTACTAAACCAATCGGTCTTTCGAGATTTGATCTTTCTTGTGATCATGCCAATGTTAAGTAATAATGCACCGACTCTGGGTAACTGGGGTCGGGGCGTTACAATATTTAGATGCTAAGGGTGAATAAGTAGAAGTATGAAGGTCATGAATAACCAATTGGATGACACCCTGAATAGCTTCAATAACTAACATGAAGAATTGATTAAATAGAGGTGGTAGAGGTGGAGTTGATGGTTAAGAGATGAAGGCTAACATAGTAATGGATTCTGGATCTACCACCACATCCCCAGATAAAAAATGGAAAGGATCCATCAGATTTAGATAATACAAGATGATGACTCACCTATCTCTATCATAGTGAAAATATATTTCTTATCATCCATTCACAACATGAAAATAGGGTCTATGACATTATGTAATATTAATTGTTTATTTAAGGGCCTAGTGACATGATAAATCATTATGTTTTCATAATGAAATTTAAAATTTGAATTTATATCTTATTTTGTATAAACTCAGGGATGGTAGTATTTGGTATCCTTACTAATAGTCTCTCTATCACTTATTTCATTATTCAAACACTCTCTAACCAGTTTATATATTTTATAATAACACTTCTTGATTTTTTGAAGGTCCTTATGATAATATGTAGTGAGATCACCAATGATGGAATAAAACTTTATTATAACTATTTCTTGGATCATTTCAAAATAAGATGATGATGAAAGAGGATGATAAATGAATGTAGATGAAACATATGGAGTTATGGTGTATAATCATTTAAAAATAGATGCTTTTCTTGGATGAAAACATTCTCTCATATCCTCTATGATAGTATTGATTTCTTCCATCTCATTATCCAATAGTCAATTTTCAATCTCAACTTCGTGAAAATTGAAAATCATCATTGGAAAAATATGGTAGATGAGTAGATCAAATATATTTTTTGTATCGCCTTCCCTGATATGAGTAACTCTTGGATCCTAACATCTAATAACTATAATATAATAATAAATAAAATTTACTGTAAAAGATTGCAAACATTTACTGAGCTATTATTCTGATGGAACAGAAATAGTAGGTAGAGGTGAAGGAAACCTCTGAGGACTTGGAAAGAGAACCTCTAAATGATTAAATCCTGTAGGAGGAGGATAATACATAAATGATTAAATATGACTAGAATCATCAATTTTCTCGAATAGATATCACTTGGTATTTCTTTCAACATTCGATATAGAATGTCAACCATGATTTGTTGGGCTTCAATGATCATCATCACTTCATTCATCATGTGAATAAGAATAAGAATCAGCTAGTAACTTGTATAAAAGAGATGAAACCCCCTGCATAGTGTGTCATCGAAAATACAGGTAGGTGTTAATATTTATTTACTAACTTCAATCTAGAAGAAAATTGGAATTCCTCCAACTTAATTGATAATATGTGGTTTCATAAAATAGAGGTAGCATCATCTGTATGCTAAATAGAAACTAGTTTATCCACAAATCGAGCTGAAATAGAAACAAAAAGAAATGGATGACACTCATCCTTCATAACACCTCTATCATCATCATCACCATGAATGTCCAAGTCAGGTGGTCCTTAAACAACTACTTCTTCTCTAACCTCAACTATTATAGTTGACCGTGGGTCAAGCCCATGGTCAACTATATTCCTATACCCTGTAGGGTGTTCCATAGTATTTAAATACACGTAAGTCATGAAATTATATACCACCCATATCTTTGTCCATGGATACTAATTGACCATTACTCTTTTACAGGATTATTAAATTAAGCAAAACCCCCCAAAATTTACCTCTACTTCTTCATCCTCCAGATCAATTCCTTGAGATCCTAACGTAGCTGATACATAATTAGGATAGATCAACGAGTTTGATTTGGAATATTGCTTTATCATCTCCATCATAAGTACCTTTAGGTATCTAAACAAAATAATTTCATCCTATATTTTTCATACGAAATATATTTATCAAATATTGATACCTCGTCATAGTAAAATCCCATTTCTTATGACATAGCATATACAGGAAGAGTTTGAAAATCTTTCTATAAATAACATCGATTGCAATAGAAGCATGCATTCTTAAAAAATCATTAAGAGTAAGTTCTACTTGATCATCCGCATACAAAAAAAATATCATTATCAAATATTGATCCTTGAAATTAATAATAGACACCTTAGTGAGGTTAATTTATACCACTATCCCATTTTTTTTAAAAATAATGCAATATATTTACTATCAATAATACTAAAAATCACATTTTTCATATCCTTAAATATGTACTTTGAATATTGTTAATACTGGTGAGATAATCAGGTATAAAATTTATGGTTTTTCTATAAAAACCACTCAATACATCTATATTCCGAAATCACATTTAGAACCAGTTACTTACTTGAAATCAACCATTAAGTATTTATTTATTTCTCCATAACAACCACTCAGGAAGAATGTTCATATATTTGGTCCAGACTACAAAAAAAAAATTCACCACAAGATTTCTTTTCATCTCATGATACTTAATGATATATCAATAAGTTCCACATTTATCTCACAATTTTACTAAATTAAAATGTGAAGGCAGAACATGCTGATGGCTGAAGCTCGGAAGAGAATAGTAGTCGAAACAGTTCAGTGGTAAGGCATTAGAAATGCTATTCCAAATTGAATTTAAGATTGATTTAATCATTCTGTGATTTGTGATTTTAATATATAATAAAATATAATTAAAATAAAAATCATCATAGGAAATAATATTAGTAAAAAAGTATAAATATAGAATTGAATAGTAGATTCTCAATAGTGGATCACTGAACGGTGGAACTTCTAATAGTGTATTATCGAACGATGGATCAGTAATGGTGGATTTTCCAAAAACGGTTCTTTCAACGGTGGGTCATCTAAGATAAATGATTTTATGAAATTTTTAATTCCTATTATATTTTTCATATATTTAAATCTCTGATAATAAAAAATGCCTTATAAATATATTATCACGATGATGTTTAGTTATTGTTATTTCCAAATTTATATCAACTATTTGGAAATGATCTATAAAAATGTGATTTCTTATACCATAAAGGTTTGTGTTTTAATGTGATGAATAATTCTTGGGAATATTTATCACACATACACTTTCCAAATTTATAAGTACATGTATATCTTTATATCAATTATCTTTAAATGTTTATTTCATCCAAAATATTTTGGCACAATAACTACATGAATCTATATATTTAGCTTCTATATAGGAAAGTGAGAAATATTATATTTTTCACTAAACCATGATACTGCTGACTTTTCCAAAATGTCACATGTTTTAGGGGTTGTTTTTTGTCAACATTTTAGACACAAAAGACTAAATTTGAAAAAAATACAAAATGAAATGTTGGTCTACTATTATAGAACATTCTTAATTTGGATTCATATTTATGTTTTTAGAAATTTCATATAACAATTATTAAATGTTATTCATTAGTATTTACCATTAAATGGTCACACAAACACAAACTAAACATAATATAATTTTCTGACTAGAATATATCCTGATTCCAGTCATACATTTGTAACTAGTTTGATATAATAACATTTCATTTTCATTAAGATTCACCTTAAATTTTTTTGTCAATATTGCATCACTACTTTTTGTAATATTAAAAAACATATTATGACGTATTTAGTTACCTAACATAGATTTAAAATAATCCCATATTTATTTTATAATTTTTGAAAAATAAATAATGAATAATTACTCACACCTTAAACAAATTTAAAATATACTTTTATTTATTTTGGAATATGGGTACAAAAATAATTTATTGAATACCCAAAAAATAATATTTACATCATAAAAATCCATACCAAAAAATAAAATGAAATTCATTTCATAAATACATTAGGATCAACAATTACTTTTAAAAAACAATTAGAGATTATAAAATAGATTTTTCAAGAATTAAATGCTCAACAAGATAGTTTTAAACTATATAAATGCATTTTAATTTAGAAACATGATCTGTTTAATCAGTATTTAGAAATCTATGTGGTTGTTCAGAAAAATATCAATTATATAATAATATAAAAAAATCACTCTTAAAATACATATGATATATTTTGAAATATAAATTTTCTCCAAATTCAACTAATATTATAATTACTTCGTGTATATCCACTAGTGAAAATGATACCACATAGTCAATATCACTATCCTAGCTATATCGATATACTTCCAATATATCATTATTGTTTATTATAGTACCTTTCTCATCAACATTATTTCTAAAATACTACTTAATACATATGTTCATAGTGTTCCAATGTAAGAGATCTAAAATATTATTCATTTCATACTGATGATGTTATATCATTACTATTTCCCAGTATTATTCAATTATTTCAACATTTACATTATTAGGATCAAGGCGTGAACAAATTTTTTGATGTTAAATGTGATTTCTATGAGAAGATCTAGTTTATGGTCATCCATCTAAATAAACAACAAAAATATCTATAAGATGATATCTATGAACCATAAAATCATTATAAAAACAAGATATAGTTTTATTATTCTCTTCCATAAATTTAGATTCAGGTTAATCCTAAATTTGAATGATTTTACTTCTTGTTTCGCAGAACTATCATAAGGTTTTGCATTTTTATTCATATTTTACAGATCAACATTGACAGTATTTAAATTTGTATTTGGTTCATGTGGATATGATTCATCATATTTAATATTTACATATTCTTACATAATCCATTTTCATATTACTCACCCTATATGATTTAAATTATGTAGAATAAACAATTAAGAATAATTCATTACCCTTTGAAGAAACTTTTTCAAGATTTTTCATAGTATAAAAAATAAAGGCATTGAATCAAAAAACCATAAATTATTTATCATTTATCTTTATAATATTCCATTATTTATATTGATATTTATTTATTATAGGTTTTATAAGAACACTATTAGTTATGAAACATTTGGTATTTATAGAATATTCTCAAAAATATACTTGTAAGTTATACTCAACATGCAACTTCCATGAATATTAATGAAGTGTTATATATCATCATTCCACTAAAATTAATTCAATTTGGTCTTAAGGGAATAAAAATTATTACTATTTCTATTTTTTGATAAAAATCATTTTGAAATATTTTTTTAAAAAACTCATTAAAATGATCAATTTCTATGGTTACAATTATATGTCTACAAAAAATTTCAAATGATTTATCATACATGGTAAAATAAGATCATGATTCTCTTTTGTGAGATAGATATAATAATCAATTATATCCAGAAAGGTTATCTGAAATAACATAAATGCAATGATAATCATTTATGGTAATAACTATAAAAGGTACAAACATGTCTATGTGATCCAATTAGAGGGGTGGAGAAGTTAAAACTTCTTTAATTTATTTTAAAGAGAAATTTTTTTCTTTTTTTACATGGGATATAACATTTTTCAATTGGACGTTAGAATTTAGGCAGATCTTTATATAATCGATTCATAGATAGATTTATATGTGAATGATTATTGAAATAGCCTAGGATATAATCAGAAGATATGATTCATTATCAAAGGAACTTATCATAGAAAAATGTTTTTGAAAATAAGGAATATATATTTAATGAGTTATTGTGATAATTTCTTAAAGAAGTAAAAACTGAATCAATTTTTGAAAAAAATTTATTTTAGTGATTATTTTCAAATTTAACATGAAAAATAATCACAGTAAAATTAAATGAAGAATATATTAACAATAATTCACATAAAATCATTTTATAAATAAAATTGTTTTATAGTTAATGATTTGACCAAGACTAATAACATTTCCTTGGGCATGACACCAAAAGTAACTTTTCTACCATCAACCATCATTTGGATCAAGAAATGTGAATTCCATTCATCTGTCTAAAACATCCACTATCCAGATAAAATAAGTTCTTTATATTTAATATATACTTTGTATCCTACAAAAAAATATTGAAAAATAAAATTACATTGGTTCCAAAATATTCATGGGCCATGAAATATTAATAAAATGTGACATTGGAATCAATAATTATTTAATAACATTCATATAATAAGATTTTAAGATATCGGAAAGAAACACTTTTTTTGGTTCGGGAGAATAAAAAACTAGTTGCAGGATAACTAGATCTAAGGAAAAATATATTTTTTAATTATTCTTCTCTGTCCCTGTTGACACTCTATACTATTATTATATTAGGGTGATTCATTCATTCCAATAATCAGGGTAATTTTATTTCTTTAAATTTTAAACCATTTGATATACATATTAAATTTATCATTAGATAATTTTCCAACTTATCTCTTTTATTAGTTTAGAATATTTATCAGTCTCATTAGAAAGATCTTTTATAAAACTAGTAATCAAAGCATATGTCTCCTTTAAAATATTAAATTTTTCTTTATGTTTCTAAGTATTATCTTCCATCATAATAATGTATTTAAAAATTTCATCATCATACATTTACCAACCACATTTTCCATCCCTAGAATGATTATAAATATGAATTTGATAAACTTGAAAAACATTTGATACCGTAGATGTGTTTTTTATAAAATTCTTATAGATCCTATCATGGTTGTATTCAATGCTTGAATCAGAATCACTTGATCTATAATCTGAAGCAATTCAACTTGATTTCATATCCTTTCAATAAATCATATACATATCATTGTATTTCTTCTTGAATTTTTTCATAGGATAGTTTGTGTTGACAACCTTTAATTTTACATTCCTAAAAAATTATCTTATTTGTAACTTAATTATTTTTTAATTCTTTTTTCAATTCATTTATTATCATATATACATTTATCAATGGGATTTTTAAAGAACATATTCTATTCAATGAATTTTTTAAATTATCTTCCTATATATTCCATTTCGTCCAAAAAGTCAGTAGGTGAATCCTCATAACATGATCTATCAACTTTGAGCAACTCATTTTATATTGATGTAGTAGATTTGAATGAATCAGGTTTTTCAATTGAATAACAGTCTCATTATTTTTTTTATTTTAATTTATCCCCATACATCATGATATTTTCTATCAACTTGTTTTCATAAAATACACTCACATCAAATGACTCTCAGATTGAGGCTAAGGTTACCCTCCATCAATCTGGTAAACACATCAACGGATGCATCACTTTATCTTTATCAAAAATTATTTTTTGTAATGAGTTCATTATAATCACGATATCATAAAACCTGATAAAAATATTAATAATAAGTTCATCATGTTTCATCGTAGAAGTGTCATATTTAATAGTGTAAGTATATAATATCTTTTATTTAATGTTATATGTTACTTCCTGAGAAATATCTAATGTATCCCAAATTTCAAATGAATTAGTGTATCCATTGATTATGTTAAATTATTTATCTCTCAATGATAAATATAATACATTCATGGATTTAAAATAATTATCATATATAGTTTTTGTCGATTCTCCCATGCATTTCTAATAGTTTGAGTTTTCTCAAACATATCTTCAATTATTGTCCAAATATCAAAACCTGTACATTCTAAATGAATTTTTATTTTAATCTTCCACAAAGAATATATAGTGACAATGGAATAAGTATTATTGTTTTTATAAGATATTTATTTTCTATTATTTTCATTAAAGAACTATTTGTTGAAACAATATAAACTTAATTTCATTAAAATATTACCGACTGACAGCTAAAATGGTATTGAAAAATCCTTTGATACAAAATATTGGTCGAATAAGTAACACAATAGAGGAGTGTTAACTTAATAAAAAAATAAAAATCATTTATAAACATTAAAAAATAACCCCCTAGTTAATTAAATTATAAATTAATGAAAAGAATTGAATTATAAATGTTTTATCTTTTATAAAATTTCTCAAAGCAGGACTAGGTTTTAGTTAAAACAAATTTTTGAATTAACTTTTTCTTTTGAAAGTAAATTACTTAATCAAAAACATTATATAAACACATTTTTAGAATACTAATCAATGTATGGTTTTTTCAAATTTAAATAATAATTGAATTTTTAGGTTTGAAATTCAAAATAAATACCAAATTATTAAACAAACAAGTAAAAATGGGGTTTATTCTCAATTTTTGACATAATCCCATCCAAATGGTAATCTCCTACTTCCATGTATATTATTTTGAAATTATCTAATCTATAATAGGAATCAAATATTACAAACTACAACAGAAACCCTTTTTAGTTTCAAAGACTCCTCTAATGTAATGTGTGAAAATAAAAGAAATAAACTAGTCACACACAACCTCTTCTATAATTTCTGTGGGTATAAAAATAAATAATATTGGGCAAGGAATTTCTAGTTTACTCCATTTAAAGTGATGGATATAGTGTGTACACTTAAAAAGTGTAATGTAAAAAAATTCAAAAATATAAACCATAAAACATGGTGAGAACATATGTAAAGATAATAAAAGTTAATAATTATCTATCTATAATGCATCAGCTATTTAGAGTTCATAAATTATTTATTAGATAGGATATCAACAAATTTCTTCAAAATGTACAAGAGAAGAAAGTATCAATGAGCATGTAAATTTTATCAGTTAATATTTTTTGATGTTCTAAAAAACATCTACATAGTTCTCTTTGTCTTGATTATGAAGGTTTTTTCGTTCTATGTATTCCAACAACTAATATTTCTATTTTTCACAGATTCACCTAACCATATCATATGAGGGTGATTTATAAATTAAAGTTATATATAGGTGAAAATATACATTAATGAGTCACAATAAATATTTCATGGATCCTTGTGCTGAGCACAAAACAAGGAATCATATATCATTGTCATCAAAGCATCAATTTTTTGGTTTGGTAATACTTTTTTTAACAAATCCATTTTATCCAATCTATATTTAATCAATTAAAAATTTTCGATGGATGAATTATATTTTTAATGAATAACAAGAAAACAATGGTAGCATACTAGTGGTGTCATATACCAGTAGTACAGTAAACTAATAGTATGATGGTAATGATGTGGATCTTTCAATAGTATATCATCTACAGTAAAGGGGGATTTGATGAATGGTATATCATGTTTGGTGGTAGATCTGGTCTGGTGGTAGTTTGGGAAGCTAGTAGATCTAGTTGGTGATAGATCATTCATGATGTAGATTAACTCTTATGGTAGAACAAATCAGGTAATAGAGTCCAACATTAGATAATTTAATAGTAGATGAATGTTCAAAATTAGATATGATTGAAATAATGATTGATCTATTGAACTATCAATGAATTTACTCAATTGTATATGAATCGACAATATAGTTTGGTGGTATATGTGACCCAAAGATAGATCAAATTTGAACTATAGGTAGATCATCACAAACAATTGTATATATTTGTAACTAATGGTAAGTCTATACATAGATATCATTCATCAAAAAATATTTTATTATCATAAAAATATAATATTCTAATAATCATAATAATTATGATTAATTAGAATTAAAATATGATGGTTCTAAAACATGTCAACCATGCTTTTCCTAACACAAGTAAGGGAAAATAACATTGGTAGTATAACTAAGGTAACTCGATCATGGGATGATCTCATCCATGGTTCCAAGTGTCCATTTGACCATATAATTTTTTTTGTTGGAGACATGGATATTTTCTTGTCTATCTATCCACAATAACCCACTCGATATTAACAACAATTAGATGTACCTTTTTTAACATTAGGTCATGTTCGATTGATGTTACACAATGTATATTCTCTTTTACAAGTTCAATCTCATATAATATATTTTATGTATGTTATAAACTATGATTATTTCAAATTCATTCTCATGTAGTGGTTTCAAAATTTTTTATAGTTTAATAATAAATTCATGTTCAAGTTGTATAATTATTTTTATTTCCATTATTTCCAATGACCATGAGTACCATGCTAGACCTTTAGTTTGGACTTATGTAAAATATTTATTAGTTGTTAAAATATCAATGATTGTAAATGAAATACCTAATTTGAATCATTTATCACATAATATTTACTAAAACCACTAGAGATAAATGGGAATTATTGAGGTGTTGTATCTATCGACTTTTTATTTTGATTAGTATTCTTGGTGGGACATTAAAACATGTTATAAAAGTGATGGAAGGGATCATTGGTATGATATTGAGGGTATTTTTATGAAAAACTCTAAAGAATCATCATATAAACAATAAATATTCCTATGCATTATAAATATTTCAGAATCGTGATCTTTAAGGGGAATCTAAAATTGATAATGACAATTTCTGGAGAATATATATTTTATAAGTCCCACGCATCATGGGATGTTATTTCTTGGTATATATAAATATGATGGCATATAATATCATGTTTCATTAAATGATTTAATCTAATACTATTAGAATTTTTTTTTTCTTATACTGACCTAAAGATCAGTGATATGTTAATGGTGTTTCTATATTTATTTATTTTTTCAAAAAATGTATAGTACAACTTTTTTAGGTGGTAAGACTTGTTTTTAAAAGTTTTTTTAATAAACCATATATAATTAATTATTCCATACATTTTAATTATTTATCTTAAAAGAATATATTTATTATATGGAAATATTTTATTAAGATAATGACATATGAGATTTGGATGGTAATATCAAATGGATACTATATTTTAGATATCAATGTTAAATTTCCCATTACATATATGAGAGTATCATGTGATTCCCTACATTAATGTAGAACATATCACGATGTTGACAGGATTTTTATCCATTGGATGGTAATAATTATAATTCAATGTGGATGAGGCATACCAATGATCCTCATGTTTTTAATAGACCAAATCATCTTCCTCATAATGTAACTATGTTGATTTATGACGCTAACCTGAAACTAATGATGTTATATGGGTTTCTTAGATCCATCAACCTGTATAATTTCATGTGGAGTCACTAATGTGGATACAAATAAGTGGGTTGGTTGTTTATAATTTAATAATGAATATACTGAGACACTCAATAAAAAACATGATAATTTATAAAATTTTATGTTAGAATGATTTTTTTATCAATTCTAAGAAGTAATGATCATGGAAAATAAGTTCCAGTGTCTAGACTAACACTCTTTGTTGGGTGAAAAGTCGTGAATTTTATGATATTAGTTGGGATCATTTCTACTTATTGAATACACCATGAAATTAAGTAATTTACCCTACACCACATCTCATATGATGGGAAATGATGATTGAATTTATATATTTGTTTTTGGATTTTGTGAGTCATTAATGGCCCCATTGTCAATTATTAATCCCTCAAATTTCACTAATGTGGTGAAGATAGATGTTCTGACTGAAATTAAAATCCACATAAAAATCAAATGTATAATTTTTTTAATGGTTAGAGGCATCATAGGAATTAGTAAATTCATCCGAGATCATGGGGGGGGGAATAAAATATGGAGAACTAATCTTCATATTGGATAAGGATATCAGATTAAATGCTTCTAATTTGGAAAAGTGGGACACCCAATGAATGAATTTAATTCTCTACCAATGATATGAATCTAGTTTTAATGTTTTATAAATATCCAATTTTTTTATATTAATACTATATTTGAGATTATAATCCTATATCCTTCTAAAATTCATACCTCATGGGATTATTTGGGAGGGAATGATCTTATATGAAGCTTACTTCCTTCTTATAGTATTATTCTACATAAAATGTGAGTAGGGTATACCAAATATTTTATCAAAAATTTTCAAGGCTCAGTATCAAACTCAAAATATAATAATGATATCCCTAGAAATATCATTGTGGTAAAAAATTCAACAATTAAACCCTATGAAGGAACTTTAGTGGTGAAAGGAACTTTTATGTTATGTTATACACTCTTTTATACTATATTTGATATTGTATCTTACCATAACTTTTTTTGGAATCTTCCATGTCACATTAGATTATAAATAGAACTAAAATATATTATTACGAGTGTTAGTAACTTGGGGGGTTTGAAATTAGATTGAGTTATGATATATACCTACTATCCAATTTTGGTTTGACGATTTTGACATATTTCAGATTTTATAAAATTGAGAAATGAAAAACTATAATCTAATTAAGTGTATAGAATGAAATACAAAATTTAATAACTCAATTGATTGATATAGGTGTATTTTTTTATTCAACTCTAAAAATAGAACCCAATATTATCTTGTGGGATAATTAGATTATGGGGAAGAAAATATGTATGGGACTTGGACCATGTTTGAACTCAAATGTATCAAATAAAATGTATTGTTGTATTCTATATTGAATCCAGTATATAAATTACCATTCTTATAGTTATAGGGTTTTTCCTAATATATTTTCTATGGATATTTATAGGATCCCTTTTAAATATATGGTGGGGTTCAAAATTATTATTCTTCGATTAAATAACATAATATCAATGGAGTCTTATAGGATAGTATCAACAAATTTTAATTGAATTAATTAATCGTCCAGAGGAACTATACACCATGGGTTTTATTGAAACATGTAATTCTCATTAAGGTCCTCATGTTCAATTCTCCCTCAATGATGTTTGGAGTCTTATTAATTTTATGTATAATTAGATATCGAATCTGGTTACTATTGATACTAACAAATATTTTCTATAATAAATTAGATTTATCCAATTATATAGGGATAAATTGTTTCTAATGATCAACATGAGATTGGGGTGTCACTAAATTAATAAGAGACATGAGGATATTTTAAAAATGGATTTATGTAGTCAGTGGGGAAAATTGGAATAATTATTTTTGGATTAATAAATGGATATATAGTTTTAATAGAAGTTATAAAAATGATTTTTTATTTCAAATACAAACTAGATTGTTGTAGTCTTTGATGGTGACACCATTGTGTTATCACAAATACTCTCGGAGAATTAAACACATCATCTTGTGGTATTATAAATGTAAGAGGATAATTTTTGTGAATATCTTGAAATATACATTTGGGTATGATGATGATAAATTCTCAGGACATGTGGTGTTATAGGATAGAGTGTATCTGATCATGAGAATGTAGAGTTGGTAATATCTTGGGAATTACCTAAGATCATCATTGATGAAAAATTTTGTCTCATGGTCACTGGGTATTTCTATATTTTAATTATATATAATTCATATATGGCCACTCCTATGACCACTCGACCTAAGAAGGGGATAATGTTCATCTGGATAAGAAACTCATTGGGGATTTTTCTAAATTTAATAATATTCTTAAACCAACATAAATAGACATTTTTCATGAATAAGTAAAAATATATTAGCTATACTATGATTATTATTTTATTTCTCTATTGTATTTTTTGATGAAAGACCATAATGAGGTGGACTATAGTTTTAGGAATTTTTATGTGGCTGAGTGAAATTACTTCACTGAATATTTAGAGTTATCTTTTGATGTTCATGCCAAAAAATGATTGAAAATTTACATATTCAGATACTAGGTTATATGATAAACTAATCACAATAGAATATTTTTTATGTTTTCTTATGTGTGATCATAGTAATATGTAGCATCATTTCATTTTCTCTAATAAATAAATTTTTATATTCCATAAGCTCTGGGAAATGGAAATATTATAAAAGACACTAATATTTGGAAAAACTAGCCTAGAAAAGTGAATGAGTCTACAAATGAATGGATACATGAATTAATATTTGATTACCTTTAATTGGATAAATTTAAATATGAGGGTAAAAAAATTACATACCCAATAAAATATATTTAATTAGTAGTGGCACGATTTATGGACCCTTATATCTCTTGCATTGTTTATTATTTTACTTGAGAGAGACTTGTTATTGGGGAGACTCTAGAATTCTTTTATTTAAATTATAATTATTTATTTGACATAAATTGAAATGTTTTTCCAAACTATCTGTAGTATGAATTTATATGGGAGTACCTATTCTATTATTTGGTTGTTTACTAATGAATTCACAAGATGTGTAGGGCCTTGTTTGGTGAATTTGGGGTTTTTGGTGGAGTTCATCCTCTCGTATATTTACAGGGTCCTTCTCTGTATTAAATATTATCATGAATTAATATAATGAGATGATTTACACAAGGTTGTCGAAAAATGACTATTAAACGAGCACCAAGAATGATCCATACATATGCATACAAAATACACAATATCTATCAATATTCCTATTCATGTTTGTTTGAAATTGATTGTAATATATATTTTTCAAAATATATATATATCTAATCTTGGATACTAAGTGGAGATGTTGAAAAAAAAATATTACCCAATCAAAACAATATAAAATACAATTGTAGGGGTAAATTTTACTAGACAAAATGAAATTTGTAAATATATAAAGTTTTAATTACATGTATCATTTAAAAGATTAGTATAAAAAGATAAATGGTTGGATGTGACTCTAACAAACTAGGGTAGGTCGGCCTGATACATCACTTGATCTAGATCATGACAAGGCCTCACGCATGTGTCCCCAAATTCCAGAGGCTTTAAACTAGTGGTGAGTCTCAACAATATATCATGGGTATACTATACCAAATTCTTAGAGTAAAATAAAAGATAAAATATCTAAATTATTCTAAAAGGATAAACATCAGATAATTCATAATATGTTATTTGAATCAAATGAATTTTATAAAAAATAAAATGTATGATACCATCATATCGATTGTCAATAATGAATGACATACCATAGATACCACCCACTTGTCTGACCATATGAAAAAATAAATCCAAAATAAATGCAACAGGATCTTCTACCAAAATTAAACCAAACCACATTACTAGAATACATGAAGCTTGTGCTACACCAACCTTATTCTAAGACACCACATGATTAACTTCTCTAAATCCAGAAACACTAGACCCTCACCCCATCCACTATATAAACATTTGTGAAACCTAATAGTATACATCTACTAAAATTTCACACTGAGATGTACGTACAAGGGGTGTGAACCCAATCTTTGGTGTCCACCTTCCAATGGGAACTAATACTATTCTTATATAAAAATTTCATGAAACAATGATATATACATCCTATCAGATAACTAATAAACGGTATAATAAATATGAAACATCATAAAAAATTTATGATAAACAAAAGGAAAATATAAAACCATGGGTTCTAACTATACAGTGGAGGAAAATCTCCACATAACATGCCACACACTAGAAGATTTATATAATGTCTCATCTTACCACAAGATAACCAATGCATCCTCCAAAACCATAAATTTGTTTGAAGAAATATTAATGAGACCTGAATGAATGTCGTGCCCGAGGTTGAAAGCATGATCATACACATGGAAATGAGAATGTTTGGAGATCATGGAATCTAATAGAATTATCTGATCTGGAGATAAGAAAAAACAGGTCAGCAGAACTACTAAATCCATCAGTCACAAAGTACCTCTTGTGAATAATTAGGCACCAACAATGGACCTCAAGCAATAATGTACAAAATGCTTAATCTATTATTGGGATCTCATAGATTCCGTGATTCTATGTATAAATTAACTTCCACTATGTGAACCTATAGTCAGAGAGTAACACTCAACTAGAGGTGTTAATTCATTAATATTGCCCATTACATCCTTAAAACCATCTTACCATATATATCCAATGGAGGAGATCAAAATCAATATTTTTGGGTCAATTATATATCCAAGATATCACAATGGTATCCTACTGAAATAGTGAATTAAATATAAATGACCTCAAAAGTCATCGAAAAAGGAAATCTAAATGTGGGATGATCTAATTATCAAACCCTCCATCCAAATTGCTCAAATCGCAATGCCAATTCATTCTTGGACAAAAATAAATGAGGCTCTCTCAGTACCATGGCCCTCAACATCCAACAAAAAACAACACATACTATCAATGAACCACCTCATATAAAAACTAAAACTCACATCTCCCATGGTCATTAGGGTCAATATATAATGACATGTAAAATTAGGTACTACCTTGGTGCACCTAAGATCTCAAATAATAGAGATTAAAATTATCCAAAAATGGAAAACAAATTGAATCCAGATCAAAACACACTACATGGGGTTCTATTATCTCATCACAATTATGGGTAATTCTTATTGTGAAGATATCCCAAAAGGCTATTAGTGGTAACCTACTGATCCTCAATCAAAAATACACCTAATATGGCATCCTCAAAAAAATAAAATCAAAGAAATCATTCAAAATGGTCCTCATAAAAACCTCAATATTTTGTCCCACCACAATATAATCATCAAGATCCCCCCAAAATCATCTAAAAAATTAATGGAACCTAGCTATGACTATTATCCCATGAAATAAACCCATCCTATATTCTATGATGGCTCGAGTCCACAAGACCATGAGGTAAACCTCAATATTTATATGATCAAGAAACAAGTCACGAAACGTATGGGAAAACCATGATAACCTCTAAGATCCTACATAAGCTAGAAATCCATGAGCCATTTAAAACATTTAAAAAAATAAATTCCTAACAAACCCATTAAAAATATAACTAATGTGATCAAAACTCTCCCATGTTTGTCACATCTCACAAATCGCAACATTGGAAGATTATGAAACTAAAATTTGAGTAAATAATGTTAATAAACTAAATATGTTTAAATAACCATCAAAACTGCATATAAACACAAAAATTTTCCACCATCATGACATTTTTAAAACAATACACAGAATGGAAAATTCAAAGGTCTAATTATGACTCTTAGGAACCAAATATGAAAAACAGACCAAAGATAAAAAATTTATATTATGGGTAACCCCAGTGGTCCACCATGGTCATGGGATAAAAGACACCAATCATGTAATTATCAAAATTACTAGTTAAATGCCACTTGGATGATGGAATGTATCCCAACATGTGATCTAACACATGTACATGAGCCCCACTCAGTCTATATTCTCCCAAAGTATATGATGTGTAGCATGTCATACTTGGTTCGTGCCCCAAATGGAGTCCCTAACTATGTACCAACTCATTTAACCTAAAAAGTGGTCTATACAAGCGTAAAACATGTCCTCTATAATTATACATCATTTTTTATTTGACTGTGTTCCACACAAGACCATGTAACAAAATAAAACCCCAACTCACCATGAAAAAGGGTGTACACCAGATACATGGATTTTAATCCACATGAATTATGCTTATAAAAATTGTAAGAACACGCCACATTTTTTCTATAAAACTCAATATAAGTACATGGTACTTACTATATGGAATGTAACCAAAATATCTCAACACCCCCCATTATCTTCCCACAATCCATAGAATATCCATTTTGTGTCCCCAATATCCATTTTAAAGCATTAAAACATAAAATAACATATTTTAGAAGCATTTTAAATGGAAAATATAAAAAATCACTAATATTGGGTACTAACCTCAAGTAATTCCGATTGATTGGAAATGTGAAAATTTGAAAATAAAAAAAATGAAAAAAATGTTCAAGAAAAAAAGAAAATAGATGGCTACTAGGTACGAACCTTGTACCTAAAATAGGTATATTATTCATAAAGGGTAAATACCCATTTTATAGTCATCCATGAATATAGAATATCAATTCGATAATCTCATTTAAATATATCACCAAACAAACACACATTAATAAATTAATATTTTTTAAATTAAATAGAAATAATTTTTGAGATGATGCACTTATTAGAATTACACCAAAATATTATTATATGGTAAAAAACCATTTTTTGGCCAAACAGAGTCACTGAAAAAATTATCTGATTTTATATTATAGGAGGTATTACCATTTTTTCCTTGAAACACTTCAAGAAAAAAATTAATTTTCAAAAATTATCATAACTAGTGGGGATTTGGGTCATCAAAAACTCCCAAAAAAAGCCTATCACCCTTAAGAAGCCTTATTAGTCAACCATAATTCATAATTTATCTCATTAATTAGCATAGTTGATGTTATCTTGACCATCCAATGGATGATAGTACAACATCTGCAACTCTCCCCAAATATAAATAATATTCTACCAACATTAATTTAATGGTCCCTATCATAGTTCTATCGTTATAGTATACCCACTACCCAAATGAACCATTCTCATGAAAGTGATATTTAATTCAATGAACATATTGGATATACATGAATAAACCATCTACACCTGATAACCTGCAAAAAAACAAAACAACTTGTTCTTAGCAGACAAGGAACATCATCTTTCTTTCTCGACAAACTATATATATGAGGCTGGAACCCTCCAATAGATTATGGTGGAATACCCAAAAAATAATAACCATAAAATGATCCCAAAATAGTATGAAATATTTCTCATGATCACACATTCCAATTCCAAATAGTGATACTCTAACATTCCAAAAAAATTACCATGATCATCATGGTGGTCTGTTCCAACATACCATACCACCCTCAGTTCTCCTTCTAAAAATTGAGTCATATTCATCATGAAATGATTGAAAACAAAAAGAACCACCACTCATGTATCAATCCAAATAAAAAATTATCTAACCATGATCCTACACCACTACATAAGGAAAAACCATAATTGAGTAGGGCTAGGGATCCAACCAAACATTCCCTCTCAAAACAACCATGATAAAATGAGTACTATGAGTTCTCCAATGATCAAAAACTAGTAATCATCATTCATAAATTCATTCTAGATCATTAATACTTTAAAGAACACTACCATGTATGAACAATCACGCCCACCCAAGACTTTAGTGATAGAAGGTACACAGGTCCCACAAAAAGACATGATATATAACATATTGCAAGAAGAACTCCTTCCCATGAAACAAAGTCAAACGAATTATTTTTAGCCACCACATCCTAGATACTCGATCCCATTCAATTAATCCCTCAATAATCCATTAAATTATCAAGCCATAAAAAATTCACCAGGATCCCACACTAGACCACAACGGTCCCTATAAATCCCTTGAAAAAGGGACTATTTCTTCATCCCTAGTAAAGGTTTCACCACATGATACACATGACCTATAAATTGATTAAAATATATATACATTCAGATTACATGGGTATATTTAAACTATTTACTTATATAATAAAATGTTGGATATGAATTTTTGACACAATAGAAAATGTAACCTTTATTTTTAGTCTACACACCATGAAGTGGCATATTACATGTGAATCATAAATGGATATAATGATGCATCAATGTTAGCCTATTTCCCATGGAAAAAGATCCATACATAGGATAAACTATAAAACAAAAACCCCAAGTGCATCAATTACATATACATCCTCTATTGAAAGTTTTTAATAAGACAATATTATAGTATCTATTTCTCTTTCTAACACATCCATAGTCCCCATATCTAATAACTTTTGAAATAATTAAACTAAACCCTATAGTATTATTTTTCTAAAAAATAGTCTAGGTAAACCGGATATGTCAACTGATCTAGCTCCCAATGAGGCCTCAAAAGCACATCCCCAAATGATAGAGGTTTTAAACTAGTGTATATGGTCAAACATAAATATAGTGGGGATACTCTACCCTATGATTTTTTAAAAATAATATGGGAAAAACCAAAAAAAAACCAAAAAAATCGTAGTATAAAAAATAAATGAACAAAAACAAAGGCATGTTATATTAAATTAAATGTAGTATAAAATCATATGGATTATCATGCATGAAAAACATAAAATTAATGGATTCCCAATATCATGACCACATATATGAAATTAAAAAAACTAAAAGTAAATTCAATATGATATATATCTACCACCCATAAAAACCACATACCTTTTCACTATGATGCAAAAGCTACACTAGCTTGACCCCAGAGACACCACACTGGTGAATCAGCTAAATCACGCAAAAATTGTCCTTGAATCTAGCCACATAATATAAAATTCTCTAACCAAAAATTAGATATCATGTATGAAAATGGACAATGGTTCACATAAATAGAAATAAATCTTATTTGGACACCCTAACACTAAACCTATAATGTATTTTCATAACAAGTTCATGAAAACATGATATTATTATCCTAGCTAAAGAATAATAACAACTAAAATAATGAAACAACTATATTAAAAGGGGCTAAAAAATTAAAACATTCAATCGTATGTTCTAGCTTGATGCCCGAGTCTTACCCCACTATATCCCACACTATAGAATTTATAACACTTGTATCACCCTAATACATGGGAAATAGAGCATCTAGGTGAACCACATAGTATCTCCAATGTATCTAAATGAAACCTAAAATAATTATAGGCCCTAGTGTATAACCCTAGGTTCCCATTAGATAAATCATATCTACATGGTTATAGGAATCAAATAGTATGACCTGAACTGGTGACATGAACATCTTGGTCTACACAACTAAAGAACTCACTAGTCTCGAGTTTCTTATAGTGATGAATCAGGCACTAGTGATGGGCCCCAAGAAATAATGTCCCAAATTATCCATATATTACTATGATCATAGAGTATACATGATACCGAGCATGACTGAGCACTTAAGGTGATAAAACCTAGCTAGGGTGTATCACTCAACTAGTGGAGTTAACTCATTCGATGGTATGTTATCATCTTATGCATGTCAAACAACATCCAACCAATATATGAGAGAAAAAGATCAATAATCAGGTCCAAAGACCAATCCATGATATCACTAAAGTCTCTACCTCAAAACAATATACTAATAAAGAAACTTCCCAAACAATAATTCCAAAATTCCAAACAAATTTTGAATGATATATATCGCAAAACCACCATCTAAATAGATGAACTATAATTGCATATCCACTGTTGGCCAAAAATCATGGGGCCTTTCTAAACACTATGGATATCAGAATATAATAATATTCCACTACGGGATCATAATGTCCTACCTCATCGGTAAAGCAAAACTCAATTCTGTAATAGTATCAATGGTTACAACATAATGAAATATCAAACTAGGGACTCCCCTGTAACAACCAAGATCTACTACCAAAACTATCTAAAAGATCATAAAATTTCGTAAGGGATAAAATAAAAATATGACACCCTAAAATGGATTCCTCTGGTTCATTAAATACATGAGACACACCTAGTGTTGAATAATCCGAAATTTACCTCAATGGCCTCCAACTAATCCTCGATTAACACTTCACCCAATGTGTCACCCAAAGAAAATTAAAAAAAATGTCATTCACAATGGTCTTCATTACCCAAAAAATGCAGCACCCTCCTCATGGTATCATTGATAGAAGTCAATCCTCTTGGAAAAACACAGAATAATAAAACCCCATCTTTCTTTCCTGGTAAAAATTCAATCCATGATTACCAACTCACCAGCAAGGGTATCCAAATATAATCCTACCACATGATCATTTTCAACAATAAATGACGGAATACCTTGATCACATGATCATTAACCCCAATACAAATATGGAATCCTTAGGGGTCTATCAAAATAATCTTAAAAATACACTAGTAACAAACTGAAACTATCATCATATGATTTATACCAATCCCAATGGATCAAACAACTCTTGTTGTTAAACCAAGGGGCTAATGCTCAAATTCTCTAGCCTCGAGCCACCAACCCTAATGTATAAGAAAAAACCAATATATCATCATAAATACTACAAAAACCTTTTTTATGGGGTCTTTCCAAAATTACCTCAATCCATAATAACCTGGAATCCACTAGTAAATTTCATCTAAAAACCATAAAACCCTCACTAGGGGATCACAACTCACAATCCATGAACATGAGGATTTCGAATCCAAATATCAATTAAATACACATACTAAACACTATTAGTCTATCACACCATCCCAAAATCCTTCATCTTCTAAAAGGATTATACCGTTGAATTACACATTCTATAAATACTCATAATTGAATACTCAGACATCCCATTCCATTTCTAGGGCATTAAATAGGAAAAACAGACCATATAAGAAAAAGTACACTACATTTATTGAATGTTCAAAAAATATAATCCCAAATGTCCCTATTAGCTATGTTTTGTAGTCCACTATGTGTGTCATTATCCTAGGTACCCAACATATTCCCCCCATGCATAGTGTGTATCCCACATGTGTACCTACACGTGTTCCTCATCCTCACTTGACATGAACACCACTATACTACATGGTGTGTACTACACTATAAATGATTTGTACCCCACATGGGGTCACCATCCTTGTACCACAACATGAACCACCACAAGGGTTCTAGACAAGAATAGTATATGACGACTAGTTTTATACCAATAACATGATATGATTATGTATCCTACAAGGCAATCTTCCCCAGACACACACCGTGAGTCTCCAATACATAGTGTGTGCCCCTAGTTCACAGAAATTAGTGATAAAAAACTATTTTTCCAAGAATAGAAAAAATCACAACATGTTTCTTCGAAACCACATTCTCATTATATGGGTTTTCCAGAATCAAAATAATACAAAATATCCTGAAAAGGATTATTTCTCACCAAATGACACAAATCAACCCCAAATGGGACCCCAGAAACACATTTAATTCATTAAAACATAAAATAAATAAATAGTGATGAATTATACCAGAAAAAAAAATGGAGTTTTTTTGTGTTGAGAACATTAATGTTTCATACTAAATCTGCCACATGGACCTTTTACACTCTAATTTGGGACTTGGATGAACCCCCAATGGTGCCTCCTACTATCCATATTCACTCCATCTCTTTCACCCTCTTTTTCATCATGAAATCAATTCGATATGATAAATTCATTGTAATAAAAATTGAAAATTTGAATGTAAATTGAAAAAATGGAATCTCAAGAAAAAACTAAAGGAAAAAATAATAGAAAAGGGGTTTGCACCTAGCCCTAGTCCCCAAAACGGGTTTATTTAACGCCTATAAAAACCACTCATTTTGGAATCAAAATTCGAGATAGGATCTCAATATAATATTTTTTCATTGATATGAGAAAATGAAATTCGGAGAATAATGTAATATTAATATTAATAAATTATTAAATATTCAATGAATAGATAAACATTTGAGATTTCCACCAAATGTTGATAATAGATTAAACACCCAATTCTGAGTCCAAAAGAGTTGTCTTAACATGTATCTGAAATTATCTTTTGGGATAAATTTCAATTTTACCCTGAATCACTTCAATAAAATTTTATATTTCCCTTTATTTTCACCAATTGTGACAACATGGGTCATCAACCCCCCCCCCCCCCCAAATACAATTACCCCAAGAATCCTCAATTTTCAACCAACATTCATGATCTCCACAAGAAATAGAACATCAATTGATATCTTGACTGTCTAATGATCAATCTTTAATCATCCAAAACTCTCATCTAATATAAGATACATTCAAGTGTTACCGATCAGATGCTCCCCATTACATGAGGATCCTAATTATTATCACAAAAAAACAACCCAAACATTGTATCATCCCTAAAAAACAAAATGGTTACACATAGGATAATAAGACACAATTGGGAACCATAAAAAATCCTAAATAACCCATTCCTGACCAAGAAATAATTTAACACTTCATTCTAAATAATATACATAAAAAATAATCAAAACCAAAAATAACCTATAAAGGTTTCCGTAGAAATATATTTACTTAAACTATAACTGAACATTCATGAAATATGACTCAGAGTTATGCAGGCCGAGTCTTAACAATGCTAGGAAAACATGCCTAGTATCACTAAATATTCTTGTCACATAGGTCAGTTCCAACAAACTAGATTGACCTCAGAAATCCACCTAAAAACGAAGGTATATCCTAGATTACAAGATAAATTATAGGACCAACCTCTAGAAGGGAATCAATCCAAATCCATGAGAGCCTAAACAAACTCTTATTACGCTACCCAAGGAACACCAAAAAATGAGGAAGGACATTCATACAACAAAATAATATCTATCATACCAACCATGAGACATGTATAACCTCCATCAGAACACTAATCATAAACTAATAATATTCATTCCAAACAATATATTAGTCAACGAATACATCAACAATCTCCACCATGGAAGAACATGCCTTCCTACCCAATCCATCATTGATAACATGAACATGTGCCAAATAATACGACATAACAGAGAACATGTGTTTAGAAGAGCTCCCTCCTATGAAAAATGATCCAAGGACATCATGGGAACCACCCCATTATGGAATCTTATGCCAGATATAATGGTCCATTTGGAATCCTTGCACTCAACAAGCCACCAACTAGGCACTTGGAGCCCACAATGACTCATATCTGTCTCTATGCATCACTGGATAATGGGACTGTATTGCCATCATTGATAAAGATATTTACACATAATCCATATTAATTTTCATCGTAAGAAAATATATAGACATGTGGTTTATTTGGGGAAAATTACACAATGTACTTATATCATAAACCAAAAAATGAGAAGATGATGGCACATAAAACAAATGAACCTCCATCATTATGGTAAACATGACAAACTGGAATATGATATGTCAATCCTAAATTCCTATAATGGTGAATTAATTCTTACCACTTTCCAACTAGCATATATTCAAAAACTAAAATAATTCATAAGTTTAAAAACCCAAGCGTAAACACTATGTAAAATCTCAGGACTAATAAAATGGAATCCATGATTAAAAATCCCATGGCCTAGACTAGTGGAATTAAAATAGGAAATGTTTTCCATGTCTCCCGAACATGATATCCATCAAAAGTTATATTTAATACCTTGAATCACATTTTATACACACCAAAATCAGAAAAATACCTATTATGGAATTTTTTACAAACCATCCTATAATGTCTTGACATGCTACATTGTAATTATCTCTATAAAGGTGTAATGTGTGAATATTGGAATAATAGAGTATGGTGATTGGTGGAGAGAGTCTAAAAGATATGTTGGTCTTCAAAACACTCCATACAGAATAAAATACAAATTTAAATAGCCAAATCAACATCAGGGATAAAAAAATTAGTCAAAATAAATAAACATAAAATTTCATTCTATAATAAATGAAACATGTAATGAAATAATAAAGATTATAATGAATTCATAACATACAATAGATGGATTTCAGATTGTACCTCCACATGTATAAGAAAAACAAACTGAAAATAAATACAATTATCTCTACATCTATCTTTGACCCAAACCACATACCCATTCTAATGATGCTCAAGATACACAACCATGGTCTTGAGACTCCATAAGAGTAATTCCGATTGAAAAATGATCATCAAGCCTCAGGCCCATCCACTGTACAACATGTTATCCATCTTAAAATCATTCATCATGTATTTAGTAAAAAATAGGGTTATTTATATAGGTGAGAAATAAATCTAGGTAGTCCCCCCCCAAATGGGGACCCTATAATCTATTGTCATTACAAGTGCATTGAAAATTCATGAGCCCCGCATATCCACCCTAAGGTGTGACCATTATTATCCACCAGAAGGAACATCTAAAACCCAATAGGACTTGTATAACAGGATTTAATCTAGTGAAAAGAAAATCTAGGTCAATATAACTAGATAACTCATCAGTACTGAATGTTCTATTGAGATGAATCAGGCACTAACGATGTACCCCATGTATGAACAGACTAGTGTATCCAAATATAATATAGGGCACATAACATACACAGCGCAGATCATTCCTCAACATCTATGATGGTAACCCCTAGTTAGGGAGTAACACTCAACTAGAGGGGTTTACATATCCTGAACATCCAATAGCTCCCTATTCCAGTATTAACAAAACTAACTAAATGAGAATAGAACAATTTTAATATTTAGGGAAAATTATGTAGGAATGATAACTCCAGGTTCTCCCCATCAAAACAATTTTCTAAAAAATTCCTCAAAAATCATGGATTTAGACCTACTAAATATGGGATGATCAATGTCTCGAACCCAACATCCAAAATACTAAACCAGACGAACCAATCCATTATCGACCAATAACTCATGGATCCTCTCTATGATCCTTGGATATCATCATCAAACAAACAACCACCATATACATATATTGACCCAATATAGGTCTAAACCAAAACAACATGCTCCCACAGTCCCTGATGTCACAAAAATCGATGTCAAACTATTGACTACCCTGCCACACATAATCTCTCAGGCCTAACCCATCAAAAAGATCCTAAAATAGACCAAAGTCCATAATATATGAAGGGAAGGCAATGAAGGAATTATTTATCTCACCAAAAACATGGGTCACGAAATGATTGGAAGAATCCCAAACGGCCCTCAGAGGCCTCTTACTAATCATCAATCAAACACATGGAAAATGGTAAATCAAAATAAAAATAATCCCTAATAGGGAATTTACAATGGTTCAATACACCAACCAAAATGTAGGACCCACTTCATGGGCTTATCAACTTAATCAAAATCTCATGTCAAATCCCACAATAATAAAAACATTACTGGCCTTCCTAGAAAATAACCCAGTCATGGGTACCAACTATCCCATAATGGAATCTATAGAGAAATTTGTTGTATAGAAATTCCCAAAAGCTAGAAAAAGTACCAATATATCTCTTGACGAGTTACCACTATACCACTAGGGAATCCTAATGTTTCCCTCAAACTAATATCATTAACATAATGACACTTGGCTATAACCCACATCACAAAACATCTACCCACCCCAACGTATCTAATAGAATGACTCCTCAATTCCAGGATTTAGACACAAAATTATATAACATCGAGAAACTTTTCTCATTATGGAGGGAAAAAATGTATCCTTATATATACTAAATAATACCTCATTTTGAGATTCATCAAAAGAAACCTCATACAACAATGGCCAACCATCCACAATCCAAAGACAACTAACAAGGTCAGAAACCTCACATGGGCCTCACATATCATATCTCATTACTATATAAATTTTTAAAACCAAAACATGATGAAATACACCTTATAAGAAATCATATTCTAAGAAAACTATCCATAAGGCATCAAAATTTTGAAAGGATTCCACCATCGTCATCTACATGATGAAAAACTCAGAATGGAGAACTCAGAATACCAATTCTAGTTCCATGGCACCAAACATGAAAAATGAACCAAGGAAAAGAACATGACGTTTTATTCATGTGCATGGAGTGTAACCCCAAATTTCATCCTGAGCTATGTTATACCTGAAACCCGGCTTTAACAACTCCAATGTACATAGATTTTATGTCCATTTACACGGTGTGAGTGACCACATGGGTACTTGCTATGTATTTCACCCACACATTATGTGTACACCACCAAACAAAACATCATGTACCACCCCGTACATGGAATGTATCCCAAAAAGGGTCCCCATCCATATAAATGTTCATGTTCCCCCAAAAATGTTGTGAAAAAGTGTAGTATATGGCCACTATCCATATATATCGCATGTGATCTTCATTTACCCTATATGACCAGGTGCCCCCGACACATTTTGAGTCGAAACTCTAATGTGTGTCACATGGTGCATGACATGTAGTCCCAAAAAACACATTATTCATGGTAATTAGGATCACATAACATATTTTCTCTAAAAAAAATGTCGTGTACATGGATTTTGTTAAATTAAAAGCATCCAAAATAGATCGGAACCCGTGATTTCTCCATAAAACCCTCATATTGACTACCAAGGGTCCCAAAAACAATTTAATGATTTAGATAATTAAAATATATAATATATGAAGATTTATAGTGAACTTGTTAAAACATTCATACCTCTTGGAACAAAACCACCAATGTTTAATACTACATCTGCCACCCACAACTGTACTAGTCTGATTCGGTCCTTAGGTGATGCCTCAAAACACCTCTTCCACTATCTTGTCTCAATCTCCCATTGCCAATTTTGATCATGAAACACAAAATAACCATTAGGAATTAATTGAAATATAATGGTAAAAAGTTGAAACTAGAATTGAAAAAATAAAAAGGGAAAAAAGAAAAGAAAAAGGGCTCATTCCCTTTCTCTTCACGCGTGACATGTCTATTCTTCCATTGAGAAAAATACCCCAATCCAGACTCAACCATGTAAATTAATTCATAGCACGATTTTAATTTTAATGATATCATTGATGGCCACACATGAAAAAATTAATATTTAATTAATTAAATATTAAATATTCAGTGAAATTTTGAACATAATAGATTTCGCACCAAACACCATTCCCATATTAAATTACATATTTAAGGACCAATAAAGTTATCATGAACAATAATTTGAATCCAACATATTGGATAAATTATCATTTTCCCTTAAGATAATTTTGCAGATAAAAATTCAATTTTCATATGATTCCCACAAACCACGAGGATACTGGTTTTCACAATGACCATGTACATCCACTATGTTAGGTATTGGTCCATAACTAATGTCATACCTAAATAGGGTTTCCATATAATGAAACTGGCATTCATAGAAGGTAAATAATTTTCATTATATTTGATTTCATCCTTTTGAAAATATTATTTCTTTAATTGACCATTTAATAAGAACAACAATTTAATTATGAAATTGTTATAATCAAATGATTTTTCTGTCATAGACGGATCCAAATTTTTTATATGTAATTATAGTGGATTATATTTTTTATATTTGAAAAATTATTAATCATTTAAATAAATATATTATTTTAAACCAATATGAGGGATTTGTTATAACCCTGATTTTTTAAGATAAATTATTTAATTAAATGGGCTGATGAATTATTTGTCACTTAGGTTAATATTGAACTGTATACAAATGTTGAAATCATACAGGAGGGATATAGTGTTAGGAGGTTGTTTATCATGTTTCCAGTTTGGAATCTATTGAATTAATATAATCCTATGAACATTAATTTAAATATAAATTATATTAAATAAATACAAAATAAATGTTTTTAATAGAAGTATTTTGAATGATGTTTTGTTTAACTAACAATAGTTATAAATGTTTCTAGAATCATAATCATGTTTTAAAATTATCATAGGATTTTTATTGTTTCAAATAGTATTATTGTTATTTGTATGAAATTATAAATTAATTAAATATAAATAATTTTGTTTTCATAAGAATAACATACCAAAAATGTTAAAAAATTTTATTTTACATGATACTCTACTTTTTTAAAATTTTATTAATGAAATAAATTTTAATTCTATTATTATATATATTTTATAAATTCTATAAACTTCATTATAAGTAATTTGAAACAAATATTATGAATTTACTAAAATTTCCTTCTTAGAATAAAATACGATGAATTGATTCGTAAACTATTTTATATAAAATTAAATAAAAAATATATTTTGAAATTGTGTGTTCTTGAAAGTATTTTTTCATGTAATAATCCCATGATTGAATCAATAAATTTTATATTGGATGAATATTATTATCCAATTGACAGAAAAAATTACAAATATTTTCTAAAATGGTCATTATATTTTATAATATATAGGATTTGTATTTTTTTCCAAAATATATATTTTTTGAGAAATCAATCTTATGTTTTATAATGTTATTTAAATATATATATATATAATGGTTTGGATATTTTAATTTTAATTTTTTATAATAATATTATTAATTAAATATTATCATTAATTTATTGAACATTAATTCACGTTACATTATTTTTTGGAAGAATTATTGATAAAAAGTACTTTATGTTATTTTTAATTTTAGAAAAATTTAGTTTTCTATTATTATGTAATGTCATAATGGAATTTATTTGTCAACTATTGAGAAATAATATATACATGATTGTAGATTATGTGTTTTTCACAACCCCTCCCCACAATGTATACCCCTCCTCGTCCGGCAATGTGAGAAGGGAGATAATGACCCCCTGATTCCCACCTCCAGTATACCCTGGGATGGCGACCAGCATCGGGGGTATAGTAAAAAACAAATGGGAGGCATTACCCCATAACAGAACACACACGGAAGAGAGAGAAAAGATAGACACCAACCAACTACAACACAGAACTGAAATTTAAAAGAAAACCCAATTGATCATATGTAATGTCATGCAAAAGTACTACAAATGGAAGGGGAAAACTGCAAGTACCTAAAAGAAGTAAAATAGCAGCAACCACATGTCGGAACAACTCCTAGAACCACAAGCTAGTAGTGAACATCTTGGTCTCCAACCTCCTCCAAGTGACCGCAAAAATAGTTTTTATATTCATTGGGTGAGTATAACAGTATACTAAGTTCGATCATCCCCAAAGTCTCCCGTTCAAAAGTAAATAAAGAATGCTAAAGTACAGTGAATAATAATTGAAACTAACTCGTCACCTAAATATGTATACTATGTTCCCAGCCTAACCATGGTTTCCCTCACCCAGTAATACAAACAATACTATATCATAAATAATGAATATCTAGGGTACCCCGCTACTACTTCCTCACCAGTTTTACGCTTTTCCCCAGTATTGTACATCTTAAGAATCTCTCTACAAAAAGGCTTGCCCACAGACACTAGGGCGAAGCACCAAAATATGCACCTCATGCAACAAAACCACCACATCCACACACCAAAGTAACCAGGTAGTTTCTAGGAGCCTCCATAACTCACATAACATATATCATACGTCATGTATTATACCTCACACAATTACAGCCCATACACTGAGTAAGGATCTTCAATAAATTACATCCTATACACGTTACATCTATAGTAGTCCATAGAGAACTATATCTAGAATATAAGTTTGTGAATAACCACAAGCCATTACATCCCATTACACACATATATGGGGAAAACTAAACAATGTCCCTGCCAACGAAAGTAACTACCAAGTGAAGAGTGTGGGGCCAAAGGTGGTAGTCATCAAATCATCCTCCCACCGGAATGTTGGAGAATACACCCCCCCATGATAGGGCTCATAATCCCTGGGGTGTCAGTTGACCTTACTGCTAGGGTGGAGTAGCATATAGAAACTCAAAAAGTACAGAATATACTATATATCACAAGCACACTATGGGCATAACCTAGTCTTAGAATCAACAGAAGTTAACGTATCTCAGACTCAGGGTAGCTACTTCTAAGACTAGGTGTCCTATAATCACACAAC
This sequence comes from Viscum album, assembly GCA_963277665.1. Classification (NCBI taxonomy): domain Eukaryota; kingdom Viridiplantae; phylum Streptophyta; class Magnoliopsida; order Santalales; family Viscaceae; genus Viscum; species Viscum album. The sequence goes on along the minus strand of OY728123.1, from coordinate 1,519,862,214 downwards.
CATTTAAAGAGCTTTATTAGATTCCTTTATTCCCTTTTTATCAGTTCCATTTTATGTAAATTAATTATTTAATCATTAGTTAACAATGAAAATTCCACATTAAATTTTATTTTCATCACACCCAAAGTCCATTGTTGCTTCAAAATTACAAACTCATCATTATGTTCTAGTAACTCTATCCCCATGGGTTAACACCATTTACTCAATTATTCATTACAAAATTACTTTCCCACATTTCTATTCATTCTAAAAAATATTCAATGCTACTAAACACAAGGGGGCTCAATACGTTGAGTAGATATACTACCCGTCATTTTTTTCCACTTATAGCAATAACATATACCCATCCTCACTTGAGAAGCTAAACATAGAAAGTAAGTGGCATACCCCGAGAGTCTTCGCCTCTTTTGGAAGAAGGGTTAGTAAGACCAGATTCCTTGAGAAGTGGGAAAAAATAAAGTAGATAAAAACCAATAAGAATCAGCAAGCATCCAACAGTCACATCCATCCCATTCCATCATCCTTGGTGTCCTTCCCAACACCCACATGCATAAACCGGTCCATATCACCACTCTAGTTGTCATCTGTTGCCACATCCAAAGCCTCCCTAACCCCACATATCACAACGATCATCCATGATCACATCACATCAGAAGCAGTAGGAAAACAAACATCACATCAATTGGGATCTTGACCTTTAAACAATCAAGAGGGTAACTCAAAAACCTTTCAGGAATTATCAAACAAGCAGTTCTTTAATCCACCTTGAATTAAAAGATTCATTATTAATAGGTTTCAAATTTTGGAAACCTAATCAGTAAGCTGTCAAAATTAATTAAACATGCTTAATGCGCCAATTTGATTAACATAAAATTACAACATGAACCAAATTCATTTACATGCATCTTTATCTTTAGCCAAAAAATTATCAATTATTCCCATTTTATGTTCTTTAATGATTTCCATCAATAATGAACAGCTACTCAAAGCAGGCATAGATATCATACTATCTAGCAAATCAAGGGGCAATAAGATATGATCGATATCAATTTATTTATCCAGTTCAAATATTTATTATGTCAATTCCATTGACATCTAGTGTAATAAGCATGCTATTGATACAGTTGCACATAAAAAAAGAGATAAGAAACAAATCCCATACCTCTAACAATTCATGACATTATTTATCCACACAACCGGTCATGATCCTCCCCTCGCGACAATTGCATCCACCTAAGGATTCCACGTTATGATCGTTCCAACCAAAACCCAAGAAAACTCTATCATAAGTATTGATATTTGATGCCATAATATGGAAAGGATAAACAAGATAAGATGAACCCCAAAAAATGATTATAACACATACCTTATATCGAATATTGATCGATACTTCTTGGTTGCATCAAAATAGAGCAGAACCAATCCGAGGGTTAAAGTTTGACTATGAAATTACTATGAGATGGAATGGGATGTTCTAGAATCTCATACCTGAGAACAACGAGAAAGAAATAGGGAGGAATATATCCTTTCCCTTTAGATGATTTAGTGGGGTGACAGTTTAAGATAAGCATAATTTTCCACAAAAAACGGGTCGCATTAACCCACGTGGTTAGACCATGTAAAAACGTCTAAAGACATAGGAATAATTAATATAAGAGTTATGGCCTTAGAATCGGCCTTAGTGTCCTTAAAACAAGGCTATAAATACATTTTACGTAAAAGGAAACATCAAAGGGGATAAAGTATACGAAGCAGGAAACACTGAACACCATACTCAAAATTTGGAAAACGAAATACAGGTTGCTGTTAGAACCTCACTGGTCTGGAAACATTGTTCACTAAACCTCACCATTAGAACACTGTTCACTGAACCTCTCTAATATAACAATGTTCACTAAACCGCACTGATAGAACAATATTCACAGAACCTCACCGATAGAATACTATCCATTGAACCTCACTGATAGAACACTTTTCACTAAACCTCACCAAGAGAACATTGTTCACTAAACCTCACCGATAGAACACTGTTCACTGAACCTCACCCATAGAAGACTCTTCAATTAACCTCATCGATAGAACACTATTTACTAAACCTCACCGATAGAACAATGATCACTGAACCTCACTAATAGAATACTGTTCACTAAACTTCACCGTTAGAACAATGTTCACTGAACCTCACCGATAGAACACTCTTCACTAATCCTCACCGATAGAACATTGTTCACTGAACCTCCTCGATAGAACACAGTTCACTAGACCTCACCGATAGAACACGGTTCCCTGAACATCAACGATAGAACACTGTTCACTAAACCTCACTGATGGAACATTGTACACTGATGGAACTATTCACAGAATTGGAAATTTGGAAAGGGAAAAAGAGGATACCGATGCTACTATTAACTGAAAGGGAAAAATTGGAAAAGTGTTGGGGATGAGTTACCTTGACATACCAGAACACCTCAAACACCATATTTTCACTATGTGATGGACCGAAGAGGTCCGAGCCATTACACAAGATACCTCTCAAAACATTCTAGTCCACTAAAATTTAAAACCCACCTAAAGAAAATGAAATGGTGTCCGAACAACCACCCATCAAGATACATCTAAAAATAGGGAAATAAACAAAACTAACAAAAGAAAAATTCATAATAAAAACATTAAAGGTCTAACCACAAAGGGGAAATTGTTACATGAAATGAGTTTGACATCAAACAACTCTGGGTACTGAGCACGTATCTGTGACTCACATTCCCAGGTACTCTCCTCCACGCATCTATGTCACCACAAGAAATGAACCAAGGGGATATAATACCCACGCAACACCTTATATTTTCGGTCTTGGATCTCTATAGGTCGCTCCTCAAAGGTCACATCAACAACAACATTGATCTCTCCCCAATTGATGATGTGAGATTGTTCATGAAGAAAACCATGGAGCTGTGATACATTGAAAATATCATGTATTCAACTCATATTCAGGGGAATTGCAACTCGATACGCCACAGCTCAAACACGAGCTAACACCATGAAAGACCCCACAAACTGAGGAGAAATAATACTTCCATGACCAAACCATCATTTCCCATGATGAGGAGTCACCTTTAGAAACACATTATCCCCAACATGAAACTCTAAGGGCCTCCGCCTTTTATCTTCATATGATTTCTGATGATCTTTCACTATCTTCATCCTCTCATGAATCACCTGAACCATCTCTGTTGTATTCTGCACCAACTCCGGTCCGAGAATTGCTGACACCCCAACCCCAATCCAGCCCAACAGAGTATAGCAAGGCTGGACATACAAGGATTCAATTTACACAATACTGATGGTGGAGTGAAATCTATTATTTTATGAGAACGCCACCAAGGGTAATTGTTTCATCCACAAACACCCAAAATCATGAACACAAGAGTGTGACATGTCTTCAAGATTCTGGATGGTCTGCTCTATCTGACCATCCGTTTGAGGATGAAAAGAAGTGCTAAGGCATAGTCAAAAACCAAAGGCATGTTGGAGACCACTCCATACCCTCGAAGTAAAATGAGGATCTAGATCAGAAATGATCGTCCTTAGGACTCCATGATGTTGCAAAACCTCCCCATGATACTTCCTCAAATGAACATCCACGGAGCTCGACTCCGTGATCGCTATGAAGTGGGAAGATTTTGTTAAATGATCCAATACCACCCAAATGGCATCAGGTCCTCCCGGAACTCGAGGTAGACCAGTAAAAAAGTACATTGAGATGTCCTCAAACATCTAATGAGTAATATATAATGGCGGGAGTAGACCACCAGGGACACGGTGTTTGACCTTCACCTTCTGGCAGACCAAACATCAAGACACAAACTCTGAAACCACACGCTTCAGCCTAGTCCACAAAAACCGACTCTTCATGGCTCAGTACATCTTTGTCACGCCATTATGAACCATTAAAGGAGAACTATGGAACACTCTAAGAACCGTCTCATGCATCGTTAATGGAACAAAAATCCTTCCATGATACAACACTTGGTGTTGTTCGTCCTCTGTCCAACTATCAAGGGCCTCACCACAAATAACTCGGTCTCTCCAGAATGCCACCTCTAGATCCCCCAACTGGGACTCTTCCACCACCTGCATCAGGGATGACTGTACCATCATCTAAAAAAGATAACCTCTACCCCCAACTTCTCATATATCAAGATGTAATGATGACAGTTTTTTCCATTACTCTCCAGGAATCACCGAATTCACGCATAGCATCACTATGTGACGTTCGACTCAGCGCATCAACTACAACATTCTCTATTCTAGGTGTATACAATATTTCGAAGTCATATTCCGATAATAACATCATCCACCGACGCTGTTGTTAGTTCAAGTCATGTTGGGAGAAAACATACCTCAAACTCTTATGATTGGTGAAAACCAAAAAGCACTCACCAATGAGGAAATGTCACCACAACATCAGATCAAACACCACGACCTCCAACTCAAGATCATGGGTGGTATAGTTACATTCATGGTGAAGAAACTGTTGATACCCATAAAAAACAACTGAACTCTACTTCATGAGAACACATCCTAACCTTAGACATGAAACATCCTACAAAACATCAAACAGAACTCCCTCTTCTGGAAGACAGAGAACTAGAGCACTTACTATCATTTCCTTTAGATACTCAAAAGATACCTGACACTGATCAGTCCATATGAATGCCTGATCCTTCAGGGTCAAGGTTGCCAGATGAGTTTCAAATCATGATAAATTGGCTACGAACCTCTTGTAGTATCCTATGAGTTCAAGGAAACTTCGTACCTCTAACACTATCTTGGGGGATTCCCACGATACAACTGCTTCTATATTTGATAGATCCACAGCTAATCCCTATTGGGAGACATCATACCCCAAGAAATGGACATATTTATCCCAAAACTATGACTTTGAAAACTTCCCAAACAGCTGAAGTTGACGAAGAACTCCCAAAACGGCTTGTAGATTCTCTGCATGCTCCTCCTCAGATGTGGAGTACACAAGGATGTTATCGATGAAAACTACAACGAACGTTTCCAGGAACTCATGGAACACAACATTCAACAATCCGATGAATAGAGATGGAACATTCTTCACACCAAATGGCATTACAATGAACTCATAATGCTCATGACGACAACGGAAAGTAGTCTTCGGGATATCCTCAGCCTTCGCACGCATCTGATGATATCCAGAACACAAGTCAATCTTTGATAACTAACTTTCACCCTTCAGTTGATCAAATAAATCATTAATCCGCAGAAGAGGATAGAGATTCTTTATTTTCACTTTGATTAAGTGATGATAATCGACACACAACTGCAAACTACCTTCATCTTTCTTCCTGATCAAAACAGGTGCACCCCACATTGACACACATGCCCGAACAAAATCGCACTATAACAGACCATCAAGCTATATACATAGCTCTCATAACTCAGAATGGGTCATATTATATGGAGACATAGATATAGGAGACAATCTTGGATGTAGCTTGATCCCAAACTCGATCTCTCATCGAAGGGGTAATGGTACAACCTCGTATACAAAGATATCAGGGGACTCCTCTAAATCCTACGAAACACCAATTGCTGAACCATTGAAAAACCCAACATCATATCATCCATCGTGGTTAATAATGATGGAACGTGCCTATGACCCATCTAAGGATCTCACTCACCAACAAACACCACTAGCTCTCCATCCGCACCAATGAAAACGACATTCTTCCTGAAGGAGTCCATGATAGCCTGCACCGTATACAACCAATCCATGCCAAGGATGAAATCACATGGTTGTACTCATAAACATAGGAATTGTACCCAAGAGTGTTGTTTCCCCAACAATAGCTCACAGTCTCTACATACTTCAAACAAGTCATAACGACCTCCAACTGGCATATTCAACGCCAAGGGAACTGGAATCATCTCTACCTCAAGTCCCAAAGCATGGAAAAGGGTAGGTGATATGAAGGATTTTGTCGATCCATAATCAAACAAGCAATACACCAAGTTAGAAAACCAGCAAATGGTACCTTGAACGATGTCTGGCTTGCCTGGAGATGGCAACGCTAGAGAATGAAGCTGACCACGACCTCCTCCACGTCCTCTCGAACCCTAATGACGACCACTACCATGACCGTTCTCTACTATCTGAGGATGTGGAGCTTCATGAGGCTGTCCTCGGCATGTCCCATCTACCCTCTACTGATATAAAACTGGTGCATCCTGCTGCTGTTTCTTCCACGACTGGAACTGCCTCAACAGAGGATCTTGGAGTGTTTCACCTAGTGCATGATGACTACTTTGAATGGTTAGGCACTCTTTCTATTAATGACCACAACCAACACAAGAAATACTACTTCCAGATCTCTTGGAATAGGCCTGAGAGTTGTTGCCTCTTGAGAAATTAGATGTGAAGGGATGGGACATACCCCCGAAATAATGGAAACTCTTCTACCCTTAAAAAAGGGAACCACAGAACACACCTCTAATTCTTGAGGGATCAGGAAGATTCCCCTCTCGTGTTGATCCAGTCCTGGAAAAAGTTCTCTAGACAACCTCTGCCCTCAACAACACCTCAAAATATTTCTTCGGCATAAATGGGGTGACTTAGAAATGGATCTCTGGATGCAAAGCCTCCTCGGAACGCCTCATTCTGGCCTCCTCACTTCATAAACATGAATTACATTGTTTCCCTACCAACCCATGAAACCTCACATGTTCCTAACTTTAACCTCCATCATATCCCTCAACTAGGCCTCTGATATCACTTTGTGAAGACCCCCTCCCCAAAAAGTGTACCCCACATGGGTCGGCAATGTGAGAAGGGAGATAATGACCCCCCGAGTTCTGCCTCCAGTTAGCCCCGGGTTGGCGTCTAGCACTGATGGTATAGTAAACACACAAATGGGAGGCATTACCCTCGAAGAGAACACATACATAAGAGAGATATAATATAGACACCAACCAACTACAACTCAAATCTGAAATATAAAAGATAACCAATGTGAACATATTTAATATCATGAAAAAGTACTACAACTAGAAGGGGAAAACCTCAAGTACCTAAAATAATGTAAAACAACAGCAACCACAAGCATGAAGAACTCCTGCAACCACAAGCTAGAAGTAACCATCCTGGTCTCCAACCTACTTCACGTGACCTGGAAAATAGTTTGTATATACATAGAGTGAGTAAAACATTATACTCAGTATGATCCTCCCTGAAGCCTCTCGTGAAAAAGTAAAGAAATCATGCGGAAGAACTATGAACAACATGTGAAATTAACTCATCACATAAATAGGTATACTAAGTTCCCAGGCTCACCATGGCTAATATCACCAAGGAACACGTACAAGAATATATCATATAATAAATAATATCAAGGGTACGCTGCAACTAATTCCCCACTTTTTTTACACTTTTCCCTAATGTAATACGTCTTAAGCATCTCTCCCCAAAAAGACTTGCCCCTAGACACCGGGGTGAAGCACCACAATAAGCATCTCGTGCAAAAATACCACCATGTCCTGACACCAAAGTAACCCAGTAGTTTCTGGGATCCACCACAGCTCGCATAACATATATCATACGTCGGGTATTATACATCAAGCCATTATAGTCTATACACCGAGTAAGGTTCCTCAAGCCATCACAGCCTATACAAGTTACACCTATAGTAGTTCATAGAAAACAATATCAAGATTATATGTGTGTGAATAACCACAATCCATTACATCCCTCTACACACATATATGGGGAAAACTAACCAATGTGCCTGCTAGAACAATTAACAACCAATAGAAGAGAGCGAAGCCAAAGGGGGTAGTCATCCATTCATCCTCCCATTACAATGTTGGGGAAAACACCCACTAGGGATCATAATCCTCAGGCTGTCAGTTTCCCTTACTGACATGGTGGAGTAGCTTATAGAAACACAAAAGTCAGTAGTGCAGAAATCGTTTTTTACGTCACCATTTTTTACGTCTGTTATAAATTACCGACGTAAAAATGCGGCGAGTTGATTTTTCACGTTGGTTATTTTAATAACCGACGTTACAAATCACGCCTGTTGGGTTTTTACGTCGGTTATCTTATAACGGACGTAAAAAACCAATGCGCGGGGGTTTTTTTACGTCGGTTACCAAATAACAGACATAAAAAACGCGTAGATATCGGGTTTTTTTACTTCGGTTATTTGGAAACCGACGTAAAAAACCAAAGCCCCGGGGGGTTTTTTACTTCGGTTTCCAAATAAGCGACGTAAAAAAACCCGATATCTAGGCGGTTTTTATGTCGGTTATATAATAACCGACGTTATAAAACATTTAAAAAAATTAAATCCCGTGTTCTGTCATTTACGATTTTTCGATTGACAGTCGCCGGCTCGTCTCTCTCTCGCGCGGTAAACCCTAATCGGCTCGTCGATCACCTGCATTATACTCATTTTGGCTTCATTTTTTATCTCCTTCACTCCTCTCGGATCTATCATATCAACTAGCGACATTCAAGTAAGCCTTCCATGAATTTATTTCGTTCGTTTTTGTTTCGATTCTTGATGTGATTTTCGTTCATTTTTGAATCTCGTGGAATTTTTTGTTATTGAAAATGGTTATTATGTCCATTCAACTTGCAACATTCAACTCGCAACATTCAACTCACAACATTCAACTCGCAACATTCAACTCGCAACATTCAAGCAGGTGTATTTTGGATAAGACTATTTTTTACTCTTATTCTAGATTTTCATTCTGATATACTCTTTACGATTCTATAGTACAATGAAAAAGTAGATTCATTAAAGCTTCTTAAACCACTTATACTTCATCTTTTCTTCTAAAATACGAATCAGTAACAACTCCAATATGATCGCTATATTGATCTATCTGAATACCATCAACTTCATTACGAGAAACCTCTTAAGTATCTAAATAAATCAATATCTGATAAAAATATTACTATGACCATGAGAACATAGATATTTTACTTCACAACCATTCAAATTATTCAATAATTTAGAAAGAATGATTAATTTAAAACATTGAGGATTAGCTTCAGCAAAATCTGAAAAATAATGGGTGGTACTGTAACGTTTCATTCTTACAGCAACATTATTATTTCCTACTTAGCTGGAATGTGTCTTTCTTGATGAAGATTGGTAGTACTTATTTTCTTAAAATCATATTTTCAATATGATTGTCCAGAAAATGATTTTCAAGAATGAAATTGGACCAGGTACAATCCGTAATACCTATCCTTAAAATTTCATTCAACATTCTTACATCATAATATTTTTTCAAAAAATTATGATTTTTAGAACTCCAATATCAGAAAACCATCATCTGTTTTCATCTGCATTCATAAAAATATCAATTCATACCTATTACAATCAAATATTTCATTCTGGACTCATGGTGAGTCTGATAATACATTTCTTCTTTCAGTCATCTCCTAAAAATGATGGACCTTTTCATGAAAAGTGTATCTGATTTCTTGAATACGATGGTATGTCCGATTTTCAACAAAACCAAGTGAGGTGATTTCTTTTATTATTAATAATTCATTAAAAAATTATAATACCTAAATATTATTATCATCCTTTTCAGATTGTTCATTATAAAAAAGGTAAAGGGTACTTTCTTTTCATTCTCAAGTTAAATTATATTTTTATAAAGGTCTTTTCTATCTAGGTAGAAATAATTTAACGATAATTAGATTGAATTAGGTATATTATCTTATATTACCATCCAAACACATTTTTATGTTTTGATAATTATTATGTTTTGTAAAAACAATTATGACCCCCATTTCATTTTTGTTAGTTAATTGATCTACGAAAGTGTTATAAATGATTTGATGATCACGATTCACCCATATATATGGTTAGTAATTATGTGACATTTGGGTCCATAATATCCTTATAATGCATTCGAAAATGCATTATATATCATAGATCAATATGGGATACAGATGGTTATACCATGTCCAATGTGTTATGTTATGTGTCTCGTAAGAAATATTATAATAAATTATAGGAAAGGTGATTAACATATCCCAATATGAGGTGAATGAAACTATGTTTTCCCTTGACATATGTTATGACTTATATGATTATGTTTGTGCCACACTCTTATGTTATTCCACATACCAATGTTGTGATCTTGTGAATAAGGTTTTTTAAATCATGTTCCCACTATCATATAAATCATGTCTTAGGTTATGCTAAAATTGTTATACTTGGACTCTGGTTTTATGATCTATGATTATATAGAACTGTTTCACTTATCATTTTGATAATGTGATTTGTGTATGCTCTTATAACCCCATGGATATCTTTTTATGAGATTAGATATTATATTTATATATATCATGTTTACCCATAATGAGTATCGTAAATCAAAACTTTTATTATTTTCATTCCCTAAGTTATAAAAATAAGTATTATGTAGGATGATTCAAAAATTTAATCTGTGAGATGAGTTGTTTTATGTGTGAAACCCAGGCCAAACAAATATGTATTTTTTTATTGGTATTACATATATATAGTTCGACATATACTTTTTTTTACATTACCATGATATTAACATTACTTTATCTAAATAAATATTAATGTCCTTAGATTATATATCGGATCAAAAGGATATAGTAATTATAATATATAATCAGAATGATCAGATAATATGACAATATTATTAAACATAAAACAAATGGTCTATATTCATATTTCTAACATGACACTTACGATGTATAGCTATTTGGTGTTGGGTACTTATGAAAACTACTACTACTTTCAAGATTTTGGCAGTTGAATGTGTTGAGTACTTTAGATCATAATGACTGAAAAACAAGCATGAATAACACATGTTATATGCTCTATTAGGTATTCTTATATTTTAACATGTTTATTAGTATATTGGCATGAGATTATTGTAAATGTGTATCATCTGATCATATTCAATTATTCCAGATAAAAATCTTTTTGTTTATGTTTTATTGATGTATATTTTATTTGGAGAATCATTAGGCATCATGGTTTTCTTGGATTCAATGAAATTTAAAACTGTTACATCTAACTATATTTTGTTTTAAAAATAATATTCAAGCATATTTTTTTAAATACCTATAGATTTGTTTTATATTTTAAATTGTTTTACATTCAAATTATGATTTTTTTCATATAAACATGTATTTGTATTATCTTAAAAATATATATTTTTTGTTGATATTTGTTATAGGTAATAATGAGTCGAAGTTGGATTATGGAACATCAAATGAGCAATTAATTTGAGGAAGGTTTTGATGCCTTTTTGGAATTTTCAAAACGAAATGTTCCATGTAGTGACATTTTTTTCTGTCCATGCCTGAAATGTTTGAATATGAAGAAGTTGAAAAGTAGAGAGATAAAAGATCATCTGATATGTCATGGTTTTAATCCGAGTTACAGCCCTTGGATTTGGCATGGTGAAACTGGACGGAATGTCACTGATGATGATGATTCGAAAGATGGTAACTCTGATGGAATTGAAGAAATGATTCGCGATATTGTAGCAGAACAAATTGAGATAGAACCGACAGTTTCACGTCTATATGGTGATTCTGAAAAACCATTATATCCCGGTTGTACAGATTTTACGGTTCTGTCGGCGGTGTTAAGATTGATTAACCTGAAGGCGAAGCATGGATGGAGTGACATAAGTTTTACAGAGCTGCTACAATTGATGAAAGACATTCTTCCAAAAGATAACGATCTTCCAGATTCACATTACAAAGCCAAGAAAATATTATGCCCGATGGGATTGGGATACAAGAAAATACATGCCTGTCCGAATGACTGCATTATATATAGGAAGGAATATGAATTTCTTTCAGAGTGTCCAAAATGTGGGACATCACGGTATAAGGTGAAAGAAAAATCACAGGGTGATGTAGAGATTACAAAGCTCCCTTCAAAGGTATTTTGGTATCTTCTTATAATTAATCATTTCAAACGTTTATTTGCTAATTCACATGATGAAAAAAGGTTAAGATGGCATGTTGAAGAGCGGGTATGTGATGGAAAAATACGTCATCCAGCTGATTGTCCACAATGGAAGAAAATTGATGCGCAGTATTCTACATTGGGAAATGAAATAAGAAATCTCAGACTAGGGTTGTGCACAGATGGAATGAATCCATACCGAACACTCAGTAGCACACATAGTTCATGGCCTGTTTTATTGGTAATTTACAACCTCTCTCCTGAAGTTTGTATGAAGCACAAATATGTCATGTTGAGTACAATGATCTCTAGTCCAAAGCAACCCGGTAATGATATTGATGATTACTTGTCACCGTTGATTGATGATTTGAAACTGTTATGGGCTGATGGTATTAGGGTGTATGATTCTTATAAAATGGAATATTTTCAACTGCATGCAGTGCTTCTATTCACTATAAATGACTTCCCAGCGTATGGAAATTTGTCTGGATATAGTGTTAAAGGGCATAAAGCATGTCCAATTTGCGAACAACAGACATCCTATTGTCAATTACATCATGGGAGGAAAACAGTGTACATGGGTCATCAAAAGATTTTGCCTATGGAACACCCTTATAGAAGTCTAAAAAAGGCATTTAATGGCTCACAAGAATTTGATACTGCTCCACAACCTTTATCCCCTGATCTGTATTTTGAGAGGGTGAAAAACCATGACGTGACATTGGGAAAGACACAGAAATCTGGTAATGATAGACATATTTGGAAGAAAAGGTCATTTTTTAGCTACCATATTGGAGGTATCATGAAGTTAAACATAATATTGATGTCATGCACGTGGAGAAGAATATCTGTGATTCTTTGATTGGAACATTGTTAGATATTAAAGGAAAGACTAAAGATGGGTTGAATGCAAGATTAGACTTACTATCAATGGGAATACGTTTGGAGTTAGCTCCCACTCCTAAAAGAAGACGAACATTTCTATTCCCTGCTTGTCATACATTATCGAAGAGGGAGAAAATTAGCTTCTGTCAGTGTCTTCATGATACCAAAGTTCCTCAAGGTTATTCTTCTAAGGTAAAAAATTTTGTCTCATTGAAGGACTTGAAGTTGATAGGTATGAAATCACATGATTGTCACGTCATGATGCAACAAATTCTACCAGTTTCATTGCGTGGAATATTTCCCATTCCTGTCAGATAGACTATAATGAAGTTGTGTTATTTTTTCAATTAAATTTGTAGCAAGGCGATTGATGTGAATGCTTTGAACATTTTGGAAAAGGATGCAATTTTTATACTTTGTCAATTGGAGATGTATTTTCCTCCAATTTTTTTTGATATAATGGTGCATTTAATGATTCATCTGGTTTGAGAAATAAAGCATTGTGGACCTGTATATCTTCGTTGGGTGTATCCTTTTGAAAGGTATATGAAAATATTAAAGGGGTATGTTAAAAATCTATATCGACCTGAAGCCTCTATTATTGAAAAGTATATTTCTGAGGAGGTAGCAGAGTTTTGTACGAGCTACTTGGCTGCAGCGCAACACATAGGTTTGCCTCCATCTCGCCATGAATGAGTTAATAATGAGGGAAAGGGGATTCGTGGCTTGAAAGTCAAATCATTGTTAGCTAAACAGAAGAAGAAGTTAGAATCATACATCTTGAATAACATAGCTGATGCTCAACCATATATCACATTTCATATTAATGAGTTGAAACAATGTCATCCAAAGAAGAATGAAATGTGGATTTTGAATGAGCACAAGAAAACATTTTTTTCATGGATTAAAAAGACTTTGCTTGGTAGATAAGATGTATCAGAGACATTAAAATGGATAGTGGGTGGTCCATGTTTAAATGTGATAACATGGTCTGGTTATGACATTAATGGTTATACATTTCATACAAAAGCTCAGGACAACAGAAGTGCAGTTCAGAATAGTGGTGTACTGGTGTTTGCAGAAGCAATGCAGTTTTCGAGTGCTAAGGACAAAAACCCAATTTCGGCATCAAATGCATATTATGGAGTGATTGAAGACATATGGGAGGTTGATTACTTTAAAATTAAAGTTCCCGTTTTAACTATAAATGGTTTAACGGTAACAACAATGTTAGACACGGTGAATTTGGAATGACACTTGTTAATCTGCATAGATTGGAAGACACAGCTGATTCTTTTATAATGGAAACACATGCAAACCAAATTTTTTATGTAGTAGATCAATCAGATATGCAGTGGGCTGTTGTTTTACAACGGAAAAAACAATATGTTGGTGAGGATGAACTTGATGAATATGCTGATTTATGTGAGATCCCTACTTCAATGGAAATATTAACAGAACATAATGACAATCATGTTGAAGACATAGTTTGTGCCATAAGGAACGATCACGACGAAGGAATTTGGGAAAACAATCCATCTTTACATTCCTAAAATTACAGGTAACATATGTTTATTTCTTTTTTACATTTATTTTTTCCATAAATGTTAGATATTGTAAGTTTTTTATTTATTAAAACATGTTTTAAAATAAAATAAGTATATGTTTTTGTTTGTTTTAAGTTTGTTTAGTTTACTTTATCATGTTTATAAACATTACATGAATTTTAAAATGATTATTTTTGTTCACAGACAATTACTTTACCATGTTTACAATGTTTACCAGGTTTACCATTTTTACCATTTTTACCATCTTGACCATCTTGACCATATTTTCCATCATTACCATTATTTAACATGCTTACCATATTACCAATGTTTACTATTATGTAACTTAGTAAACGTTTCTATTTTCTGATTACATTAGTATTAAAATGTTTTAATTTTTATATTAGTTAACTGACAATTACTTTACCATGTTTACAATGTTTACCAGGTTTACGATTTTTTCCATTTTTTACCATCTTGACCATCTTGACCATCTTGACCATCTTTGCCATCTTTACCATTGTTTAACATGCTTACCATATTACCAATGTTTACTATTATGTAACCTAGTACACTTTTCTATTTTCTGATTACAGTAGTATTAAAATATTTGAATTTGTATATTTGTGAACTGATGTTTTTTTTTGATTTGAAGGATAATGAGAGATCATTCAGATGATCAACCACATGATTCTGGAGAGGAGCATATTGTTGGTCATACCTATGGGGATGAACATTCACATGTTCCTATTACGACAAAGAGTTCAAAGGTTGGTAAACGTGGTTGCACACATTTACCAAAATTCTCACTTGCCCGTACGCAGGATCAGAGGATAGTAGTTGAGTTTGATGATGAGGATATTCCTAGAGGTCCGAATGCCAAAGATTTTAAGATTTTTGTTGCAACACAGGCTAAGACCAAAGTAATCATTCTGTATGATGATTGGAGAGGTGTGGATAAAACAATTATCTCTCAGTTGTGGGAGACTATTTTGGTAAGATCGTTTGTAATTGTTTGACCATTATTTTAATGTTTCTAGTATATATAATATGTTTAACCTCTTCTTTATCAGATGACATTTGATATTCCTGACACTGGAGGAGTCAGGAAGAAATGATTATCGTTGGATTCCAGGAGATGGAGGGATTTCAAATCAACCCTCTCATCTGATTTCATTTATGGTCATAGGATTCATGACAATCCATGTCGTATATATCCTTTTATAGATGAAGACACATGGAGACAGTTTTTTGAAAGTAGAAAAAAAGTGTCATTTCTGGTAAGGGAAATATAAACTTTTATAAACGTTCTTATATAAATGATTTTATTAATGTTTTGTTAATGATTTATTATTCTTAAATTATAGCAAACAAGGAAAGCTCGTCAGGAGATCCAATCTAAAAATTTATACCCTCATAGTTTATCTCAGGGAGGGTATACATTATTGGAAGAAAAAAGGATAGCGGAAACATTTCAACAACTAAGAGCTGAGTTTTCAAGCTCTGGAGAGGTGGCCCCTCCATCCCCTCCATCTAGACATGAAAAAATGAAGAGAGCTCGGAAGGAAAAAAAGGGCATTATCTTTCGGAAGAATCGAGATTCGTAGATGAGAAGATTGTAAGATATCTATTTAATTTATTTATGTTAAGTTTTTTCTTCATATAAGTTTCAATCATTAGAGAAATGTTCAATTAATTAATACAGGACTCTCTTGAGGAGCCAAGTTCAGAGGGGACATTTACAGCTACTGGGAGGGAAGATATTTTATTTGCAGCATTGGGGAGGCCCGAACATCATGGTCGTGTAAGAGGATATCCGGGAGGTGTATCGGTAAGAAAAGTGTTTCCAAGTTCATCAACTTCTATCATTGAGGGGGTTTATAAAAAAAATAGAATCCTTGGAGGCTGAAGTTCAAAATATTAATGCGATGATGGAAGACAAGATTAGAGATTCGGTGCAGTCTATGTTTGCAGAAATGCAAAGACAATTTTAGATTGCAGCTCCCACTCCTCCACCTCCCCCTGCAGACCCCATTATTTATCCTCCACCTCCGCCAATAGCTCCCACTCCCCCACCTCAGCCTGCGGACCCCATTTTTTATCCTACTCATCTGCCGCAGCTTCCTACATATTGCGAGTTGTATGTTGATGATTCTCAACATCATATAGTAGCATACGGGTTGGTATATTGTATAGGAGATACAGTTCATGATCCACAATTAGAGGTAGAGAATCAGAGGGTCACTGTACAGGATATTATAGATAGATCAGCAAGGGTACCAATACCTACAGATGAGGTGGCGACAGTTGGACAGAGTATTAGCCATTTTTTAGTTTGGCCATCCAGACTTCTTCGACTCATTACCATAGAGGTATGAATGTTATATCTTTTATTTTATTTTTTTATTAAAGTTGTTTTATCATTTGAAAACTACTATAATTCTCAATATTTTTTTCACAGGAATACTTCAAAGGTAAAGAAATACTGTATAGACAAAAACCAAGACAACAGGCTATGACATCAGATACAGATTCCAGTGGTCTTGACAGATTGTCATGATATTCACATTTTTTGTTGGTTTTTTATGAGTTTCCAATGGAATCTCATGTTTGTGGACATGAAATAAGTGTGGGGATTACAAAATCTGATATCATGGAGCTTGTTACTGGAGATAATTTGGGCATCAACGTGGTGCAAATTTTTTCCATGTAAGTCTTAACACATTTTCCCTACGTTATATTTATTAAAAATGTATACTTATATATGTTTTTTATTAGGTATCTCTATAAAATTTGTGAGAGGAATGAACTGACAGATGTATATGGATTCATGGACCCGCAATTGATTTCCCCTGAAGCATGTGCATTGACTGAGGAACAAAGAATGGTTTATATGGCTAAAAGATTTGAAAAGAATATAATCCAACAATGTTGGATGATGCCTTCTTGTGAGAGGTATGAAACACATTTCTCTCAAAGAGTTAATTATCTTTTAACATAAAAAACCACTAACATTAAATTTCCTTTTATCAGTAATCATTGGATGTAAGGGATTTTTTTCCAAAGGGAGAAAGCTCTTTATTGGATATGCTCTGTTCATGGTGATGTGCGGGCAAGTTTTAAGAATATATTTGAAAAGAAAGTTTCAATTTCTCAATAGTTTTATATATTATAATGAATTTTAAATTTACCCCATTCGTATTATTTTCTAACAGTGCATGGGTCTACTTTCGAAAAAACACAAAGAAAAGAAATGCAAAGATCGAATATGTAAAGGCGAAGGTAAATTTCCATTTATAATTTGTACTTTTTGATTTATTACATAAAAATAATATATTGAATTTACACTCATTCAAAACAGAATTGTCATGAACAACAAGGCCTCATCGAATGCGGATATTATATGTTAAGATTTATGTATGAAATAATAACAACTGGGACAGTTGTGAATTTTGACCTGGTACGATTTCCTCTTAAACTTTGCCATCATATTTCAATTTGATTTATTCATTATACACATTAACAATCTTCTTTTTCATTTGTAGCTTTTTGATGACCCTCAACCCTATACTACTGAAGACATCAAACACGTACAAGTGGAGTGGTCAAATTATTTTACAGGTTTGATTGAATTTTAGTTGATTGTAATGTAAAATGTAATTTTGAATATTGTCGTTTTAATTGTGTATTTGGTAGTTGTTTAGGTTTGATTTAGTTTTTTTTGAAGTTGATAGTGTAGGTTTTTAATGTTATATAAGTGAATGTTTAATTTTGCTCTACTTCTTGTTTTGGTCTACTTTTGATGGTTCTTCTGGTATAGATTTGGGTCTGTGGGGGAGGGGTTCCAAGGGTGTGGGGGTGTGTTCAGTGGGGTTGGGGGTGTCCAGCGGTCTGGGAGGGCTGTTCGGTGGGGTGGGGGACAGTCTTGGGGGGTGGCAGGGATGTCCAGGGGTGTGGGAAGCCGGTCCAGGGGTGTGGGAGTGATGTCCAGGGGTGGGTGGGGGGGGGGGGGTTGTCCAGGGGTGTAGTGGGGGCTGTCAAGTGGGGTGAGGGGTTTGGAGGTGCTGTTCAGGGAGGTGGGGGGTTGTCGAGGGGTGTTTGGGGGTGTCCGGGGGTCGGGGGAAGTCCAGGAGTGTGGTGGGGGCTCCAATGGGGTGGGGGAGGGTTGTCCAAGGGGTATACATGAGGGTGGGAGCTCCATGGGGTGGGGGAGGGCTGTCCAGGGGGTATACATGAGGGTGAGGGCTCCAATGGGGTGGGGGAGGGATATCCATGGGGTATAAATGAGGGTGGATGCTGTCTAGTGGGTATGTTTTATATGTTATCTATGTACATGCTTAATTTTGATGTACTTCTGTTTTTGTGGTACGATTTCTTGATTTATTTTCTGGTTGATTCTGGTGGAGAGAAGATCACTGCATTCTGTTTAAAAAAAATTGGGTTTATCACGTCGGTTATTTAATAACCGACGTGATAAAATGCCTGGAAAATAGTTTATCACGCCGGTTATTTAATAATCGACGTGATAAAAGGCCTGGAAAATGGTTTATCACGTCGGTTATTTAATAACCGACCTGATAAAAGGCCCGGAAAATGGTTTATCCCATCGGTTATTTAATAACCGACGTGATAAAAGGCCTGGAGAATGGTTTATCACGTCGGTTATTTAATAAACGATGTGATAAAGGGCCTGGAGAATGGTTTAGCACGTCGGTTATTCAATAACCGACGTGCTAAATGGCCTGGACAATGGTTTATCATGTAGGTTATTGACTAACCGACGTGATAAACCCCCCTCCCCTCGGTTTATCACGGCGGTTTTATATGAACCGACGTGATAAACCACGCTCAGCCCAGTTTATCACGTCGGTTCTTATAGAACGGACGTGATAAACCACCATCACCCCAGTTTATCACGTCGGTTCTATATGAACCGACGTGATAAACCCCCTCACCCCTGTTTATCACGTCGGTTGTTTAAGAACGGACATGATAAACCATTGTCCAGGCCATTTATCACGTCGGTTCTTCGATAACCAACGTGATAAACCATTCTCCAGGCCCTTTATCACGTCGGTTCTAAAATAACCGACGTGATAAACATCGCGATTTTATGTTTTTGACGTCGTTTTTTAAATAACCGACGTCAAAAACCTTATTTATAACGTCACACGTATTAACGTCAGCTAGAAACCGACGTAAAAAATTAAAAATAACCGAAGTAAAAAATGTTTTCTGCACTAGTGAGTACAGAATATACTATATCTGACAACCACACTATGAGAATAACATAGTCTTAGACTCAACTACAGCTAACGTCTCTCGAACTCTATTCTAGTACTTCTAATACTAGGTATCCTATAAGTACACAACCATTTAAAGAGATTTATTAGATTACTTCGTTCCATTTTTATTAGTTCCACTTTACATTAATTAAATAATTAATCATTAATTAACCATGAACAATTCCACATTAAATCTCATTTTCATCAAACCCAAAGTCCACGGTTCCTTCAAAATTAAAACCTCATCATTATGTTCCAACAACTCCATCCCCATGGGTTAACACCATTTATTAAATTATTCATTACATATTTAATTTCCCATATTCCCATACATTCTAGAAAAACATTCTATGCTACTATGAAAAGGAGGATCAACATGGTGAGTAGATGTACTACCCGTCGAGTCTTTTCTGATTATAGCAAGAGCATATACCCACCCTCCCTTGAGAATCTAAACAAGGAAATCATGTGTCATACCCTACGTGTCTTTACCTCTTTCTGAAGAAGGGTAAGTAAGACCAACTACCTTGAGAAGTGGGAAAAAAATAAAGAAGTTAAACAACAAATATGAATCAGAAAGAAACAAACAATCACATCCAACCCATTCCATCATCACTGATGTCCTCCCCGACACCCACATGCATAAAACGATGCACCTCGCCACTCTTGGCGTCAATTACCACCTCAACCAAAATCCTTCACTCCCCCACATATCACAATGGCTATCCAGGATCACATCACAATACAACAAGTAGGAAAAAAAACATCATTTCAATTAGGATCTTGAACCTTTAACAATAAATAGGGTAACTCAGAACCCTTTACGGGATTATCAAACAATCAGTTGTTTAATCCATCTTCAATTAACAGATTTATTATTCATAGGATCCAAATTCAGGAAACCTAATTAGGACGTTATCAAAATTACTTAATGATGCTTATAATGCCAATTTGATTAACATAAAATTACAAAAAGAACTAGATTCATTTACATGCATATTTATCTTTAGACCAAAAAATATAAATTAATCCCAATTTTGTTCTTTACCAATTTCCATAAAGAACGAATAGCTAATCAAAGCAGGAATATATATCACACTATCTATCAAAACAATGGGAAATAACATATGATCGATATTAATTAATTTAAACAGTTAAAATATTTTTTATGTCAATTCCATTTTCATATAGTGGGATAAAACATGATAATGATACAATTTCACGTAAAATAAGAGAGAAGCAACGAATCCCCTACCTCAAACAGTTCTTGATGTTATTTATCCACACACCAAGTCATGATCTTCCTCTTGTGACAACTACATCCTCCTGAGGATTCCATGGTAAGATCGCACCAACCAAAACCCTAGAAAACTCTATTAAATGTATAGAGATTTCATACCATAATATGTAAAGGATAAATAGGAGAGGAAGAACCCCAAAAAAATGAATATAACACATACCTTATATCGAATATTTATCGATACTATTTAGTTTCATCAAAATAGAGAAGAACCAGTCCTAGGAAGAAAGTTTGACTGTTAAATTACTATGAGATGGAATGGGATGTTCGAGAATCTCACACCCGAGAACAAGGAGAAAGAAATAGAGATGATGATATCCCGTCCCTTTATAAGATTTAATGGGGAAATAGTTTAAGATATGATTAATTTACCATTAAAAATAAATTGTATTAACCCACGTGGTTTGACAATGTAAAGACATCCAAAGCCATAGGAATAATTAATATAGAAGTTATGGCCTTTGAATCGGCCTTTGAGTTCTTAAAACAAGGCTTTAAGTGCATTATAAGTAAAAAGAAACATCAAAGGGGAAAAACTGTATGAAGATTGAAACACTGTACACCAAACTCAAAATTTGGAAGAGGAAATAGAATATACTATTAAAACCTCAGTGGTCTGGAAACACTATTGACTGAACCTCACCGATGGAACACTGTTCACTAAACCTCACCGATTGAACACTATTCACTAAACCTCACCGATAGTACACTATTCATTGAACTTCACTGATAGAACATTGT
This sequence comes from Viscum album, assembly GCA_963277665.1. Lineage (NCBI taxonomy): Eukaryota > Viridiplantae > Streptophyta > Magnoliopsida > Santalales > Viscaceae > Viscum > Viscum album. Next base: position 1,519,840,445 of record OY728123.1, on the reverse strand, counting down.
TCACTAAACCTCACCAATAGATCACTGTTCACTAAACCTCACCGATAGAACACTGTTCGCTGAACCGCACTGATAGAACACTATTCACTGAACCTCACCGATAGAACACTGTCCACTGAACCTCACCGATAGAACACTGTTCACTAAACCACAACGAAATAACATTGTTCACACAACCCCACCGATAGAACACTGTTCACTGAACCTCACCTATAGAACATTGTTCACTCAACCTTATCGATAGAACACTATTCACTGAACCTCACTGATAGAACACTGTTCAGTGAACCTCACCGATAGAACACTTTTCAGTGAACCTCACCGATAGAACACTGTTCACTAATGGAACTGTTCATAGAATTGGACTTTTGTCAAAGGAAAGAGAGGTTACCGATGCTACTATTCCCCAAAAGGGAAAAAATTGGGAAAGTGTTGGGGATGAGTCAACTTGACCTCCTGGAACACCTCAAACACCATATTTTCACAAAGAAATAGACCAAAGAGGTCCGTGCCATTGCAGTGTTGAATTTTTATTTATTGTATATACAAAATATGTATTTATTTTATTAATTGAAATCATTCATGTTAAATGTGATAAAAATGTAGCTAAAATAATTTAAAACCCCCAAATATGTTTATGTTGATAAAATATTAATCTAATACACACTATCTGAATAAAATTTAGAGAAACTTTAATAGTTATATTTTTTTTCAATGGAACTATATATTATAAATACTATAGTTTTATAAAAATGAGTTACATTAAAAATATGATAATTTATTAAAAAAAAATATTTTTCAATTTTAAATATAATTTTACTATTTTTATATTAGTAATTATAATTATTAATTTAATAAATAATATATTTTAAATGTGATATTATTACTTTTATGTTATCCTTCTAATGAAAGGTTTAAAAAAATTGGGTCTTGGGAATTATTATTGATCCATGAATATAAAATAGACTACCATGTAATATATACATTTATGAATAATTTTTCTAATATATTTTTATCCATGAAAATTATTTCTTTATAAAAAATTTTGATCAAATAAAATGACTGGTAAAAAGATTTCTATAATTATAAATGATTAATATAACTTATTGTTCAAATCATATTGAGTAAAAAATGAGACTTATTTTATTAGTACATAAGAGAATAAGATAAATCAATATAATTGAATTAAATTACAATCAAATATAAAATATTGTATAAAAAATACAAAAAGTCATAGTTATAAGGATTTGGAAATGATGTGATGGGTAGTATTTCATATTTATAAAACACCACGAATTAGAATAATGAAAAAAAAATTCTTCATCATAAAACTATATATATATATATATATCAACAACTATGAGAGAATGTCATTGTAATGATATGTGTAATTTTTTGATGATATATGAAAAAAATACGCTTGTGTGAGATAAATTAATTATTATATGAAATTTGAGAAATAGATAGATGAATAATTATACAATCATGGTTAATCCAGAAAAATTAATTATTAAGTACTTAAAAATTTATTATTAATATATATGAATTATATTTATTAATATTAAACAGTCAGTATAATTCTAAATTTTTCATTATAAATTATTCAATCCTTTATATAAATATTTCATATTATTGTATTAATTATATAGAGGTGGGATCCTACTGGTAAAGACTAAAATGGGTAAGGGGGATCTGAGATCACAATTGAATGAGAGAATAGATATTAGGGTTTCCTATAGTGTATCTACAAGCGTCATATTGAATGTTAGGGTTATTTATTATGTGTTTTCTCCTATCAACATCCTGATATGTGTACTTTTTGTCTTCTCTCATTCTCCAATCTGATTATTTAGTCTTTTCACTATATCGATGTTTACAGTTTCATATACAATGAATTTGTTTTTCTTAAAATGGAATGGTCCAATCAAAACTCCGCTTCATTACACTACATTGGTTTGAATATAAGTCTACCTTTAGTTGATTCTTTTATAAATATCTATATACCAAATTATGAGTGTTGATCATATCCCTATGAATCTTTGAAAATAGATAATTTTTGGGTGTAATATGTGTATTTTTGGGGCATAGCGGTATTTAATGAGTTGAATCCATGATCATATATAATATATGTGTTCTGTAGTGGTTTAATATATGTTTTTAACAAAAAATAAAATAAGCCTATGTAAATTTTTTTAATAAATTCCATATGGTGTTAAGGTCCTTCATACCTTAGGTCAATTTTTGCAGGGGATAAAGGAATATGGGCCTTTAAAACCTTTTTTAGAAACATTTGTAAAATGTGATAAATTCCTTAACATCTTTTTCAAAACAAAAAAAATAAATAATAAATATTTAATTTCTATTTTTAAATTTATATTGATCTATATGATATATATATATACTAAAATAAACATTTATAATATGATTATTATAACTTATTACTTGTTGTATAATATATTGTTAATAAAAAAATTATTAATAATAATTTTATTTTATTATGTAATTTAATTCATTATTAATTTATTTAATAATTAATTTATTTTTATAATTCTTAATATTTATTTTTTAAATTCTTATGAATATATTATTATATAATAGTTATTAATTATAAATGTGGTTAATAATGTTTGATAACAAAAATAAAACTAATAATAGTTCATAATAATGTATTTATTCAAATAATAGTAGATAAGAATTTTTTCGATAATGTTTTAGTGTGTAAATTATTTGTCTTTAAACAATAAAGATTCTATAATGAATATAATTTTTTATTATTTATTCGTAATTTATTTTATTTTCAATTATTTTTTATATTTCTATTTAGTGTGTAAAATTTAATTTATATTTTATTTATACAATATAATTTAATCGCTTTCAAATCTACAAACATGAAATGAAATAATATTTCATTTTTTTGACTATGAATTAAAAAAAGTTGTATATAATAAATAAAATATATTTGAATTTTGACACACTGAATAAAATTATAAATAAAATTTAAAAAATTTATAATTTAGTAAGAATAATTAATTTGAAAATAATTTTAACGTCCTAATATATTCTTGTTTTTAAAAATAACATTTATATATATATATATATATTTCGGAATTTCATTAGATTTAAAATTATATTTTATATGGTGAAGAGATTTTTTGATTCCCATTTATATTTTTGTTATCCCATATTTGATATAAATATTTTTGTTATTATTTAAATATTATGTTTTCAATCGGTATAACTTGTTTGAGGTAAATTAATGTTGGTTTTTTATATTGATTATTGTTTTTTAATTTTTACTATTTTTTATTTATTTATGATATTTTTTAACTTTTATTTAACTTATATTTATATTTTATTTTATATATTATTTTACTGTTACCTATATGACATTTTATTATTCATTATATGTTTCAAGTACTCAATTTTGAATGATTATAAAAATTAAATTATAAGTATGATCAAAATGACATTTTAAACATGTGATAAAAAATAATTTAAAATAAAAATAATTTCAACTATAAAATATTTCTAAAATAATATATATTACATATTTTTTTTCAAATTTGTTAACTAAATATAAATCATATTAATCAATGACTATAATTATTCTCTATGAAGAGGTATCATTCCATAATATATTGTTGGAAGGTTATTCCAAAAACTAGATCAATGACATTTATGGTTGTGTAGACCATGATGATATAGATAATGGTGTTCCTCATGTGCAAGAACCATGACTATATACTCATATATTCATTAATCATTTGATATAGGTATCATCGAGATGTCAAGATGTGTACTTGATCCTTCCCCCTGCATTGCAGAAGAAATTGAAATATAATGAGGGAACCTTATGGGATGTGAAGGAAGAAAAACAAAAGATTGTGTAATGAGAAATAGATCTTTATGTAAGATTAGATTAGTTATACCCAAAGTCAAATTTGGTTATACACACAATAGGGATATATCCTGTGACAGATGATGCACATCAATAATCTTATAAGGCTCATTTATTAGGGGTGATCCCTCTCCATGTGGAATATGTGAGCACTCACATATAGCCCAATGAAGGTCGACATCATCGTCAGCATATCTCATACACATCACATGTAGTTGCAAGAATTTATTTAGATGGAACCACTTCTCCCAAAGTAGGACCATCATCACCCTATGTTAAATGATATAAGAAACTATCACATATATTATTATACAAATAAATCATGACATGTATTATTGAATGACACACTACATGAATACATAATATCCCCTCATTTAGATTAGAAATGTAGAAAATATGTTATATTAGAGTGCGATATAATAAATAATATTGAATTTAAAAAATATACAAAAAAATATAATGTAATGTTATTGACATAAAAGATCATGATTCCCTCTTTGATGTTGTGTAAGATAAATGATAAACTATTTTCTACGCCATGTCTCATACATGAGATTCAATTATAGATGCCACCACACATATGCTTATTATTGGAATAGAATGATGCACATCTATCCCAGATGTCATTAAACTATGCAAACTATCCTCACTAGTGGGCACTCTGCCACCCTGTCAATATAAGGGAATGAAGCACTTATTTCTATCTAGGTGGAAATGGAATTCACATAACAAATAAAAACATTCATTTGAATCAATCATGTTAGTTTTACTCAATAGTATGAATGTTCCTAGGATGCTCTAGAACCATGGAATCATCAACCACATTAGGGAAATGTTAATGAATATGGTATAATATATACCAGTATGGAATCCGGGAACATAAAATGATGTGGTGCGTTTTTTATTATATTTGGTTTGTAATTTCTAAAAATGATAATATTATGAAATTTTTTTTGAATATAATAATGTATATATGAACATCAGAGGGTCGTGTAATGTCTAATATGAGATGAAATATACCCTAAATGTATCTCAATATCCAGAAAACCTAGTTTCTTGAATCCACCTATAAGGTACAACATTGAATGTGGTAAATAAATAAAAATTAAGTATAATAACTGATATTGGCATCTGGAAAACAAATATAGATGGGTGACCATACCAACATCTAGGTGGAAATTCATTCAACTCATCCACATGAAGTTGTACACTAGTAAGAATAGGTGATAGTGGGGGGATTAGCTTCATTATCATGTCTGAATGTGGATTATAAAAACCCCATGATCACTTAGATATGATCATAATTCCATGAATAATGCCTTATAAGTGTATGAAAATAATTCATATTCTCAGTTGTTACTCCCATCCCAATCAATGTTCTTCAGTAGCCTCAAATACACCATGTAGACATACATACTAGGGTGTTAAATAAAAATTATCCCTCCAATGAGCAGCATGTTATTTTGTTAGGAGTGACACAAGACAGTCTCCATGTCATCATTATCATGTAAATTTGTGAATTACATATCGATCCAAATCATAGGAAATGACCAAAATATCTATTCATATAATACCCCAAAGTTTCATGGCATTTTAATCAGTGTAAAATAATAATACAGTCTCTTTCGTATGGTCCTATAACCACAACACCATTGATTGGAGGGCTGATAATAAATTCAACATTATTAAGGATGGTGGTTATCTCTCCCTCTATGAAGTTGAATGTGTGAGTCTCATTTCTCTATTTCTCAGTGAGTATAGAAAGTAGGTGGTGACCAACTAATGTATAATATGATATAGTGCCTCTATATAATTCATGATGTCATATGTATATTAAAATAAAACCTGTATTTGAAATGTGATGATAAAGGTGTTTCCAAAACCCCCTAACCATTCATAAAAATGACTTACTTACACCTCACATGAATCTTTCCAATGTTTCATTGTGATAATAGTAGTATCCTTCTTATATATTCACAAAATTGAAATTAAAATAAAGTAACTAAAGAATGAAAATATAAAGTTATAGTTATTATAAGGTTATGATTTGTAAACTATAAGATATATCTATTTTGTGACCATCCATTTATGATTATATTGTTGATAAAATGGATAGATATTTTTTCATAATAGAGCCTATTTTACAAAAAAAATCTTCATTATTATTGAAAACATAGTTCAGTAATTTTTCACTGGTCTTCTTTCAGAGCATTTTTAAAAACATTACCTATTTACTAAGATCATAACTTTTATAAGAATTATAATTTTACAAATAGTCACTATATTTGATTAGGTATTTTTAGATGGTTAAATTTATGATCCATATATAATATATTACCTGATGACCAGTTTTTAATCACTGAAACTTTTAAAAAATGTCTAAAAAGGCTGAATCGACATATGACCCTAATCTTATTTTTAAGGGCACAAGAAATAAAATTGTTTAAAAGAAATAAATAATCATGGATGAGGATGAGAAATAATTATAGCAATGTTGGCGAATTACATATTATTATGATCTTCCCAATGAAAAATGTTTTATCTCAGACACTGGACTTTTTCTTTAGGTCAATACAACTCTATCAAAACCCTACTAGACTTTGGTCTTCCTCAGGTTCACAATATATTTATTGAAGTTATCAATATGTGATCATATTCAAGTATTTGAATATTTCAATACTCCCCAATATATATCCTTGTTTCACTATTGTAATTAGTAATGGTTTTATTCTATTACAATGGATTAATATATGGTTCCCATGAGATATTCAAAGTGGTATAGGATAAAAATGATATGAGCATATGGAAAATGTAATGCATGGTTGTTTCAACATTAAAATTTTTACAAATCAAGTAATACCAATAGAACTCGATTAATACTAATTTTTTTTCTTTATACTATATCAAATAATGCTGACATGGTTCTCTATTGATCGATAACATATAGTATGTGGTTGTATTATCAATATTATATTTAGTCACTCTCTTATTGTGTCTATTAGACCACATACCCTCATTAATCCTTTGAGTCATATATAATCTTCATTGTATGATTCAAATTCCATATTGATAACATGTCTCCTAAACAATTGTAGTTATTGGTTACATTCACATCCCCTCTAAGATTCCATTGATGCACTCCACAATGATTTTGGTTTCGGTTCTACACTTATTCCCCCTTCATATTCCAATTTCAATTTGACTTTTGTAACATGTGTTATATAACAATAAAATCAATTATAATCTATATGAATTCCTTATAATCAATGCTCAAGATATCAATAATATGAAAATATGATATAGAAAAGGGATCATATTATATATAAATTAATTTTATCATTATATTAAGAATGGAAAAAACATGTTGTATATCATGCTTCATGATAGTCATTGTTGACGCTCCTTTTTCGTCACAGAGTCTAAATGAAATGAAAGGGAAATACCTCAAACAAAGAAGATTCATCAATTAAAAAAACATAAAAAAATCAAAAGGGATGAACAAGGGGAACATTTCCCATAGGTCGTGCATGTTCTAGCATGGTCGCACAAGTATACTTGCGCGCCGCCCAAATGGTCGCGTAGGTGACTTGTGAGACCGCTTTGAAAATCGTCCAGGGTCCTCTCCAGTCAATAAATAACCCCGGTGGGCCCCCTATTTGAGAGAGATATTTTTCCAGAATTCAAATACAGAGCTCTGAACTCCCAAGTATCTTCTTTAAGTCTTCTGAACACTTCATAGGTAATTCATTACCTAGAATTGAATGCCTAAACAAGAGGAATAAGGTCTAAGTATTATAATTCACTAACACTTGCACACCTAACTATTTTACCTTAAAGGAAATGGACACACTTGCTCTTCTGGAAGTACCTAGGGATAAGTCTAAAGGCTTTGGTTAAGGATCTCCCAAGTATTACTCTACTAGTCAAGGATCAGCCAATATATATGTGTCACACAAGTATACATGCGCGACCAAGACTTGTGCGCCCATTCAGTACTTGCGCAACCCCCCGGGTCTTGCACGCCCTTCTATTTTTGGGTGCCCTTCCTGCCAATTTCACCTCTATTATGACATTCCACCTTTCCTATTCAAGATTCAGTCTTCAACACACTCTTCAAATACATTTATGGCTTGTTTTCTTGATTGAATTCCTTATCTGAAAGGAATTACGTGGAACATCTCTCAAAACCTAGTGATTTACTCATCTTTATGTCACTAAAGTTAGAGATTTCATTCATTAAACCTCATCCATTATGATGTGAGAACCCTATTAATTTGGCCTCCTTTTCAGGAGTAAGCCCCAATCATATTTTCTTTTAACTGGGACTCCTTTTTAGGAGTAATCCGCAGTCCAAATTTCTCGTAACTGGGCCTCCTTTTCAGGAGTAATCCCCAGTCATATTTTCCCTTAACCTAGGCCTCCGTTTAAAGAGTAAGCCCTAGTCCAAGTTATCTTAATTGAGCATCCTCTTTAGGATTAAGCCCAAAGTCCCCTAATTTGGGAATCCTCCTCAGGAGTATGCCCCAACCATAATTCCTTTAACATGGGATGTCTTTTCAGGAATAAACCCCAGTTTCAAATCTACAAATGTGGGCATCATCTTTAGGAGTAAGCCCCAAATCCCTTAATTTTAAAATTCTCTTAACCCGAGCCTCCTCTTCAGAAGTAAGCCCTAGTTTTCAAATCCATTTAACCTTGGCCTCCTTCTCAAGAGTAAGCCCCAGTCTTAATTTCTCTTAACCAATCCTAATTTACTTTTGATCTGGGCTTCCTTCCCAGGAATAAAACCCAATCATAATTCCCCTCCTAACATGGGCATCTTCCTTAGGAGTAAACCCCAAGATTATAGTTTTCAAATATCTATAAAATACATATACTTTATGGACCCTGTTCTTAGATTTCTTCCCTGAAGTAAATCTTAAATCATCATCTGTTTGGGAAGTCAAACATACATAAGCCCCACATCATTTCTTATGATTGCATCTTTCATGGAAAAATTGTCTTGTTTTACCAATACCTTTTTTTCTCACACTGAGCATGACTCACGTGAGCTTAGAGTGTAAAAGTATTTATGAAATCTTTTTTTGAGCCATCAATCATACATAAACATCATACCCCCTTACTCGAACTACGTGGGTTCTGATTCCTTTTCCAAAACAAAGGATATGTAGGTAGCCCATCTGCGTGTATGATCCCAAATCTGAAATAATCCATGTTCTTCTGAATGAAAATAAACTTCAAGTACCCCACTGAGTGGATTCAAAACTAGTAAGGTCATCGTAATGACCAAGAGACATTTATGTATTGAGTGATACCACTGACTAAGAACCTATAACAAATACATATGATTCTCTATCCATGATGAAGCTCGAATACATATAAAAGATTCTCTAAATTTTCTACCTATTTAATCATTGATTGTCAGATCTAATGGAAATCTCATTTTATGCTTGGTAACGTAATAAGGATTCACAAACATAACTTAAATCTATAAAGAGAGTCCCGGAGTAGACAATAATTCCCCTCAAAAAGGTGTGATGAGTCCGACCTCCCATCATCTCGACCAATGAAAATTATTAAGCTTCATCAGTCCACAACTAATGAGCGCCTACCTTGGGAAAGTAGGTTCAAATGGATATGGAATCATTGGATGTTTCTGGTTCTATGAACAAACCTGTTAGAAACCGCTTGGAATGTTTGAATCATTAATCAATGAGATCATCCCAAATTCCAGAGGAAACAAAAAATGGTGAACCCAATGTGAATCCTTAACTAAGTTAAAATGATGCTTTGCTTATTTGATAGTCCCCTATTTAAACTCAATGAGAGGGCCAACAAAGAAATCAATAACATATTTTCATATCCAAAAGATGTAGTGGCCGAACTTATCTTGATTGTGTCTGTTATATCAAATAGGCACTCTTTTCCAACATCTTCTGTATTTCCAAAATGGCTTCTCTTATGTTCACACCCGTGAATACGTCTGCTGTGAAAACCTCTACTGCAAATGCCACTACTACTACTCCTGCTGGATCATCGTCCACTCTAAGGACGACATCACCTACTCAGCATCTTCAATGCTGGGTATCAAATTCACTGGTTAAGGAGTACCATAAAAATAGTACTATTTTGACTCTGGAGGCCGCTCGACAAGCCCTCAAAGTCAATAAAATCAACCTGGTCATCCAGACAGCGATGACTAGCGATCAAGAAGAAGGCGGTGCTAACCACCATCTCCAACAATTTCGGGTCGTTATCCCCGGAATGTAGTCACCATTCACTCCCATATTCTGAGGAGGTGAATGATTAGGTCCCTCAGGGCCTTATTTCAAGGAGACATGAGTCCTTCCTAAGGGCTCCCATCAACAATCACTGCCAGACTCATGCGGCAGTGCGCCCTCAACATGATGAGGGTATCATCTCCAGGTGATTGGATCAGGTTCCTAAAACCCGAGCATGGAAGACAAATCACCAGAGGTGAAATCAGGTTAACATTGATCAGGTTCTCATCTCTTACATCTCCAAATAAGTTCACCAACCTAACTTGGTGGCAAGCAACGAGTGGGAACACACACCTGTCCGTTTTAATTCCGCTATCCAGAAGACTCGTCAGGCAGCATCACGCCAATCCCACCAGGAAATTCTGACGGAGTACTATAGACATGAACATACACCTATTTATAAATCATCATCTAGTCAACAGGCTCGTCTGACTATATATGATGGATCTTGTCAACCATGTTTGGCATAGTTAAATCTGCATGCACATACACCTGCTAGTATTGATCAAGCCTACCAACAGTCGCGTTTGGTATCATTCGGAGAAGTCATTCGGAAAGCTCCAGTGACGAACAGGAGGCAGACTCAACTCTCTGCCCCCACACATGAGTACTGTCAGGATTCACTGACAGGAAAATGAAGACAGGAGAAGGCACATACACCTACTCCAAACACTGAATGGACATATATCCTCATTCCGGCTGTTGAAGTCACCAAGAATATTCTGCCAATGCTGAAATAGAATAGGCAAATCCCTGCTCATATTCTGCATGCCTGCCAGTATATTATAACAGCTTCAGCAGCATCGCAAGGAACGAAATGAAAATCTATCCCTACCAGTGGAGTGACTCATCAACATATCACTCCGGAGAAGATACACACATCTGTTACAGTCCAAGAGGGTTATGGGGCGTACTCCCCCATATCATACGGACAACCAAGTCAGGCACATACACCTGATTTCAGTGGAGATCGTCAGCCTAACCTGGCCATCTCTCCTGATCAGGCACATAAACCTGCTCAGAGCAGCCACATTCGTCAACAAGTGGTTTTCAAGGTGAGTAAGAAGGCGTCTAAGAAGAAGACCCGCCCAGCACAGTCAAGAAACCAAGAGCCAATCTGTAACAAGGCCTTGCTCGATGATAGAGTTCTTGATGACCTCATACAATTATCTATTGGAATCTATGATTTTTCTCTCTCAGTTCTGAATAGTGGGAACATTAATTCTGAAGGTCATCAACAAAAACTTCCTCATGAAGTCTTGCTTCATGATAGTTCGGTCGATCTTGAAGTTTCATCTTTAGATGAGAGCCACAGGAACCCTCTGTGTGGTCAGTAGAACAAGGAGAAAAATCTTTCATCTTTTGATGTAACCCACTCCGGTGGTCCTCCCCATGATGATGAATTTCGTTGTGAAATTCCTCTCTGTAGTAGTGATGCACATTGCCCGGAAAATTTTTCAGTGGACAATGTAGTGCCGAGAAATCCCTCATATCTTGAGTCACTTGCAAATGTGAAACCATTCATGTCTAATGCTTCATCGCTAGCAGGTAAAATACTTTCTCAATCATAATATAGCCTAGGGTGTAGGTCATTCTCTTAACCACCCCTATGTCATGCATCTTCCAGTTTGATCAGTGGATTCTCTACCAGTCTTGTTGAATCCGATGAAGCAACAAGAAAGAACCAGCTCTGGTCTAAACAATTAGAAGAATATTTATTAAATGAAAAAGAGGAAATGTTGAACATGTTAAAACAACTGGAAAAATGTGATGTTCCAATCATGTTTTAGCCTCTAGCTAACTCTCAGTATGACATTCCATATGTGTTGATAGAAGATGGAATTCACGATATTCATCTCAACATATGGAAAACTATTTGACAGTTGAAAAATAAAGTATTATCTTATGATGAATATGAAAATCATGTTAAGATAATTGAAGGGTTACAACGTCAAATTTACTTGGAATCTTTCTTAGTTTCTTGATATCCAAAGGCTGAAAAGTAGTAAAGAGTCCTTCATCATTCATGCCGTGGCGCATTAAGAATATTGTTCAAGTTAATTTCCAATCCCCCATCTGATATTCATATCAGTGTATGGGGTGTTCATGGAGCACTAAATTTCACTATGCTCTCTAGTTAGCAAAGCCCGCCGAAAATGGTCGCATGCAATGTTATTTCCCGTGGCTATCCACAGTCAATGGGTTTTGTTTGTAATCAAAAGCTTGCCCAAGAACATGCCTCAACTAGTTATTCTCAAAATCAAGAATACAGAGAACAAGATGTTTAATTACTACTACATCAAGCAAACTAGAATATTGAACATGCCTCTCATTTGGAGCAAGCACATCACCATGTGAAAGATGTGTCAGAAATCATCCAACAGGTTTTTGAGTTGGGTGATAAAAGTGGATGCAGGTTGATGCATCTAGCTAATTACTAGAATAAGGTCCGCAAGATCAGGAGAGGTTTCAAAAAAGTCTCAGATATATCATGTGAAGAACCACCCCAGCTTTCCATACTTGGGACTCTTTTAACCCAACCCTCAGAATCAACAAATATGATTCGACGAGTTGAGCAAAGACAGCAGGAACAGCCCTAGTCCACTAGACCATGGACTTTTTCAAAAAATCAATCCCATGTTCAACTAAAGTCGGTCTTCTCTCGATTGGGGAAGAATCCACAAGTGGAAAGAAGAGCCAAATTGTCAGGCGATTCTCTCCAAATTATGGTTCTCCAAGAAGTTCCTGATGGATAAAATCAACAAAAGGCAATGTCTCGTCAGTGGCATGGCAGATGACAATATCACAAAAATGCCGATAGAAGGGATGAAATACATTATGCATCAATCAATGTCATCAATGCAGTTGTTTCTGATCCACCAGATGAGGTTCACTCAGAGGGATCCGATGAAGATATTCCCGCTCAAGAATTTGTATGCACAGAGACAAATGAAGAAGGTGTGCGTACACGTAATCAAAGGATTACTCAGAACCTAGGTAATCCTTCAAATAACCCACTTCCCCCTCTTTGATAGGGATCCAACAAAGGGAGGGGAAAGAATCAGGTTACATATCCTTCATCTGGAAACGGCCAATCGCTCTCACTAGAGAAAAGATTTGCACAACAAGAGGAAGAAATGAAGGAGTTAAGGAAGATGAATGCAGAACCACTTCAGGGTAGTATTCCTCCTAAGCGTACTGGAGTCTGTTAGCCAAGGGAGTTTGTTTCATTTACTAAGATGGATCAAGAATATCCTTCTCTATCTGTACACCCTCACATGTATAATCTTACAGGTCAAGTGAAACAACAATCAGTGGTGCTACCATCAGTTGTAGTACCAGCCACCATACCTGTCCAGACTCCAATTATTGCACATGCCCAAGTCCATGTTCAACCTAATTTTTCTCAAAAGTTAATAACTACCATTGATTCATTAAAATATCAGTTAGAGAATATGGAAGAGAAGCGTGTGCAGGTTCAACCAGAAAAGAGAGCTTACCCTGAATGGGAAGATTCAATCCCTCCCCATTACGTTTTGGAAACCCTGTATTCCATATTTTCAATGGATCAAGCGATCATGAACAACATTTGATTCATTATGTGTCTTGTTGTGATCCTATGATGGGAACTCCGGAACAACAAGAAGTAGTGAAACTCAGATGCTTCGTGCGAACCTTTCAAGGACCATCTTTTTTTGGTATACAAGCTTGAAATCCCGGTCAATTACTAGGTGGGAGGATCTTCATCAACAATTTATTCTTCAGTTCATCTCACCTTTGTCAAAGACAACAGTTTTTGACCTTAAAAACTGTAAACAAATGGAGAATGAAAGGGTTTTAGATTTCATTACTCACTGGAAGGTATTAAAATATTCCCTAATCTTAGAACACCCTCATGAAGAACTATTTCCAATCTGTGTGGCAAATATGTGTGACAAATTACACAAGTCGTTGATCCCTATGAAATACATAGGAGGGTTTTGAGACCTTACATCAATCGCTCAACAAATTATAGATTCTCTTATAATGACTATGGATAAAGGTCATATAATTCTATCAGCTCCAGGAAGGAGAATGGGTAAAGCAGAAACTTCTACAATTATGATTAAACAAGCACTTGTACCTGCTTTTACATCAAAACAATAATCTTCTCGAAGGGCTACACCTCTTGAGCGCCAAAAATAGAGTCTGTTTGGTCAAGATGATCAAAGAGATCAAAGACAAAAATAATTTTAGGATTTGAAAAGAAATTTTTACTCTTTCCAAAATGAACAAGTTCTTGGTTATTTCATTTCGGATCTGGAAAATAATTTGGTTCAATTTACATGGCCCAAGATTTGAAATAAGGAATATGATGAAGACCATCACAACTATTGCCTGTTCCATCAAATGTTGGGGCACCCCATTCAAGAGTGTTTTGTTTTGAAGGACCTCCTGCAAAAAATGGTTGATTTGGGAAAAGTCAAACTGAATGGTTCTTCATCTCAGGTAGCATGTGTTACTGCTATAGTTCCAGAGGAGGAAGACGAGTGGAAAGAAGTTAATAACATAAATGCACAAAAATATGAATATTGGATGGTCAGAAAGACAATCAACCGAACTCATGCTATTTTGTGAAGAAAATTTAAAAAACCAATTATGCCTTCTGCTATGAATGACACAACAAAACCCGCTTCATCCGAGGGAAATCCTAAAGAAGTGGAACAATTCCAAGAAAGAAGAACAATCAGACGAATATGAGTATGTGTCAAATCCTATGTTGTCTTTGACTTTGGTAGATTTTATTCCATCTACTTCAAAGCAATGGAAAACGCCCCACCAAATGGCATAGCCTAAACAGGATAATCAGGAAGATTCTTCATAGGATGAAGAGTTGATTTTCGGTTCTGTTAATATGATTCAATTATCAAATCCATATGCCAGTCACAATTTCGATTTTGATGCGCCTAAATTCCCTATATCAAATTGAGTAATCAGAGGAATTTTCTAAGGCTCAGGATACAGGGGAAGACATGGATCTTTCAAAGGACACTATTCCAATTCTAACCCAGCTAGAACTGGGTATGCGACAAAAACTCGTGGTAGAGACCTTCAGTTATCTTAACAAGAACAATAAATTTCTTCCACCAATAGAAAATTCAGTCCTGGCACAATTATACTGGAAGATCAGTTGAAGGTTCCATCTTCTTCCTCTCAGCATGTAAAGAGACCTAATCGTCCTAATCTTCCAAATCCATGAGTATTACCAACTCCTATCCCTATACAAGATGCATAAAATTCCAAAGCATCAACTTTCAAGGCACCTTCTAAACCACATGTTCTTGTTGGGGAATGTAGACCTTTGGATCAAAAGTATGATATATTGAAACACCTTTCCCAAGTACTGGCCATGCTATCAATTCTGGATGCCTTGAATTTATCAAAGGATCTTTGGGAGGCACTTATCGAGGCTTTGTCATGCCCTCAGGAGTTTATGACTGAAATTGTTGCAGCTAAATTCTACCATGTAGAGAATAATACTACATAATCCCATGCAGTAATATCTTTTACTGATTTTGATGAAGATGATGTCGTGCATGAACATATTAGACCTTTGTACTTATTTGGAAAGGTAAATGGCATAGACACCCAATGTGATTTCATTGATAATGGTTTGAGAGTCAACCTAATGTACATTCGTACACTTCGTCGATTGGGCCTCATGGATTCTAATTTATCTCATTCAACTATGATGTTACAAGGATATGATAAAAATGAACAAGAACCACTCGGCGAGATTACACTTAGAACTCAGTTTGGAGTTCTGGTGTCCAATTCAGATTTCATGGTTGTTGATCAAGACTCAGCCTTCAACATCTTGCTTGGAAGACCCTGGTTACATCAACATAAGGATATCCCTTCATCATACGATCAATGTCTCAAATATTGATTAGATGATCATGTTGGGACATTTTATGGTGATAAGGACCCATTTAAGACATGCAAATATCAATACATTAAGGCGGAATTATACCACATGAAGGGAATGGAGGATTCCACAACAAAAGAGATTACCAAAGTTAATGCTCTGTATGGTTTGGAAATGATTTCAGTAAACCCATTAGCACATGAGAGTAGAGATTATGTGTTTCCGATTAGTCAAATTGATAGGATAGACCCAAATAAAATTACTCTTATGGAAAGATCCATAATGTCAATTACAGTCATCGATCCAGACAACATGGGAGAAATTCGTGATCCACCAAGAAATGATGAAAGCTCAAATGGAGATGTATTCATTTCTTCTGATGAAATCTAGAAAGTCTATTCTTCACCATCCGGGCCAGAATAAGTTATAGCAATGTTAGAGTTTAACTATGATGTCGATTCTCAATACATCATCTCCTCTTTATTACCCAAAAATGACCCTTCATCATCAACTAGGTTAGAAATGGAAGCTTCTTCTTCAAGATGTTCAAATTTTAACGTCTCTTCTGATCATGAAAATTCTTCTTCATCATCTACTATGCAAGTGAAAATAGAGGAAATAAAACATGTTGAAGAAGAAGAAGAAGATCTCAGTGATTCTCCTCTAGCATTTGAAGAGGGTATCTCTACTACCGTGGATGAACTCAGAGAAATAAATCTGGGTACAAAAGAAGATCCACGTCCACTTTAATTAGTGTGGCTATGACTCTTGATGAGAAAGAGGTGTATATTTACTTTTTAAAGAAAAATTGGGATATATTTTCTTGGAACTATAAAGAGATGCCAGGGCTTGATCCTGATGTTTCCACTCATCGTTTGGGTTTTCTAGAAGAACATCAAGGATTCAAACAAGCTGCTAGAAGAACACACCCAACCTATGCTTCCAAAATTGAGGCTGAAGTGGATAATCTCATGAAAGCTAACTTTTTCAGAGAAGTTCAATATCCCAAGTGGTTGGATAATATTTTCCTAGTGAAAATGAATAATGTTAAAATTAGAGTTTGCATTGATTTCAGAGATCTTAATCGGCATTGTCTTAAGGATGCTTTTCCAGCTCCGATTACAGTACTATTAATTGATGCAACAGCTGGCTATGAAGCACTCTCCTTCGTGGATGGATATTCCAGATATAATCAAATCTGAATGGCTCTATAAGTTGAGGAATCTACAGCTTTCAGATCCCCTCAGGGTGTGCTTTTTTATCGGGTAATGCCATTTGGCCTAATGAATGCAGGCGCAACATATCAGCGTGCCATGCATCGTATCTTCAAACCCTTTTAGGGAAGTTCTTTGAATGTTATGTGGAAGATTTAGTGGTCAAATACAGGAAACGTTCTAATCACTTGGCTGATTTGTAAGTCATATTCCAAATGCTTCGAAAACATATTTTGAAGATGTACCCCTTAAAATGTGCGTTTGGGGTAACCTCATGAAAATTCCATGGCGTTTTTGTACTCCATCGTGGTATCGATGTCGATCCTGAGAAGAAAAAGTCAATCATTGGCATGTCACCTCCTTGAAATTTGAATGAATTAAGAGGAATTCAAGGACACTTAGCCTATATTCGGCTTTTCATCGTCAATTTGGCAGGAAAAAGTTTACCCATCACAAAATTTATGAAGAAAGGATTCACATACCAGTGGAATAAAGAATGTCAAGAGGCATTCAATATTCTCAAGAAAACCCTTCTGAGTACACTGGTACTTATGTCACCTGTTGAAGGAATACCACTTATCCTCTATGTGACAGCTTTAGAGCGATCATTGGGTGAGTTTCCTTCCCAGAAGAATGATATTGGGAATGAGAACAACCTCTACTATCTCAGTCAGACTATGCTTGAAGCAGAAACCTGATATTCAAGTATTGAGATGTGCTACCTAGAATTAATCTTTGCAGTTTAGAAATTGAGACACTACCTGCATCATCATGAGGTCCAATTTGTATCTCGCAATAACCCGATTAAATTCATCCTTAGTCGTCCAATGCATACAGGATGTCAAGAAAGGTGGGCATTTATTTTTCAGTAGTTCGACATTCAATATGTGTCTCAAAAGAAAAATAAATGTCCAAGATATGTATTATTTCCTAGCTGAACATCCTTCAGTGGAAGACACAACTTTAGATATTGAACTCCTTGATAAGGAAGTCTTCTCTATTCAAAAAAGTCTCCAGTCATGGGAAATGTACTTTGATTGTGCTTCCAGAAGTCCAACATGGAGGAAAATGGAATATCCTAAGTTCAATAAAGTTCGGTTAGGAGTTGTACTCATTTCCTCAGAAAATTCATCGCTACCTTATTCTGTCTCATTATTTGGAGGTGGTACAAATAATGAAGCAGAATACCAAGATCTCATTCAAGGATTGTAGTTGGCACTTCAAGCACAAGTGAATCACTTAAAGGGGAAAGGTGATTCAGACCTGGTAGTCAAATAAGTCAATGGGGATTCTCCAATCCGAAAAGAATAAATAATCCATTTGCATGATTACGTCAGATAGTTAATGGCAGAATTCCCTTCAGAACCGACATTTTCTTATGTCCCGAGATCACAAAATGCCCATGCTGATGCACTAGCTAATATAGCCACAACTCTGGTAGATCCAAATCGGGACGAGACAAGCATCAGTATTTCCCATCGTCGTAAAATTTAACCTTATGTTCAAACCACAATAGAGGAAATTAATGAAATTAGTCCCATATCTGAACCATACGATCATCCTACAGGATGGATGACCCCTATCCTGGAAAACCTTCAAAACGGAACACTTCCACCTGATAGAGCGGAGAAAGAACAAATACATTGACGTGTGGTCAATTTTACTCTTTATGATAGTCCAGATCACCTAGAAAAAATTCTCTACAAGCGTGGTTTTGATGGAGCTCTCTTCAGATGCATTTATTGTGAAGAGAGAATGGCTGTCATGAAAAAAGTGCATGCAGGAGTTTATGGTGCCCACCAGTCTGGAAACAGACTGTCTGATCAAATTTAAAGGCTTGGGTACTTCTTTCCTTTAATGATATAAGATTGTGATGATTTCCCAAAGAAGTGTCATTCATGGCAAATACATTCCAACTTCATTCATCAACCCATACAGTTTGTTCATATAACTAAATACTCATGGCCATTTTCCAAATGGGGAATGGATGTGGTGGGACCTTATCCCTCATCTACGGCCAAGTAGTTTAAGAATATTCTTAATGATAGTGACTTCTTTTCCAAATGGACAGAGGAAATACCTCTCAAAGAAGTTAGTTCTAAAAGCATTGTTAGCTTCATCAAGTCTAACATCATTACTAGATTTAGTGTCCCTTATACCATATTGACTGACAATGGCACCATCTTCTGTTCATTGGAGGTGAAGAAGTTGTATCAAGAATACAACCTCAAATCCAATCATTCATCTCGGTATCATGCAGCGCCCAATGGCCATAAAAGCTTTCAACAAGACTCTATCAAATATACTGCAAAAGATGGTGGATATAGATAAGAGGTCATGGCCTTATAAAATCATTCATGATTTATGGGCTTATCGGACCACCACCCACACTACAACACGGTCAACTCCATATTCATTGGTATATGGAACAAAAGCAGTCTTGCCAATTGATGTTCAACTACCCTCACATAGAGTAGCCATCTGTGATCAGTCATCTACAGATGAACAATCTCAAAAGCGGTTGGATGAATTGGAATGGTTAGATGAGAAAAGATTGTGCACCCTACACCACATGGAGTTCTATCAGAATAAAAATTGCACGAGCTTTCATAAAAAATTCATCTTCGTTCATTTGTTCAGGGAGAATAGGTATTAGTTCTCAGAACTCCAATGATACCAGGAAAGAATCCTCCCAAGCTTGAGCCATAATGGGAAGGACCTTATTCAATACATAAGGTCTATTCTAATGGAGCTTATTATTTAATCTCAATGGATGGAGAAATCATCACTACTCCAACCAATGCCATATTTTTGAAGAATTATTTTGTATAAACACAAAATACACCATCAACGGTCCATTCATATGACCTTAAACTATTTTCATGTCCCTTATGTCCAGCAAGACATTAAGCTGTATAACCAATAGTCCATGTATATCACATTAAACAATTCGCACTTTCGTCCTACTTGACGCTAAACTATATTGTCCATTTTTCATCCAACATGACGTTAAACTATGAAAAAGTCCATAATAAGTCCAACATGACGTTAAAATGTGTTCTCTTTTGTCCTTACTACATGAAATTAAACTGCACAGTCCTCTTTTTTTCCAACATGACATTAAACAATATTGTTCTCATCGTCCTAAATACTTGACACTGATCTGTATAGAAATCCCTTAATACATCTTACAAGATGTTAAACTGTATTTTTGTCCCTTCTACATGACACTAAACTGTGCAGCACCAATAGTCCTAACTGCAAGACTTTAAAATGCACAGTCCCTTCATATGTCCTACATTACATTAAACTGTGCATCGTTAAGGTTGTTGTTACCTCTTGTTTCTCACACCAAGTATGACTCACGTGATCTTAGAGAAAACCTCAACCATAACACCCTCTCTGGGCCACTAACCATGCGTAAGTCCCAACACCATTTTTTTGGTCGTTGTCCCCAAGAAAAACTTGATCACTAATTCATTCATTAATAAAACTATGCGGACTTTGATCCCTGTCTTCTAGGATGGGTATGTAGGAAACCTCCCAAGGTTCAACCCCAAAACCACTCTCTTCGCATTGGTTCACCTTGGTCCTTGCTATAGGACGTTAAACTGTAAAACATTTTTTTCCAGTATGAAAATAAACTACAAAATTCATTGATACCCTCACCTGAGAGGGAATCATTATTTACATTTATTTTCAATAGTTTTATTTTCCAAAGTATACGTGCATACATGGTGATGCCCAAACCTTTTATCTTGGGTTAAACCATCATTGCACTAAAGTCCCCTTTCACCCTTCACATTTACGACCCAAATTTGTACATAAGGTATTTCTAGAACTATGTGGGCTTGATTCCCATCCTTATGGGATACATAGGAACTCTCGAGTGTCCCTTGAATCCAGCCTCAAGTATTTGGGCCTAACCCCAAATTCCACTTTCAGTCCCTTGGCTAAAAAGTCCCCATGAGGACACACACTATGTATTTATTATAATGGTCTAAGATCTATGACCCTACAGTATGATCTCCCATACTCTAGTCCCACATGACATTAAACTATATTTCAACAACTACGTATGGATTGATTCCCATCCTTATGGGATACGCAGTGAAGTCCAATATTTCAATTCAAGACCTAGCCACAACGTGATTTTGTTTAGAATTGATCTATGTATCTTTACATACATTGAACAATACCCATTTTATGTGTCATAATCCTAACTTTAAATATTGGCAGATCATCATACCCCTTTTTTCCTAACTTCTAATCACAAAATGTACAAATTCTTAGAATTATTTTGTCGGACCATGCATCACGTGCCCCTAGGCATCCTTGCATAAACAGTCTACATAATAGACCTACCAGCCAAAAGATACAATTATTTGACTATGAAGCCAATGCCCTTATGCGGCCCTACATAATTCAACCCCCTAAGGGGTTTGTTAAATAGTGGTAACTTCATTCTTGGGAGGAAAACCTCTTTTGTACTTATTTTTCATAATGAAAATATGTAGGGATCCGAAAAAATAGCCATCCTTAACATATTTGTCCCATATTCCATTTCATGATCTGAAAATATTCATGTCTATGGTTTATATTTTCCCTTCCCTACATTTGGGTCAGGCCTTCATAGGAGTGAAATTCATCCAGTTCTTAAACAATCTTGTTTGGAAATATCTTCTCCATATTCAAGTACCTCTCTTCATACAGGAAACTCTATGCTTTGGAAAATTTGAATGCCCATAAACATTCACTGGCTTCTTAGTAGTAGAAAAATAAATTTCCATGAGTTATTTTGCCATACTATGCAGCACGTTCCCTTAGGAAGCCTTGAATAAGTAGTCTACATAATGGACCTATCACCCAAAAGATGCTATTTATTTGACAATGCAGCCAATGACCTTAGGTGGCCCTTCATAATTCAACCCCCTAATAGGTTTGTTAAATAATGGTAACTTCATTCTTGGGAACTACTTCTTCTAATGCCGTTTAGTTCTTTTTCATATCATTCCTCAGATTCAAATTTTCTTAAGTCCAAGTTTACATATTTTTCCTCATACTTGAGTGTGGTCATATGTGTTCAGATAAATTGTCAAAGAATTGAGTCAATTTTAATCCATTTCGGTAAAATCTATTTCGTCCTTAAACATTAGCCTTTTTATTTCCAACGTGCATGACTTTACATTTCACACAAAAGACAAGGGAACATTGAATAAAAATTAAGTTACATATAACTAAACATTCATTTTTATGATTTAGTCAATATTGAGCAATTAAAAGATTCAATGTTTGTAGGGTTATTTATAATAATCCTAGTAAATATCAAAGTATTCTTCCTAGGCCCATTGGCTTAAGAAAAAATTTAAAGCAGGTAGTAGGAAAATACGTGCACAAATGATTGTAGATGATTTTTTTTCATTTGGTGTACCAGAGATTAGAAGGACATCCATAGATTGGAGTCTCATCTCATTTCCAGGAAATTACAAGAGGCTATCAATTTAAGTCTCTACTTGATGAACAACATCACAGGCTTCATCAGAAGCTACATGAAGCTCATGCACTCTACCAACTTCACTTTTTTTGGCCTAATGGAGAGATTTCTTGGAATACTCCACGGCTTTCATACCATTACTTTGAGCTCCCTCTAGTGAATTATTAAGTTTGTCAAGTTCCATAGTAACAGCATCTAACTGTTGCTGAAGATGCATCTACTGGACGACTTTATCCTTGATCATATGCTTCACCTCCGTCATCTTGGCAGCATAATCAGCCTCAGCTCGGGATACCGCAGTCTCAAATTCTCTGATATTGACTGACAGGTTTACCCTGGTCAGATCTTCGTGGATCATTTGGTCCTTCTCCATTCTTAAGATGATCTGTTTCACTACGGTATAGAACTCTTGATATTCAAAACCGCCAAGTCCTAGCATGGCAAACAGGGACGACAATCGTGAAATCTTTGATGACAAATCTTCAAGACGCACTTTAGATATGATTTTCCATATGTTGTTCCATGCCTTGTGTCGTGAAAAGTTGAGCGCCTTAAGCACCTCCGAGTTTGATTCGATGTCATCATCATAGGGGGGCATGTAATCTGGTATTAATGTAATTAAAAAAGTTCCCTGTTATGCTCCTTCCCCCTGACCCTGGTTGCCTCACCTACTACTACTGTTTGGGAGGAAGTTGAGATTTCACCTCCAGATCTAGCCATAGAAGTTGATAGCCATTTTTGATCAATTAATAGTATGGTTAGTTTCATAAAACAATGAATGTTGGTTGCCTATCTTTAAAACTCAGTACAGTAATTACCTAACAGTAGATCAACAGATTGAGAAGAATCCTCCCCATCTTTCCTAGTTTCAATAGGATCTTCAAGATGGGTCTCAAGATGGTTTACTGGGTTTAGCTCCACTTGAGCTAATGTTTCTACAATGGAAGGGTTGACATCAATGTCCACATGCTCTTCAGGAATTGGCAGTTCAACTGCTTCTTTGGATGGACCTGCATTTTATTTTCACTCATGATTAGAAGTATAAATTATAAGAAAATATACCAGACGAAGGATAACACTCACGCCCAATATCATCTAAACCACATGATAACATAGAATGATCAAAACAATTCTTCAAAAGACATGCCAAGATTCATCATTTCATCCAATGATATTTCAAAATCTTGTGTAGTCTCACCAGTGGGAGAATTTGATGTGTCTTCTTGGTGACCCTCATTCTACGGCCCCTGACACTGGACAGGTTCTTCAGGAAGGATTTAAGATTCAGTTTCCGTGGCCGCTAATGATTCTGGTGAAGGTGTTATACCTAAAATATCATAGAACGGAAGTTAGTCGATGTTTTCATTCATCATTTAATGAACCATTGTTTGAAGCATTGTTAAATTACCAAAATCAGGTTCTTCTTTACTTGTAGCAGCCACAGTAGCAGGGGGGATACTGGGAACAGATGCTGGCTCTTCTCCAAGAGCAGCCAAATCAGCCTGAATTTGCGACTATTCCACAGCACCCTCCATGGTCCTCAAAGGAGGATCAGTCCTCTCCCTCAAATGGGAAATTGAATAATCCCCTTCAATCCCAAGGAAAATGAGCAATCTTCTTTATGGTTTAAGACTCATGATTACCCGAAGGACTTACCGCTACTAATGAAGCATTTAGTTGTGGACTTCTTTATTCGATGCCTTTGTCTCTTTGGATTTTTGGGAGTGTCGACAGTCTCCCTTATTGGAACTTGAATTGGAGAATGGAAGGCTATGTCCAACTCTTCATTCATGGCCTGTTGGCCTGGAGATATCTCGCCCCACTCACGAGCAGATTCAGCAGCAGCCCCAATGGAAGTACCACGAGGGCTATAATATGGCGAAGGAACCTCATCCGTTACTTTCTTTCAACGTTGTAGGATTAAAAAAATAATTTCCTTGATTAACAATGCTTCGACCGAAATCAAGTTGCAAAGAAAATACTGAAAGAAAACTTACATCTTTAGGAGCCACGTACTCATGCCACTTCTCAAAAGTGGCGCCGTGATCCATCATTTCCTTCACCCGCTTGGTGATAGGGATAGAATCATCAGTGGCATGTATATAGGTCCTCAACTCTTTGACATAGGATCTTACTTAAACAGGATTATCATTGAAATAAATATTTCTAGGATCATGAAGAGTTCATATTCCATGAAGTTGTAGCCCTTCACATAGCTCCAGCCAAATAGTTTCATTATCGTAGTATACATCTAGCCATGTCTGTGTGGCCTCTAGTCATAGATATATAGGTGTACTAGAAGGCTGGGAATAGGTTCCTATAACCTTGGATTTTAATTTCACTATAGCTCCTCAAACTATAAAAAGAAAATGAAAACATTTTACTCTATAAATTTACTAGGAATTAAATTGCCTCAATAAAGTAACTCACCAGGAGTTGATGGAGTGGCTCTCTTGATTATGACAGGAGGATTATAAATGGCACGTGGCCACTTTGAACCATGTTCTATCTCCTAAGAATCTAAGGAATCAGCCTTGGTTGAAGAACTCAGTGAACCAGCTTCATGAGTTGAAGAAACACCAGCCACCTAAATTGTTTCTTTCTCAATGGTTCTCTTCTTCTTCCCCACCCGAAAAACAGTTTTATTCAATATTGCCTCAGGATATGACGTTATACAGTTTTTAGAATACCATATGGCCAAATTTCTTACCACTTCAGCATCTGGTAATTCAAAAACTGCCACAGTCCTTTCCATAGCCATTAGAAACCATATTTTTTAGGCAACCATTGGATGCTGCTCTGACCTGACGTGCACTGGAGGAGATACAAAAGTTGTCTGTAGACACTTGAATTGGCGTGCAAATCGATATGGAGCATAGGCCTCACATATAATTTCCCCATAAATTCTGGTGGCCAGTACAACATCTCTGTAGGCTAGCATGTAAGACCTCTGTTCCATGCTGGTTGATCCATCATCAACAAATCTCCCTGTCAGCAGATTTCCATAGGGAATGAGTGTAATTCTTTATGCATACCTAGCCTTGTCCAAATATCATAGGCATGGAGGGATAAAATTAAAACTCCAGAGAAGTCCTGAACAGACAGCCTGAAAGAACTTCTAGGAATCTATATTCCATTCTGAACAACATATGTCCAGAAGTGAGTGGTGATCCATCCCCATAAAACATGGAATGTTCCCACTAATCTCAAAGGATACTTACACATATAGACATGGAGTAAGCTCCTATGAATCTTTTCCAAAACTTGGGTATCCAATCCCACCATCTTCCTCTCATCCAACATGGATGCAATAACAAACGTCCCTGGCCTGACGCCTCCCTTCGAATCTATGACTGGAAAAAGATAGACACTGAGCCATAAGGCTAAAAATCCAGACAGATGGGTCTTCTCCGGGATTTTATGATTCACTTCATACCCCCATTTCTCAAACTCTCCTGCTTCCAGAGTCGTCCAGAATGTGCTAGGAGCAACTCTCTTATCTGCTCTAGGGAAGCTAGTAGGACATGTACAGGTGGGCCCCATTTCCTTCTTCCTCTTGAGAAACACATCCATCTATTCCTCTTGATGAATATCCCTTCTAGAATGAGTCTCTGAAGTCTCTGAGATATTGAGCTTATGATAAATCTCCAATAACTCTCGAACCAAATATGGAGTCTTCTCTGGATCATTCAAGGATTCCTTTGGAGGGATGAATTCGTCATACATATCACCCAAAATTGGAACCCCTGAGATCTTGAAGACATCCCACAAACTAATGAAAACATCTCCATGGGTTAGAAGGAAAGAATTACCTTCTGGGCTCCAGCAGCTAAGCAACTCTGGTGCAAAATTATCATTCCTATAAACATAGGTCTTCCCAGCCCAGATGGCTTCATAAATTGTATCTCCCTTAAGATCCTCAACAAACTCTTCATAATATTGTCGCACCTAATTAGCCCACTTCCAAGTTGGATTCACCCCTCCCCAAGAACGGAATTACCATTTCTCCTACCATCCTTTGGATTGATCCATCTGATAATTTTGAAAGATTGAGGGATAACAATGTGGTTGCAGCTCAGGTTTGTGAGGTTTCAGATCTGGTGCACACGAGCTATAATGCATTATATGGGCTTTCTTTACTGTTCCAACATTAGAAAATTTTCCTGCGATTGAGACATTTGCTGAAGAAAAGTTATTATATGACTGAAACCAGGAATGCGGGAGAAAGTTCATTGCCTCTGAAATATTGAAATCTTGCAGATGACCATGGCCATACAGAGGTAGATAGATACTGTGCTGGAAATTAA
This sequence comes from Viscum album, assembly GCA_963277665.1. Lineage (NCBI taxonomy): Eukaryota > Viridiplantae > Streptophyta > Magnoliopsida > Santalales > Viscaceae > Viscum > Viscum album. Next base: position 1,519,813,343 of record OY728123.1, on the reverse strand, counting down.
GATGATGCTTCTTCAAGTACATGGCTAATTCTAGGAGAGTACTTTGTCAGATGGAATAGTAATCATGGCCAACAATGTCCATCATATCATCAATTCTTTTTCCTACCCGTTCATCAGCCATTCCGATTCTCTTAAGAGCCATTGTATTTGCACAAAAGATGAAAAATTAACTCTTAAAGTAATTTAATTTTTCATAAAATTTGTGGAAGAATTCAAAAAATTGGCTAAGGCATTTAGGCGTGCAAGTCCCATAGTTGGAGGGCAAGACTCCTTCGATCGCACATGTATTGGGCGCACATGTATCACCGTGCAAGTCCAAATACCTTAACAGAAGTGCGACGTAAGAAACAAGAAGCATGGATGAGCTAAATCTGGGAGTCCACTTTCATGCCGAGAGAAAAAAACAAACGAGTGCCAGGTGTTTTGGGCAAAGCGAGGCCATCTATTTATAGATGAGGGCGTACCCCTGCACGCCGAAACCTACGTGCCCGAAGCCCATTTGTGTGCCATACCCTACGCGCCATAATTTCCATTTTGTTTCTCATTTTCCTAAGAGTAAAATCCTCATTCTTTTTTGGATCCAACTCTGAGGGGGTACTTTTGTTGACAATCCTTTTTCATCACAGAATCTAAGCGAAATGAAAATGGAAATACCTCAAACAAAGAAGATTCATCCTTTGAATAAACAACAAAAAAGGAGAAAGGGATGAACAAGGAGAACATTGCCTATAGGTCGCGCAAGTTCAAGCATGGTCGCACAAGTATACTTACGCGCCGCCCAAATGGTTGTGCAGGTTACTTGCACGCCCTCTTTGAAAATCACCCAGGGTCTTCTCCAGCCTATAATTACCCCTGGTGGGCCCCCCATTTGAGGGAGATATTTTTCCAGAATTTAGATACAAAGATATGAACGCCCAAATCTCTTCTTCAAGTCTTCTGAACACTTCTAAGGTAATTCGTTACCGAGAATGGATTGTCTAAACAGGAGGAATAAGGTCTAAGTGTTAAATTCACTAACACTTGCGCGCTTAAGTGTTTAACCATTAATGGAAATGGAGACACTTGCGCACCTCCTTACCTACTCATTGAAACTTGCACACCACTCTTCTGGAAGTACCTCGGGATAAGTCTAATGGCTTTGGTCAAGGATCTCCCAAGTATTACTCTACTGTTCAAGGATCTCCCAAGTTTATATGTGTCACGCAAGTATACTTGTGCATCCAAGACTTGCGCGCCCATGCAGTACTTGTGCGACCCCCCAGGACTTGCACGCCCTTCTATTTTTGGGTGTCCTTCCTACCCATTTCACCTCTCTTATGCCATTCCACCATTCCTATTCAAGATTCAGTGTTCAAGACACTCTTCAAACCCATTTATGGCATGTTTTATTGATTTACTTCCTTATCTGAAAGGAATTATGTGGACCATCTCTCAAAACCTAGTGATTTACACATCTTTATGTCACTAAAGTTAGTGATTTCATTAATTCAACCTCATCCTTTAAGATGGGAGAACCCTATTAATTGGGCCTCATTTTCAGGAGTAACCCCAGTTATAGTTTCTATTAACTACGCCTCCTTTTCAAGAGTACGCCCCAGTCCAAATTTCTCTTAACTGGGCCTCCTTTTCAAGAGTAAGCCCCAGTTATAATTTCCCTTAACCTAGTCCTCCTTTTCAAGAGTAACCCCCAATCCAAGTTCTCTTAATTAGGAATCCTCTTCAAGAGTAAGCCACAAGTCCCCTAATTCGGGCATCCTCCTCAGGAGTATGCCCCAACCATAATTCCATTAACCTAGTCTTCCTTTTTTGGAATAAACCCCAGTTTCAAATCTACAAATGTGGGCATCCTCTTTAGAAGTAAGCCCCAAATACCTTAATTTTAAATTTCTCTTAACTTGGGCCTCCTCTTCAGGAGTAAGCCCCAGTTTTCAAATCCCTTTATCCTAGGCCTCCTTCTCCGGAGTAAGCCCCTATCTTAACTTCTCTTAACAATTCCTAATTTACTTTTGAACTGGGCTTACTTACTATGAATAAAACCCATACATAAGTCCCCTCATAACTTGGGCATCTTCTTTAGGAGTAAACCCCGATATTAGAGTATTCAAATATCCATAAAATACATATACCTTTATGGACCATGTTCCTAGATTTATTCCCTAAAGTAAATCATAAATCTTCATCTATTTGGGCAGTCATACATACATATCCCCCACATCATTTCTTTTGATTGCATCTTTCATGGCACACTTGTCTGTTTTTACCAATACCTATTGTTTCTCACACCGAGAATGACTCACATGAGCTTAGAGTGTAAAAGTAATTATGACATATTTCTTTGAGCCATCAATCATACATAAACATCATACTCCGTTACATGAACTACGTGGGTTCTGATTCCTTTTACAAAACAAAGGATATGTTGGTAGCCCATCTGCGGGTACGATCCCAACTCTGAAATAATCCATGTTCTTCTGAATGAAAATAAATATCAAGTGCCCCACTGAGTGGATTTAAAACCAGTATGGTCATCATAATTACCAAGACAATTTTATGTATTGAAAGATACCATTGACTAAGAATCTCTAACAAATATAGATGATTATCTATCGATGAAGAACCTCGAATACATATAAAAGATTCTCTAAATTTCCTACATATATAATCATTGATTGGCAGATCTAAAGGAAAGCACATTTTATACTTGGTAATGTAATAACGATTCACGAACATAACATAAACTTATAAAGAGAGTCCTGGAGTAGACCCTAATTACCCTAAAAAAGGTGATATGAGTCTGACCTCCCATCCCCTCGACCAATGCAAATTCTTAAGCCTCATCAGTCCACAACTAATGACCACCTACCTTTGAAAAGTAGGTTCAAATGGATATAGAATCATTGGATGTTTCTGGTTCTACGAAAAAACCTGTTGAAAACCACTTGGAATGTTTGAATCCTAAATCAATGAGATCATCCAAAATTCCAGAGGAAACAACCATCTTAATAACTTCATCTTGAAATGTATTTCACAGGTTGATGAAAATTATTCTATTATAGTATTGATGATGTCAATTTATGGATATCAACCTAATATTATTAGTATCGACTACCTCATATATTTACTTGATAAAAATAAAATATAAAAAATATAATTGAAATAATGGTGATATAGTTGATAATAAATGGAAAAAATACAACATTTATAGTTTTTTTCGCCACTATAGAGAATGAATTTGGTATAGCTGTGAGTATACCATCATGGGTTACTAAAACAGAAATATTCCCATGAAAATTTATTATAGAAACATTCAATTAATTTAATTTAATTGTTCATAGAAATATAATAGATAAATAAATGTAATCAATGCATAGAAAAACCTATAAAATTTAACTTGAGAATGATCAATTTAGTTATTTGGAAATTCATGTTCATTCTTCTAGAGGTGGAATAATAGTTTGTTATTTTTCCACATTATTGACAAAAATTATGACCATATATGATAAAATTCATCTCAAATACTATTCTCCATTAAAATTACCATCAATTTCTTCATCTATACATTTCCATAATAAATATTCTACCAATATATTATTATTAATCTTCTATAAAAGGTCTATAAGCATATCATGGAAGGTCGTGATCATATCAACAAGTATAAATAAGAAAATTAAAAATCTACTAATATATGATTATATGTCAAGTTAGGCTACATTAATATATGGTATTCCTTAATACTAGAAATTATCCATCAACCATGGAAAATATAATGAATTTATATCAAGTGAAAAGTACAATCCATATAGTATTTATCAAAAAAGTATATAATATTTTGATATATTTTACTCATGAACTAAATATATATTATGTCTCTAAATATAAAATAATTACTATATATTTTACATTAATTAATATGTTTGAAAATAAATTCCAACTTATAATGTTATTAGTTTTTAGGAAAATAAATCCTTTACAATTATAGGAAACTCAGTTTTATGTGTAATAATATTCTAGTCGAATTCGGTTAAACATGTCCTAACATCTATCCAAAATAACAAGAGTGGTGGATGATTTTTATTCATTGAGGATGATGTAAAAGTAATATGTTTCATTAAAATTATCCCCCATGATCAAAATCTTCCTCCTAATTTTCACTATCTTCTTCGACCATTATTTCTGTAGAAAATTCCTCGATATCCAAATCCCCTTAAATTATATCAGAGTGATATTTTTGGTTTTCATCTTTCAAATGATGGGGATGTGTTACAAATTCTTATGATTTGTTATATTTAATGACTATTTCATGATTTTGTCACCATAAAATAACATGTTGGTACTTAAAATGAGAAATTCCAACAAATAACTATATTAAAAAAAATCATACCATTGAAATAATAATGTTGTTTCAAATAAGTAGTTCTTATCATCAACCAATGGATAAGATAGATATAATTTTCTATATTATAATTGAAAAAAAATTTAGTTAATAGAATTTTTATAGAAATCATGTATCATATTAAATAATAATGAAATCCTTATAGAAGATCTATTATGGTCAAAAAAATGTTATCCTTACCATTCTAGTATTTTGTACAATATGATTCATTATGATTGGATTTAATAACTCTCTCATAGTATTGTATATATATAGATATGATTTCAAACAAAAAAAGGGATTCTAATCATGTATTTAATTGATTAACAGTATTCACAATGATGAATAATATTGTAGGAGTTACATTGATACAATTAATTAATGTAATTTTATTGTACCAAGATATCATTAGATGTTCATCATTTATTATTGTTAATGTGAATCTTATAAATTTGTTCCCCCAATAATATCAGATTAGATTTTCAATTATGAATCATTTTAACACACCATGGGACAATTTATTGATTACCCAATCTAAAAATTTTAGGATTATTACCACTATGTACAACTGTTTTAGATAATACATCCAAATATAGTATTTATATTGTGATTTAATTGCTCATAAAACTACAAAATATTTAATTAGGAGGCATTTTAAAATGTTTTCTAGTATCCACATTTTATTTCACTAATATTTCATAGTCCAAATTTGAATATTCATAATGTTATCTAAATATATTGATTATAGAGAATATGAATCACCTGAAGAAGATGTCATGCGAATGTCCAACTAGTTTTCCATCAAGTCCTATTTATCATTACCCATGTAGTGATTGATTTAATACCCTATACTTCATTTTCAGGATTATTACCCCTATATACATTTGTTTTAGTGCTTACGTCCACTTGTTTAATCCAAATAACAATTTTATTTCTTAGATAACCCCAAAATATTTACTTTACTAAAATTTTAGAGTGTTTTCATATACCCCAAATTATTTAAAAAATGTTTCATTGTCCAACGTAGTTAATCAGTAGATAATCATCCATTAATTAATATATATTTAATAGTTTATATATAGGTTATTAATAGTTGATAAATAGTGAAAAACCGACAATAAATAGTTGATTATTTGTCACTCAATAGTTAATTATTATATAATTATTATTTAACAATTATTTAACAATTAATTTATCATTATTAAATCATTAGTGAGTCATTATTTGATCCTAAGTTACTATTATGGTAATATTTATTTAATCATTAGGTACACATTATTTAATCCTAAGTTAATTTTTAGTTAATAAATAATATTTCAATACATATTCATTATTCAAAAATAGTTAATCATTAGTTAATCATTCATTAATCATTCATTAATAATTAATTAGTGATTTGTTAATCATTCTTTTATCATTCATTAATTACCATTTAATTAATATCTATTGTATGGATACTTAACAGTTAGTTATTAGTTAATTATTAGTTAATTAATTAATAATTATTTGCTAAATATTTTGTGCTCATTATTTTATCATTATTAAATCATTAATTGGTCATTATTTGAGAAAAAGTTAATCATCATAGAATCCTTACCAAATTATTAATCAATCAAAATTTGATATTTATTTAATTATATTTTATTATTACAAAATATTTAGACAACCATTAGTTAATCATTAATTAATCAGTCACTGATAATTTTGTTAGTCATTCATTAATCATTCATTAACCATTCATTAATTAATAGTTAATAGTTAGTTACTTAATACTTAATAATTTGTTTATTAATATTTAATTATCTGTTAATAAATAGTCAATATCTTGTTTATAAATATTTTATAATTTGATAATAATTATTTGATAATGAGTTAATCTGAAGCTAATATTTAGTTATTGATTAGTTACTCATTAGCCAATCCTTTTTTAATACATATTTATTTATTAATTAATCATGAATTAATTATTAATAAAAATTTTCATTAAGATTTTAAATTAATAGTTATAAATTATTTCATTAATAGTTAATTTATAATTAATTATTAGTTTCAATTAAGAGTTAGATAATTTATATTTTATTGTTAGTTATTCATTAATTAATAGGTAATCAAAAAATAACAAATTTTTTCTCATTGTCTCTTAAATATTAATTAATATTTTCTAAGTAATTTATTATTAGTTAATTATTTATCAATTCGATTTTCATATTGATAATTTCATTTTTTGAAATGGGTTGGTAAAATTCCACTTATTAAAAAGAAATAAAATAGTGAAAATAAGATGGGGCTCATATAGAAATACATCCCTCGTCAATAAATCAGTTATAGACCTATATTTTTCCTAATATCAATCTCAGTCTTATATTCATAATCTCAAAAAGAATTATAATTAGTTCTCTCACAACCACTTCTATGTCCCCTTATATGACAAACTCTTATCCATGCCTTCTCATGTTTGTGATATTATTTAGGGCTCTCTAATTCACATTCCATAATTTCTATCTAAACCTCCTCTTCCTTAGAGAGGTCTTATGTCAAGATATCCTAATTTCATTTTCCATTATATCTGAGAGAATGACCCATATTAGTTTATCCTCATTATTCGCTAGCGATGTTTCCCTTGGTGGCCACAGTACTGTATAATTCTCTTCCAAACTAATCACCAATTATTGAACACCATTTGGAATATTCAGTACACCAAATAGACTGGATTTGTTTTACATGTGTGATGTTTCAATCTATTTCTTTCTCCCTTGAAAATGATTCCCTTCCATCCCTACTAATGCCCTTTCTATTTAATTAACCCACTTCCGCTTTGTTTATCCTATTCTCCAGATTTGAGGACTATTCACATAAAAATACGATTTTCATCATCATGATTAACTATTCTCAGAGTAACATTTCTAGTAAACTGCATCTGGTTATCCTTTTCAATATCAATGAAAAGTGAGAGAGCCCTCCCATGGGATTCTTCATATATGTAATGTTTTCGTATATGTGACCAATTGAATGTGTTTATCATCCACGATGATAATTTTCTTTTTTGATAAGTTTCCCTTCTTACATCCCCTTGAACGGGTTATTATAAAAAAAATATTTGTATGTATTATGTTCATTTTCTACTATATAATCATGAGAAAACACCTTATTATAACATTTAGAATATAGAGAGAATAATATAATTTTTTACACTTATTTTCAATTTCCATGAGAATATTTATCTCAAAATAAATCTTCTCATAAAAATCCTATTGATAATCCCTTTCATCACCTCTCTAATCATTCGCCAAAAGGGATTTTCAGAAGAACCATTTTCACATATTAGTGATTACTTAAAAGAAAGATCCTCATTTGTAATGTTATATAAAGATATACTCTATATAGGTGAATTAAATCTTTGGCCTTTAGGAGGATTCATATTCAAATCAGCTCCATATAAAGCATCTTATTCCACATGAAAAAATTTGACATTATAATCATGTTTCTCATAAATCATTTAAATGTAGGGGACTGGTTTTTGAGAGGCATTGTTAGCAACTCGAGTAACCATTATCACGTGTTTCATATTTGCTGAATGCCTTAAATTGTTTCCACCATAACACAATATTCTCCTACAATCATCATGATGATATAATTTCATGGAGTACTATATATAGACCATGTCCTTTATAAATTTCACTTTAACTTGGCCAATCAAATGGAAAAATAAACAAAAGGCAAGAAGTTTATCATATCTTATATAAAAACAAATATATTTATCTATAATAGAATGTTAATATTGATCAAACAATGTGTTTTAGAGATCATAATCGACTAGAATCCATGTGAAATATATAAACGGAATAACTTTAATAGGTTTTTACATTTTTATAAGGATACCCATAGTCAATAGAACATAAAATAATATGTGTGTTTTCCAAAAACAATTAATTTAAATTAATAATTTTAATCTATAAATGAAAACAATTAGTATTTATGGACATTGTACTATAAAGGAAATCATATTCATGAAGAGATAACTTACCTCATTTTAATGATAACAATCCAAATCCCCAATATCATCTCCTTAATTCATTTGATGGGAATAAAAATGGGATAAAACCCTTCCGGATCAGCTTAAAATTGAAATCAGATAATCCCCATACCAACAATAAATTATTAAATAAAACATATTCCTTAAATAATCTCTCACCCAAAAGATATACCAAGTGACATATGACTAAATTTTAGAAAATCAAGAGGTGATTCATGATGGCTTCTTTAATTTCCATGACAAAATTTGTTGAGCCATTATTATTGATCAACCCGGTGAATAATTTATAATAAATTCATTATCTCCAACATATAAATCAGATCTTTACATTGTTTCTTCCCATGTTCCTCAATACTCGAAACCTCAACATAATGATTTTCAATATATACACCATCACTTCCCAAGATATCTGATCCGATGTAGTGTATCATGAAATCATCAAATACCTAATCACCACTATAATCTTCTACAGAGAGATAATGATACCCCATCATTATGAATTCATTAATTATCTCTTATTTAGTAAATAATATTTCAAAATTAGTTATAAATTAATAATTGATATTAAATAATATGCATTTCTTAATAATTATTCAAATAAAACTACTAGTTTTAAATTAATTACATAATAGTTATAAAATAAATTAATAAAATTTACACACTAATTTTAAATATTATATTCAAATTACATAATATTAACTCAAAAAGAAAGAAACTAAAAAAATGAAAACAGACTGAAAAATAATCAACTATATAAATAGATTACATTAAAATAAATTTTAAAAATACATTTAAATGATGATTCACAAATCATATATTTCTTGAAGGTTTCCAAAATCCATGTGAGGAAGGGTGAAAAAAACATGAACAATTTTATAGATGGAGGGAACAAAATAGGTTTAATATTAGAAATAGGAACGAAAAATTCATTAGAAGGGTGTGGGGTAGTTTTATAGTGGTTGGTGTGAAAGGTGTTTTCACACATAATATTTTTTCCATTTTATTAGGTGAATGGTGTTTTCACCCCCAAAATGTTTTCCCTTAATATAAGGATTAAGGAATTTTGGGTGGTAGTGACTTTTCAAAATATGAGATCATGGGAAGATGTGTTTTCCGCATTAACTCATATATGATTTACTCAAAAGTAATTAAGGTAGCTGAAACAATTCATGATTATTTTTCAAAAATATTTTAAAAAATTCCTATTTGAAAATTTATTGAAAAAAATTTAAAATCTCGTTTCAGATAAATTAAATTGTCTTTCCTAGTGAAGGTTGATTGGATTGATATTCCAGCTAAAAAATATTTTTGTAAAGATCATAAAAAGGTGATATGAGTTTGAAAAAATACGAATATTATTGGTTATTTTGTTCGGTTATTGGAAAAATAAATGGTGAAAGTATCTCAAAAAAGGAATCATTCTTTTATCTAAGCCACTACTTACTCACCCATTAACTAATGAAACTAACGCTTTGGTGAGTGAATTGTTGTGTCTCATAGACATCTATTTGTGTTGTGATTTTTGATTTAATATTTAAGGGATATTAATATAATTAATTTTATGTAAAACAACCATAATAGGGGTAATTATTTTCTAGAAACATCATATTTTTTTCTTGATCATTTAATCACTCTTCATTTATGATCATCTTTGTGGTATGATCAAGCCTACAGATATATTTACTTTTAGTTATCATTAGGTAAATAAAATTTTCATGTTTCACTAGTAAAGACAATTTTCATGAAGTGGTGATGACATGTTCATGTTCCATTAATAAAACATGGGTGATCATGTGAACATTCAGGGATTAAAAACTAATGACTCCTGAAATTGTAGTAAATTCATTACATGGATGAAAGAATTGTTGTTACTTTATGTGATAATGGTCTGGTTGGTATAGTGTTCGGTTATCTATATGTTCAAAAAATTTATTTAAATGGTTTTGGTTTTGTTCTACAAGGGTAGGTGGTTCTTTTTCATTTCCACATTCACATTATACAATTTCTATTTTTAAGTAGAATCGAATCGATTATATTGGATAGTTGGGCCTCTCCTTTGTTTTTGTTTTTATATTGTGAACATATTAGGATCTGGTTCTATTTTAATGTTTTTTTTGTTTTGGGGATGATGGTATGTTCTACTCTCATTTTATATTTCGAGGAATGCTTTATTTTATTAGTAAATATGAAATACAATATTTAATTATAATAAAAATAATGGACTCTTATAATTTCCATTTAATGTCTCTAACATTAAACAAATGTGTTTTTAAATATATGTAGTGTTTTCAATTGAATGTAAATTAACTCAATTAATGAAATAAATATTAAAAAATATTTCCAAAAATATTTAATCATTGTATATAATTAGGAAAATTAAAATCCTCTTAATTTTTGGAGATTATTATATTACATGGTTAAAAAGAGTTATATAAAAAACACATACTTTTTTCTAAATGAATTTTTGAATCAAAATATAATTTTTTATAAATTATTTATCTTTTTATAACTAAAATATATTTTTATGTAAAATTATAAAATTTAAAATATTCAATTCTATTTCCAATTTTACTAAAAAATTAAATCATAAAGAATATTTTATAATTTTGGAAATAATTTTAAATAAAATAAAACATTTGTATAAGGTATAATTAATTTTAATTGAGTTATTGTGAATCCCATTATCATAAAATAAAAAGGTTAATAAAGATAACTCAATGTCATGGCCCAAAACCCATTCCTGAAATTTAATAAAAAATATTTCAATAGTAATTTTCTCCAATGGGATATATCAGAAAAAATATAAAAATTTATCCAAATGATAAAATAAAAATACACAATGATCTTCCCAATTAATGTGATCAGTCAAAACATTATCTAACTACATTACTATTTATGAATTTTCATATTCAAATTCAATATTGTAACATATATTTAATGTTACTTAAAACCCAAAAATATTAATCCATTTTAGTAATCTATGTTTTTATACAACCTTTCAATGTTTTTAGTGTTTTTTAGAATGAATTGGAGTAGTCAAATGTAAATGAAATTAACAAAAATTTGAAAAATGCTTCAAAATAAAGAATTTGCAACTCACTATAACTTATTATACATCATTATGGCATTAATAATTACATTTTTATTAAATCTATTAGAAAGATATTGAATCCATTAGTTAATAGTGAATCACGTTTCTCAATATAATGTTGTTGCATTTAATTTTAGTTCATGGTCATGAGAGCTAAGCAATATTCCATGGTATAGACACCATTAACATTTCGAACTATGGTTTCATATTCCCCCACATGATTATTTAGATATGAGAATATCATAAACATCCGTATTTCCATTTTCTAGAAACATTACACTATTTGAAAAAATATATATCACATGCATTGTTATAAGGTTGTATATTCTTCAATAACCTATCATATTTATTTTCACATATGGATAGTCACATATAAGATGTTGTATTATGTTCAAGAAAAATTGCATGTCTTTTTTTATTTATCATTTTATATCATAAATCATTTCAATTTGTAGACCAAAAAACCAAGTACATCATATATGGGTATTCAAAATATTATGAGGAGAAAAATTTAATATAAAATTCATTTAATAATTTCCATTTTAAGTTTCAACTAGCCATATTAGACTCTATAAAAGAAAATTTCTTATTTTAGATAGCATATAACATATTAAAATATAATTTAATTTTCACCATCCCTAAACTCTAAAAAACAACTCCATTCAGTATAAGTCAATGGAATAATCTTTTACATAAATGAAATAGACAACCTCATTGTTATGAACCTCAATTTAATATAATATACCAAATCTCAAAAAACATATTATCAATAATATCTTTAATCATTATAGCCTCAAAACTCTCCCTAATTGGATTAAATTATCAACAATCATATTTTTTTAAGAAATCTAATATAAATTATCCATTTAACAACGAAATGAGGAATTATTTGATCACATTAATCATATGTGTTCATACTCAGTGTATGAAATGCGAATAATAAATTATAATGAGAAATATGTTCTTCAATTAAACTTTTATACACTTCTAAAGAAGTTAATCCAATGTTCAACTTACTAAAAAATATTTTAAATACTATTTGTTAACATTATCAATATAATGACATCATAGACACAAAAATACATACTAAATAAACATTTTTTAATAACTTAGATCAAAATTACATGAAATAATATTCTTCATTTCCAATATATATTATATCACTAGCATACATGATAAATATTAGAGATAACTCTTTATTTTTATCAATTCCAGGGTTACTAGTTATTCTTCAGTTATTGAATTTTATTTTCTTCCATTATATATCTAACATGGAATACCATGCTCAAAAATAATCTTTTATTTAGCATTTGAAAATAGAAAATTAATTTTATAAATAATTATTTTTGTATGGTTAATTTTCATAGACCACATATTTATTATATTCAATACTTTTTGAAATCTATTGTTTAATAAATTTAATTGTTAAATTTTATTAGATTTAATGTTTCTCTTTTAATATAACTTGTGTATATTTATTATATCACATATTATTTTAGTTTTATCATATTTTCTAATGTATATATCACATTTTTGTGTGTTGATTGTTCTGAAAATTATTTTAAAATTGGATAAGATATAGTGTTCATTATTATTATTTTTCTATTTATATAAAATTATATTTTTACGGTTTAATTATTTTAATTTTTAATTTTTTGAGGTAAGGATTATATAAGTTAGTATTTTATTATTATTATATTTTGTTAAGATTAATTTTATGGTATTAAAATTTTATATAATATATACATATTTATTATTTTATTTATAAATATTTATATTTATATTTATATTTATGTAGTAGCATTTATATATTTATTATATATTGAATCTCCCTCATATGTTGTCATCACTTATCTCGTCCACATATGTTCAGTAGTGAGATGTCACTACTCATGGTGACTTGTTGTGTTCTCATGAAGATTAAATTTCGTTTTCACTCTCAGTATCATTGGAACCTCACAATTTTAGAGAGTAGATACTTGTTTCATATGGCATTCAGTCATCATGCACAGTATCTCGACTCCAACATCACATTTGATGGCCTCTAACTATGCTTCATTTTCTATACAATGTATTATCTTCTTGAAAATTCATGAAATAACTGAATAACATTAAATGTCAGTAGCACTAAGATCCCACAAAATAAAAATATTATTTTATGTTTTTAGAGATTCATATAATAGTAACCAAACCATTTTTTCTACTGGTAGCACTCCTCTATATCTAGTGAACATTAGCGGAGTCAACATCCTTTATAAGATGGTCGTAAAATAATTCCTTGACTCGTATTACATAAATTTTTAATGATAAAGGTGATGTGAATCAAAAAATTCCACAAGATTACCTTTCCTAATACCTATAATATATATGGTTCCTTTATACAGTTGTATAATATCATCGATGGTATATCATGTTTTGCTAACTTCAATCGTATAACCACCTCACTAAAGTACACTGACTCTTCTCTTAATGGTATTATGTATCTATAGAAACATAACAACATTAGAAAAATCTTGAATCTATTCCATGTTAATTTTAGAAAAAATGTCAATAGAATCTCTATCCATATTTCCTAGAGTGGTTTCACTCTTTTATTTATAATGGTAGCATATATATATATCTCCTTTCATAGAGTTAGAAATGCAGTCACAAAATCCATATTATATGACAACTAATATTGAAACTCTATAAAATTGTAATAGTATAACATTTAGAAGAAATATAAGAGAAAAATTTATAGTGGATAACATTTTTTATTAGTAATTTTTTAGAGAATCTACTATAACTAGTTAAAAGATATCTTCATTTGTAGGTTATAAAATCTGCATCTATTGCGTAGTAGAAGGACCTCAATTGGTATAATTTTTAAATTTCATAAACTTATAAAAATTATTTTAATTATTATACTAAATGATTATATTATTTTAGTATTTAAAATTAATATAAGGATATTGAATAATAATCTTTGAAAAAAGAAGAAATTTTGTAAGGTTCATTTTTTACATGTATTTCTACATTTAAAAAATTGAATTGAATTGAATTGAATTTTTATTATTTTAATTACATGAAAAATAAATATATAATACTATGAATTTATTTAATATTGTTTGGAATATAAATATCATGGGAAACATTTCTATAATTAATTACATACAAATTATTTTTTCACTGCATTATTTATTATTATTTTTTTATTTTATCATATTACTACTTGTTTTTCAATTTTTTTTATTATATAACATATTTGAAATATATTCATATATATTAATGAGGAAATTATTAGTGGTATTAATATGTTTAATATAGTATTTAACACACCAAAATTATTCATTTATAATGAATGATGTTTAAGTAGAAAACAATATGTCTCCATATTTTTTAGATCAAACCAATGAATAGTGGTAATGATCATTAGAAATTCATGTGTCATGAGAATCAAAGGATAATTAAAAATGATGTTCACTTTTCTATAAATAAATACCTTGAAATGAAATATTATCTTTACTTTTCACTCAACTGGGATCTTCTATGACTATTTTTTCAGCTGTGTGATAATAGAAGAATATTGATGTTCAAATCTCTACTGGTGAATTAGTTGGACATTATTGATCTATATCTAATTCACCATCATTCACTCTCTTCCAAGAAACATTTTTTTAGTTTTCATTCTATTTTATTTAACTTTTTTTTTATTTTTTTTTTTAATTTCATGCATTGGTTTATGATATTCCCAATCAAAAGAATGATTGGTATTTGTTTTCTTACAAAACAAAATAATTTTTATGGGTTACAAATCATATAAAATGTTTAGTTTAAATAGGTTATGAATCAAATAAAAGGTCATGTTTATTATGAATCTAAGAATTATAAATGTTTTAGACATTAATCATTTTATCTCACCTTTTAATGTGAGGTTTCATCCTTGTAGAGAATATTAAAGAGTATATTATAATTTTGGTTTTCCAATCTATAATAAAATTAATGTGTTGATATTTTATTTCAAATATATTATATTATGAATTAAACATTATATTATATCATTATTCAATATTAAAAATTGGATATATTATTGTGATAAAACATTCTAAGGAATATTAAACCCAATATTGGCCATTATTTCTATATACCAAGGATAAAAATTTATATTAGAGGGATGACCTTTTGGATATTGGTTTAGTAACATAATTTGTATAGTGATATCCCAAATATGGAAGATCTAATAGTTGAAGTGATTATATTATTTATTATGTAAGGTATTAATAAAAATTATGGTTGCATAACTCAAAATCCCCCATTTTTTGATAGATGTGATTATTTTTTATTCACAAGACTAAATAGTGGAATTCATGATGGAGCTAAGTGTGGATCATTGGAAAATAATGGATAATGTGTATAAATTATATACATACGATCTAGAGACACCATTTTTAATTATTTGGAAATTTATTTTTGGAATTTTAAATTAAATAATATTTTTTACTGTACTATAAGTTGTTGTTGGTATATCCTACTTTTAGCCAACAAGGCCACTCAAAACATATGAAAAAACAACAGGTTCCTCATTATGGGATAGAAAATCATAAAATAACTATGTTGGGAATTAATTGAGTGTTATATGAGGATTTAATGATGTGAGAAAGTGATTCAATGAACAATATGTTTTATCGGTTGATATTAATTACAAATTAAATGAGTGTAATTCGTAAAAAAATGAGAATATAACTCCAATTTAAAATATTTTTATTCTAGACACCTATGCATTTAAAAAAAATTATTACATGATTCTTAACATATTAATATAATATAAGTATGTAAATGGCCTAGTGAATTTGGAAGATTAGGTCTATAATACAAATATAGTAAAATTATTCATATTAATATCCATAATGTTCTTCTATGTTCCTTGGGTTCCTAAAACAATTGATTATAACTTATAAAATACACAAATTAAAGGGGGTGAGATAAAAATATATGTAAGGGAATAAACATTATAAAGAAGCATAACCTATGAGATAATGGTATAAAATGATATAATCAAAGAGATGGATCAAGAAGGATAATGTAGAAGAATAACATAAATATCATGGTTTAAATATTTATTAAGATAATATGAAATATAAAATTATCTTATAATATTACATGAACAAAATTTGAGTCTAACTAGATTGAGAATATCACATGGAAAAAAATTTCCCAAATTAGATGAGGTTTACTACATAATCCTATATATGGATTCTCAAGAGAAAAAAAAATTACCCTAACTACTGGAGAATTTATCGGAACACACAACATCACATGTTCATGATTTTTTTGTTTCATAAAAAGGATTATAATCATATTATGAATATATAATAACTACCAATGGAAAAAAATTAGTTGTATAATTTGTATCTTATAATATTTAGAAGAAATTTCATAATGAAGGCATTCATGGGATGCAAATAAGGCATTTCATACCATATAAATGTAATGTAAAAATTATCATTATATATTTGAGGATAATAAATAAAGAATAAATAATAATTTCTTAACATTAATGAGAGATAAATGTGTTAGAGGTATAATGGTCATAATAGAATAAAAAGGGCGGTTTAGAGGGATCCCTAACATGAATCTAAAAATTTCACAAATATTAATGAAAAACAATTAGGTGAAAATAAAGATGGAACCCTATAATGGAATAATCATTGCATTAGGTAGTCATTGAGAAAGAAAATTCCATTCTATCTGAGTACGTTAAAGAAAATATTTCTTTCACATTATTTAATAACTGTGAAAAGGTAACACATTCGGAAAGTTATGGGATGATTATTTATAAACAAAATTAAAATTAAATCATGGTTAAAACATATTTAATATATCATTTAAAAATTATAAAAGTATACTTTATTTTTTATTGGAAATGATGATTTTTATGGAAAAACGATTGACCTGAGAGACCAATAATGTTATATTTTCTTAAAAATATATTTTAAATCAATATTAGTAACAAAGATAGTAAAATTAGAACTATTTCATGAGTAGAATATAAATAAACATGGAAAAATATAATAAAACGAGTTTAATATATAATGATAATATAATTTATTTCAATGGAAATTAAATCATAAATAATCACGATAATAATGAGATTGAACCATAACCCTCACCGCCTATGTATGGTTGGAAGTATAACCACCATGAATGAATTAATTACATTGTATCTTAAATGCAATTAAACATAGTGTATTAATTATATTACATGTTATGGTTATGTTTATTCAACATATAATATACATTTGGTTTATAAAATAACATGTGTCTAAGTGAATGAGGATTTTTGAGACAGAAACCATTTCCATGAGTCCAGGATTTTCATGTATGTATTTTATCTTCTATATAATAAACTTATAGAACAGTGTTTTTTCTTAAGAAATTTTTACATATTTATTACCAGATTCTTAAAAAATTTACATGATTTACTTAAATTAGATATGTAATTAATTAATAATTTTTCTGTACGTCTGGTGTTTTGAGGACATTCAATTCATATATTCAAAAAAACCATAGTTTGTTGAACATGGTGAATGAGTTCATTGATACATCATATAGAGAATAATAATAATGAAATAATTATAATTTTATACATAAATTATTCTTTTAAAAAAAATAATGAAGGATGGTTGGGAATGATTAACTACCTTAAAATCATAGATACGACTGGGCATACGTACCCATGAGTAACATTTTCATTCTCAATGATAATGGTGGAAATAAGATCAATGAAATTATATCTCTATATAATTTTATTTATAATATAAATATTATATTAATACCTTAATTTCACTTGTATCTAACATCATTTTTAAGTATTAATAATAAATTAATAACATCACTTTGCGAGGTGGTATTTCACAGTACACACAGGCG
Source organism: Viscum album (assembly GCA_963277665.1). Classification (NCBI taxonomy): domain Eukaryota; kingdom Viridiplantae; phylum Streptophyta; class Magnoliopsida; order Santalales; family Viscaceae; genus Viscum; species Viscum album. Next base: position 1,519,794,938 of record OY728123.1, on the reverse strand, counting down.
ATGTTTTAGTTTTTTAGTGGATATTTTTTTGAGAAAGTATATGAAAGTTAATTTTTAAAGAATGTATAATATTACAGTAATATAATATATAAAAATTCAATATATCATTATTAATAACCATAAGAGTAGATGATGTAAAATTAAATACATTGGTTCGTGAGGCGGTTTTCCACCACACACACAATCGACAATTTATCTTCCCATTTGATGGGAGATGATATGGATGATGGTTTTTAAATTATTATAATTACATATAAGTATATTTTATATACTAATTATTTTATATCTTCATTTTTTAATATCTTAGTGACGTTTAAGATGATATAAAAAAATTTCTTAGTTAATATTGAAACCTCTTCTTTAGACCATCTCATTAAGATTATACCTATAATATTACTTAGAGGAATTTATAACACAAAAAGGCATATAATATGTGGGGAAATAATTAGGGAAGTTATTTTGGTAATTATTGGCTAATGCAAAGTTATTCTGAAGTGTGAAGTTAATTGGAGAGAGGGTGCCATTTTTTATGTAGGGGAGATGTCAAGCTTAAATTTTTTGAAAATAAATAGTTATACACACAATTTACATATTATAGAGTGTTATAAAAATAATTATTATATAATAATAAACTATAAAATTATTATATATATCTATAAAATTCGAATTGGAAACGTTTTGAGGACATTTTAATCATAATTATTTTACTTTAATCCCTAGTAAACATGTTTTAACCTTTTTTGCAAAATTTTTTTTTTCTGTTTTCACTATTCATTATGACAAAAAATTATGTTCACCTTATAATATATTATAAATTATTCTTAATTCAATTACATATTGTATTTTAACAAATTTATTTCATAGAAGTGGAAAATATTAATTTCAAATTAAAATCATATGCGTGATGGAAAAATGATTTTACAAAGAAAAGTTTCTGTATATACAAAAGGATATTATATTAAAAATTAATTTATAATTGATTAAAATATTGTAATTTAATTCATTATAAAATTACATAAGTAATATAACAAATAAAATAATTTAACAAAAAATTTATTTTTTTTAAATATTTAAATGAAAATGTAGTTTTGAAAAGGAATAATTATTTTTTCTCTATTTATTTATTAATTAATATTTTCTGAAAAAATATAAAAAATGAAATCTATGAAAATTTTACAAAAATGATTTAATTCATTATGTTACAATTATATAAATAAATTCTTAAGGAACAAAAATTATATTATAATTTTTTTCAAAACAAAATATAAAAATCAATTATATAGAAAACATAATTTCTTTAAGAATATGTGATGATAAAAAATGAGTTATTATTTTATTAACTTCATTAAACTGAGAAGAACCTTCATATATATTCATAATTTAGATAATCATACTCATTCCACCAATTTTATTTATTATTTATAAATATCATATTTTTTAATAATAATATCTTAATAGTATATCAGTGTTTATTTAATCACATTGTTTCATGTTTTATATTCTATCAAACATAGAGTTCATTAAAAATCATGGGGTTTTACATTCTATCCTCCTAAGATAAGTTTTTTTCATATTAATTTGAACCTTGTCTCACTAATTAGTTGTATCAAATTTGAAAATTCATTTTTTCAAAACCTACTTCGTAAAAGGTTTTAATAAATATTACTAATAGAAGAAGGAAAGGGAAATATGAATTTCATCTAGATACACATATAAATATGTTTCCATGTAGGATAAAATTTTTGGGATGTGAAAATATTTAAATGGAATGAATGTATAAAAACTCATAGAGAGTGGTATATACCATTGATTGTGCTAAAGTTGTTGGTCATGAAAATGGTAACAACCACAATACAATAAATATTTGATTAGTTGAAGGATCGTTGATTCATTAGATATGATGAAAATTGGACATAATTTCATTTTTGAATCATTTTTCATTGATTTGAGGGATTATTTTATTATCCAGATAGATAAAACTAGAATATATACTTACATGATGTCTTTTTAATTCATAAAAATAATTTCATATTTTGGTTGTTCTTTGTTCAATTTACACTTGACCACTTACTCTATAGAAGGAATATCCAATATGATTATTTTATGATAGAATAAATACAATTTATGTTTAATAGGTCATAAGATCCATAAAATAGTAACATTTTATTTATTATATAATTAACAATAAACATATTTTTATCACTATGTATGATAATACCCAAAAAGAGTATCAATGTATTAATAACCAAAATTCAATAATAAATCCATTCATTAAGCATGTATCATTCCTTAAAAAATTCTATATCGCAAATAACATCAATAACCACAACATGAATTAGGGGTTTAACCCCAATGGCTATCTAAAATGCTTCAACATACATATCCATAATCATAATAGAAGTAATCCCTTTCACAAACACTCCAAAGTCGAACATGAACTAGTCACCCAAGTCAGCCATCGAAAAGTCTGGAAGGGGATTCCTGATTCAAATAGGCTGGCAACTAGTATCGAGAATCAAGTTAATACCATTGAGATCAATTTGGAGAATGAACAAAATATAAATAAATAAATTAAAATCAATCATAACAATAAGAAAAAATGATCACATAGTTAATAAATAAATTGTTTCATGTACCTCCCTAGGACATCATGGGTCACCAAAAAACACATAACCAAGCACACTCTAAGAGTGATGTAAAATTGGGAGAACCTGAAACTAAAATGATAATGTATGTGTGGGCACCAAGATGCTCAATAGGTTTTCCAAAAATAAAACATTCCTATGCCCTACCTCTAAAGAGATATTCATTATTGCTATAATAAATATAGGATACATGATTATAATCTTCACCGATCATTTATCAAAAAAAAATTTAACCGAATACCTTTAAGAAAACTTTTTTCCCATTTATCATTTTCCAAACCAAATAACAAAAATATATTCCTTTGAAAATAATTATTCTAAAATACAACTAGTACCAAAAACGTTTGTTTAATATAGACATCAAAGTAAAAGTGTTGTGAGAATAAATAATAAGAAATGTCACAAAATAAATTTGGAAGAATAAAGTATGAAAGAAAGGGTATTTCCTAAATATCCCTATAGCTATCTTTGGATATACTCGGTTCGGAACCATCTATCATCATATGGTGAAGCCCCTACATCTATAACCAACAGGACACCCTCAACAAACCAATCTAGTTGAACAACCCACCTGGACAAACATCAAATCCAGGGGATACCAACCCCTCTTATTGGGGATGATAGGAAACCATTACTCGACTATATAAAATACACCAAAGAACCATTGTTGGTAATAGTAATACTCTATAATTAGGAGGCCCTCACATGTGTGACTCACATTACTTTCTATGATCGTACATGCCTACTTTAAACAAAGACACCCTATATGATAACCCATAAAGGGATATCCCTCTTATATAGGTTCCCACTATACATATATATATATATATACGTCTCTATTTATATATGTATTTATAAAAATGTACATGTCATATCAACCAAGGTTTCAACCAAGCCATCACACCACATGAACATTTCAACCTGTTCACAAGGCACTTTAAGTTTCCAACCAAACATTTACACTTTCAAAGTGACGGAAGGTGCCAACCGGGACATTGATACCATTATTAAAATATATATATTTATATCATAATAATACTCCAACCCATTTTTAATACAATTTGAGACACAAAATTCACAAAGACTTTTTCTATAAGGGCCATTACATTTTCCAAACCAAATTCACATACCAAAACCATTTTCAATTCCACATCAAAAGTACACAACACACTTATAAAGTGGAAAAAGAAAAATTTTATCTAACTCATTTAAATAAAAGCTTTATGTTCGACAAAAATAAACTTCACAAGCTAGTAATCCTTCAGAAAAAAATTCTAAAACATTTTTGATGTTTCACACTTAACAAAACATGTAAATAGACTTTGACGAGTTACAAAAAATTATACACCAATTCCAAGAGGTGCAATTAATTTTACCAGAAACATATGCATGCATATATATGTATATATGTATTTATATGATGTAAATATAAAAACACACTTTTAAAACAGAAACCAACTAGGAAACTCAAATTAAAGGTGATAACATAGGAAATCTACTTCAAAAAGGAAGAAGATCAAGCTAAGACGCTTCAGACCTTAATGATTTTGATGAAAGCCTCCCAAAAAATCACACACATACATTCTCAAATATATATATATATATATATATATATCTTTAATCCAATTTACTTATTTCCCACACCATGAGAGTATATGGTCAAGTATGATATATATATATATATATATACATATGTACCTATGTTTGTGTGTGTGTGTGTGCACCACAAAGGAGCCACCAAATCTCAAATTAATTAACCTAGCGGGACCAACATCACTTAGAAACCAAAGAACCATTTAAATAATCATTTTTATATTTAAAAAATGGAGATCCATTAAACAAACAAATATAAATGAATAGAATTTTCTATGGTGTCATCATCTTTTGAAATGCACATCCAATGGAAATACATTAATATCAATGAGAATACCCAAAAAATCTACACCAACAATTTCTTTCAAAACAAGAAAATAAATTTCTCATAATATAAAAAAATGAACATGAACATTTTAAAGATAAGGAGATCTTTCAAAAAAAACATACAACCCATCCCACAAGATAGATATTCCACATAAAATCCCAAAACACTATCTGACCAGATTAACAAAATAATACATTGGGGAAACACCACCCAAAACAAATAATTTCACTATTTAAACCCAATTGAAATTTAACCAAGCACATTTGACACTTGTGTATACAGACATAATTGAATATTTACATCAAAATCTATTTTTGAAAAAATCATCTAACATAAAAACACCATAACTAGAATATGACACGTATTACTAGTATGTGAATCATGTATAAATATTAAATAAAAACCCAAGAGTCAATGACACTACATTTCAGTTGGAAACCCTAGAAACCCTTGCCGAAATGGAGTGCAAATGTGACACTGCTTCAATGGAAGGAATAACTAGGATTTGGGGTCCCCTCACACACCCTATAATAGGGGAAAATTCACCAACAAACCCTATTATTAGTTTTTCCCCAAATTAAATGGAATACACCTAATATGTTATAAGAAAAGTAAGTTGAGGAATATTTTACAGATGAGGGAGGTGCAGTCGGAACAAGAATCACCAGAAGGGAGTGTAGGGGCGCACATAGAGGGTGGTGTGGGGAGGGTTGGGACTCTGAAGTCGGGAAAAGTTGAGGCTAGAACTAGGGGTCAGGAATTCCGGAAAATGGTAAGGGAGAAAGGGGATTCAGATGGTGCGTTGGAGAGGGATGTCGCAGCTGGAGGGAGGTGTGGTGAGAAAGAGGGTGGTTGGAGTGGGGTCTGATTGAACAGAGGTGCAGAAGGGTGAGGGTGGAGGGTATTTGAGTGTATCACCCAACATGAAGACGGGGGGGGGGGGGGGGTGGGGGGGGGGTCTTGGTTTTTTAAATAATAATAATCATAATAATAATAACAACTCAATTAATATAGTAATAAAATTGTTAATAATAATTATATTAATTTTTGTTAAAAACAATTAAAAAAAATAAAAAAAAAATATATATATATAATACCATAATAAAAAATCTAATAATAAATATTACTATAGTAAAAATCAAATTAATAAAAATATTTCCATTTCGTTAAAAATAATACGATTAGTATTACTTTATAAATAATTGTATCTCAAAATTTTAATAATATTAATAAAATTTTTATCTACAAAAACATAATAATAATAATAATATTTTTATGGTATAAAAATATATAAATTTGTTTTACTTTTAATATTTTGGTTATCACACGGTCATCTGGGCTAACTGTATCGTAACCGCTATTGATGCGGTTCCAGCGCACCGAAGTAAACCCAGAGAAATTAAAAATCCAAAAAAAAAATTAACCTCACATTCTACTTGAGCCTATATGAGAGAACCCAGGGGTAAGAAATAATAAAGTAAATTTAAATTTAAAAGTCTGGGTGTGACAATTCTCTCCACTAGATAAACGTTCTGCCCCCAAAAATTCACCTAGAAGAACGATATCCATGACTTGAATACATGCCTAATTGAAAGAAAAATAATCCATAATAAAATATAATGAGATAACACAATAGGTTTATCCCCACCAAAAGAAATCAACGACTAGGAAAATTTAACCCCCAAACATACCACCATGGGAGGGGGTGAAACGCTGGAACTCCCAACCGATCCAAACATCCATCAGAAACACAAGAAAAACAACACCTCCTATGAATCATAGAACTCTTGACACAGACCAAAAAACCCCCAGCACTAGAAAAAACCTTGGAGAATAACTTATCCTATGTAGTGAACCAAATAATAACTAAAAAAATTGATTTTTGCATAGTAACTTACATATGCAAAAAAACACAGCTAAATCGAGATCAACCCACCAAAGGGAAAAGAACACTTTATGAAAACATCATTATTTAGAAAACCATAATCATAAAAATGGAAATGTTGGATTAGAATAGAATAATTTCATCACATTCCCCTATTGAATTGAGGAACTTACAATAATAGTAAAACTTTAACAGTAGAGAAACAAGAATAAAAATTCACTAAATCTTCCGATCCCTACGTGAAACATGAATCCAAAACTGAGCTTTCAAACTCACATGGTAACACCATACTATGATTTTGATTCACCTAGAGACCTTTCGATAGATATTTCATGGATTAAGCATCTACTTCCTCATATTCAGGCACTAGAATCCTGCAATAATAGCATCTTCTTGAGGCTACGCTTCCTGTAGAAAATCTCTTGATGATCCAGACACCCGCAATGATGGAAAATCTTTAATGTGATGTGACATGATGGCTTCATGTGGACTAAATTTTCACATTAATGGCACACCATTCATTGGTCTGATGAATTGGATGTCATAAACACTAAAAATAACTCTTTAGAAATAGGTCCTTCTAGCACAGCCTCTCCACCAGATGGGGAACCTTAATGAGAAACTGGATACGCTGGATTGCAAACTATCTTCACACTAGAGACCAAATCAACTAGGATCTTCTCATCCACCAGCTTCTCAAAATTATCGTCCTCATATGTTAGGACCCACTCTTTGGTCTCCAGATTAAAACCCCCGATGAAGAGAGAATTATTCATTGAATCTGGTGATGATACATAAGTAAAAAAGGACACAAGTTCCATGAAATGATCAAGATCTGTCATCATTGTTCATTGGTCTTGTAGAATGAACACATGTTCTTCCATTTTATTCGTTTATAATCTTCAGGTAGGAATCATCAGAAAAAGACAGATTTAAACACATACCATGTCAATCCAACTTACAATGATGGTAGGGGAAAAAACGCCCATTCATCCTGATCTGGGCCTTCTAACAGTTCCAAAATAGCACGCTCTATAACATCTTTAGGAGTTACCAATACACCGAAGATGTTCTAGACTTCTTCAACCCATGATTCTACCACTAACAGACACCGATCACCATAATGGATGATAAATGTCAACGATGTGATGAAATTGGGCATGAATTATCATAAAAATTTTGGAACTTTCTGTGTTGAATTTTCTAAAAGACATATGGAACACAGAGTTAAAACCAATATCATGTTTAGGCTACATAAATTAAATAAACTTCATCCAAAAAACAACCAGCTCCGAAATGAAACAAATATAAACACATCCAAAATCACCCATTTCAAAAAAAACTTTTATAAAACAAGTTCATGTCTTTAATTTCCAATAAACATACGTTACATCCAATGAATTTTCACATATGTGTCCATCGATTTCATTCCCATTCATTACCAATTTCCAAAAATCTCCAAATATTAAATCCAAAACAATTCTATTTAAAATCCCATTTTTTCTAATCCCAATACCATTTAAAAGAATGTATCATCATTTCCAAAAGACATTTAATTTAGAAAAACACATACACAAACTATCGGATAGAGGGACTAGTGTCTATGCCTAACTCGGTGACATGGTTGCGAACCATGCCCTGGGTAGTCAATAACACTAAGAGGAACTTAAACCAGGCACATGGTTATCAAATTAGTCACTACTCCAAGAAAAATCACATCATTAAATTGGATCACCTCCACTCTAATCCCTCAATCTAAAACAAACTAAAATAAGACAAGGACTCAAAACCCAGACTACCACTAGTAACTCAAGTCTCATCACGAGGGGTTGTGATCAGGCACCAACCCTTAACCTACTTACTGATCACTGAAAATCATAATCTCCTACTGTAAGACACCACAAATAACAAGAACCTACTCTGATAACATTTTTTTATGAACTAACCTAGGTCGACCCTAAACCAGTAACCCAGCCCTGGTAAGCCCCGAAGTGCATTCCTGATCCACACGGGTTAGCAAGTAGTGTCAGACATAAAGTTAAAATCATGGGGAATGATTTTGAGCCTGTAAAAAAGATAATAAAATAAATAAAAATCAAGTATAATAATAAGAATAAACACTCATATGGTTAATAAATAAAATACTGCACATACCTCCATAGGACCTCATGGGAAAACACAAAACACAAAACAAATATCACTCTGAGAGTAATGTTAAATTGGGAGAACCTAATGCTGAAAAGAAAAAGTAGGCATGAGCATTGAGATGCTGAGTAGGTTTTCCAAAAATAATCCAATCCCAATTCCCCAACTCTAAATTGAAATACCTTTTTTCTAGCTTGAAAGTATGATACATGAAAATTAGGTTTCCAAAAATTTTACCAAAAAAGTTACAAGCTTTTACTATTAAGAAATAATTTTCCCGTTTTATTTTTTATAAACCAATTGCAAAAAATATATTTCATTCAAAATAATTATTCTAAAATCCAACAACTACCAAATCAGGTATTTTAATATATTAATCAAAGTAGAAGTGACAGAAGATTAAATATAACGATGTTTTATAAATTAAAATAATGTATATACAAGAATTCAATAATGGGAATTTCTGAAACATCCCTCGAGAGATCCCTAGACATACTTCATTTAGAACCACCTGACGAAGTATGTTGAAGCTTCTTCGTCTATAAACAATTGGCCTACATCAATTGACCAATCATTTGGCACATCCTGCCTAGCCTAACATCAAATCTAGGGGTACCAACACATCTAATCAGGGTTGATCAGCAACCATCACTTAAACATCTAAAATACACCGTTGAACACATGGTGGTAATAGTAATATTGTATATGTAAGACCCCTTGCACACATGTCTCACCTTACCTGCCATTACTAAAATTTTATACCTCAAACATGGACACCCTATACAATAACTCATAAAGGGTTATACCCCCTATTTAGGTTCTCATTAGATATATATATATATATATACAAACATGTACACATCAAATCAACCAAGGTGCCAATCGGGCATCACGTCACATGAACTTTTAATGCATTTCACAAAGCAGTTTAAGATTCCAACCGAGCGCTCCATATTTCAAAGTGACATAAGGTGGAAACCGGGCCATTAATACCATCATTCCAATATATATATATTTATATCATAATAATACTACAACAAATATCAATGAAAAAATAAAACAGTGCTTTAACAAACAATTTTCCCATAAGGGCCTTTACATTTTCCAAACCAAATTCACTTATCCAAATCATTTCCAATTCTAATTCAAAAGTACAAAAAAACTTATAAAGTTCCAAAAAGTAAAATTGTAAAAAAAATTAAATAAGTGCTTTTAGTTTAAAAAAATATAGTTCAAAAGATTGTAATCCTTTAGAAAACTATTCTAAAACATCTAGGATGTTTCACTCCTAAAAACAACATGTAAACAGGAATTGATGAGTTATATAAAAAAATAATCCAATTCAATGATGTGAAATTAATTTTACCAAACACCTAGGAATCCAAATAAATATATATATATATCGTGTACTTATAAAAACCAAATTTTAAAATACTAATCAAAAAGGAAACTGAAATTTAAATGTTTGTACATAGGTAACCTACTTTGAAAAGGAAATCGTATCAAGATGAGACACTTATGTACTCGATTATTTTGACGAAATTCTTCCATACCATCACAAACTTAAATTCACACACATATATATACCCTTAATCCAATGTACATAATCCATGCTCTATGAGGAAATATGGGCAGGGAATATATATATATAAACACAACTATGTACCCATGTATGTGTGTGTGCACTCCATGAAGGAGACACAAAAGCTCTAATTAATCAACCTATAGGGACCAAAATCATTTAGAAATAAAAGAACCATTTAAGGAACCGATGTAAAATTTTGAAATCCAAATAATCATTAAAAAAACTATGGTACAAAAAGAGAATTGTTTTGAAGTGTCATCATCATTTGAAATGGACATCCAATGGAAATACTTATTTACCAATGAGAGTACACAAATATTTTTTGAACATCACCAATTTTTTTCAAACCTAAACCATCAATTTTACATAATCTTAAGAATATGAAATGAATATTTTAATTAGAAGGATAGGTTTCAAAAAAAACTTAAAACCAAGGCCAAAAAACATGATATTGCATATAAAATCCCATACCACAAATATGACCACTTTAACACAATAATTCAATGGGGAAACATAACTCAAAAAACTATTTTATCTATAAAAACCTAATTATAATTTAACCAAAAACTTTTGAAACCTGTGTACATAGGCATAAATGAAGATTCACTATGAAATCAATTTTTTACAAAATCTGCTACCATGAAAACACCATAACTAGCTAAAGGAATGTTTTACCTGTGTGCGAATCATGTATAAAATTTTATAGAATGAAAAAGTGTCCAATAAATTGCGTAAGAATGGAAATCATTAGAAACCCCACCTTAATGGTGTGTAAACACGATTCCACTTCAGAAGAAGGAATAATAGAGGATTTTAGTCCCTTCGTACACCCAAAAACTAATGAAAAATTCCCCAAAAAACCCTATGATTATTGTGTGGAAAAATCAAAAGTAAGACACCCGAATTTTTGAAAGAAAATCATCGGAGTAAGAGATTACTGGGGAGGGAGTCGCGACCGGAGTGATGACCGCCAAAGATGATCGGTGGGGTGCTGGTAAAGGGTGGTGTGAGGATTATCTATCCGCCATAGCAGGGCAGTGTAGAGGCTGGAGTTGGGGGTCAGGTTTGTCAGTGCCAGGGGATTCGGCTAGTGCGATAGAGAGGGATGATGCCGCTAGTGGGAGGCATGGTGAGGAGGAGGGTGACCAGAGAGGAATGAGGCCAGACGAAGTTGCAGAAGGGCTAGGGGGGACTGGGTGTAGTGCTCATATTGAAGAGGGGGGAGGGGTTATCAAGGTTTTACTTATTATATTTTTTCATTTTATTATTATTATTATTATTATTATTATTATAATACTACTAGTAGTATTAATACCATTTATATAATAGTAAAAAAATTAATAATAATTATAATCAGTTTTTATAAAAATAATAACAATTTCAATAATAATAATAATATCAATAATAAAATAAAAAATTATAATAATAATTATAATACTATTAATAATTACAATAATAACCAAATTTACAATTCATTAAAAATAATACTATTAATATAACTTTAGAAATAATAGTCACACATCAATTTAATTATACAATTAATATTATTATCTAAACAATAATAATAAAAATATTATTATTGAGGTAAAAAATTTAAAAAATTTATTTATTTTTATGTTTTGGGTAATCACCTGGTTGTCAGGGCCAACCGCACGTTTCCCACTAACCATGTGGTGCTTGTACACCATACCGAAATCCACCACAAATAACAATCCCCAAAAATGTTGACCCCACGTTCAAACAATGATTTAAAGAGAGAAACACGATCCAATAAATAATAAAATAATAATAAATTTAATGTTCTATGTGTGACATTCCCAATTAAACCCTTTATAATAAACTAAATGTTAATCATATCTCATATCAACAAAACATTTCACAAAATATCCATAGTCAACTAAAAAATAAAAAATTCAAAAAGATGTAATTCTATAATATGATTCCCAAGAATATTATCATATTAATCCATGGATTAATTTATGTAAAAACAATGTCAAATAAAATAGGTTATCATTTTGGACAGTGGTGGTCACTAAACGCTTATTACCCTTCGGTTTTTGGTTCAAGCCCCATGATATTTTGATATGAAATAGGTTGTAAATGAGCTTGTAGTTTTTCATTATTATAAGACTATGGAAAATAAAATAGATAATTATATTTAAATTTTATATTGATCGAATAATTTATAGAATAATATGATGAACATATTTAAAAATGATTGTATTCCTTAAATTCATTTTTAACATCTAATTATTTCTATCTTTCTCATTATTTTCCAAAAAATAAATTAAATTATTTATCTAAATTTAGTGCATCAAAAGTAACATTAAATTATTATTTTATCCTCAATTATTTTTTCTTTAGAAAATATCACATTAAAATTAAACAACCATTACTGTTTTTTTGTTCCATTAAACATATTCATGGAAATCCATACAAAAAATATTGTAGAACTATCTTTGAAATATTCATGATTCTTAGGACAAAAATATCATTAATCAAAACACATATAAAACATGATTCTAAAATTGAAACCTTTAAACACTTGAATATTTCTATTTAAATGATTATCATAACATAGGACCTTAGTAATTAATCCTTGTACTAGGTTATTCAATCATGAAATGATCATGTTAATGATTTTTATTTTGTTGAACTATTAGTTGAACATTATTTTGAACATTATTTCTTTTCCTCTTTTTAACCAAACTCTTCATATTTATTTTGAAATTAGATTCTTTTTTTCTTCATTTTCTACAAAAAAATTAATATTCCGTTTTCTTTAAGTCATTTTTTATAGTGCCTCATCCCACATTTTTATTATATATTTAAACTTCAATCTTCATTCTTTTATCATAATATAAACTTGAAATTTCATGATACAACATCCCTCGATTATTTTATGAATTTTAAAATTCATTATTGTTCCATTATTTAGTTTTAATTCAATTTTGATCAATTAGGATGATCACATTTTGTAAAACAACCAATCTTACCAGTTTAAAAATCTCATTTGGGAAATAATTAAATTTTCCATCACATTTGTTTCTGGTATTATATATCTTATTTATCATTATTAACTAAAAATAATAACATAAACAAGATGATAATAAATTAACACGCATATGGGAAACTTATAAAACATTAAGGAAAAAAATAAAAATGTAATGATATATTTAATTATGATTCTCTAGGTTTGTTTAAATATTATCCTTGTTAATGTTTTTAATTTGGTTTTCTAAACTAATAATATTTTCAATTCATTCAAAATAGCATGTAAGTAGTTTTCAAATTCCCAAAACATATCCTCGAGTAGTTTCAAACCATGTGAGAAGAAAGGCTTGTTGTTGTGCACTATGTGATAGTTGATTCTATCACAATACACCATTTTCATATTTATTACTCCTAGGTACAATGGTGATATATTCCCATCCCCCTTTAGTATCTCTACAATGATGTAATTATAAGTTACACACTCACTATATAAATCAATAAAATTACCAGACAATTTTTTAACAATTTTTATTATCTATATACTTATTTCTACTTTTATCACCAAATTATTATAGTCCTTATCTCCAAAATAACCAAAACTACCTATAATAACAATTATAGTGTCCCATGCCTTTTAAAAATATTATTTCATGATTATTGACATAAATATCCATTAATATAGATCACAAATGTCACAAACACAAAATATTATAAAGTTATTTTTCATTTAATTTTCATTCATGCTTTGTTTTCGGGGTTTCCCAAGGTTTTATGGAGGAATATGTGAGTTTTCATGAATTGGGCCAAACTGTGAGCCCAATTTTAGATTTAATAATAATTTTTTTTTCTTTTAAAACATTTTCATTTTTTAACATTGTTTACAAATTCAAATTCCGAAATGTCCTCCCATGACATATTAACACCACAATTGAAAATGGGAACCGTTAGAAATCGATAAACATGGTGTATTTTGTTTTTTATTCAATAGATTGGGCATGCCCAGAAGCCCATATCAAGTTTTAAAAATGAATATTATCTATTTAATAACATATTAAATATTAATTATTTTTCGGTGAGTCCAAGTCTAACACAAGTCCATTGCACCCGGCCACATTACCATTCTCATTCCCCCCTCTTTGGAGCTCTTATGAATAGTTATATAGGGAGGAACTTCCTAGGGTTTCTCAAACTACCCAGATTTGAGGAGGTAAGATCATTCCATCAAAACTCATTCAATTATTACTCCTTTTCACCCATTTCCATGAATTTTATTATCATTTTATTGACGTAACAGATGTATAGAGGGTAGGGCTTCGAACCTAAGGGTTATACTTGGGTTTTCTGGGTCATTTATTGCGGTTTTAGGATTGATCTCGGTCCCTCTTGGTGCGGTAGGGGTGCGATTTGATTTTCGCACAAAGGCTTAAAGGTTTTTTTCTAATTTGTTACGTGATTTCACTTTGTATGAAATCATTGTGATATATATACTGTATTTAATATATTTTAATGTTTAACCCATTGATTTGGAGATGCAAAAATTGGTTTTAGTGGTGTTTGTATTGCACGTGAATTTTAATTGCCAATTTCATGTGAAAATTGTGTTTTTTTCATATAAATCTTTTATTGGTTGATTGAGGGCTGACATTTAATTATATAGTTGACCTTATTGAAATTTATTACGTCTGAAAATAATGTTTTAAATGTTATTATACTTTTTTTGTTGTAGTGTAATTGTTTTGGGGTGACGTTTGTTAAGAAAATGGTTTTTGGAGTACCAATTTGGTGTTGAAATGGATGTTATACATGGGTATTCTATGCGATGCTTATTGATATTGTTTTATAACTCATATAATGAGTTTAAATAAATTTTTAGGGTGTTTGGAATTATTTTTTGATAAATATGAGTATGAATATGGTGTTCAAATGGGGTTTTCAAAGAGTTTTGGGTGCAAAACTAGGAAATATTTAGAGAAGTTGTTTTATTGAAAATCAAAGTGTTTTGTTGTGTGGTTTAAATGGAATAAAATGTGTGTAGCTACTATACTGATTGTATGTGACCATTAGTGGTGTTTTATATAAAAATGGATATATGTATCACTCTGAAATTGTTTGAGCACAATGGGGGAAGCCCTTGTACCTAGGTGGGGCGGATGTGTACTAGTACGGCTAATGGACCGGATGGGTTTTGTCCCTGTTTCACCTAGAATTTGGATAAAGAAAACTCTAACTAAACTATGTGGATGATGATTGGGGACCACTAGGATATTAGTATGTTCCCTACTATTTGCTCATGCACAATAACAGATTTCACTATGGTTACTTTACACCGAAGTATGAGGTACATGGGGCATGCGACTATCTAGTGCCTAGGGTTGTTCCCGATTTTGTTGCTCATTGTTTTTGTGGTATTTTCCCATGTATTGGGTTTTTTGGCAGTAATTTACACTAGATAACATGTCTATTTAAATGTGTAAACATTCTGAAAATGTTATCAAGAAAAATGTTTTCAATTGAATGTTGCATTTCTTGGATTTTATCACTGCATTTCCTTGCTTATTAAAACCAATTTCTTTTTCACATTGTATTGCACGCTATTTGGAATATTTGTGTGGTAACCTATTGGTCTTAGTCTCACACCATACTTACACTTCTCAGGTGTAAGTATTCTTTGTTATGTTTGAATCAGGTAAAGGAAATGCTAAGAGTGATGGCGGTTCAGGTTGTTAGTCCCCATCCTTGGGGCAGAGTTGTGGAGACGGCTTGGGGGTGATGACCCCTTGCCATGTGGAGTCCATGGGGATGTTTTTTTTGCTATTTAATTGTGTCTTTGGTCCTTTTGTATCACATTTGAACTTATGTATTCAGTTCTAGATTTTTTAATAAACCTTGTTTGTATGAATTTTGCAGATTCATTTTATAAAATATTTTTGATGTTTTTTGTATACATACTTGGGTAAATCGTTCCCAAACCAAGATAAATGATAACCGAGAACTTGTACCAGCCCATGGGGATAGGGAATGCCCTTCAGGCCTTGTCATGGGCTGGGCTTGATGTCGGTATAGGTAGTGACCATATTCGGTTTGAGACACAATGGTATCAAAGGGTTTTTTTTGGGTTATATTGCAATTTTGGGATGAGTTGGGATAGACAAGAGATAGGACTGTCAGGGCTTAGGGTTTCAGTTGTGAGTAGGTTTCCTGACCCACACCTCTCTTGGAAAACCTTGAGTCACCTGGGGACATTGGAATTTATGGATTGACTTCACTTCTAGGTGAGACGTGTGGGCTGCAGACCACACGTAGACATCAGGCGGAGGTGGAGTGGTTATTTATTTTATTACAGAAATGTGTTTAGATTATTTGTATTTGATATATTCGAATAATATTTTCAGAATTGTGGTATTTATTATTTCTTCCTGACTATTTCATTTTGTATCAACATGACTCCCCGAAAAGCACCCACGTGCCCATGAGAGGAAGCTGGAGAGAGTTCTCCCACACTGATCGATCAGAGGCTAGTTGAGGCTATTGTCTGGGATGTACAAGCTATAGGAAAAAGACTTAATTCTACTCTTATTCCTCCTAGGACATAAGGGATGAGTCCTAGAGAATATAAAACATATTTTTTTTAAAAACAAGCCTTTTACCATCCGGGGTAGCTCATCACCCCATGAGAAAGAGGAATGGCTCGAGAATATCAATAGTATGTTTGAGTTCCTAGAAACAATCTAGGTGATCAGGATGTAGTGTGACTCCTTTTTTTGGAGGGTCCCAGCCCTAAGTGGTAGGAGTCAGTGCTTCGGGATGGGAAGAATGAGCAGATGTGTTGGATTGATTTCAAGGCTGTCTTCAATGAACAATATTTCCTTTAGGTGTTGGCTTATGCTTGGTCCAGAGAGTCCATGGAACTTTTTTAGGGGAATATATCTGTGATGGAGTATGCCGAATGTTTCACTATTTTGGTTTGGTATTCACTACAAATTGTCTCTAATGAGCATGTAAAGGCCCCGAGGTTTGAGAAAGGCTTTCCACCAGAGATATCCTCCCAATTGTTTATGTTTAAGATGAGGACTTATGCTGAGGTTGTTGATCGGGCGTGCATGGTAGAGATTGGTAGGAAATGAAGGATTGGTTTCTATGGTTCATTATCATCAGTGGGACGTGGTAACTCCTCAGAGAAGAAAAAGAAGCGGGGGGATCATGTGATGAAAGGAGGAGGCGGTTCAGGGCACTCTTACATGAAGTTTCTGTATGCGGCTTTTGATGTGAGATAGGTCATGTGCCACCAGTGTGGGAAGACCGGGAACATCTGACTAGAATGTCCACTTCCTCTAGAGACTTGTTACCAGTGTAGAGGAATGGGCCATTTTCAGCATTTCTGTGGTGTGTCATGACCACTTCAGAGTGGGGCTGTGTTCGTGGCTTCAAGAGGAGTGCCATCACAGTCCAAGACGCCGAGGATTTGGGATCTAGATTTGGAAGCCGTGGTGGTAGGTATGGGTCATCTTCTAGACATATCCAATTCATGGCACAACCACAGACTAGAGGTAATCCTCAGGTAGATACTGGACATCTCTAGGTAGTAGATCAGGCACCAGCAGGATCAGAGGTGGGATCGTCGATAGATAGAGGTACCATTCTGATCACATCTTCTATAGATAATTATCTTTTTGATATTGGTGCCTTTATTTCATTTATTTATTCCCTTTTTGTATAAATGGTTAATTTTCCAACTGAGTTTATGCATTTTGTGATGGAGTTGGTTACACTGCTCGGAATGAAGAAGGAGTGGGGTCTCAGGTTCCCGTCGTGTGCACTTTCTGTGTCAGGGGTCGAGATGGAGTGATACCTTATGATCATAGATATGGACCCATTTGATGTCTTTCATGGGATGGAGTGGCTAGTACACTTCCAGGAACATATCAATTGCTACAGGTGGCATGTGAGTTTCACGACACCTGATGGGAGTTGTCAGGTTTTTTCGGGGAGAATGGGATCCTCGGTCAGGTCGTGTAGGACATCCGCTCTGAGAGTTGGGAAGTCTTACCTTCTAGTTATTATCTCTCAGGATAGAGGATGATGTTATTTTACCTCGAGGTTCACTACCTCATGTAGTGAATGTGTTTCCGGAGGTATTCCTGGATGATTTCTCAGGTTTCCCCCTGGAGCGGGATGTTGAGTTTTCGATTGATCTAGTTTGAGGAACACAACCGATATCTCTTCCCTCTTATCGCATGGCTCCCACTGAGCTGAGGGAATTAAAGATACAGTTGGATGACATAGAATCCAAAGTATTCATTCACCTAAGCATCTATCCTTGGGCCGCTCATGTGTTTTTCATGAAAAATGCTGACGGATCCCTCCGGTTGTGCATTGACTACCAGAAGCTGAATAAGGTAAAAATTAAGAACAAATACCCTTTTCCTAGAATAGTTGATTTGGTAAATCAGTTGAAGGGGGAAAATTGGTTCTCCAAAATAGACTTGATTTCAGGTTGTCACCAGCTTAGGGTGAAGGAGTCAGATATCCCTAAGACAGCCTTCCGAAGTAGGTACGACCACTTTGAGTATTTGGTCATGCAATTTAGATTCACCTATGCTCTATCAATCTTTATGGAACTCATGAATAGGGTGTTCTATTATTATCTCTATTCCCTCGTTGTGGTGTTCATGGATGACATTCTTGTATACCCTGTCTCTAAGGAGGAAGAGGAACATCACGTGAGGATCATATTGGGAACTTTGCAAGATCACCAAATATATGAAAAGTTGTCAAAGTGAACTTTTTGGATAAGGGATTTGAAATATTTTGAGCATGTTATCTCCGAGCAGGGGGGTTTCAGTGGACCTCTTGAATATTAGTGCGGTTATGTCATAAGAGTAGCCAATGAATGTGGTTGAGATCAAGATTTTGTTTGTCCTAGCTGGTTATGACAGAAAATTTGTTCTGGATTTCTCTCGGATTTCTTCACCAATGACTACACTCACCCGGAAGGGTAAAGTTTGTATGGGGTCCAGAATTCTAGGCGTTCTTCGAGAAGCTGAAGAGGCGGTTGACTACATCCCCCGTGATGATTTTCCATGAGACCGAGAAGGGGTATGTGGTCTATTGTGATGCTTCAGGAATGGGTCATGGGTGCGTGCTTATATGGGATGATCACACGGTGGCGTATAGCTCTCGCCAACTCTGACAATATGAAAAGTATTACCCGACCCATGACTAGGTGTTGGAAGTGGTGATACATGCTTTGAAGAATTGGCTTCACTACCTCTTCGGGGAGAAGTTTGTGGTCTACTCTGATCGCAAAAGCTTAGCCTATATCTTCTAGTAGAAGGAACTCAACTTGAGGCAGGGTCTCTGGATCAAGTACTTGTAGGGGTTCGTCTTTGACATTTCCTATACCCCATGAGAGGGTAATGTGGTGGCCGATGCTTTGAGGAGAAGAGTTATAGTGCATGATTTGAGGAAGTCCAGAGATGAGTGGAATTTGATGGGGATATTTTCTCATATGCATGTGGAGACCAGGGAACACACTGGAGGGGAATTCTTAGCGAGCATCTAGTTGAATCTATCTCTACTGGAGTTGATTCAACAGGAATAGCACATTTATGATATTTGTCAGTGGTCGAAGTAGTTTATTCATGGTGGGATACATCCTCTGATTGGTCGTCGTCTCCCAATGGCATCTTGTGATTCAAGGGCTGTTCAGTAGTGCTATTATCCTTATGGAAGGTGGTTATGTAGGATAACAACCAGTCTCTGTGGGATATCCATCCAAGTTCCACTAATATGTATTGTGATGTCTGTTGGCAGTTTTGGTGGCCTGGTATGAAATGGAACATAGGGGACTTTGTGTTGAGATACTACACATGCAAGCAGGTGAAAGAAGACCACCAAAGGCCCTCCAGGTTTCTCCAACCACTACCCATTCCTACCTGTAAGTGGGATGAGGCCACTATGGACTTCATGATTGTATTACCTTGTACACCTCTGGGTAAGAATTCCATTTTAGAGGTGATTGATTGTCTGACCAAATAAGCCCACTTAATTCTGATTAAAGATTAAAAAAATTAAACGAGTA
Organism: Viscum album; assembly: GCA_963277665.1. Lineage (NCBI taxonomy): Eukaryota > Viridiplantae > Streptophyta > Magnoliopsida > Santalales > Viscaceae > Viscum > Viscum album. Next base: position 1,519,774,682 of record OY728123.1, on the reverse strand, counting down.
GGGACATTTTTATCGTAAAGAAGTGGTCAGACTCCATGGAATACCATCAGTAGTTGTCTCAGAAAGAGACCCCTGCTTCACTTCTCGATTTTGGGAAGGCCTTCAGAAGACCTTGGGGTCTCAGATTAAGATGATCACGACATACCTCCCTTAGACGAATGGTCAGACAGAGCGGGTTCCATAGATTTTAGAGGACATGCTTCGTGCATGTGTCCTAGAATTTGGAGGTTCTTGGGATAGCCATTTGGGATGGGTTGAGTTTTCTTATAATAACATTAATCAATACTCGATTCGAATGGTCCCTTTTGAGGCGCTCTATGATCGGCCATGTTGGTCCCCCATATGTTGGGCTGAGGTAGGAGAGACTTCACTGTTTTGGGTCGAGCCTTGTGTAGGAGACTTATGAAAAGGTCAAGATGATCAGGTATCACTTAGTGATAGCTCATAGTCTTCATAAATTTATGCTGACTGAAGGCGTCGAGACCTAGAGTTTTCTGTGGGTGACATGGTATTCTTGAAAGTGGCCCCTCATCTGGGCCATCGTCGATTGAGGAAGCAAGGTAAGATGATGTCATTTTATGTTGGGCCCTTTGAGATCATCTAGTGTATTAGAAAAGTGGAATATAGGTTGGATTTACCTTCTCAGTTGACATACATCCATGATTTATTCAATGTCTCCCAATTAAAGAAATACAACTCGGATCCATCACATGTGCTGAGATGGGATGAACTGGAGCTAGAGCCTGACTTCTCTATTATTGAGTGACTGATGAAAATAGTGGACTCACAAGAGAAGGTGCATCTAGGTAATTCCATTCCATTGGTCCGGATTCATTGGCATCATGCTAATGATACACATGAGACATGGGAGAAGAAGTCATAGGTTGAGGAAGAGCTTAGGTTCCTGTTTTCTGATCAAGCATGATGTTGACTTTCAGGGACAAAATGTTTTCTTGGTGGGTATAATTGTCACATAAATGAAATATTTTAAAGTTATTTTTCATATAATTTCCAATAAATATATGTTCTGGGGGTTTCCAAAGGTTTAATGGAGGAATAGGTGAGTTTTCATGAATTTGGCCAAACAGTGAGCCCAATTCCAGATTTAAAAACAAATTTTGATTCTTTTATAAGTCTTTTAATTTTCAGTATTATTAACTCATTCCAATTCATAAATGTCCTATCCTAACATATTAACACCAAAAATTAACTTTTTAACCTTTATAAATCTATAAACATGGTGTATTTTGGTTTTATTTAAGGGATTGGGCCTACCCAGAAGCCCATATTCAGTTTTAAAAATGAATTTTATTTATTTAATAACTTATTCAATATTAAGTATTTTTCAGTGATTCAAATTCTCACATGAGAGGAGTTAACCCAGCCACGCGCCTAGTCTCTTTTACCCCTTGTTGGAGATATTATGCATCATTATTTATGGACAAACATGCTATGTTTTCTCAAATCGACCAGATTTGAGGAGGTAAGTTTTTTCAATCATAAACCTTTCAATTCTTACTCATTTTCTCCCCTTTCAATTCAGTTTCATATCATTTCCTTATGAACCAAATGTCCATAGGGTAGGGTTTTGATCCTATTGTTTAACCTTTTGTTTTCTGGTTCATATCTTCTGGTTTAAGGATTGATCTCAGTCACTCTTGGTGCGATAGTGGTGCGATTTGATTTTCGCACAAAGGATTCAAGGTTTTTACTAATTTGGTAGGTGATTCTACTTTTTATGAAATATTTGTGACATAGCTACTGTGTTTAATATATTATCATGTTTATACAATTGATTTGGTTCTGGAAAAATTGGTTTCAGTGGTTTTTGTTTTGCAAGTGAATTTTAAGTACCAATTTCATGTGAAATTTGTGTTTTTTTCATATAAATATTTAATTGCTTGATTAAGGGCTTCCTTTTATTTATATATTTAACCTTATTGAAAATTTTTTTGTGCTTAAAATTATTTTCTAAATGTTATTATTCTTTAGTTGTTGCTGCGAATTGGTTTTGGGTGACGTTTGTTAAGAAAATGTTTTTGGAGTACCAATTTGGTGTTGAATTGGGTCTTTTACTTAAGTATTCTACGCGATGTTTATTGGGATTGTTTTATAACTCATGTAATGACATTAAAGAAATTTTTAGGGTGTGTATTATTGTTTTTTTATAAATATGAGTATGAATGTCGTGTTCAATTGGGGCTTTCAATGAGTTTTGGGTGCAAAACAAGGAATGATTTGAAGAAGTAGTTTTATTGAATATCAATGTGTTTTGTAGTGGGTTTTAAATGGTATAAAATGATTCTAGCTACAATAATTATTTTATGTGACCATTAGTGGTGTTTTATATGAAAATGGATATTTGTTTCATTTTGAAATTGTTTGAACACAAAGTGGCAAGCCCGGGTACCTAGGTTTGGCGGATGTGTACTAGTACGGCTAGTGGACTAGATGGGGTTTGACCATATTTCACCTAGAATTTGGATAAATACAACTCTAACTAAACAATGTAAATGATGACTAGGTACCAATAGGTTATGTTTATGTTCCCCACTAGTGGATCATGCACGAGGATAGATTTTACTTTCGTTACTTTACACTGAGATATGAGGTACATGGGGCTCGAGACTATCTAGTGCCTAGGGGTGTTCCTGATTTTGTTGATCATTGTGTTTGTGGTATTTTACCATGTATTGGGGTGTTTTTTGCAGTAATTTACATTATCTAACATGTATATTAAAATTTCTGATGATTCTGAAAACATTAGCTTGAAAACTGTTTTCAATTCAAAGTTGCATTTCTTTGATTTTATCATTGCTTTTCCTTGCGTATTAAGACTGATTGCTTTTTCACATTGTATTGCATGATCATTGGAACCATTGGGTGGTATCCTATTAGTGTTAGGATAAAACCCTATATACACCCCTTGGAATTAAGTCGACTTGGTTATGTTTGACTCGGGTAAAGAAAAAGCTATGGGTGATGGCGGTTCAGCGTGTTAGTCCCCATCCTTAGGGGCAGAGTTGTGGAGACGACTTGGGGGTGATGACCCCATTCCATGTAAATTCCATGGGTATATTTTGTTTCTGTTTAATTGTGTCTTTGGTCCTATTGAATTGTATATGAACTTAAGTATTCAGTTCTGGATTTTTGTATAAACCTTGTCGGTATGAATTTTTCAGATTCATTTTATCAAATATTTTTTATGTTTTTTTGTATACATATTCGGGTAAATCCTTCCCAAACCAAGATAAATGGTACTAGAGAACTTATGCAAAACCATGGAGATAGGGAACTCCCTTATAGCCTTTCCATAGGCTGGGGTTGGTGTCAGTATTGGTGGTGACCACATTCGGTTCGTGACAATGGATCTAAAATTCCCAGTGTCTCTTGAATACTTGACTCATAAGAAAAATAAAAAAATATTTATTTTAATTTACATAATGATATTATAAGTTCCATTGTCCCCTAAAACTATATAGTTTACCCTAAGGATTACATAAATTAAAGGGGTGTGATAAAAATAAAAATACAGAGTAATATTTATAAGGAAGAATAACATGTGACTAAAAAGGTATAACATGATATAATAAAATATGATAATCAATACTAATAACTTTTTATCACAACATAAACACCATGGTATCATATGATCATAGAAACATAGGAAATTTTGAATCATCCCTAAATGTGACATAAACATGAAACAAGGCTAAGTCTTTATAAAATATCACATGGTGGACAACGTCGCATAAAAAATTACAATTACTGTATAAACCTATAAATGACATATCATGAGAATGAATTATTTTTATTTTCATTGGAAAAATATCTGGATTCACCCATCAAAACATGTTCATGATTTATGTTTTATACAAGAAGTAAAAAATCACAAAGTATAAACCTAAGAGTTACCTATTCAACGAAAATGAGTTGTATAATCTTTTCAAATATAATAATAAATTGAAATGGAATTCAAATGGAATTAGAGGGATGAAAATAAGGTTTTAATTTCATTATAAAGTTATGGGATAAAAACATAGTTATATATGCTATATACATATATAGAAAACTTATAAGGACTCACTAACATTAAATAAACTGTGTTACAGAGAGAATGATCATAACCAATCAAATGGTTGGTTAAGAAATATATCTTTCTTAAAATATAAAACATAATAAAATATAAATTAATTAATATTAATTTTATTAAATGATATATACTTTTAAATATAAAATAAAATAAATAGGTAGTCATTAAGACGGTAAATTCCATTCATTCTGAGTATGTTCATGAAAATATTTCATTGATATTTTAGAAAGAAAAGTCAAAAGTGAAGCCCAATAAGAAAAAACAAAGATTTCTTTTAACCTATTATTAAATGGAAAATATTGGTAAAATATATTTAATAAATCATTGTAGAATATTAAAAACATTCTTATTTATTAAATAAAATTTTTATATGGAATAGAATGGATTATTGATTTAAGTGATAAATTATATTGGATTTTCAGAAAATTTGTTTCTCAGTCATTTAATGCACAAAAGAGAGGTAAAATGGTACTATTATGTTAAAATACAACGAACAAACAATAAATAATAAAATCACATTTTTCTAATGGTCCATGATTAAATAATTTTATTTTAATTGGAATTCAAGTATAAACCATCTTGATTGAAATATGATGGAACTGTAACACTTACTACCATTGTAGAAATTTAATCTTAATCTCCAAGAATGTTGTACTTGAATTATAACATAAGAAATCATGAAGTATATGGATTCATGATACACTAATAAAGCCTTCTAGAATCTAGGCTTATGGACATTTTTTAAAAATAAATGAAAATGTCAAGGGGTGACAGACTTGGTCAAACAAAAGTACATTCCCTCATCTGACAAAAAAGGTTACAGATCATAATCAGAAATTTCATTCCCACAGTTAGAATCATTGGTAGTTTACCACTAAGTTTGATAATTACTCTGATTGAAGATCTTAAGAATGTCACGATTGAACATTTCTTAACAAAATAGAAGTAGATAAGTTGGACATAGTGCAATGATTGTTAATATAGTCCTTTCACGGACTTCACTTTTGGGGATCATGAATGAAGTCCATAATATCATATTTTTTCTATTTTGTAGATAAGATTTCATCCTTAAAAGAGGCATGGACACCTTTATTCGTAGCCATCAGGGTGGTGCAGTCACCCCTCTATTCCATCTCAAAGACATCACCCCACTTCTCAGAGATCCTAGAGAAATGAAAAATATTATAAATATTTTGTGGGAAATAAACATATTGAGAGGTCCCAATGTTATCACCCAATTCAAGTGTATCATCGTGATGCAAACTTGCACCATGAAAATCATCTGGAGGGTGAGTACAAATAAGCCACCCATAAATAGCTGCAGTTTCTCCAATATCAATATGAGTGGTGGAACAATCAACATTGGATGTAACCTCCTCAGAAGATGTAACCTGAGTATTTGAGGTACCACTATTGGCTCTTATCAGGGAATTATAAAATAATAGTCCTTTTCCTTTAATATTGGGAACTTGATCATCATTGTTATATGCAAACATATAAACCTTAGAAGTAGATGGAATTTTTAGAACATATCTATAATGATAAATATGCTTTGATATAGATATATTCTTCCTATTTGGTTTCATTATCTAGATATTATATTGATGGCCTTTCATCACACATCTCTTGCGAGAGATCTTCCTCCAACACGCCTCTAGAGAATGACCAATATCGATGTATTCATTAAATAGAATAGGATTTATTTATTACTCAACGTAAATTTGGATATTATCAGTGGAAGTGGAAAGATGTACCTTACCAATCTGGTTGGTGCTACGATAATTCTCCACCCACATTATGGAAAAGTGTCTAAACTGAACAACTTGAGTTTCATTATCAAGGCTTATAGGATTCGCAATTTCCAATTCAATGTCATGGAAATTTTTTGAATTCTAATGTACACATTTTAGACCATAAAAATGTTCCTAAACCTGAGTAAAATAATTACTCGCACAAGAAGCATTGAAATAAATGCAACATTCATGAAGGTGAGGCCATCCATGCCATAGAGAGATAGATTTGATGCTCTATTCTTGAATTTTTAATGAATTAAAAGGAATGATGACATTAAAAAAACCCTACCAAGAGATAATCATTTCCAATTAGAAGAGAACTAGAAAAAAGTGATCAACTGGAAAAAATCATCAAATCATTAGGACTTCTTACCTAGTGGTAGAACAAGACTCAAAAGCGGGGAGATCATCAAAATGGAAATTATCTCATAAAACGCATCAGGGTTATCCCAAACATAGCTTGATGACCCCATTTAGAAAATTTTAATGGAACATGAGTCAATGATGGATGGAAAGGGGGGAACTAGGTTTGATCATTCCATCCCAAACAGACTACAATTCAGAAACAACACATTTGAACATTCATTTGGGAGCTTTGAAACATCATTCTAGTTCATCTTTTGTGGATCAAGTCTGGTAGATATCATGAAAAAGACAACAAAATTATTCGGCACAATCCACATATCGGACCTAAAAGAATCAGTATCCTGCATGCCTCCAACTTAATGAGGAAAAGTCTGAGCATTACATGAAGCCTTAGATCATGGATCACAAATAGAAAAACTAGAATATTTCATTGAAGAAACCCACAGACCTGGCCTCAAACAATTAGTGATTCTCTGAGCATCACAAACAGTCGGTTTGGACACCATGGAATCATTATGAATGACCAACTCTGCTGGAAGCACAATACCACTATAGGCACCACAATCCTTCATTATAGTTTTAATATCTTATTCATAAACAATTTAATTAATTTAAATAAATTTCATTTTTAGATACACAATTTTTTATGTCTACATCAGATGTTTTGATGTAGTTTTTCTCAAAAATTAAAAAGAGCAGTGGTGTGTTACACAAGGTTAAAGTGTTTGGTATTCTATAATATAAACAATAATAATCATTGTATAATTAAAAATTTTATAAAAAAATATTTAAAAAAATAAATCATGAAATAGGATTCTGAAAAATGATGTATGTTACAATCATGGAGACTTTATGCAGTATGTACGCATCAGTAACACTTTCATTTTACAAAAATTATTGGTAATGAAGGTAAGTGATATTTTATCTTCATAGTCTAATATTAATAAAATAAATATAATATTATTTATGTAAATTAACATATTTATAACATCCATGTAATGTTGTAATAATAAATGAATCACATCACTTCATAAGGTGGTGTTTCCCCAAACACACAAACAAAATTATTATTTTTCAATTGATACAATGTAATGAAATTAAATGATATATTTATTTTATAGAAAGATTAATATTTCGTGATTGTAATATATAAACATTAAATATTTCATTATAAAATTTCGTGAGAGGAAATTATAGAAAATGAATTATATCTGTTCCTGGGGAAGTAGTACGATTGCACATGATGGATGGTTTTTGATTCCCATTTGATAGAAAGAAATACTGAGGTAGATTATACCATTGTAATAATAGAATATTTTTATATTGGATATAATGATGTTATTATAACATCATTATTGAGTCGGATTTGATGGATGTGGAGGATTAAATAAAATATTGATTCTCAATTAAGGTCTATACTACTTCTTCAGACCACCTCTTTAGGTTAATACTAAAATCCTTACATAGAGTGTTTTACAATCATTAAAAGGCTTATCATATGTTTTTTGGTTTTTAAAGAAGTGAAATAATCAAGACATGGATTAACCAAATAGATTTTCAATTTTTTAGTGAAAAGGGGAGGAGACAATCCATTTATAAAAAGGGGAGATGTGACACAATGATTTTTTAATGTAATGTTTATACCCAGATTTTGCACATTTTGAATGGATAAAAATATATTATCATAAAAACTAAGCACGCATCAGGTTGTTATTTGGCTATTAAATCGTAAATGGACATGTTTTAGGTCATTTTAACAATTATTATTTTAGTTTAACCCCATGTAAACATATTTTCACCATAACATTTATAATTAATTTTTTCAATTTTCACTATTCATTATGAAAAAAGGATATAAAAAATATTATCTAATATTTATTTATTATGATTAATAAAAATATTAATTAATTTTAACAAATTCAATTCCTATAAGTGGCATAATTTATATTAAAAATAAAATTTCCAGTGTGGCGAAAAAATGGTTATGAAAGGAAAACATTTTCTTATATGTATAATTTTTTTATATCAAAACACAACTTAGATTTGATTAAAATGATGTAAACTAAATTAATAAAAATATAAATAAACTATCATTATAAACATACCAATTTAATACAAGATTTTACATTATGAATCTTCTAAATTAATATATAGTTTTCAATAAAAATCATTTTTTCACTATTTGATGAAAATTTAATTTTTATGGAAAAAATATAACATATAATTTTTATTTTTATTTATAAAATCATATTAATTTTTTATATAATATTTATACAAGTTACAATAATTAAATATAAAATCCCTATAAAGTGATATAATATTTATTTTTAATGTAAACATATTTTTAAGACTAAATTTCCATTAAAAATTCAGTTCTTCTTTCTAAGATTTTAAAATTTTTAAAAAATATTTATATATAATTCATAATTTATATAATCATATTTATACCCAAAAATTTATTAACAAGGTTATAAAAATATTTTTTAAATAATAATATTTTTTTAATATCTTATTGTTCATTTAGTCTTAGTGTTTGATGTTGTATACACTATTGAATATGGTTTTTTTAATCTTTGGGTGTTACATACTAAGTTAATAGCCATAAAATTGCATTAAATGGTCATTGAAGTTCATGAAGGTAATAATTATAAATATTACACTTTAGATTAACTAATTGGTTCTTTACAATAGAATAAACATAAATTGAAATATTTTATCAATGATGAGTCTATATAGAAGAAATATATTACTTGTAAATAAAATTTTATTAAATCCACTAACACATATGAACCTGAGTTCATGAAAAGAGGTACGAAGTTGGATTGTTTTAAAAATAATCTTTAAAAATTTAGAAAAAAAATGAGGCATGATACAATTTGAATGAATGGAAAAAATTATTAAAATAAAGGTAATACTATAAATAATAATTATGTTTCATAAAAAAACTATTATTAATGTAGGATGAAATGATTTATTAGGAATTATTATACCAAAATCAATCATAAAAATAAATAATTTAAAAAATGGGAAAATTAAAGGAATATATGTTTTGGAGTATGATATGATTTAGATAAATTAGAATAAAAAACTAACATAGAAGGTGAACAAGAGACATAGAATCTTGCATTTGTAGACATATATTGTATGGTACCTAGATCAATCATTACATAATTAATAACATTCACTAATAGAGATCATAATAGAATAATCAGAGATAAAAGGGTAACTAATTATGATTCTAGTTTCTATTCTTAATCTATGAATTAAAATCTCAAACAATTGTTTAAATAGATTGAGTAATTACATAATGACAGTATAATGGTTATTTAAAAATATACGAAATCATATTAAATAAAATAAATTGTCCAATAAATTGAGAATAAATAAAATATTAAAATAAAATTACATGAGCTTTCCAAAATTTGGAATATAGAAATAATTATGAATCTAATATATTAAAATTAATAGAGGAAAAATATAGACTTAATTACTTTCTAAATGTTAGAGATAATGATCATAGAATAAAAAATATGTCAGTTATGTATGAATATACTGAGGTTGGGAAATATTTTAAGAATATCATGAAATAAAATAAAAAATGAGAAATATTTCTTTTTGTATTACTAAAATAAATATATATTAATTTAATATCCATTTATAAATATAATATGAACATGAAAATGGTTATTTTTAATTCATAAATATTTATATATATATATCGGTTTAAATAATAGTAAAGAATGCTGGAATTATTTTTGGGAAAGGTATAATCTCATTTCTCAAAAATAATGTATGCTGAAATGATTTATACGATAAAGAAAAACATTATAAATAATTCATTTTCTTATAATATCATTTCACCAATGAGGAATATGACTAATTTTTTTAAAATATGAAAAAAATTATTTCTAGTGTAACACAATTTAATTGTAGAATTAAAGTACATTATTCAACTGAATTTTCTTTGTGATTTAATTAATCATTTGACACACACCAAAACATTTTTTTTCAATGTTGTCTTTTCTAAACATCCCTAAAATATATGTTTTAAATTTATTTTCTTTCAAAATTATATTCTTCAAATCTAATTGATCCCAAAATAGAAAGGGAGCCAAAAAATAATATTTGACAAAAAATTCATAATGTTGTTTTCTTAGTGTTTTTTAAATGATTTTGTTTATTGAAAAATCCAGTTAACCACGTTATAGTTTGGTTGGTGTGGCTGAAGTATATGTTTTGAAGTTGGTGAAGTTTCCATATTCTTGAAAAAAATTGGGCCTCAAAATTTGGATTTGTTTTATGTTAATGAATGAATTTATGCATACCATTTTTGGTGAAGAGAAAATAATATATAAGATTTTTTTGACCACAATATAGGGAATTCATAGAACATAATGTGACACTATGAAACCCAAATTGTAATTCTATGAGGGAATTTATATTTTTTTGATAAAGGCAGTGGTTTAAGGCTACCAAAAACGTTCATGCGCTATGATAACCATATAAAATGATAAATTATCAGAGAGATTATTGTTTGTGGAGTAATTTTTGTAAATTATGTTCACCACAAAGGTATCTTCATTTTATGGAGGAAGGAAATGATTTAAGGGATTATTCAAAAGAATAAATGGGCTCTGTGAACCACAAATCGAGTAAAGTACATTGTGGTATCTAATATTCAAAGGAGTTGATGGTAATTTTTATCAGGGGATCTTATGGGATTTCATTTCCAATATAATGTTCACTAATCACATCATTAGAAAGAGTGATTATTATCATAGGGATTTTTCACTGGAATAATTTTGAAATTTCTAAATTATTTCATGAAGGATGCATTTTGAGTAGGATGTAATTATTAAAAGAAGGATTTTTGAAGTATTCTTTGATGGTGAGTTTATGTAAGAGGTAGTTCGCGAAAAAATATTATAGAAGGTGATTATATGGTACTGTAGCTTACAAAGGAAAATGTTTCAAGAATAATCCACCTTTCATAGAGATAAGATATAATCTGAAGAATGGTGATCCACTAATCACTCATTCCACACAGTGTAAGGCCTTTCGGGAAGTGATTATTGTAGTTCGTGATGGGACAAAAAACAATTCATGAAATCCATTTACACAAACTATAAGTATATAGAAATGTGTATTTCACCTAGGAGGTGAAACAATGAATTCATAGAACACTCAAATGTGTCTCCACCCATTCTATGGTATTCCTAAAAACACAATATTCATATAAAGAAGCATTTAAGAAACTTTAGTTGAGAGGGTAGTGAAATTTTAAACCGAGATAGGTGGTATACTAATAGAAACAGTTATTCTTCCTTGAACCTTTTATTGACAGTGGAATTTATTTTATTTGGTACATAAGCACATTGTTGTTTATTCTCTTTAATAATAGCTCACTGGGGGTGAACCAATTAAAATTGTTATGTCATGTGGATGTTTTAATTTTCATAATATTATCAACAATAGGAAAGAATGAGAAGAGTGTTTTTTACAAACAAAAAATATACAAAGAAATATTTTTTTAATCTATAATACCTTGATTCATCCCAGATTTTTTAACAAACATGGATTAATAATTGGTAACATAGGTAAAGCTTGATGGTCAGCGGTTCTCTATCAACAGAGGAAATGGAGTTTGTTTATTACAAATGGATTCCAATCATCTATGGAAGACATTTTATCAAAGTAATAATCACATGTAACACTTCATTAGTTCATTGGTTATGATTATATTTACAACCCAAATATATTTTGTTTACACATGTATGTAAAATGATGATTTACCAAAAGCAGGATAGAGTGAAATGGATGTAGATTCCAAAGGAACCACATGCTTATATGGAGACTTATACAATGCAATCTACATTAAGGTTATGTCATGTAATTCATCAAATGCTATGTGGGAAACACATTTAAATATATTTGAAGTCTTAATTCTAAAAATGAATGATACATTGATAAAGTCATTAGATATAAGGTCAATATCGATGAATATACTATAATTGAATATATTCAGTCTAAAACAGTAAATGAGTGTGTAAAACTCATTAAACAGGGTTATAGGGAGGATTTCAAACTACAAGAAATGTAAAAATGCTTGATAAACGCTTGACTCTAGTAAAAAAGGATTCAAAAGAAGATAATTTAATGTACTACTATAATATCTAGTGAAACGGAAAATGGAATGACAGGAATGGAAATTTTTATGTCAGAAAAATAAAGATAGTATAGAGTAGGATCACAAATAAAAAGTTATAATGGTTGATGTTATACCACAACATCCTTTTTTGAGAATTAATACTGATTTGAGTATGAATCACAACCATAAAATTTATATAACTTAGGGGAAAACCATATGTGTAGTAGTGAAAAAATTTAATTCACTCCAAATTAGATGTTATTTATGTTGAATGTTGTGACAATCAAAAAATGTATTTTCATATACAATAGGAATATAATAAAATAAGAGAAAAAATGTATCCAAATAGAGCACAATTTTCCAGGATATCATTTAATTTTAATGGTTTCTAGTGTAGTGGATTTGGACCCATGTCTATATATTGTGAATCATCTAAACTAGGGAATGTTCCAAAATAGACTATAATTTTTCATATGAAACTACTCAAAGAATATTTATATGAGCTAAAATGGTAAATCAATTTTCAGCCTTGGATGATGAAATTGGAACATCATACTATGAAGAAGATCAATAATATCAATCAATTAATTGGGTTAAAATGAAAAGATATGTGTAGGAATTGGTTGTAGAGATTTCATTTAAAGAATCTAAATACGTTGGAATGTGGATCACTGAGTGTGGATTCACCACTCATATTTTATTAAATAATTATATGGCAACATGCTTCAGGTATGAAATGGATGGTATGATAAGATTTTTTAATGATAAGGCCTAAATATTATTTGCTCGAGAAAATCCATGACTGGGGGTAGATACATGAGACATGATGGTGTCTTGGTTATTGAAGGTCCCATTCAAATATTTCTATGTTCAAGTAAATTTAATGACATAAGACAATAAAACGCATTTTCATAGAAATTATGTATCCCCATGGAAAAATAATGTGTAGTTGTTTTGAATGGAAAGAACATGAAGGGGAATCTCTAGGTTTTGAGTAGAGAATAAGATATGTTCTTTATGAATAAGGATAAAGAGAATATGTTATGGAATAAAAAAATATTAATATGACCCAAATATCTTTATAAGATTTAGATTAATTTTATTCAGCTTGATTTACCCCATTGTTATCACATGATCATGCCCATACATGTGATTCATTTAAATAAGGGATGATCATTCAAATGATATATAAGGAAAAATAGAAATGATTAAAAACTTCTTATGTTGGGGAATATTGATGTGTGTGTACATATATCACCAATATCTTTTTATGGGAGTATGTATTATGTTATCTTCATAGATTATTTCAGTATAATGGGATGGTCTTCAATCATCATCGATAAGTCTGAAGTGTTTAGTTGCATAACATGTTACCAAAGGGAAGTTGAAAATATTCTAGGTCTAAAAAATGCAGATGGTCCAAAAATATATTTTAAATTATTTCACAAATAAGAATGTAAATAATTATCTCATGAATCATCAGATAAGGTATAAATTTTTAGCAATAAGAACTCTACATCAAAATAGTGTAGTCTAGAAAAGAAAGAAATTTATCACCAAAATAGGTAGAATAATTCTCATTGAGAAATACTTTCTAGATATATATTGGAAAGAACTAGTGATTAAATTAGTCTACACCTACAATAATTCGTTCTTAAGTTCAAAGGAAAAGAATAATACATATGAGATGTGTTATAGAATGAAGATAGTGTTGAAGTACTTTAAAGTCTATTGAATTAAGTGTTTCATTCCCAATAAGTTGAAACACATGATGTTTTAGCACCATAGATACAAAGAATTTTTTTTTGGATATTCAAGAAAAATAAATGAATTTAAATGTTTAAATATGATTTTGGGAAAATATAGAGAATGTAATGTTGTTAATGTGATAGAAAACTAAATGATTCTTTATCAAATACATAAATAGTTTTTTGAGGATAGTGATGAATAATTAATTTTCTTATGAGGAGTTCTACTACATGAGGTAGAATTATAAAAATATTTAGATAAAGAAATGGATAAACATAAACATCTACTTTAACAAAAAAAAATAAGCATCGTGTTGTAATTGATAGAAAATATAAAATTGTAGATCATAAAACATTAGTGCAGACATGTATAATTAATGCACTATAGTATGAATATTTCATATCACAAGTGCATCAATATGTTTTAAAGAATGATTAATATATGGTATTTGCATACAATAAATGAATAATGAACATGAACAAAAATAAAATAATCATACATGAGAGATAATTTCGATGAAGAAAGATTATAATATCACAATGAAAAAATTCATATTCTAGAAAAATGGGGTTCTTTATGTATAATTTTATATCGAGTATTTAGATGGTTCTATTATTAATAAATATGGTAACACTATTGTTTCTCAATTCATGTCACTATATGTGTTGAGAAAATCGCCTAGAGCATAGTATTAATGGCTTAATTAATTTTTTTTTTAAAATCACATTTTCAGTGTGGTGACGTTAATTGAAAAATATATATATCAGAAATGATAGTAATAAATGGATGGTGGTGCTTTTGATTGTCACTAACATAATATTTGGTTGATCCAAGGAAGCGAAGTGCAAAAAAACCTTAGAATTTAAGAAAAGTAAACACATAACGTCAATGATAGGGGAACTGATTTTTTCCCTTGTTATAAAAGTGATAAAAGGAAGGGATGAAACATTTATTTACAAATCCAAAAATTCCATGTTAGTTATTATAATATTTTTAATGGATAATTACAAGGAGATGAAAAATCTGGTGGCTACCCAAATGAAACAATAATGATATGAATAAGGAAAAGTGGTTAATGTAACATAATATAGGAATATCATTAGTAGTCTATTGTATTTAATAGTGAAATCCCTCGATATTGTTTTTACTCATTCCAAGTATCATGGTATAAAATTAATTCATTGTTATTCTACATACATTATGTAAAAATAATACTTTTATATATCAATGGAATATAGGATTTTGGTTTTTTATACAATGAAAAAACATAACAAGTGTTCATAGGACATATAGATGCATATTAGAAATGATCGGAAGATGATAAAAAATCGAACTCATGTGGTTAATTATATTTTATTTTATTATGTATTTATTGTCATAGGAAGAAACAAGTTTTCATTTCTATGATCACTAAAGAAGATTAATATATTATGTTTACTCAAGTTTTCATGCAGTTATTGTGAATGAAGAAACAATTTGATGATATGGGATTTTATGTTAATCCTGTGATTGTAATCCATTGGGATAATTAAAATGCCATAAATCATTGAAAAAATCCAGTCCATCACTCAAGAAGGAATAAAAATAAAGTGAAGTACCATTTTTAATTGATAAAGTTAATGATGGGTTAATAATATTGGGGTATGTTTTTATAGATCTACAGGTAGCAGACATTATAATTAAGTCTTTATATAAAGATGAATTTGTGTGTAATTGACATGATCTTGGAGTTCATTGGACTCCCCACACTTAGAAAAATATAGACGTGTGACCCCCTCTCCAAAAGGTATAGTGTATTTCTATACTATATGTTCATATGTTATTTACAATTTTTCATCAAAAATGGAGTGACATTTAGGTTAATTGAAAAAGTGGGATAAAATATCTTGATCATGATAGGAAAGAAGTTGGTAGTGGGAGAAACGAAATAAGAGGAGATTTAAATATGATGATGGATATGTGCTACATTGAAGGAATATAAATTGACAAAGAAGTTTTTGATTATATTTTTTTAATATATTTATAATGATTGGATTATTCTAGAGCTCTATATGTAGTGTTACAATTAGTCTCAATAAAGGTCCATAACGTGGTATTAATAATAATGAAATTCAGTAACGAGTTTTTTTTTTAAAATATTGTTTCTCATGCCGAGCATTTATTATATAGTATTATAGTCTGTGTTGATTAAATAATTGATAACTATCTTGTGTCACAAAGTACGAGTGATGGATTGCAGACGTTAGTGTATGAAATTTTTTCATAAACACAAAAGGGGTGACTGTTGGGAAATTCCCTCAAGTTTTCCTCTTAGTGTTTTTTGAATGATTTAGTTTTTTTTGAAAAAATCGGTGGACCACATTATAGTTTTATTGGTGTTACTGAAGAAGGGTTTTTTAAGTTGGCGATGTTTTTTAGGGTTTAAAATTTTTGGGCCACACTATTAGGATTTTTCTATTGGAAAAGGAAGGATTTCTACACATCATTTATTGTAAACTCAAAAACTTCTAAAGGATTTCACGGACCATAATGCATGGAGTTTTTAGATCACAATGTTATGTTATGAGAACCAAAAATGAATTATATGAATAAGTTACTCATTGGTGAAAAAATATATGCAATTAAAGAGGCCTATAAGGGTCATGCATTATGTGAACCTTGTAGAAGGATCGGTTTTTTATGAGATAGTAATTTGTGGAGGGATGCGAGTAAATTATGTCTACCTCAATGGGGTCATCATTAGCTGCGGAAATAGGGTAATTTAATGGACACTATAAAGGAATAAATTGGATATTTTACAACACAACTAGTATTGTAACTAGTGTTATGTATGCTATAATTTTGTTAATGGTAATTGTGATTATTGGGTTTTTTGGGATATCCTTTCCTATATAAAGGAACCTAATTATATTATAAGAACTAGTGAATTTTATGAGACATTATTTTCAAGGGAATGATTCAGAAAAGTCCAAATTGGTTTATGAAGGAGGTATCTTCGAAAGGAATTGATTATTGAAATAGTGGGTTCCTGAATTATTTCATGTAGGTTGGTTTGTGAAAGAGGTAGTTTACAAAGACAATTTTGAGAAGGGGTTTTCTGGTGTACTATAGTATATAACGAAAAAATGGGTAGAAAAAATAAACCACCCACTGAGTAAAAGAATAATTTGACGTCAAATAAATCATTAAATCACTCATGCCACGCGGTGCATGTATGTTCATAATGTGATTGAGGAAGTCAACTAAGAGACTAAAAATAGTTTTGGAAATCAAATTCATACTCCACTATTTTGGAAAAGAGGATTTCACCTATTATTTGAAAATAGGTCTTCATTGGACACTCATATATATGTGAAATAATTATAAGTTGATTAATAAAAACATAATATTCCTTTGAAGAAGCACTGAGCACAATTTTTTGGGGAGGTAAGTGTGCTTTTAAATTGTGATTGTTTATAAACTAGCTGGGATAGTGAGTCTTTTATTAACATTGTATTGGTAGTAAGATTTAGTTGATTCGGTACGTAAGAACATTTCCTTTATATTACCCTCGGATGTTGCCTATTTAGGATGATGAAAATAAAATTGTTGTTTCGTGTTCATATTTTAATTATCATACTATTCTCTATTATGGTAATGAGATAGAAGAGTGTTTTATTAATGATGAAACAATATCCAAAGTTAAAATTTCTTTAATCTGTCATACCCTAATTCACCCCCCTCTCAGGTATTTATCTTAGTTGGACTAACATTATAAAAGATTGATTAATTTTGGTAAACATTTGTTAGATGTGTAGAAGATTCATGGATTCTAGAGGTTATTATTCCATACACATGACACATTATATTTCAATCTTTACAATTTTTAATTCATCAGGTAGAGCCTTTGATAGAGTTGATAGAACTCTAATGTTCATATTAAAGGGATTATATAAGTGGTATTTTCTAATACCATAATTATATAAAAGTATAATTTTTAGATTGTTGAAAACTCTATTTAATAATTATACCATAGCTACGTGATCATTTATTAAATAAAATATTTGAAAATGGTAATCCTATAGTTTTGACAATGAAATTTGTTTTATTTTTAGGAAATAGAAAAAATAATGAGTAGACAGATGATTTTATTGATATAACTCAGTATAATATTAAATGATTAAATTTCATAAAAGAAGTTGAATTTTTGTTTTTATAAATGGAAATATGGACATGAAAACATCATACTTTTATACATGTTCTAAAATCAGGAACAATTCATCAATTTCCATATTTCATTATAGGTATGTATTTTCACTCTAATTCATGTTCAATGGGTGAATAACCTAAATAAATATTTATATAAATTAATGATGCTAGTACATATAGATGTATTGAATTTATATATCATCACTTATTTGATATTATAAAATATTCTATTTTAGGTGGACATAATAATATATTGAAATATTTTATAATTATAACATATTCAGTTTGATTTATTTCTTATCCCATAAAAAAATTATTCAAATTGTTTTTTAAAAATTATTTAAAATATCATCAATCATTAAATCATCCTCATTAGATGAAGTGTAGGTGGAGCATTTTTTAACTATAATTATATATATTTTGAAAATCCAATGTATAAATCTGTTGTATAACCTTTAATAGGCTAGAAAACAAAATATTGTTGTTGAGGAAAATAATTAATCTATTCATCAAATGGATTTATGAATTCAAATTGAGTTTAATTTTTATTTGATATATGTTAGATGATTCTATTAATATAGGTTTGAATGTTATCAATGCAGTTCATTTAAAAAAATTAAATACAATAACAAATGAATTTATTAAATGGTTTAAATAAAAAATATATATTTTAGAGTGTTTGGATATAATGTTTAATTAAATAAAAATGAAAATTTCAAAAATACTAATTCCAAATTTGTAGAAGGGGAATTATTAGGTTATTCATATACAAGTAATGAATAAATATTTTTCAACACGATGAAATTATGTGTAAAAGTGTGTATGCATGATAAAATTTCTTGAAATAACAATAACAGATAGATTTTTATTAAATATTAATTTTGAACAATTCATGGTATTCGGTTTTTATGAAGATAATTAGAAATAAGATGATAATACATCAGTTTAAATGAAAAATATATTCCCAAAACGATCTTAATTTTGGGAAAACACATAAATATCAACCTGTAAAAAATGAATTGCAAATGTTAAATTTTGAATAAAAAGAAGAAAATTTGTTTTCAATTATTGTGTAAATTCATCATTTGATGCCAACATTATTTTATTTAATATTAATGATACTATAAATGATTAAAAATATACTAATTATATGCATTAATAATAAAATAAATCTAAAAAAATATGGAATTTTTTTGAATTAGAAAATTTTAATCAAATTATATAAACTAAGGTAACTTTTCATAACAATCGTTATGAAGATAGATATTTAATTTTAAAAAATGGAATTTCTCATTGTTATTACTCGCATGATGGAATTGAATTTGATTAATATTTATAATTTTTTTGACGATAGAGGATATGAAATGTTTAATAGAAATTTCATTCTTCCAAAATAAATAATTATATCAAATGGTTGAAAGAGTAAAATTTTCAATGCAATAATTTTAGAAGATTTATTTTTTAATCAAACCATGAGATATGAAATTTAAAAATTTCATAAATATTATTTGAAAATTAATAAATCATTATATATCCTTAAGGTAGATCTTATAGCATTGTATGGTAGACTAAGTCAACATTTATAACAACATGATTTTATAAGGTAATTTTTGGTGAGAAATTGTTTATACAAATGTTTCAATTAATTTCTAAATTATACAAATATGTGATGATGATATAAAATTTTGTTTAACAGGTTATTTAAATTGTTATGAATTTTATAAATAAATGACTTGTGATTTTGATATAAGCATAATGGGAGATTTGAAATTTCTTATCCATTTGAAAATTAATAAAAGTTAAGTTTGAATTTTATATTATTGATTTAGGTATGACAAATTACTCCATATAATTGTTATCCTTTATTAATTCACATATTTTAATACAAAAATTATTACAAATTAGAATTAGAATTTAGAACAATGCAGAATATTTACAAATGTTAAACTATAATGACTAGTTATATGAAACAGATATTATTTTACTAAATCTAGAATGGATATAATATTTCATGTTTTCTTCTATTATATAATTTAATCAATTCCTATGGAAATTTATCCAAATTATATTACGATTAATATTATAAATATCTAAGGAACCATTTATACTGGTTTTTTTATTCATCCCATAATTTTTTTTATTTATTATCATATTCTAGATCTCATTTTGGAGGATGTATACTGAAAAATCCCAACATGTATATGTCATTTATTAGTACGAATTTTAATTTCATGACGTTATATGTGAAAACTGTCAGTTTCATTATCATTAAATGAGGATGAGTATGTATTTTTGGATAGTTTTTCTCTCAATGTATTTTTATTAAACAAATTACTTTTGTTTTAAATATTTGTTTGGATAATATTCTAGAATTTGTTGTGTTAATAAGGTTTATTTATGTCTTTTCCATTCCTTCATGTTTGGGGAGATTGTTGACACAATAAGGTTTCTTTATGAATTTACCAATCCTCATGTTTTGAAAATAAAAAACACTTTATCTCAAGGGAAATTTAATTTTACCATGTGTTTTACTTCCTTAGGGAAAATTTTCCTTCCCCAAGAAAATTTATCCTTACCATGTTTTTCATTGTTCATTATCTTCTCTTAGTGTAAAATTCGGTTTCATATCTAAAACCTCATAATCATATAATACTTAGATAAAGAGAATATTGTTTTTTGGATCCAAATTCATGTTCTGAGTTCTCTGAATTCAGACTCCAAACTCTTCTATGTTCTGACTCCGAGTTCTATGAATTCAAACACTGAACATTGTAAGTTCAGACTATGAACTGTTAAGAATTTAGATTCTGAACATTGTAGGTTCAGGCTCCAAACTCTTATAAATTCAGACTAATAATTATATTAAATTCGAGACTCTAAATTTCATTGAAATTAAGACTCCCGAATTCATTGGAATTCTAACTCTGAATTCTTCTAATAAACAGAATTCGAATATTATTTTATGATAGACCGAAAATAGTTTTTGGTTAAACTCTGAATGTTTATTTGCTTACATTCTGAATATTTGATTTTTGTTCTGTAACGATATTTTTTCTTAAACTTTTTTTTGTTATTAAACGATGTCGTGCATTCAGTTAATAACTAGCGATTGATTGAGTGACACATGTACAGGTCCATTTGAAATTCAATGAAAAATATGATCATTGGGGGATGGAACTAACCAATGGAGCTATGCCTATAAATATGATCTCATTTGAAAGATCTCACATCTGTGTTGAATTGTTTCATGAATCTATATATTACATTTAGTTGAATTGATTTCTAGATAGATCCTCTCATTATTTGTGTGTACTGAACTTCTCGTTCATATTTCTTCGTGTGACTCCAAATGTTGTTGAGTACATTCGAGTGCCTTCGGGGATAGGAAGTCATAGTTTTTGACTACCTTATTGTTCGAGGAATTCCTTGCTAAGGAAGAGAGAGGTGATGACTACCATGAATTTGATGGCTTACGAGGATATCAAGACAGACTCCGATCTTCGTATCGAGGGATTACCCAGGTGTAGGTAAGATATACATTCTTGAAAGTATATATCAATGGACCTTTATCCATGGTTTTTGGATACCCTTATCCTTGGGTTAAAATATTTATTACTTGTTACTTGGTTTGTTTCAAGTTTTCCCCTGAATTTTGTTTGTTAGGAAATGTATAAATAATTTATACATCCTTACACTTGTACACTCTAATTTAGTAACATTCTATACGCTTTAAGGTAGAATATTCATCTTTGTAAAACATTGTTATGTTTCATTTCCGGATTCATTTTTCTAGAATTTCTTTCTCAAAATCATTTTTCCTGATTCATGAATGTGTGTAGAACTAGAGGTTTTTTGAATTACTTTTTTTAACCTTATTAAATAATAGAAAAGTTTTTTACAAAAATTAAGAGTTCCCAAAGACTTTTTAAAGTATACAATTCACCTCATCTTGTATATTTTGTATCTACATTATTATTTCGATCCTACATTTGGTATTATAGAGTATATAATACCCCACATTCCATCTCAAAAATTGGAATCAGAGGGTGGTTACCTCATACTTTGAACCAAATCAACAATTGGTATCAAAGGATTGGTTCAATCTGAATTAATCTCACGATTAGATTCAGAAGAGGATTCATCTTCTTATTATTTCAGGAATCATATTTTCGGACTCATAATGTTTGGATTCATATTTTTCTTAGAGATACTCGTGTTCTATATTTTTCTTGATGAGGAATATTTTCCTTATTTATAAACATTACTACTAATAAGTTTGTTTAGAATGTTTTTTTAAGTTGGAATGAATCAATGTTGGTTCCATTGACAATATAAATCCAAATAGACCACATATTTGTAATGGTAATGATTACGAATATTAGAGGGCTTATATGAAGATATTTATTAACAATGCTGGAGTGTAAAACGTTTTTATTCTTACAGGAGGATATAAAATTCCTGAAAAAAAGGTTAGTACTTTCACAAATCAAGAAAAGCATGAATATCAACTGAATTATAAGATACTCAATACCTTTCTTTGTTCCAAGACTAGAATTATATATAGCCAAATTTCATTTTGTGAAGTAGAAAATTGTATATGGACTATGTTTGAAGTTACTCACATTGGAACATCCAAAGTTATTGAATCTAGAATATCCATGCTCAGAGCTGAATATCATGGTTTCTACTTTCCTTATGGAGAACCCATATGTAAGGTGCAACAGAGATTCATGACTATTTTTAATAGTTTACAATCTGTGGGTAAGAAAGGATTAGATGATGAATCTCTTTTGAATAAGATCATAGACCTCCTGCTGAATAAATGTGAATCCAAGATAATAACAATAGATTAGAATAAAAAGGTTACTCAGATTTCTCTTGATGAACTTTCTGGAACTCTTCTACAACACGAGAATAGAATGAAGAGATATACTAACAACATTAAGAATAATAATGGGAATTACATTGTTTCTTCTACTACAACTTCAAATCATATGAAACCCAAGACTCCTGAGGGAGTTACTATATCTAAATCTAATAAGGTAGTTATGAAATCCAAATCCAGTGGAAGTGAATATTCAGAAAATTAACTATCCACTCCTTCTCAAAGGATGAACAAGATAGCTAGATAGAATAACTTTCAATCCATAAATAATAAGAAATAATGGAAATATAATAAAGATTCAAAAGTTACATTTAATGAATGCAAGAGAGATGGACATATAATACCTGATTGCCTATTCTTAAAAGAATTAAATGAATGGAAAAGCATTCTGAGAGAAACATAAAGAAGTAATACAAAGCTAAAGCTAAGAAAGCTGTGAAATCAAATGACACCTGAAGTGCTAGTGGTTGTGACTCTTCAGATGAATCATTAGATTATGAATCTTCTGGACAAAAAAAAACATTCTTTAATAGTCAGAATACCTATTGACAATAATTTCTTATTGCCTAAGGTACACAATGTTGAATCAATGACTAATGTTTCATTGAAAACAAACTTTAGTAATAATAAATACTATGAATCTTTAAATGAAGAATCATTTTCTGATGAGGATAATACTTTACCTACCTATGAATGAGTCTCTAGGTTTTTTAATCTTCTTGAGAAAGAAAAATAAAAAGTGAACAAAAATTTTGATAAGCCAAATTCTAGGATTTCTATACTTACTAAAGAAATATCATATCTTTCTAAAGATCATGAGAAGAAAATATTTTATTTTTAAAGTATTTCAAAATATCTGGAGTTAATAAATTCTGAGAAGGATAAACATTTTAAAGATCGTGAAAATGTAATTTCTAAGAAAAGTGTTTTTGAGCCTAACTCTAGTTCCAAAACTAATGTTTTTAAAGATTAGAACTTAGTTATTTGACTGAAGTCCGAAATTTCTTCCTTGAGGAATTTTTTTTCAAACTTTACCTTAGGTAAGAAAATTTTTGATATGATGTATTCCTAAAACCTTCCACTAAATAATAATTCTGGTTCTGGTTATACTAGTTTTAAACCGATTTTTATTAACAATTATATTGTTCCTCAAAGTACTCCATTTGGCACTAAGTGTCAGTGTGGTGGACACTGGGAAAAAAGTTGTTCCTTAAAAAAAATTAGTCTTTAGGATTTCATGAAGCTTATTTTTCAAATAAAATGTGGGTTCCTAATATTTTACATTCTGATATTTCGAGATCCAATAATGTTTTGGTTTTGAAAGTATAACACTCTTATATTTAGGAATGTAAAGAATGTACCAACAGAAATACATGGTATATGGATAGTGGATGTTACAAACATATGATTGGTAACAAAAACATCTTTGAAAATATTATCAAGACAAAAGGAGGGAAAGTAACTTTCAGAGATAATTCCAACGGAGAAATTATTGGTATATGTAACACCTTTCTTCTTAGAAAAACAATGATTTCAAATGTTTTATATGTTAAGGGTCTTAAGCACAACCTCATTATCATAAGTCAATTATGTGAGGAATGTTACCTTGTGAATTTTAGAAATGACAAGTGCTAAGTACACAATTTCGAGGAAGATATTATTCATTCTTCCAATAGGAAAGATAATGTTTAAACTCTAAACCTAAGAAGACCTTAGGATCTAAGACCTACCTTGCATTAGTGAAATGGAAGATCATTCTTTTTTTTGGTATAGAATGTTTGGACATTGTAACCTTGAAGACCTATGAAGACTCTATATGAAAATACTAGTTAAGTATCTACTAGAGCATGTATTTGATTCTTCAAAAGTTTTTCATCTTTGTCAATATGGAAGGCAACATAAATCATGTTTTATATCAGTTAGTGAAGTCTCAACCACTAACGAATTACATTTAGTACATATGGATATTTTTGGACCAAAAAAGCTGGAAGCATTGGAGGAAAATATAATGTATTTTTCCTAGTTGATGATTACAATAGATTTACGTGGGTCTATATTCTACCAAAGATATTTGATGCTTTTTCTTATTTCAAAAGTTTTAGAGCCCAAGTAAAAAATGAGAAAAACCTTCCTTGGATAACTATTCATAGTGATCATGGAGGTGAATATCAAAATTCTAATTTTGAAACTTTTTTTAGTAGAAAAGGCATTAATCATATCTTCATAGCACCTAGAACACCTCAATAGAATCGGGTTATTGAAATGAGAAATATAATTCTTCAGGAGATAACAAGGTCCATGTTGAGTGAGTATTCTTTAGCCAAACATTTTCTGGTTGAAGCTGTATGTACTACTTGTTATAATATAAATCGATTTTTATTAGACCTTTTCTTAATAAAACATTTTAGGAGTTATGGAATGGAAGAAAACCTAGACCTTCCTACTTCATGGTTTTTGGATTCAAGGTATTCAACCTGAATATTAATGATAATCTACAAAAATTTGCACCAAAATACGATGAAGGATTTTCTTAGGCTACTCCACAACTTCTAAGGCTTATAGAGTATTCAATAAAAACACTTGTACTTTTGAAGAAACAGTACATGTTAAAATTGATGAAACTGATCCCTTTTATTTTAAACAACCCCAACCTACATCTTCAGATGTGTATTCAGAAATTGATTATCAACCTTTGTTAGAAGATCCATCTGATAAAGAATAATCCCAAGAAAATGTATTTGAAGCATTTACCCCATATGATTTCATACCCTATGTTGATGAACAGGTTTTACAAAACCGAAATCAGTTGTTTCTAATGAATAATCCTTGTGATAGTTTCATTGGTGATGTAAATCGACCAGTAATGACTAGAAGTTCCTTAATAAATGAAGTAGAACATCTATAATTTCATTTCCAATTAGAACAAAAAGGCACTGATGAAGCTTTGGGTGATGATGATTGAATAAAAGCAATGCAAGATGAACTAGATGAATTCGAAAGGAATAAAGTCTAGACCATGGTTGAAAGACCTTTGGAAACTTCTGTTATTGATGTAAAATGGGTCTTCATAAATAAATGTGATGAAAATGGAATCATAGTAAGAAATAAATCTTGATTGGTTGCTGAAGGCTATAATCAACAAGACAGAATAGTCTATGAAGAAACCTATGCTACATTATTTAGACAGGAATCTATCCGTATTTTACTTGCCATTGCAACATTAGTTAACTTTAAACTTTTCCCAATGGTTGTAAAATGTTTATTCCTTAATGGTTATTTTCAAGAGGAAGTTTTTTTTGAACAACCTCCGTGTTTTGAAGATACAAAACATAGTGAACATTTTTATAAACATACCTAAATTTTTTTATGGACTCAAGAAAGACCCTCGAGTTTGTTATGATAGACTTATAGGATTTTTTACTCAAAATAATTATGTTAAGGGAAATGCAGATCCCACCCTTTTTATAAAGAAATATAATAAAAATGTTATGATTGTTCAAATTTATGTTGATGACATTATATTTGGTTCAACTCAGTAATCATTAATTGATTCCTTTCTGGATCTAATGAAATCTATGTTTGAAATGAGTATAATGAGTGAGTTAACATTTTTCCATGGTTTTCAAATTTCTCAAAACAAGAAGGAATATACATATCCAAACATACGAATATTAATCATATTCTTATAAAGGTTGGATATGAAAACACTAAGAGTGTTAGTACTCCAATTGGTGCCTCAAACACACTTCATCTTGATGAAGTTGAGAAACCAGTAGATCAAACATCTTTTAGAGGTGTGATAGGAAGTTTACTTTACTTGATAGCTAGTGTTGTAGATTTAATGTTTTCAGTATGATTATGTGCAAGATATCAATCCAATCCTAAAGAATCTCATTTAAAGGCAGTGAAAATAATTTTTCGCTACTTAAAGGGAACCATAGATTTAGGACTCTTTTATACTTATTGAAAAGATTTTGTTTGAAAACGTTTTTTAGATGCTGATTTTGGTGGATGTAGAATGGATAGAAAGAGTACATCTAGATCTAATAATTTGTTAGGAGATTCATTAGTTTTTTGGTAATGCAAGAAGCAACACTCAGTTGAAATTTACATAGCTGAAGATGAGTATGTAGCAGCTGGGAGTTGTTGTTATCAAGTGTTGTGGATGCAATACACACTCACAGAGTATGGTATGAGTTTTATCAAAACACAAATTTTGTGTGATAATACTAGTACCATTATCCTATATAAAAACCCTTCACACCACTCACATGAAAAACACATAGACATTAGGAATCACTTTCTTAGGGATCAGTCACAAAAAGGATATATCATTCTTCAATTAATTGGAACACAAGATAAACTTGCTTATATTTTCACAAAATATTTACCCTCCGATAGATTTTAATAAATTAAACAGATGTTATGAATGGTAACCATTAGGTAATTTTCCTTGTAAACATTCTGTTGAAACCAAACTCCTTACAGTAAAAAACATCTTTCAATAGGGGGTGTACATTTTCTTGTTAGATAGATCAAAATTTTTCATAATAAATTTTTTTCACAAACAGTCTCTCAAAAATATTTTCGTAGTCAAAAATTTTTCGTAATCATTTTTTCAAAAATGTTTTCATAGTCTAATATTTTTCATAATCTATTTTTTTCTTAATGAAAATTTTTTGTTGTCGTAGTTTTCAAAACTATCATAATGATAATTTTCGTAAATTTTATTAATGAATATTTTCATACTCAAATTTTCAAAATAAATATTTTCTTACTCAAAATTTTCGTAATGAAGATTTTCGTACTCACAATTTTTGTTATGGATATTTCGGTACTCAAATTATTTTCGTAATGAAGTTTTTCTTTTTACAAATTTTTTATCGTCATCAAATTTTTTCAGAATCTAATGTTCTTAAAAAAAATATTTCCTCAATATGAATAATCTTCCTGGAAATCCAAAAGACATGTTTCATTTCTTAAGATTTTGTAATCATCATTTACCTGTTTGTAGTTTCTTTTTTTTAAGTTTTCATATTTTTTCCCATAAATCAGAATGTTTTTCTCAAACACCTCAAAAGATCTGATTCTATCATGTTTTCAATGAAGCTATATTATCAACCATTAGATCTAATCAAAATGATATTCATCCATTGGATCGAGTTTGGAAGATGAATCATCACTTACAACACATATATAAAGGACCCTCGAAGGGCTGTCCCACATCAATATCAAGATCTTGCGTGCTAAAACTCTAGCCCTCTACATAATCTCATTACAAACTTCTCAGAGTTTTCTCAATTCTGAATGTATTTAGAAGAATCATATCAGAAATATATTTCTACTGTCAAGCCTATTTCGGAGTGGATGATCTATAGAAAAATTCTGGTGACTCCGAACTTCTTCTCTATGTATGATTCAATCACTGTGGAGAACATCAAATTGAATGGTTGGGAGAGTGTTTTCATATCAAAGCTAGGGGATCATGATTTGGTATATCTAGATTTTCATGTTGAGGTTTTGAATCAGTTAGTTTTTTCATGGAAGATGGTAGAGAAAAGTTTTACTTCAAAATCCATGGAATGAAATATGCTCTTTCATACACTAGGGAAGCTAGTTTTATTGGAGTTTCATAGGAAGTTGAAGCTGAATTTTGTTCTCATAAGATTCCAGATATCCATGGAAACTTTGTAAAGGTGAACGATATGGAGTTCCTAGGTCTTAATGATGTCAAGACTCTGAAGATTTTTCACCACTCTAGAAATAATCTGATCCTTGAATTATGGGTTCATAGATTTATCATTCCGAGAAAAGATGACAAGGACACATTGAAAAGATTTAAATGTACATCCTATATTTTTTCGTGAACCTGATGAAGGTCAATTTGGTTAAGTGTATTCTCGTTAAAATTGCAAATATTAAGAATGGAAAAATGAGGCTTAGATAATTATGTATTCGACTATTCATTCAATGTTTATTGTTTGGTGTCTAGATTCGTTCAAAATACCTTGCAGCTTAAAGCCAAGGAATTGAAATGTTATTCTAGTCAATGATGATACATTGAATAGGATGAGAAAGCTGAAGATGAAGTGAACACGATGTCTGAGGAAGAATGTTTTAATAATCATTTTATTCATTTTGAAGAAGTTGAGGTTGGAGTTGAGAAGGAGATGATAGATAAAGATAGAACTGTTCAGCCTTCTGAATGTGACCATGAATCCCCAAATAAGGAAGCTGTTCCAAGAAGTGATAAGGGAAAACACGTTGAAGTTGATACACCTACCATAGCTGTTGTGAAGAAGAAGTAAGCTGGTGTATCCTCAAAGAGAAAACTTTCTGATCTAGGGAAAGTGACTTCATCAAAAAATCCTCATACTAAGAATCATCATCCCTTGGACATGATTTTGGTGTCCAATCTTTGAAGAATCTTGTTGGGACTATTCTGATATTTCCAAGTATTGAATCGAGATTCCAAATGCTCCAACATACCTCAAATCAGAAAGAGGATTCAGTATGCATGGTGATAGATAAATGTGTAAATCTTGAGGTTGACTTTAATACTTTTTTCATTAACTATGAAGCCCACAAGATATCTTGCACGAAGATGACCACTTGGTCTAATAAAACTATAGAAGATTTGTAGATTCTAGATGAGTTTCAAGAAATTTTCAACGATTCTTTTGACACTGGAGATGGGAAAATCAAGGATCTCGCGAATAGCTTTGAGGAAAAGAAAACTCTTGAGCAGAATTATCTGACACAAGAATTGAAATATCTAAATGGGAAGTTGTATTCTATTGATCATAGCCGGAAGAGAGAAATAAATCATTAGATTTAAATAGAATAAAATCTTTTTAAGCAAGAAGAAGTTCTGAAGGCTCGGGTAGAGGCTCTTAAGTCTCTGGAAGAAAGAAACGATGCTTTAGAGAAGAAAGCTGAGGATCAAGATGTGCATTTTATGTGTGTAGAGGAAGACAATAATGAGCTCAAAAAGCTAAATACTATATTTAATAAGTTGATTCCGAAGGAAAATGAAGGATAACTTTGTTGCAATATAATCTTTTGTTGTATTTTTCTTCCTTGTACAAATTTTTTCTAATCACAATGATATTTTTAGTTTTGTTTCTATTTGATGTGTTGTTCTATTCTTTTAGGTAGCACAATTTCATTTACATTCTTTCAAATTGCATTTGAAAATCCCAAAGGGGGAGAAAGGAAAAAATAATACTAAGTAAATAATAAATATCCCTATGTAAGGGGGAGTTTATCTATTGGGGAGTTTTCATTACAGAGATTTTCATACCCAAGATAATGAAAAATCTCATTCCACAAATCTATAATATGATCTGTAGTGTTTCAAATTCTAAGGAGGAGTTAATCGTATTTATCATTTCCCATATGAAAAGGGAGATAATTTTTATTTTCGAAGTCTACGAAAATATTTTCTATGTGCTTATTTTTTTTGTAAGGATATTTGTGCTTTCCCAAAAGAGATATATTGTTGTGTCAATAAAGATTCCTTATGACTTTTCCATTCCTTCATGTTTTGGGAGATTATTGAGTCAATAATGTTTCCTTATGAATTTACCAATCCTCATGTTTTGAAAATCACAAACACATTATCTGAAGTCAAATTTCAATTTACCCTATGTTTTAATTCCACAAGGAAAATTTTCCATCCCCACGGAAATTCATCCTTTCTATGTTTTTGATTGTTCATTATCTTATATAAGTGTAGAATTAATTTTCATATCTAAAACCTCTATATCATATAATACTTAGATAAAGAAAATTCTGTTTTTAGGATCTGAATTCAGGTTCCGAGTTCTCTATATTCAGACTCCAAAATCATCGAAGCTCTTACTCCGACTAATCTGAAATCTGACACTGAACATTGTATGTTCAGACTCCAAACTCTTAAAAATTTAGACTCTGAAAACTTATGAATTCATACTATGAATTCTACTGAATTCAAGTCTCAGAATTTCTTTGAAATTTAGACTCCGTAATTCTAAAAAATTCTAACTCCAAATTATTCTAATAAATATAATCCTAATATCCCTGTATTATAGACCCTAAATAGTTTTTGGTTAAACTCTACACTTTTATTTTCTTACATTTTGAAGATTTTTTTTTTGGTTATGTATCCATATTTTTCCTTACATGTGGTTTTGTTATAAATCGATGTCGTGAATTCAGTTACTAACTAACCATTTTTTAGTGACATGTGTACAGGTCCCTTTTAAACTCAGGGAAAAATATTACCGTTGGAGGAGGTAGCCGACCATTGGAGTTGTGCCTATAAATAATAGATAATTTGAAAGAGATCACAACATTGATGAACTATTTCATGACACGGGATATTACAAGAAATAGAAGTGATTTCTAGAGGGTGACTCTCATGCTTTGTGTGTACTGCATATCTTGTTCAGATTGCTTTGTGCGACTCCGAATGTTGCTAAGTACATTCAAGGGCTTCTGGGGATAGGAAGATAGATGTGTCGACTACCTTAATGTTCGAGGATTTCCTTATGAAAGAAGATAGAGGTGCCGACTACCATGATGTTGAGGGATTGCGGGGATAGCAAGACAGACTCTGATCTTCATATCGAGGGATTACTATGGTTTGGGTAAGATAGTCTTTCTTGAATGAATAAATCAAGGGACCTTTATCGAAGGTTGTTGGATACCCTTCTTTTTGGGTTAAAAGATTTATTACTTGTTACTTGGATTGTTTCATGTTTTCCACTACTGTTTGTTTGTTAAGGAAAGTATAACTATCTTATACTTCCTTACACATGTACACTCAGATTTAGTAAGATTTTATATGCTTTAAGGTTGAATCTTCATCTTGGTAAACTTTTCTGAAGTTTCATTTCCAGATTCACATTTCCCGAATTCCTTTCTCGGAATCATATTTATCGATTCAAGAAAGTTTGTAGAACTAGTGGTTTTTTGAATTTCAATGTTTAACATTGTTATACAATATAATGGTTTCTTACCAACATTAAAGGTTCCAAAATTAATTTTAAATTATACAATTCACCCCCCACTTTTATATTGGGTATATAAATTATTATTTCAATACTACATTTGGTATTGTAGAGTATATCATACTCCACATACCATCTCAATAGAATTAGATTATAATTCAATTGTTATTTAAATTTCTAAAAATTCTCTGCCACAAGCATGATAAAAATATATGAATTTAATGTTTAGTTTTATGAGGGATCAGGTAAATAATGTTGACACAAGTTTAGTTTTTTTTCAATTGAAAAATAATTTACTCACATATTAAATAAACCATTAGATCTACGTTTTCTGAATAAATAACGTTTAAAATTGTTTTTAGAGCCATTATATTTTGAAATAAGCATTATGAGTTATTAAAAATTAATTAAAATGACTTCATTTATTTTAAACACAATCAATAATATATTGGATGGTATATATTGTATGGTTTTAATATCTATTAAAATTGTATATAAACATATATCATTTTCATAGTAATTATACATATCTATTTATGTATGTAGAGATTTATCGATTTAATAATAATTTCTAACATGTTATTTGTATCGATGAAAATTATTTTATAAGGATTTTGATAAGTTTAAAAAAGGGTAAAATATGTAGATGATTTTTTTATTTTAAACAAATTAATATTTTTTAAATTTACAAAAAGTGGGAGATATTTATTTTTTAAACATGGTAAATTAATTTTATAATTTTTTATTTTTTTAAAAAAAAATTTCATATACCACAGATTTATTATATTATAAATTTTCGAAAATATATTTTTAATTAATTTCAATTGTTAAATTATATTTGATTAAAATTGTTTCTCTTTACATGTCCTATGGATTGTTTTTATTTCCCTTTCTCTTATATTTTATCATATGTTCTAAAATTTATATAACATTTTTGTGTGTTGATTATTTTAATTTTTTTTAAATTGTTACATTCATTAAAAGTTTTAATTATTTTTTATTATGATGATATATTTTAATGTTTTAATTTTTTTTATTAATATGAAATAATAAGGATTATATAAATTTGATTATTTTTTTCATTATAATTTTTTGTTTAGAATTTTATTTTTGTATTAAAATTTTATATCATATATAAATATATTTTTTATTTTATATATATATGTGTCTATCTTTCTGTCTATGAAAAATACCATGTATATATGTAATTAATGTATTGATGCATTCTTCTTCACTATCATCACACATATTATCCACCATAGCTAAAGAGGGTGAAATCCCTTCTCATAGAGACTCATGGACGACTCGTGAAGCTTTAGCATTCATCCTTCTGATCATTATCGACTCCTCATACTCATAAAAAATAACACATCTCTTAGTGATAACATGAAAATAGCAGAAGTACAATACTTCCCCCATTGACATTAGCATTCCAAATAAATAGTGAGGATGATATATTTAATAGGGATGATATAATATTAGAAATAGAAAATTACTTGCTTCAGAGTTAGTGGTAGCATGCAATTGGTAAAATATGTTAAATAACATCTTCTTCATTTAGTTATAAAATGTGCATCTGTTTCATTATTTCATGACCTGAACCATGATTTTTTTATTACTAAAAATTATAGAAAATATTTTATTTGAATTTTTTTATTAAATAACAATTTATATTTGTAAAAATTATTTTCAGGTTTTTGATTAAATATTTTATGTTCAAATGTTGATGTTGCTTTCAGATGATCTATTTGACTAATTTCCAAATATTTAAATAAATAAATATTTTAATAAATTTATTTAAACTATTTTATTTCATTGGAATAAAAATATATAATCTAAGGAATATATTTTAAATTTCATTCGATCATGGGAAATACATCTCTATTTAATGATTGAAAAATTAATTTATTATGTTCTCATTTTGTTATAATTTTTTTTATTATCTTGTTACTACAAGTTTTTCAAAGTGTTTTTTTTTGTTTACTTTTTTGAAAATATTTTTTATGTACTATATATCATAATGGAGTTGGTATTAATTAGTTCAATGTAGGAAGTAGGTTATGCAAAAACTATTCTTCGATTACTTTTGATGATTAAATAGGTAACAATGTGTTTTAAATTTTATTTTTCTGACCTGTTTATGGTGACGATGAGTTTAGAATAAGACCATGAAATTAGAATAAAATTAACATGATGTTAAACATACATTTGTTAGAAAATAAATACCAAAACATGAAGTGAGATACTTAATTGACAATTGAACGATATCTTCTATGACTACTATTCCATTAGTGAAATCACAAAAGATGTTCATTATTTAACTATATAAATCTAAAGTAATAAGAGGCCCTATATATACATCAACATACACATATTCACCTATCTATTTAAATTCATTGAAATATAGTTTTTAAATGTGATATTTTATTTCATCTATTTGTAATTTGAATCATTAGTTTATGCTTTTCTAAATCAAAATGACGTATATTATTGGTTATTCTACAAATAAAAAAGAAGTTATTTAGTTTTGAGTCTCAAACAAATGTTAAGTTATTTTAGGTTATGAATACTATTAAATAATATTTTGTTTGGGCCTGGGGTTTGTAAGATAAATGGTATTTTATCATTTTATAACACCATTAAAAGGAATGTTTCATAGTGGGTAGAAAAAATATCACTAATTAAATAAGAGTGAAGAGTTGAGTAGGATAATAGTGGTCTGAACTAATATAAAAATATTGCGTTTATATATATTTTTACTATATTATATTCAGAGCACTATAAAACAATGTTTTATTTTCCAATATTAAATTTCTATATTGATTATTTGTGTTAAAAGACATACATGAAAATCACACCATATGATTCTTTATTTTAATTGACATGGGACCGGCACATTTTACTAACATAGAGCCTAATTTAATATTATAATTCATCTATAATTAACAATACCTAGGAATCCTTCATGTATCTAAAATTATGATTCACTTTAATGTTCACGACCGACGAATGATGATTAGGTATCCATTTGTAAAATGACATATTAAATTAAGAAGTGACAGAAAGAAAATTTGATATAGTCATAATAAATTAAAATGGTTGAAATGCCTCATAAACACAATATATTCAACATGAACAACAAATTATAGATATTTCTTTCTTGATTTTCATTACCTCCCATTCATTATTCAACATATCATAAAATAATAATTTTCTTCAGCTAACATTCTTGATAGATGAATTTGGTAAAAAATCAAAATTATTATATTTATAAATAATTTCTCAGTCCTCATACATAACATTAATACCTAATGGGGTCCCAATTTTTTTAAATTCTATTTTAAAAACATTAAAATATGATTCGGAGTATATTTTTATCCATAGTTCTTCCACAGTTTAAATTAATTACTCTTAATCATTGATTAAATTCTGAACCAACTACCACATTCTATGTCATTAATGAATTGAAAAATAGTAAACTTCATATAGTAAATTTTTTAATCATTATCTTTAATGAAGTATTTAGGAGAAATTTAATAGTTTTATAAACACCTATCATATTTTTTTTGAATTATGCATTATTTTCATCACTCATAAAACATGTTTCTTAATTTGAAACATCATTCATTTATTAGTAAATTACTTTCATGTAATCATTATATATATTATTTCCAGTTTTTTTATTTTAACAAAAATATCCCCTTGTATTTGGATGATAACCTATGATGATATCATATAGTCCTCCTGGCCAAAACATCCACATGTTTTTACCATCTATATTCATAATGGTGATTAAAAATACACTAATGGAGTTCAAGATCCTATAATAAATTTAATCGATCTCATAGGATTAAACAATTAAATAATATCTATAAAATGAATTATTATGAATTAAAGCTATTGTACTAATATATTTAAACATGAAAAAATGACATTCAATGGACTTCACAAACATTTTAAGAGATAATTATTCCAAGAATATTTTATTCCACTCCGAAACTCCTTTTTTATTTTGTATATTGTTCCATGTTTTCTAATCTAATTCCATTATATTTTAGATAAGCATCGTATTTTGAAACATGTATGTTAAAATGTATTTTCCTTTAGAAACATCTATAATGGGAAACCACACTCCATTTAAATAATTATTTTTATGAATTTAAACATATTCGAAACCTCTGACGTATTCCTCCTTAACGTGATTTGTTAATTGTGAGTGAAATTATCTATAAATTATATATTAAACATATATCTATTTAATCCTCATATGAACAAAAATACATACATAAATAAGAAATAAGGGATGAGAAGATTGAATCAATACATTATTATGTTAATAATTAAGACTTTTCCCAATTTAGAAAGTATAGAATATGAAATTTCATTTTATCTTCAATATTTATACATCAATAATATTCATTCATTAGATATGATTGATTAATTTACTATGTATGATATGTATAGATTTTCAATAACAGAATTAATTTTCTTCTTTCATGATTAGGTGGTATAAATATATAGCATTACACAAAGAGGTAAAATTATCCATGATTAATTAAATAAAGTTTAAATGAATCCATCCTTTATCTGACTGACTGACTGAAAATAATATTTTTATTTGGTTTTCAAAATATTTCAGAGTAGTAACCAACACACCATAAAATTATTCAATTTAGATAAATATTCAATAATATGTAAAAAAAATATGGTATAAGAAATATTCTGATATTATATTTGAATTTATTATAGTACCCAAATAACCATTGTATTATTCTTTAGGTTATCTTATATATTTAGTTTTTTTTTTATTATAGTTCATTCACAGTTGGGATGGTATTGTATTGAGTCGATTTTAGAAAGTTGAAATGGTTAGTAAAATTATATACTACACATCTATATGTAATGAAACTTGTTTTAAACATTTAGTATAGAATGGTAGTATTTTTCTAGAACTTTTATTTATTGACTTGGGTTTCATCATCAAATTCTCCACATACTATATATTATTGTATCATTTTGGTATTTTTAATTGAACCAACATCAACAATAAATGTTCGTAAAGCCTCAAAAATACTATCATTGACAATAATATAAATATTTAATTAGATAAAAATTAAATAGTTCAACACATGTTAACTAATTTTAATTTATGTTTTGATCATTAAGCATTAATTATATTACTAATCCAAATGGTTTGTTTCCAATATATTATTCGTTATTTATTTTATCATCTTCTTCAATAACTTATTTCATTTTAGTTTTCCTATTTTTTATCTTTAATAGAAATTTATTTATTATTTCTATTTTTTTCTAAAAGAATATATATTACTCATGTCATAAGTTACAAATATACTATGGATATGATAAAAACAACTGTTAAGATTCATGGTGTTAAAAATAGTGTACAATTAAATTTAATTCATATGGAAATATGTGTCGTATCTTTTATACTATAGTGTAATATATAATTATTTCATCAATTACATTTATAACGCACAACTAATCAATAAATAGTTTAAATATGTTATCAATAGATTCATTATTGTTAATTCAAATGATATTTTACTTCAAACAAACACCATTTTTTTCATCATTAAACATC
The DNA here is from genome assembly GCA_963277665.1 of Viscum album. Lineage (NCBI taxonomy): Eukaryota > Viridiplantae > Streptophyta > Magnoliopsida > Santalales > Viscaceae > Viscum > Viscum album. The sequence goes on along the minus strand of OY728123.1, from coordinate 1,519,736,865 downwards.
AAGATTTCATTTTATATTCTCTCTGACTTATTGAAAAATTATTCTTAAATTAAAATACTTATGAATGTTATGAGTAATTTTTCTAACATTGATGAAAGAACTATATTACTTATCAATCATCAATCTCAATTTTCATTTGAAGAACCCCTATCATCATTAGATTGGATTGATAGATATTTAAATTGAATTTGAGTTTTCCCTAATGGAATCAATTAAGATATGATGAAAAATACATTCAAATTTTCAAATTTTCAATTAATCTTGGAATGGTGTACATCACCATGGTATTTAAAAAGATTTTTTTCTTCCACTACATTGATATTCATGGAATCCACTCTTAAAAATAACATAAATTATTACCATAAATCATAATTCCATCCCATTTAAAATCCAAATAAAATTAAGAAATGTTCCATAAAAAATAACCCACAATATTTTATATTGTCTCTCAAGATATGCATCAGTATATTTACATGTATTTCAAAAAATGGACTTCCTTATTATGTTTTTTGAGACCCACTAAACTCATCAACATACCTGTTTCTACATCCTAAGATCTCATTATATAATCATATGAATCAATTCAAATAAAAATTTACCAACAGAACTCAAAAAAGTTAATTTCATCTATGATACAAGATTTTTAACTTCTAATTTAGAATTTTTTTTATTGTTATATTAAATTTAATTTTAAGAGAAATGAATCTCATGCAGAGTATGAAGTTCTTCCCAATTTTTGATAGAAATGTTTTTAAAAAAAATTATTTTAAAATGCCAAATTTATGGATCAACAATATTTATTTCTCCTCATAGAAAAACATAACCATTTTGGAATTGGAAAATACATAATATTGTGTTACTTCACTTTGTCACTTTAAATACTACAATCACTCAATAAAACCACTTCTATCAGAAGAAATATATGTAACAATCTTTACCTCAAATGAATCATTGGCAATCACTTGGGATCAAATGTGATTCTATAAATTACTAAATAATTTACAATAAGTCCCAACACCAATTTTATAAATCCTATTAAAATAAAATTCACATTATGCGAATAAACTCATATATTGGAAAACATGTTCATTTGGAGAAACTACAATATCTAAAAACATATGGCATTAAAAATAATATTTTACATTTTTATTGAATAATAAATACATTTCTGTTTTTTTTGATGGTTGATGAAATATGGTTCAATATTTTGTCTAATAAATATTTGGAAGGCAATTAAAAATATAGGAAAATAAATTTTATTATTTTATAAAAATTTATATATAGTTATTTGAATTTTATATATGATTTATATTTATATACTAACATATGAAATAATTTATTTGATAATTTTTAATCTATTTAAAAAAATTATTTTATTATGTTAATTTTCATTATTTTTCCACATTATCAGAAAATGTTTTGATTTAAATACTAATATATATATTTTTTTATTTTGGGTTTAAAAATATTTTTCAATTGGATAAATATGTAAATATAAATTTTAATTTTATTGAAATATATAATTCTGATTTTCTGTATAGTATAAAAATATCCATTAAAAATAATTGAGAAAGTTTCAAACACAACTATTATTTTTTTACAGAGAATGTAGGTCAATAGAGGAAAACATTTTATCACCATATTAACATAACATATAAATTTAAAATTTTATAATACAAAATGCATGATTATATTTTATGCATCTTTATTATGATGTTTTATTCAATTCATTATTATGTGGGGTTAATTTATTTGTCAATGTATTTTCATCAGTTTTTTATTTATGAATACTACTTATAAATTATATGTCTTATTCAATAATTTTGTACTATTTTAGTATTCTTAATCAATATATAATTATATTAGTCATAGTTTGTAAAGGATAAATCAATTTAACTCATCATGATTTATTTTTTAATTTTTGTAATTCATTATATATATATATTATAAATGATTTTATAGTATAAAAATATAGACAAGAATTACCAATAAAAAATATACACGCAAACATCTAAAATTATTATTTACTTAGTTAGAATGTAACAAACCCTAATTTAGTAACCTTATTTGTTTCCTACATTATTACATTATAACTAGATACATAATATCACGTCCAATAGGATGAATAGTTTTGTAGTGTTATTAAATTAGATACATAAATGAAACTCATATTACATATTTAAGAATAAATAGAATGATTTTTTTAATTTTATCCAACATTATTCCCCTTATAATATCTCGTCATATCAATAAAAAAAACACACCCTTGTATCCCAGGGAAAATAAAACATAAAAATTGGTGATATCATATACTTAGATAGAGTATGTGCACAATAGAAGATATCATGAATTAATAATAATAATAAATATTGAGAGATAAATAACTTAAACACATACCATTTAATCAATAATCTGATCATAATATGGAAGTTATAATATTGTATCAAATGAAACCACATAAATTATAACATGAGTTTGAAACATATAAATTGATATATTAGGTAATCAAAAAATCACGTAGAAATAATTATCTAATAACATAATGTGGGAATTCATAATGTATGACATTTGAAACTATCAAAAAACGTCACAAGATAGTATAAATCTATGGGTACAATCATATCTAATTTTGCAAATAGATTTGTATCATGATACCTTTTAATGCATCAATGGTTTATATATAAATAGTACCCACACATAACTCACTATTATAATTAATTATTCTAATGAAATGGGTGAATCATAATCCCCATAAAAATTCATATTAAAAATATTCATTCAAAATTTTAATCATTACCCAAACCAAGTAAACATAATCACAAACAATCCAGGGTATTATTTAGAATGGTAATAAAATTTTACTTCCTCAATCAAAATAATTATCAACCATAAAAATAATGAATATTGATGATTTGAATATATCATATCTCCATTTTATAATAACTAGAATAAATATAATATTTTATTTAAGAATATAAATATAATAAAAACATCATTAAAATCATTTTTCAGTAAAATAAGTTTTTAAAATTTATAATGATTTTAAAAATAAATGTTCAAAAAATATCTTGCAAAAAACAAATCCATTGAAAATAAAATTATAGATATTTTCAAAAAAAATATATAAATTTTAATGATCATGGTAGTAAAAATTCCCATTCATTTCATATGCATTAAAAAAAATACCATTCACATTTTTGTTAAAATTTAATATGTCTTTTTTTTGAAAATTTCATGCAGATTAAATTAATTTTTTTTATAAAAAAACAATATTGGATCCAAATATATGTAATAAATCACTAAATAAGATTAAAAAATATTTTAATACATTTTTAGAAAAAAATTCATTTTCATGGAGAAGGATTTTTCACTAAAGAGAGAAATAAAGATGAATTTTCATAAAAATATTTTCTCAATTATTTTATGTAACAAAAAGTGAAAATGATATTATTACTTGAAAAAATTAATTATTAAAAATATATATGAATACATACTTATTTTATGATATAAATATAAAATGTATTCCCTCAAAGGATACATAAAAAACAATCTTTAATAATGATGAGGTTCTAAAATAAATTATTACCATTTTGGTAATATCTAAATCATAAGACACATAAAATTATTAATAATACAATTAACAATAAAAAATAATGATGATAAATATATTAATGATATAAAATATGAAATTTTTTCATCAATACACCACACAATGGAATATGTGGTGAATGTGTCATTTGTGAAACAGAAGTAAATGTATGATGAGAAAACTGTATCTCAGGTTCGACATCATTTATATGTGTTAGAACTTCATATGAAATAAATATTGTTTTATTATAAATATTATATATAACCATCATATTTGTCTCATACCATATATGATTTAACTATCATATTTTCCACCCATTTATTAAAAATTAATTGTTAAATTAATTGTTTCAGGTGCTAATTTCTTCATTTTTTCTGTTTGTTTTAGTTCATTACTTCTGAACCTATTAACTTGATCGTGGTTAAATAAAAAAATTAATGATAAAAATTATATAAATAAAATATATATTCAATACATAGTCATATATATATAGGGTAATCTAATAAAAAACATGTATAAAATAGATTGCACCATTAATGGATGTTGTGGGCTATTTAAACAGATGAATGATACTACCATTTTTTTGATATATGGAATGAAAGGAAAATTATTGTTATTTCATATTTAACGAATCATTATTATTTCATTAATATAACTCAAATTAATAAAATTCTGTATTATTACTATCATTATAAAAATGAAATCTAGAACATTTCACTTCGACACATGGAGGTCGTTGTCCACATGTACGATTGAGTGAAATTATTTTATTCTATAAATTATATGGTATGAATTTATAAATGATATTGTAATTCAATAAATATGGTCAGATCATAAATATCAACTATATTCACTAACATCAACCTTACACCCTTCCATGGAAAGCGTAAGCGAAAAAAAAATCATATCACTTTACGAGGTGGTGGTCTTCCATACACATGAGTGATATTATAATATTCCCCATTGAATGGAAAGTAATAATGTAACACCTTGATATTTTAGGAATGTGTTTTGGAACAAATTTAATTTCATTTATATGTTGTGTTACATGAATATTTATGCTTTAATAAACCATTATATATTATTTATATTTTTATATAAACACCACTGTTATTGAATTGCTGGAAACCATGACATCATAAATAATAAAAAATAAATTTTAAATATTAATTATAATTATTTTATAAAAATAAATTATGTTGTCAAAAATTACTAACCTTTCAGAAAATTATTTATATTTTTGGAAAAAATTATTTTCTAAAAAAACATGATTTTTATTTCTTCTTATGATGTACAATAAAAATAATTTTGAAAATGATAGAAAATAAATTTTAAAAAAAAAATTCATTTTTGAAATCTACATTTTACTAACATAATTGTGTTCATATGTGGTATTTTTCATAATTTGTTTTCTTAAGAATAGTTAAATTACTGTTTTTATATAAAATTGTATTTCTATATAATGAATTTATAAGAAGATTTTTTTCTAGAAAATGTGTTTAAAAGTAAAATTACATCAATAATATTAATCTTAATTGAATTTAGTTCATTAGAATCATTTTGGGACTGAATTTTTATATAAATTTTTTTAATCTTTTGAAGCTTTTATGTATGAAAAATCATCTTATAATTATATCTAATGCTTTAATTTCAATTTAAAATGTATCAATTATGTGAATAGAATGCGAAAAATGGATTCCATAGTTGTAATAAGACTAATTTAAATTATCTAATAATTTCACATTAATTTCTGACTATATGATCTTGGGATTTCTGTTATGTATGAATCCTTTTAAATTTTGGTGTAACTCCTTGTTTTAGACCTCATATAATTTCATAACGAGTTTATAACGGGTTTGGGGGGTGTTCATGGCTTGTACAGAGCTCAGAACCCTGACCGGTGGAGAAAAGAATATGGGAACTAATCGGAGAAATTGAGTGAGCCAGTCTGCACAAATTCCCCCAAAATCTGTGGGGGGAAATTCTATTGGGAATGCATAATCAATGGTTTCTTATAACTGTGAAACCATTTATGAACACCCATGAAGCTATCTCCAAAAATATTATAATATGTGTATAGATTTTTTTAGACATGGTTATACAAAATGTTTTAATTAAATTGTTTTGGGTCTCAACTTTTATAGTGGGAGGCACATGGTTGATCTAGAGTGTGGCCAACTATGCAGAAAAACCGTATGAACTAGCTATATTAGAAAAAAATTAACATTCTACCCTTAAATATATTAAACATACACCTCTTCCATTATTTCACATATTTTTATTATGTTGTGGGTTTTATCCTCTCCTTTTTCTTCATTGAATTTCAAACCGTTGAAACATAATATCTCCTATGTCTGAAGTTCAATTGAGCTTCAGTTAATCCCATTGGAATCCTTCTGATGAGACCTCAATCGTTTGGCTATTTTTTATATTATTATTTCCCTCAACAACTATATCTTGATATAGGATCACATTTTCTATTTTTAGGGTGTTAATTCATTCATACATTTTATCTCGATCCAAGGCAACTAATGGACCGATACTGGATGAGAAGAAAACTATGAGGTCGAGGTGGGTATTCTAGTATATAGTCATCAATTATTGTAGTTTTATTTCATTAAACATGATTTAACTGATCACATTATATGTACCATTCCATAAAAATACACATAATATATGTTTAATTAATTTTATATGATAAGAATCAATCATTATTATAGTATTTTTGTTGGTTTAGGATCCCGTAAACTAATTCCACCACTATATGTGTGCCAATATATTTTCCATGATGTTATAAATTATTAATGTACTCAAAACATATTGTTAATGGTTTTAAAATTACATCCTTTTGGCATTACTATAATTAAATTGGATGAGAATTACTGGTGTTCCCATTTCACATTTTTAAATAGAGCGATGATTACACCATCACTTTTATTAAATGTAAACGAGTTTATTATTAACTATTAGCTCGTCTTAAATCCTCTAATCCTTCTTATATATTTTATAATATTGGCACAAGGACCCATGATATCTTGGGAAATGTTTTATGACTCTTTTTCATGGTATATATATATATATATATGAATGGAATCCCTACTACTAAATGTAATACATGGTCATATGACCCTTAATAGATGTGATATCGAACATGGTGTTCCTATTCTATGATATTAGTCATGGAATCCCAATTCTTGTGATTCTAGGCATGACGTCTCTATATGTGATATTGTCGTGGAGACCCTTTATATGTTTGATACACTGTCATGATGAAAATTTCTGTGATATTGGGCATGACATCCCCTATTCTTGGGATTTGATGCATGGCATCACATATTATTCTTATTCAGGTCATCATGTCCATATACTATGATATACAGTCATGAAGACCCTTATTGGGAGACTAGTCATGACATCTATAAATTTAGATACTCATCCTGGGATTTCTATAATATGATATTGGGAATATAGTACCCTACTACTGTGATATTGGTTATTTTTTCACTTGATACTTGTTTAGAGATCATCCTGTATGTGCCAAAGAAGGCATTTCCATATAGGATTCCTTCATGGACCATAGCCAACCCATTTAAAATTATACTAACTTATAATTATATATATACACATTCATGTAATATCCATGGACAATATATTTATTGACATTGTTGGTGGTGGCCTTCTGAGTGTATCTCACACCCTATCCAGTCTGTCGATGGTACCTAGGAAGACTAAATGATTACTATTGTATATAAAGAGAATAATCCTCTTATTGATGTGTGACTTCTTCCATGACTAATGATAGGAGATTGGTAATAGATGACTAGGATAGAGCTCTGGCTCTTTGGATTGAATTTTAGACTTCTTTTTACCTTTTGTATGTCATGTGGTTTGTTGAATTCACACTACCATGCATACATGTTTTCATTATTTTTTTGAAACATGACATCATCATCAATTGCATATGATTTAGTTTTTGGATTTTAGTTATTATTTATTTCGTTGATATTTATACTTACCTTCTTCTACTAGTTGGATTATTTATTATTATGATTCCACTACATAAATCTTAAAGTTTATCCTTTGTGCTGCAGTATATTAATGAGGGATTTCTCTCCCCATAAACACAACCTATGACCTCGCTACTAGTCTTTGGCCTCTGGCATATAGGGAGGTGTGATTAAGGCCACTTGGCCAGATGGGATCATGATACATCATTGTATAAACTGGGTTCGGGATATCTTGATGTAGAATCATTGAATTTATTTTCGTGCCTTACTATTTTGATACTACCTAAAGGATATTAAAAATTTGTTATGATTTTGAATAGAGTTATGCCTATGTGTATCCAACCCAAGTACATTGAAAATCTATATTTCCTTGAATGGAAATTAATAATATATTTATATTTTTTATTGTAGTTTATTTTACTTCACCATTTGTTATGTAAATGAAATAGGATATTACTATTGATATTTTTGAGGATTATTGTCAATTATTTTTTCTACTGAGATAATAGAAATGATGAATTTATCATGAATAATTTTAGGAACCTTGTAGAAAAATCACATGCCATGTACATTGCATGCCATATAAGAGCATTGTGTTGTTTTCATTGTCTTTGATTTCCTTGAGTGCTTGATTTCTATAAGTGGAAATGTTATTGGATAAAAATTTATCATAAAATTATGAAACACATAGTTGTTACTTAGAGGGATACTATAACCTAAACCCCTTTTCTTATTTATTCTATATAAGACACCATATGAAACCAACTAAGGCATGTTGAGTCATGGAACTTTGATCACATGGACTATAATGGATTATTGTTTGGATTATGTGGATGTCTTATTTCAATTTATAAGTTGTATGACCATATATGGATTAGATGTTCTGAATCATTTGTTTCAACCATCTAAATAGAATTTCAATGTATAAATGTTTTTAAAATTAAAATTAAAATTGAAAAACACCATGCTTGACCCAAACACAAACTTCGTTATAAGTAGTAAGTAGTATATATGTTTCTCTATATAGTGTTATTATCACAAATAAGTGATTAAGAAAGATAGAAGAGGGATTATAATGTTATATAAACATGATTTTTACATTTTTTATTTCTATATTAGTGTCTTATATCATTATCTATCTTTAGCAGAGGTGTGTGTTTTGAAATTATAGAGTAATGCCACCAATATTTTCACTGGTCAAATGCTGGGAGGTGGTTTTGATCATGCTTCAAAGGTGATGGGACCTGACCCGATAGTTATATTTATAATAGTACCTCCTTTGGAACCTCTTCCTATTCCGGACATGATCTATGATTTTCAGATTCGAGGTGTCCTTCTACGTCTTATGAAGCCTTTATAGGGAGATTTGTACACTTCCCCTTATATGTGAGGGTTAACTCAGAAGATACAATTATAGTATCCAACTATATTTTTGGGGTACGGAGGTCCACATAATACAGAGATATGGATCGAGATGATTATTTAAATATTCAAGAATATGGATACACCAGTTGAGAGGAGAGTGAAACTCAATACTTACATGCTTTCAGAATATAGGAAATGTTGGTGAGATATTCTTGACCTGATCGGTCAGTATCGTGAAGTGACTTGGAGGAATTTCTAGTATAGCTTCATAGATTACATATTTACTAAGACCGTAAGAGTCTGTTGTGACATGGAGTTTATGAACTTGTAGTAGGGTTCAATGAATGTTATGAACTATTCAGATCATTTTATAGAGCTTCATCACTTTGTGACCTTATATATTTTTGATGATTCAATAAAAGAGATAAGAATTGAGGATGGAATTAGTAATCCTATTATTTATTAGTGGAATAATATTTGGTTGAATATTTTATCTATTATATTGAAAAATTCCCTTATCACTGATTTTAACCTTAGAGAAGCTAACTGTGAGAGCTTGGGTCGTTTAGAAACTAAGAAGGGTTGTGGTTCAACTAGTGGTTGGAAACAACACTTTGAGATAGTGTGTGACTAAAACAAGATAGGTGAAACCCAATTCTAGTTATGTGGTTTCTCAACAGTATAGGAATCCTGTGAATAAGGGGCACCAATTTCCAAGATTCCCCATCGATTTTCGATGCTATGGAAGATTGGGGAATATATAGATATTTTGTAGGGATTCATATCAATGTGGAGTGGGATCAGATTTGTGATATCCCCCCCCCTCAAGAGAATGTTCGACAACAACTCAAGAGAAAGGAATATTGAGTACAAGTGTTTGTAAAGGGAGAGGGGGAGGTCAACATTTTGGTATCCATACTTCATATATACATCACTAGTAGAGAGGATCCACTATGGGTAGTAAGGTTATAGCACAGTGTTGTGGATCAGGCCATATATATTGGGTGTATCCTATACCATAAGAGAAGGAAACTGATCCATATACTATTCAATGTATTAGTCTAGTATAATATACAATTGTTTCTACCATATTCGCCACTGGTGAAATACATTCCATCATATATGCTCCAGTTGTGGAGAGCATTGGTCTTGGCATTTTGTTCTCAAGTTTTATTTTGAGAATTCATAATCCATTGATTATATGTTGAAAGAGAATACAGTAGTTTCATGAAAATTATCTTGATGTAGGAAATCCTTTTTTCTCATTGTACCTCTTCATCCTCATGATAAACAAATTTTATATCATTCTATGGAAGGAATGGTTAATTATCTATAATGCCTATGTGAATTGTTATCATTGGAGGGTGTCCTTTACATCACCAGGGGAGAAACTTATATTCAAATGGGTGAGTGGGATGTTTAGGAAGGTATATTTGGACTATGTAATATTGGGATAGGTGGACAGACCGCCATGATTTTTACCTTATTTTTAAAAGATTAGGGATTACATGAGACTGAATGCCCTCCTTTAGTCGATCAACCAAGGCTAATTTTCCACAAACACTTTTTTAGAATGCCATTTAATATAGAGGTAGAGTTTAAAACAGATCTTGTATATAGATATTCACTAGTATCCATTCCACATTGAAGGATGTAATGTACTGAGTTGTAGGAGATCAAAAGGACGCAATATGATTTTAAGTCATTGGACTTATGGGGCCCATTGCTTCCCCTTGGTGATCCCCAGTCCTTCTTGCCAAGATGGAAAATAGAACCCTCAAGATTTTAATTGATTAATAGAAATTTAATGAGTTAGTACTGAAGAACAAGTATCACGTAAAATGTATAGATGTTCTATTTTACTAGATCAGAGGAGAGGTTTTATTTTTGAAGATCGACATGAGATCATGTTATCATCGTGTTCAAGTAAAAGTTTCATATTTTTCATGTATGACATTCCATAGTGGGTATGGTTTATATGCTTATCTGTTTATGTCATTCAGTCATAGGAATGTTATAATTGTCTTCATGGATTTGATGATTATTTTTTTCCATCCCTATTTATTTTCTGTTGTCATTTACATCGTAGATGAAATCATTGTGTATTAAAATATATGAAACGACTATTACACTCATCTTGAGAGCAATATTATTACACTAAGAGATCACCAACTATATTCTATGCTCTCTAAATTTTCTTTATATATCAACAATTTACACGTATAGGGAAATGATATCTAAGAGTTAGGAGTATCAGTTGAACCATAAAAGGTGAGAGCTAAATGGGTCTTATAAAAGACATTTGATGATTAGAGTCACCTATTGCATACATTATTAATAATGGAGTGATGTTTTTATGGTAATAATCTGGTGATATTTATTTTTAGGAGTTAAAGGGATATTGAATTCTGTGCTGATATTGATTCCCCCATAGCTGCAGAGAAGTTATACAATATGTTGCAATTCACTTGGTATATGTCTAGAAAATGTTATGATATGGGAAGACTGATTTATTTTATATAGTTTAAAATAGATGAGGCCTCATGAAAGTGATTTTTTTATTCGTGATCTTGAGTTAGAATATATTATTCAAGCCTTACATTGCTAGATTCATTACCTGTTGGGGGAGAACATTTTTTGTTTTTATAGACCACAAAAGAATCAGCTATATATATACAATGTGAGAATTTAATATCGGAAAACAAACATTGGATTAATATCTATATTCCATTTAATATGAGCTTTCATATATTCCAAGGAATGGTAAATTTTTTTATTATTCGCTGATCATAACAACTCAGAAACAAATAGAGGCCACTAGAATGTGGAAACATAGGGCCCTGTTTTCTAAAATGAAAATAGATGTTCAATAATATAATGTTATTTGTATACTATCATAACTATTAATGACCTATTAACTTTTGGGTAAGTTGATTATGAGCCAGTTTTCAGATCCAGAAGGCTTGGTCCTATGAGTGCATATTTCTGTTGAGGAACTGCCATCAGATTGGTTTATCAATGATGATGACATCCTATGTATACATGGGAATAACTAGGTACATACTAACATGATATAAGATATGATATGGGATTCACATGAATCCCAATTGTATTTTCATACTGGTATTTGCAATACGTATCATGATATTCACCAAAAATATTGGTGGCAAGTCATAAACAGTCAGATTTAAGGAATTATCAATAGGTTTTCCACATATTGGTAGGTGAAAGTTGCGCACCCACAACATAATAACTATTTTTATCCATTACTGGTCTAGTAATTGAAATTGTTGATGTTGTGATATTTTTTATATTATATTAATGAGGTTTCCTTGATTTAGTGACACAAATTTGGTTGTTGTGGAATGACTAACAAATGAAGTCCTCTTCCATTACATTTGGGATACATTATAAATTAATGAGGTGGGAATATTTTATTTCTTTTTTATAATATGTCTACACATGGTAACTCTTAATATAATCTTTTATTAGGACATTAATTTTACATTGATATTATAGAATGGGTTACAGAGAGTGTTGGGTACACTGGTGATTCTGAGATCATCTTTTCTCCCTTAGACCGATGGATAGTAAAAAAATGTATAGTTAATAGAGGACATCTTTCCAGAATGCATAATAGGTTTTGACAGTAGATTGGAGAAGCATATACCCCTTTTTGAGTTCACATATAATAACATTTATAAGTATATGATTCACATGACTCCCTTTAAGGCCTAATGTGGTAGGAATTTTTGTTCAACCCTATCATGGTTAGATGATGGAGATGTTGTGATATAGGGCTCTCATCTCATTTTGGATACATAAGAGTAGGTTTAGCTAAATATGAAGAATATTTGTACCACTCATTCTTGATACAAATCATAAGATAATCGCCAGCGACGACATATAGTGTTTGAGGTAAGGGATAACATTTTATTACAGATATCATCTGGACATAGGATCAGATGGCTAAAATGGCATGTGAAGCTATCATCGACAGTTTTTAGACTGTTTTAGATCTTAGATGGAGTCGTGTCATTAGGATATGATGGTTATTACCTCAGAGGTACTATTTCCAAACATGATGTCATTCATGTTTCAAAACTCATTTATTATCATTTCACCCCTTCCCATACATTTGATCTCGAGGTTTTTGAGCTAGATGATGATGCTTCTTATGAGTATTATCCTCTATGTATATTTCATTAGAGCATGAAGGCTATCCAAATATAGACTACCCCATTATTAAAGACTCTATGAAAGATTGGTCATATACATGATAATATGTGGGAGAGTGGCGCTAATGTATATTCTTTGTGGCCAGAGTTATTATTATAAAACATTTCACTACCCTTGGAAGGTGATCTATAGGAGAAGATACTTTAATAAGGGAACATTTTAAGACAAATTTTTTTATTACAATTAACAATCCTTTTAAATCTGTACTTAACTATTTATTTCAAACCTATTTTAATTGATAATTGAGTTCAAAAATCTATAGAGGCTATCTGGGTTTTTTAGAGCTGAGAACCTCGACCGTTGGGGAATTGAACTGGTAGCATAGTTAGAGAAACCATATAATTCAATTATCATGGTTTCCCCAAACTGTGCTGGATAATTTGGATGTCAAATAAAAGCATAAATTGATTTCTAACCCCTTTGTAACATCCCAAACCTGGATTCCACCCGAAATGGTGGTTTGAGCCCAGTTGGTCATAATGCCTCGAGCATGTCTCCCAAAATTCCAGAGGCTTCTGACTAGCAGTGTGGGACTAGTTGAGTCAGTGGGGAGATTATGCCCTAAATATCAGAGTTTCATAGTGGAAGTAAAATATATACTATAGTAGAAGTGAAATAAATATCTTTCAACTAAAAATAAGATAAGCAGATCAAAATACATCATATTAACAAAAAGTGCCTCATATAAAAAATGAACATGATGGTATAAGTTTCTAGATATCAGCTAGAATAATACATGATAATACAATACATTACAAGTATCCCAAAAAAACATCAAAAAGTTATCGGAACATCGCAAGCCACATCTTGGTCATATGCAACCCTGATCCAAAGCCACAATCAACAAACTATACTTGTTCGAATTCCCCTATCATCACATGGAACCATATAATTGGTTTGGGTCCCTAAGGAAGCCTAAACAGGGTGTTAGATAAACATCACAGCAGGTAACCACCATGGTCTATATAGTTCTAATAGTAATTCTAAAAAATTGATAGCAAGTGTAAACAATGAGAATGTAAATGTGTATGCCCTTGGAATAAGACCAATGTATCAAGTAAAACCAAACATCTCTCAATGATACCTACAAAAGAGAGTAAGATAACTACAATTAATCTATGACCAAGTAAACAATAAAGTCACACAGACACACCGTACATCCATCTATATTTTGTATCCCACATCCCCACTGTATAAAGAAGTCAATAATCCATGACCATGTTGTATAGTAAAAGTAGCATCCTATGGCCACACCATATAGTGAATTATCAGACCTCAAGGGTCGGATCCAAGGTGTCTTTAGACCATGGAATCCATCTAATTTTCTCTATACCACGATGGGTTGGATCCAAGGAATATGTTAGAGGAATCCCATGGTGTCCCTTGGGCATCCTTGGTGGAAACTCAGTTAGGAACTCAGTGGGGTCCTAGGAGCAAGTAAATAGAATGTCCTCTGTGGTCCCAAGAATGCAGGATCCTATGGGGGTAACAAGGCCCAAGGCATCCCACCGAATCAAGACCCAAGGGGCAGGGTTAACCCAAGGCGTCCACTACGGTGTTCCAGATCCAAATAGATTAGTCCTAGGAATCTATGAAACCATTTATTCAAGGATTCAAACATTCCAATTAAAAACGTATTCCATGTGATTATACCCACTCACGTCCACCTGCACAAGCCAAGAGTATACCCACTCATGCAATGATTTTATCAAAATATTCATATGGTCCAACCCTCCCATATAAATCATTTAACATGACTTTAGTCATTTACATATAGGTATACCCACCCATATAAACACATTCCATTTAAGTGAAGCTATCAAAATAGACGAGGAATAACATGATATTCAAAATTTGAAGAGACAGTTCACCTCCTAAACAAGATACTCAAGATATAAAGGAATCAATGGAATACCAATAACTGGGCAAGAACAATTAAACACACATTCGGTGGTTTAAATTGAAATAAACAAGTTTTTTCCCTAAAGGTGAATCCTCAGGTGACCTCGAAATAAGAAACGGGTGCCAGCAAACTAAAACAGAACCCACGATCAACCACAATAGGCCCAACTACAGCTACTAAAACGTACTTTATCAAAAAATAAAACCCCACTAGAAATTATGACAAAATAAATATCATCTGAACACTCTAAATACACCATGGAAATATAAAATTAAGTATAGGCCACCTACCTACCCTCTCTAGTAGACAGCTCGCCTAGTATCGTGTCTAGATTCATCATGTTTTGGATTAAATCAGAAGAACGGACGGAGAATGGGATATTAGATAATATGATCATAAATCCAAATAGCACATTCATTGTTCCGAATAATCAATAAAGACTAAAAATAATGTATGCCTTACCATTAAAGATATGTCGAGATGATCATCAATCAAAACGGAAGTCGAACAAATAATAGTTATCAAAGCCTAATATAGGAACCTCAATGGAGAGATATGGAAGGAGTTATGTGTGTGGGATGAGAAACCACTTTGTGTTTTAAAAATAAAAATTTGAATTCGAATTTGAACATTAAATAAATCACCTAGAAAGGGTTGCACGGTTTACCAACACGGTTTCCCAAATCATGTAGAAATCATGCACACCTCTATGCCTAAAGTTGTCACTTTTCATAGTAGCCACATATGGTTTGACTAACCATACAGTAACCTTGTGAAATAGCCAATCCAAAAAACTATTGTTTTTAGGACCCTTGCACATCTTTTCCTAACTGTGCCTAGGTCATTCTCAAATTGTGCGCTCGGACATTCTCAAACGAAATCATTCTTCCGGCCTCCAAACAACCTCCAAAAACCTATAAAACACTCATGATCAAGTTAAAAATTCACATAAGGCAATAAAAAGGTATAAAAACGGAAAATAATAGGATGTGTAACTTGTATGAAAACCCTAGTTCTTATAATATTTTTCCCTTACAGCAATTCATCCCAAAATTTCTCTCTGAATACTGTCGAAGATTCTTTTGAAAACAACTCTGGCCATTGAGGACCTACGTCAGCCTTCATCTCTCAAGTATCGTCCTGTAGACAGTCGTGCTACCATAGCACACATACTATAGTAAATAATTGGCCTCATAGAACCTTCTTCCTCCTGTCAACGATACGAATCAGATGATCCTCAAAGGATGCATCATCATTAATCTCAACCTCCTTTGGATAAAAAATGTGAGATGGGTCTGAGTGATAACGATGCAGCTAAGATACATGTAAGACTTCATGCATGGCTCAGTACCTTTGAGATAAAATACAAACGATAGGCAACAAACCTTAATCTCTCCAAAACTTCAAATGGCCTGACATATCTTGGTGAATGTCTTACATGTCTCCTAATCTGCCTATGTACCAACCTCCATGAAACATGCAAGAAAACTTGATCCCCGACCTCAATATCTGAAGGTTGTCTTTGGTGAATAGAATATGATGTTTTACAAGATATTTCTGCATACATACACTTCTGAATTAAATGTACATGATCTATAGTCTCTTGCACAAGATGTGGTCCCAGTAAAGTTGCATCACCGGCCTCTAACCATCACATGGGATATCCGCATGGACTAATGTATAAATCATTGTATGTTTCCACCTGTTTTGTTGCATGATAACTGTTATTTATGGAGAATACAACTAGGGGAATGTGCCTCTCCCAAGATCCCCCAAAATATAGGATTCATGCTCATAACATGTCCTCTAGCACCTGTATTGTATGTTATGATTGTCAATCAGTCTAATGTTGGTAATCTGTGGTCCGAACACCTATATAGCCAATTCCATATGTAAAATCTATTAGAAACGAGATAAAAAGCGAATTTCCCTATTTGAAACGATAGTCCTTGGAATCCCATGAAGTCATACGACCTCTCAGATGTACACTATCCTAATATAATTATTTCTGACGCTTTCGCAAGGGCATGCACATTCGTCAGTTGACGCGCAACTTTTTCCCCGAATTCCTACTTTCCAAAGGCGGGTGACATCGGCTCCTTATTCAGGGAAGTTTTTCTCATTGATCGCAATGGGGTGATGGGATGTCGGTTCTTCCTTCCACGGATTCCTCCTCGAAACTCGTCACCTAGTTTGGGTCTCCCTCATAGATCTAATACATTGTTTGTGAAACTCTTCCAAGATCCATAACTTCATGGACACCAGTTAATTACACTACTTCATTCGGGATATTCCAAGGGGTCCAGTTAGGGGAGTAGTCACATTGGGCACCACTGGCGTGTCTGGATGCTGTGGGATTGGCATGTCTGTCTTCTACCCCTTATTATAGGGCTTCTCGAGGGTGTGGAAGCCCGAGGAATCCCACATCGAACACAGGAAATCATATTCCATGGGTATGTATCTGAGGTTTTCCTTATCTTTCCATGTTTAACACAGGGTATTCCACAAGTTTAATGACAAGAGGCGATGGATCAGAATGATCATAACACTGATGAGAGTGGATCAGATGGGGGAACCCTCTGGATGGAACATCGATACTAGGGCGATCGTGTTGGTGGCCTCCCGAATAATGTTAGTTGGAATGGGGAATGGGGTGACATGCTTTCACCGGGATGTGATGTCAAAGGTAAGAATTAGGATGGATGATGGAAATTTTCATGATGGGGCGGTGAATGGAATAGGACCATCATGAGGAAGATGATGATTTTGGGCTTGATCCTCAAAGTGGATTCCTACGTATCCATGTCGTAGGGAATCAAAGTTCATGTAGTTCGTCTGATGGCGGCTTGGTGCTGAATGGGGTCACAATGGTTTACCGCTAGATGGGGTCCACAATTTAACGTCCTGCAAGATGAGGGGAAGACCTACGTGAAGTGGGTCGGAACTGCTAGATGTTGGTCTTGAACCTCCAGGAGGCATTCTATGTGCCTTGCTTTATCAAGGATCAAAGACCTCATAGTTCAGGTATGGGGGAGGAGTCGGTGAACCAAAGTGAATAAGGACCTCGGGTCCAGGTGGATGGTGGGCATGAACCTTAGGGAGGCTTCCTATATACCCTACCATTGCAAGCATCCAAGGCCACGTTGTTCAGAAAGGGGATTGAATAGAATGGTCAGAACCAATGTGTGTTGGGCTTGGACCTTAGGGAGGCTTCCTACGTACCATGCGTTGGCACGGATCAATGTCCACATAGTTCTGGAATGGGGCTTCGTACACCGACTTGAAGATGGTTGGGACCGATGGTTGATGGTCTTGAACCTCGGGGAGGCTTACTATGTACGATGCCTTCGGAAGGATCAAAGTCCATATAGTTCGAAATGAATATGTGGGGATTACACTCTAGGCTGCCCAGGGTGTTGGTGAACCAATGTGAAGGAGATCAGAATGACTAGGTTGATGGGCTTGAACCTCACAGAGGCTTCCTATGTACCTTGCCTTAGCAAGGATCAAAGTCCTCATAGATCAGGATGTATTTGTGGGGCTTACACTATATTCTACCCAGGGTGTTGGTGAACTGACATGAACGAGGACGGAACAACAATGGTGATGAGATAGAACCTCATTGAGGCTTCCTACGTACCCTGCCTTGGCAAGGATAAAAGTCCTCCTAGTTTGGGATGGATTTATGGGGCTTACACACTAGGATGCCTAGGGTGTTGGTGAACCGACGTCAAGGAGGTCGGATTGGCCATGGTGATGGGCTTGAATCTCTTGGAGGCTTCCTACGTACACTACCTTGGCAAGGATCAAAGTCCTCATATTTTTGGATGGATTTTTGGGTCTTACACTCTAGGCTTCCTAGGGTGGATTTCATGGTCGGTTCTTTCTCTAAGCCCATGTGAGTCATGCTCAGTGTGAGAAACAAGAGACAGCAGAGACTTCATGATCATGTCAAGAAAGGTGCGTATGTGGGAAGTGTAGTGCGGCTTACACGGGATCGTAGCCCAAAGAGGAAACATGGGGTTATGCGTGGTTAGCAGCCCGAAGAGTTTGGGACTTACTCTAGGAGGGAGGATCGATGGCGACAAAGAACAGCAAGAGATGGATTTGGGGCCAAAAAAAGGAGGATCACCATTCCCCATCATGCCCTTTGCTGGCACTGGGGACCGAAGACGAATGGATGAGCAGGGATACTACCTCCTACAAGAAATGTAGGGTTTATACGGAGATTGTTTCCCATTCCCCACAGACAGACGCCAATCCCATAAGGTGAATATCTTCCCCTATGGAGACTAGTGGATGTAGAGAATGTCCAAGGTGGGGGTACCCCACGTGCAAGGCACGGGGAGAGGTCACAGTTTAACGTCATGTACTGAGGATGAATGTGCTTGGTAGTTTAATGTCTTGCAGCTCGGAAGAGGTGGGTTTGCTCCGCACCCCTAGGACATACATAACAAGTACCCTCTTCTCCTTGGTGCAGAGAGGTGGATGCCAAAGCCGTGTCTAGGGGTGTCCTGGAGTGAATCATCTTGGGGTCCACGTTAGTGTGGCTATGCGAAGAAGCAATATCCATTAGCGTGCCTATTGGAAGAAGAATGAGAGGAATCAACGCAACGGGCAGTAGTGTCCAAGGGACATTGAAATCACATCATGAAAACCTGGAGGGTCACATGGGAAAAATAATTTCAAAGCAGAGGGGTTTATAGGTAGGGGACTTGTGATGATCTGAAACTCCTCATGGTAAAGGGTACTTGAAAAGGGGTGTGCTTCGCAATGTCGGACACCTCAGCCTAAGTGTGGGGTAGAGGTGCTGATGGGGGGTGCTTTGAAAAGTGGAAAGGCATTCACAGAGCACTGTCTTGCGGAGCAAAAGTGCCTCATGAAGCAAGGTATTGTGAATAAATGTGCATCATGATGTACAACAAACCAACCTTGGAATGTGGATCATGTATACATGAAGGATATTTTGCGAAGCATAAACGCTCCACGTTGACCAGGGTCCCCTTGGGGATCCCCTTCCTTCGCTGAGGCCTATAGGCTCCGTGAAAGGAATCTCCCTCAGAAGAGGGGATCAAAATGATAAAAAGGGGAGGCACTTCGAAGAGAAGAAGTACATTGCACAACTCATGGTTCACGAAGCAGAAGGGTGCTTCACAATTCAGGAGCTAGAAAGTTGAAATGTCATATTTTTTGTTCGTTGAACTTGGGGGAGGCCAATATTTATAGGAGAGAGGCACTGTAAAGTAGTGCACGCTGAGCATAAAGAGGAATTCGTTTTCTCTTTGGCATGTCGCGACCGTCAAATGTGGTCGCGGAGCATTACCACGTCCTTGCACCGTGGTGGATCCCGAACATCAAATAAAGTCACAGAGTGTTACTACATCCTTGCTTCGTGGTGGATTGAAAATATCGAATAAGGTCGTGGGGTGTTACTACCTCTTTTATTAGTGGTAGATCGCGAATTTTAAGGGTGTTTGCGGAGCGTTATCGCCACCATTCTTCGTGGCGGGCGAGGGGAAATTGGGGCTCCACGAATGGTCTTCGTGAGGAAGACTTAGGAGTCCTTTCGTTTCTTTTTCTTTCTTCTGAAATATTGGCGCCAAAAAATGCCTCCTTATACTTGGATCCGCGGAGAAATCAATGGTTGATGTTTGGGGGTCAATCGCCAAAATCCTTGGTAGTTCTCGAAACTATGTCATGAAGGCAGCTTGAGAGGCCTATAGGGGATGTACAGGGCGAGCCTGCCACGAATCGTGTTGTGCACTGGACGCACCACGAAGCATCAGAGGCTGTCTCCTATAATTATAGGATCTAAACTCACTTTCTTCCATTCCCTTCTCTACAATTTTGTCATTTTTCTCTCTCAATTCGCAAACCTCCCCATACACCCCGAGTGTTCTCTACGAATCAGACCTTCTCCTCCGTGGAACTTCAACGAGTCTTTTACTTCGCGTCTCAGCGCTTCGCGATTCTTCACATGGACACCTAGGAAGGGCTCTATGAATAGTCTTTGTGATCTGTCCTCATGAACAAACATCGCGAATGAGCTTCGCGATCCATCCCGAGAATCGTCCAAGCTCTAGAACTGAATGGATCACCAAGAAGCTTCCCATGGATTCTTTACAAATGCTGCCTGGAGGGATGAAATGTCAAAGATTATGGGTCTGCGGGAGTTGGTACAGAGCAACTCGGACAATAGTTCATTGGTGGAGCTACTATCAGAGATCCAGAAGAACTACCTGTTGTGTATGAGGTTTCCCTTGTATGGATTCAGTCTAAGGGACGACGTCTTTATTCCAGAAGGAAGTTAGGACGAACCAGGTTACTGGTTCAGGAGCACGCCGTGCTAGCGCCGATGGTTTAGGGTTGCTGACAGCCATGCTCGAGTAAATTTCACACCCATCAATGTTGAATGTTTATAAAATTAGATGAATAACATTGATGGGAAGTCGTTGCTGCCAAAGATGTCTCATCCTCTATACCACACGATACTAAAGGCATCTTTTAGGAATCCGAGGAAGAGGTGGTATGAGGAATAGGACCTATGCCTGGAAGGTAACATCATCGATGATTGGGCATCGACCTACTGGGTAGTCACATCATGTGAGGAGTTTGGGGCTAAGCTGAGGAAAGTGGGTTTGTATGAGGCATCTTGGGCCTATGAGTTCCACAAATATCAACAGAAACAGTTGATGCCAGAGCTATTGAAAATATGTTCGTCGAGGACCACTACCTTCTACTTACACCATGGGGATGTTGGTATCATCTTGTGGGATGTCCACAAGATCTCGGGTGTCCCGATACAGGGTGAGATGTAAGACAAATTCCTCTCGGTCATGAGTGCATAAAAGGATGTAGAGAAAATTCCACGTCTAGTGATGGGAGTGATGGAGCTTGTACCAGGGGAGGACATGGAGGAAGTCATGGATGTCCACTTCAGGTGGTGGTTTATACAATTCCTAAACATTCCAAAAAATAGGCAGTTTCTAGCGAGGCATCGGAAATTCCCTAAGGGGGCTTTGAGTAAGGAGAACTCATACTGGCGACTTTTAGAGGATAGCCAGTGGAAGACCTAGGGGTTCTGCGTCAACACCGAGCAACAACCAATAGTCAGGCTGGAAGCATTCAGTGTAGCTCTGATCTATGGTTGGATCCTTATAGTAAGGGATTCCAACATAGGAGTACGCCCAAGAACATTTATCATGGTTTCCACATTGGCTAAAGGAGGATGGATCAACCTGGGAATCCCAATGCTTTCCAAGCTTTATAAGGTGTTATGTCATATCAGTAAGGGTAAAAGGCCGCAGAGGGTAAGTGTGCTATTCCACCTCCTGTACGGGTGGATAGCGGCACATATTATAGGGGTTAAAGAATACCTAAACCCTATCTCTCCCATGGGCTTGAACTTCCACCCATCGATCCTGAATGTCGCAAGGAGCTTTCTGGTCATGATGATCACACCATTGGTTCTGAACTGGGTGTGGAGGGAAGAAGAATATAATTTACACTCTTTCTTGTTGCCAAGGGGGTACTTACTGATGACGTTCGGGGATTGGTAGAGCACCGGGCCTATCTCCTAGCCTTTAGAGGTGTATTTTTGGTGGTGAGGGTGGAACGTGAGCCCCTCTGTGAGCCGAATACCCCACATCGCTTTGCATGGAAATTACGGTGTATGCAGCGACAAACCCCACAGGTCTATCCGGAGGTGCTTCATGGAGAACACCCATGTATGATAAGGCAGATGTGTCTTCTGTTCATGTGGGAATATGGGAAAAGCAGAATGAGTTGCCTCCACCGACCGCCATCATCATGCTGGTAAAAGACTATGACCAGAGTTAGGAGGCGTCCTACTCTGGGGAGATGCTGAAGAAGAAAACCACTCAAGTCAGTGATGGTGATATTTTCTATCCTCGGGGCCAGGGCCGGAAGGCAGTAAGGGCATCCCACGGTGCGGGGGATGCTGTAGTAGTGATGCCCACACCAGTTGAGGGGGAAGTAGTGTTAGTGGATAAATCGATTTTAGCGGACCCCGTGATTCTAGAAGAGCTGAGTAATCAAGAAGAGAGGCTGCTGAGAGGATTCCATAGGATACCCACCCAGGCTCCAGTTATGCGACTGCGCCTTATCAACATGCCAGAGGATACCATCTTCCCGGAGGCCTATGACATATGGAAAGTCAACATGCAATTTCCTCAGCCAGGAAGATATGTGGCAGTACCTAAACCATCTCGGGATGGATTTTCTAGGAATAGGCCCCATCAGGGATGGCTTTG
Source organism: Viscum album (assembly GCA_963277665.1). Classification (NCBI taxonomy): domain Eukaryota; kingdom Viridiplantae; phylum Streptophyta; class Magnoliopsida; order Santalales; family Viscaceae; genus Viscum; species Viscum album. The sequence continues at coordinate 1,519,713,489 of OY728123.1, read as the reverse complement.
TAGTGTCCCAATCTGATTTGGAACAATATCTGACTGAGCTGGAGGACTTCGTGTACTCTTGGGGTGCTCCTTGTTTAATAACAGATTGATTCAAGGTGATTCTCTATCGAACCACTCCCCCATAGCTGTTGTCCATTGATTTGAGAGAGTACTTCCCCATGCCGGAAGAATCAGAAGAGTCCTCCTGGGAAGACGAGGCTGGGAGAGGGAGAACATTTGATGATGGAGAAGTTAGAGATCAAGACTCGGATCTTGAAGAGTTTCCAAAGGCCATTGAGGTAAAAATATGAAACCCCCTTCTCCAATACTTGCATTGAGGTTATTATAGGCTCCACGCTAACATCTAAACTGTGCAGAGGAGTCTTATACTCCGCACTCATTCTCATACCTTAGTGGATGCTGAAAAGGGACCTTCGGGATCTAGACCAACCGCCACATCTATTGCTGCATCTAGCAGGGCTAGGACACCTCAGGAAACCCCTCTAAAATTTTCATACCTTCTGACCATATATGGGGGGGCCATGCTTCAGGGTCCCGACGACATCAACCCAAGAGAGAGACCATGGATTTGATATCTATAAGTCTCCTCCACCAATTTCATGACTGCCATCCCCTAACGAGTTTTACTAATGTTTGTGTCCCTTTTCGGACCGTACAGTTCTTCAAATGGCATGGGTTGCCCTGGCGAGGTTGGTCAGGGCTTCTTACGGTGTTCTTCCCAGTGGAGTGCTGACGATCATGGAGGCGGAGCACCAAACCGACTGAGCGGTAGTGCTCTCGATCCCTTGTGGGACCATCAGCAGGGCTGAACCCGAGATCATTGAAGTAGGATCTGATGAGGAGAAACGGTCAGACAACCCACGTCCTACCATGCCTGATAAAACATCGCACATAGACCCGGCTGAATATTTATTGAGGGTGTTCCCTGCGTAAGAGCCTTCCAATCGTGTTGACTGGGATGAGACGACCTCTGAAGAAGATGATAGAATGATAGTATATCACCGATCATGGAAGCTGATCACTCGCTTCATCAATGACACCCCAATCACTATGGTTGGATGCTATGGAAAGACATCGCTCGTGAAGGTGCGAATTGTGTGCTGGGGGAGTGGATGCCCAACGTACTCACATGCTCATCCAAGATCTTATGGTGTAAAAGATTCGAGAGTATGACTGTGGCCTCGATGTGCCCTAGAAACGAAGGAATGAGATAAACATCCAAAGTGTAATGACCCGAAATTTTGAATAAATCTTGTTTCCTAATTTTATGTGTTATTTTATATTATTTTTATACTCAAAAATTTTTTTCATTTGATAACATGAGTATAATTAAAATGAGACCGTTGGGTTTTGACTGTTATATGACCATTGGTCAATATGACCGCTGTAAACTAAAAGTTTCGATCATTGTCTCTAAATACAAGTAATCTTGGTAAATTATAATATAAAGAAGATTAGATGGCCTCACCCAGTAGTCTTGGACCGATCAAAGCCCATCTAACAGATCTTGGGAAGGAGGTAGCACCACTGGGATTTTCACTGGACCAAACCCAAGCTGAACTTCATCGTGTAAAGATAGAACGGAATCGCCTTTGCGAGATGTTAAAACTGATAGAAATTACTACTCGTGCAATGTTGGCCGAGCCTCCCTTAGATTCTCTCACCTTAGCACACCTTACACTGAGGTCCTATGTTGGTGTGATAAGGGGCTATGTAAGGAGACCATAACTGCTTTGTGTAATCCTTTGTTTTAAATAAAAATTTGTATTTCTTCTTATGATGAACTTTATGAATTTTCAAATGACCGGATATATATACTATGCATATTTTTGATGAATTTTAGAAAAAGGATATTTTGAAAATGTTTATGTAAACCTTAAATAATAAAAAATGTGTAATTATTTTTGAAAAATGGTCTTCTACAATTATGTTCAGTACGAAATTTAGAGTCCAATAAGATCAACTTGATTTTTGATTAATAGTAAATTATGAATAGTGATTTTATGCTTAGGATTAGTAATGTGACCAAATGGATTAGTAATCTCACTTAATGAAAGTATTAATATAATCAAGCCACCTTGATTATGTAATGTGATTCAATAAAATTGTTAAATAACGGTTTCATAAATTATTATTCAAGTATTAGTTTTTTTGGGTGAATAATGTTTTTTAATTAAAAATTAAATTAAAAATATTTAGAAAATTATTTTTATAAAATGGATTTCATTTTTGAACTTAGAGCATCGATATTATGTTAAGGTAATTTTTGGGGATTTTTCTGAAAAAAAGGAATTTTCGGTGAATAGTGTATTTATTTAAACAATAAATTAAAAATATTTAGAAAATTATTTTTAAAAAATGGAGTTCATTTTTGAAATCATAGCATTGAAATTTGATTAAGGTGAAATTTTTTGATTTTTCTGAGAAAGTTGAATTTTCAGGGAATAGTAAAAATACAGTTTTAGGGTTTCTGTATGTTTAATGACATCATAACTGTTTCATGATGATATCATGAGATATTTTATGGGTTGGCCGATGAAAGGTGATGAAGTATTGTATTGGGGGCCCCATGTGGCCTAACTCCATGGGAAATACCATGGGAGAGCACATGGTTTTGAGAAAACCACTTTTGAGGTGTCCCTTGGCCATTAATGCCTTGTCCCCTCACTTTCCCTATAAATACCAAGCCATCCTCCCATCCATTTCGACTCCACATTCTCCTAAAACTAATTTATGGTCTCATTATCTCCCAAGGAGTCCTCCCAAGGTTCCCCCAAGCCCTCAAGGTCCCAAGCTTTGAGTTTTAAGAGTTACGTTTTAAGGTAAGGGATCTGACCTCTCTCTTTCTTTTCAAAAAAATCTATTTTATGTAATTTCTTTAATGCTACATGTTCTTATGTTAAAGTATGTTCTTTTATACTCCTATTAATTCCCTTTTCATGTTCATATAATTATATATCCCCTCTTGCTCTCATTATTTCGTTTTATGAAGTTTTAAGTGGCGTCGTTAGGCTGCCGGAATATTTGTAACAGATTCTTTCTCCCTTCACAATTTTCAAGACCTATATTCATGTAAAGTATTTAATGTTCCTTTTTATTATGTTGGGTTATGATATCTAAATTTATCATACTGGTCATTTATGATAATATTTTGAGAGACCCCATTTTATCTTTTCAATTCAATATTTTTATGTTTTAAGTTGTGTCCTTAGGCTGCCGAATTTTTAAGTGGTTCTTTCACCTTTCTCCTTTTTCAAAGTTCTAATTTAATTTCAAGTCTTGAAAGTTCATTTTTTATTATTTTGGGGTATTATCTCTAAATATATCATACTTATATTTTATGTTCATATGATGAGAGACCCTATTCGATCTCATCAATTCATTTTTTTTTGAAATTTAAGTGGCGCCATTACGTTGCCGAATTTCTAAGGGGTTCTTTCACCATTCTCGTTTTCAAGATCTACTATCATGTCAAGTCTTTCAAGTTACTTTTTATTATGTTGGGGTATGATCTCTATATCTATCATACTGATCATTTATGTTCATATGATGAGATACCCTATTTGATCTCGTCAATCCATTTTTGGAAGTTTTAAGTGACGCGGTTAGGCTGCCGAATTCTCATAAGATAAATCTTATTTTTGTCTTCCTTACATGTTCTTAATTTCATATGGTATATCATTCAAATTTCATTACCATGTTCTTAAATACAATATATTCTGTTCCCCTATTGTTTTATGTATCATTTTTGAGTGGGTGACCCTTGTCCCCTCTCTTTTCAATGTTTTCTAAAACCATGTATTGTAGACGTTATGCTACATAGTTTTCGTCTAAAAATTCCTCCCTCTTTATATCAAAATTATTTTATGATATTAAGTGAATACTCAAAGCTCTTATTTCTACAGGTGTATTCACATATATATCACAATATTCCTTTTTTAAATTCTGGGATTTACATACATGAGACCCGCTTTCCCTTTTCCATGGGTTTAAAGTGACATAAAGATCATGTCTTTAATCAGTTTTTAAAACATTATGATTATAAAATGAAACCCATTTATTTTATGCTATATGGGTTGTTTATGAAATGATTTATGATGATATATGTGGCTCACATGATAATAAATACATGTCAATGGTGTTCCCAGATAGGGCTCCAATGCATTGGGAAAGACTTAATCTCTAGAGATGAATTTTTAGACTGATACCTTGGTGAATAACCTTGGTAATTTTTAATGTCACCTTGGGGATGGACCTTGGTGAAAGGAAATTATTGTCAATATTAAATGTTGTAGCCACATCTTCAAGTTATGAAAAATGTTATTTTTATTATTATATATCTCATGATTTCTTTCTCATGCCTTAAAGTTCTTTTCATGACATTGTTTATGTATCCCAAGTTCACATGTTAAATGTTTCCCCTTGTTTCCCTTACTGGGCCGTCTGCTCACCCTTTCTTTTGGTGTACGTTTCCAGGTTTGAGATGAAGTAATGAACCTAGGATGAACATGAGGAGAATCCTTTCATGTGTTCAACAAGAATGTTTTATGTTTTCATGTTTTATGTTCCTGGTTTCCAAGACATTACACCTTAAACATCATCAGTTTTGTAAAATATAATGAATGTTTATGTGATAAAAAGGCGGGATGCTATAGTTGGTACCAAAGGATTGTTTAGTTGTTTGTGGAAATTAGGATATGAAAACATTAGTAAGAAACCTATAGAAAAGTTTAAATATAATAAATATTCCTGGTATTTTGGAGAGTATTGACTAAGGGGTTGCCAAGAAAATACATCCATGTCTGGATACAAGAAGGTAGAGGTGGCTCTGGCACAGATGGACATAGGGGTAAAACCCAAAAACACCTCTTTGATCTAGACTCAAATGGGAACTGGTACACAACAACGGCCCTTGCTGCACTCTTGGTTACGAAACTCCTGGGGGATAAACTTTGGTAAATTCATAAGCTTAGTATGAACCATTGTTAAAGGAACAAAGATAAAATAAAATAAATATTTACATAAGAATATATGATCATGGATAACCCAGATCGGAACCTAGGGGATCACAAGTTAGGGTATACTTTTCTTCTACATGTTATCCTTATATGCTTTATGATCATTTTCAGGATTATTGGCTAAGTATTCAAGCCCCTAATTGTACTTTTTTTTCATAGTTAATGTCGGGAAATGGAAGAACATGTTCCAACAACCAATGTGATAGGAAATATGACTATTGCCATATTAATATGGCAGAGATGATTAGGGGATTAAAAGATGATTATTATTTTGGAAGACGTTCACTATTTTGGGGACCCTATATGATCGAGGTAAATAGATTACTACGGAATTTTCATCGAGAAGTATGGTTGACTTATATTTTGAAGAATCAATGAAATTAAGGTGGACATATAGTAATTTAGGTTACTTATGGGAATTGTTAACCTATCTTGGCTAAAATATGTTTAGGTTAGCTACTTTTGATATAATATTTTAGGAGTGGTTGATGTTGTTTGGAGATGAACAATGAAGTTTATTTTGGAAGACTATGTTATCAAATCCCTCTTGTATTTGGGTTTCAATCTTAGTTTGGTTTATTTTGAGGAATTTTAAGGACCGTTATTTATGGAAAGGTCTATGATGAAATTTGGGTAGTACCATGGAACTTTGAAGATTTAAAAGTAGTTTCCATTCCTATGGGATTATTTTTTTAAGATTTGTTTTACCTTACCCTTTCTATTTTTGGGATAATGTTTAAAGATATAAGAAATAGATAGTTAATCTTTTGTGGATTATGTGATTCTCTAGAATTTGATTCTTGTGTTTTGATGAGTCCAAGTATTTTGAATGCTCATCGTATGATGAAAATATTAGTTTTGTTAGAAACTTATTAAAGGATGAAACTCTACATGAAGGTAGGTATATTTTCTTATGTTTTTGTTCTATGTTGTAAATGAATTCCTCAAAATTATGAAAAGGAACGTAAAACAAAAACGTTGTTGGTTTACGTTTCCTACTGGGTAATCAAAGACCGTTTACACACACCATAAGTTTGGGATTTTTTTATGGTTAACTTTCTCCTAATCATGTTTTCTATCACTCTCCCTTAGAACTTGAGCCTTTGTTTTATCCTCCATGTCCATGTTTTCCTACATAGAACCCTATTGTGGGTTAACTCGGGTGACTTTGTACTTTCCTTTCTTTCTTTTAAAGTAATAGTTTTACTGACTCCTTTTCTGATGTGGGACTTTCAATGAAATTTCAAAACCCAATTTTAAAAATTGTTAGGACACAATTTCTTAAGGGGGGAAGATTGTAATGACCCGAAATTTTGAATAAATCGTGTTTCCTAATTTTATGTGTTATTTTATATTATATTTATACTCAAAAAAAATGTTTCATTTGATAACATTAGTATAATTAAAATGAGACCGTTGGGTTTTGACTGTTATATGATCATTGGTCAATATGACCGCTATAAACTAAACGTCTCAATTATTGTCTCTAAATACAAGTAATCCTGGTAAATTATCATAGAAAGAAGATTAGATGGCCTTACCCTGTAGTCTTGGACCGATCAAAGACCATCTAATAAAACATGGTAAGGAGGTAGCACCACTGGGCTTTTCTCTGGACGAAACCCAAACTGAACTTCATCGTATGAATCTAGAAAGGAATCGCCTTTGCGAGAAGTTCAAACTGATAGAAATTACTACTCCTAGGATGTTGGCCGAGCCTCCCTCAGATTCTCTCACCTTAGCACACCTTACACTAAGGTCCTATACTGGTGTGATAAGAGGCTATGTAAGGAGACCGTAACTGCCTTGTGTAATCCTTTGTTTTAAATAAAAATTGGTATTTCTTCTTATGATGAAGTTTATCAATTTTCAAATGACTGGATAAATATAGTATGCATATTTTTGATGAATTTTAGAAAAAGGATATTTAAAAAATGTTTATGTAAAACTTAAATAATTAAAAATGTGTAATGATTTTTGAAAAATGGTCTTCTACAATTATGTTCAGTACGAAATTTAGTGTCTAATAAGATCAACTTGATTTTTGATGAATAGTAAATTATGAATAGTGATCATATGCTTAGGATTAGTAATGTGACCAAATGGATTAGTAATCTCATTTAATTAAAGTATTAATATAATCAAGGCACCTTGATTAAGTAATGTGATAGAATAAAATGGTTAAATAACGGTTTCATAAATTATTATTCAAGTATTAGTTTTTTTCGAATGAATAGTGTTTTTAATTAAAAATTAAATTTAAAATATTTAGAAAATTATTTTTTTAAAATGGATTTCATTTTTGAACTCAGAGCATCAATATTATGATAAGGTAATTTTTGGGAATTTTTCTGAAAAAATGAATTTTCAGTGAATAGTGTATTTATTTAAAAAATAAATTAAAAATATTTAGAAAATTATTTTTATAAAATGGAGTTCATTTTTCAAATCATATCATTGATATTTGATTAAGGTGATATTTTGGGATTTTTCTGAGAAAGTTGAATTTTCAATGAATAGTAAAAATACAGTTTTAGGGTTCCGGTATGTTTAATGACTTCATAACAGTGTCATGAGGATTTCATGAGATATTTTATGGTTTGTCTGACCAAAGATGATGAATTATTGTATTGGGGGCCCCATGTGGCCTAACTCCATTGGAAATACCCTGAGAGAGCACATGGTTTTGAGAAAACCACTTTTGAGGTGTCCCTTGGCCATTAATGCCTTGTCCCCTCACATTCCCAATAAATACCAAGCCATCCTCTCATCCATTTCGACTCCCCACTCTCCCCCAACGCATGTATGGTCTCATTATCTCCCAAGGAGTCCTCCCAAGGTTCCCCAAGCCCTCAAGGTCCCATCCTTTGAGTTTTAAGTGATACGTTTTAAGGTAAGGGATCCGACCTCTCTCTTTCTTTTCAAGAAATATCTTTTATGTAATTTATTTTATGCTCCAGGTTCTTATGTTAAAGGATGTTCTTTTATACTCCTCTTACTGCCCTCTTCATTTTCATGTAATTAGATATCCCCTTTTTCTCTCATTATTTCGTTTTATGAATTTTTAAGTGGCGCCTTTAGGCTACCGAAATTTTTGTAACGGATTCTTTCTCCCTTCTCAATTTTCAAGACCTACTTTCATGTAAAGTATTTCAAGTTCCTTCTTATTATGTTGGGGAATGATCTCTAAATTTAATATACTGATCTTTTATAATCATATTATGAGAGACCCCCATTTGATCTCTTCAATACAATATTTTGAAGTCTTAAGTGGCACCGTTAGGCTGCCGAATTTTTAAGTGGTTCTTTCACCTTTCTCCTTTCTCAAAGTTATAATTCCATGTCAAGTCTTGCAAATTACTTTTTTATTATGTTGTTGTATGATCTCTAAATATATAATACTGATATTATATTTTAATATGATTAGGTACCCTATTTTATCTCATCAATTCATTTTTTTTGAAGTTTAAGTGGCGCTGTTAGGCTGCCGAATTTCTAAGGGGTTCTTTCACCCTTCTCGTTTTCAAGATCTACTATCATGTCAAGTCTTTTAAATTAATTTTTATTATTTTGGGGGTATGATATCTATATCTATCATACTGATCATTTACGCTCATATTATGAGAGACCCTATTTGATCTCGTCAATCCATTTTTGGATGTTCTATGTGACGCCGTTAGGCTGCCGAATTCTCATAAGAGAAATCTTATTTTTGTCTTCCTTTCATGTTCTTAGTTTCATATGGTATATTATTTAAATTTCATTACCACGTTCTTAAATACTATATATTCTGTTCCCCTACTGTTTTATTTATCATTTTTTAGTGGGTGACCCATGTCCCCTCTCTTTTCGATGTTTTCTAAAACCATGTATTGTAGACGTTAGGCTACATAGTTTTCATCTCAAAATGCCTCCCTATTTATCTCGAAATTATTTTATGTTATTAAGTGAATACTCAAAGCTAATTTTTCTACAGGGTTCTTCACATATATATCAAAATATTCTATTTTAAATTCTGGGATTTACATACATGAAACCCGATTTCCCTTTTCCATGGGTTTAAAGTGACATAAAGATCATGTCTTTAAAGCAGTTTTTAAAACGTTGTGATTATGAAATGAAACCCATTTCTTTTATGATATATGGGTTGTTTATGAAATTATTGATGATGATATATGTGGCTCACATGATAATAAATTCATGTCAAGGGTGCGCCCAGATAGAGCTTCAATGCATTGGATAAATACTTAATCTCTAGAGATGACTTTTTAGACTGATACCTTGGTGAATAACCTTGGTAATTTTTAATGACACCTTGGGGATGGACCTTGGTGAAACAAAATGATTGTCAATATTAAATGTTGTAGCCACATCTCCAAGTTATTAAAAATGTTATTTTTATTATGATATATCTCATGATTTCTTTCTCATTCCTTAAAGTTCTTATCATGACATTGTTGATGTATCCCAAGTTCACATGTTAAATGTTTCCCCTTGTTTACCTTACTGGGCCTTCTGCTCACCCTTTCTTTTGATGTATGTCCCCAGGTTTGAGATGCAGTAATGAACCTATGATGATCATGAGGAGAAGCGTATCAAGTGTTTAACAAGAATGTTTTATGTTTTCATGTTTTAAGTTCCTGGTTTCCAAGACACTAAATCTTAAAGATCCCCAGTTTTGTAAAATGTAGTGAATGTTTATGTGATAAAAAGGCAGGATGCTATAAAAAGGCTCTTAGAGGCTGATGATGTGGTATAATGGCTGCATAATCTGGTGGATGAGTACTCGACCTCCCTCAACGCCCAATCCGAGATAATATTGTGATTGAAGTATCAGCTGGTAGAAGCAGAAGAGGGCATGAAGTGAGCCTCTAAGGAGATGATCATCATCCAGACCGATGTGGAGTAGGCCCAGATTGTGGCCAACAAATTGAATCCCCTCGATGTCGTGGAGCAGCGAGAGCTGAATAGGTGGCAACAACTCCTGGACGCCACTGGCCAGAGGGTGGCCGAACTGCTAAGCTCTTTTGACGAGGTCAACCCGTCTATGGGGGAGTCGGCCCCCGTGTACTGTAATTATTAAAAACCCTCAAACGTACTTTCATGTTTTGTTTTTTATGTGATATCATGCATGAGTTCTGTTGTTACATCGGATTATTGTATTCTCGTGATATTCTCGGAGCGTCCAGTGATCATTTCCTAAGCTCACGTGGGTCAGTCTCGATGTGAGAAACTAGGAATGACCACCTTTTACCCCATCCAAACATAGGATTTCAAACCATAATTCGGGCATCCGGGGCTTGAAAAACTGGTATGAATTTATAGGGTGGAAATGGGAGATACCTGACTTGAGAATGAAACACTCAGAATAACTGAATTACCATTTTCCCAGTGTGCTCTTGTGCACGAACAGGGTAATGCCAGTGGCATTGGAATCAATCCTAATAGATGGGAATGAGAGGTGTGAATCACAATACCCAGGATTCAGAACACTGTGGGGGTGACATGACAATAAAGGATAAATGTTGAGCACATTAGAAACACAATATACGTAATTGTATTAGCCTGGAGTGGGGATAGAATATGAGGGACGACCACTGACCATGTTCGAACCACGGGGCCTGACTCAAAATGTCATCTGTTGGTCTTCCGAAATTATTGCCCAGGAAAATAAGTGGGCCATAGTCCAAGAATCCATACTGTTAGGAGGTTCCCTTAAACAAGAAATAGGAAGAGGGTCCTAATAAGGGGTATGCAAAGCATGAATGTGAAGTGACGATTTGTCTGAACAGAATCCAACACATGAAATTACACCAAAGTGGTGGGAGAAAATTAGATGGGCACATCAGTCTAATAATGGATCATTCCTACTTTCAGAAAGGACCTCTCTAGCGAGGGAGAAGTTTCTTCCCAAAGTCATCATGGGGCATCCCGAACCTGTTTAGGGAATAGTTGCAGTTACATGGTTCTCCAAAAGGGGTCAGGACGAGGGGTTGGAAATGAGGAGGAATAAGGTTTATGATTCCTCGGGGCTAGAACCTATGAGAAATACCCAGGATTCTCTATGTATCCCATGAGGATGGGACTCAATCCGTATGTAGTTCTGGAAGATTTTGTGCAGTTTAGCGTCTTGCAGCAAGGACATACAATGGTCTTAGTTTACGGTCATAGATCTCGGACCATGTGATCGGTAAGGAGTGCAAGGTACACATTGTAAAGTTATTATGAAACCCAACGTGAATGAGGACCCGGAGTCAAGATTAACAGTTGTTCCCTAGGATGTTTTTAGGTCGAGGGACCAGCAACGAGAGTTTTGCTGGGCTCATGGGGGATGTTCTCAGGCGTTCTTACGTATCTCATGAGATTGATAATCAGTCTATACATATTTATAAGAGGAGGAACACTGATGTACAAGTTCCAGGGATTAAAGAGGCATGCAGGTGTGGCCCTCGCACCAAGATAAGCGGTATTTGATGTATCTTGTTTGTCCTTTAAGGTGAACATTTTTTTGATAAGTGATAGGCCTAGGACAGAAGGCCCCGACATAGCCACAAGAATCAAGATGTATATAGGCATTGACAAATGGTATGGCGTGTGACCAATACTAAACATGGTGTCCCCCTGAGTGAGGACATCATGATGCAATACCATTTTTCATCGTGCGGCCAGGACCGTAATGTCACAGTTTAGGGTCATGTGATGGGACCAGGTGTGCATTTTAACGTCATGTGGAACAGACGTAGAAGAAATGAGGCTAAAGGGGGAATGTGAACAGCGTAATAAAACATACCCAACATGAACAATGACATAATATCATACCACAACAAATGAAATTCCGTGAAATAAACCTTGGGCCAATGAGCAAAAATAGAGGTAACAGGGTAAGGGGCAGAAGAAACTAGCTCCCAATAGAGCTAAACCTGAAAATGAGATGTCTGGGTGCTCCTATATATCCCATGAAGATGGGAATCAAGCTATAATTAGTTCTCACAATGGGGGAAATATGAAATGATCTTAGATCAGGGTCATTGAACGTGGAGCATGGATAGGTAAGACTATCCCATGTAAAGGCAGACCTTAACCCAATCCCTAAGCCTACATGAGATGAACTCTGTGTGGAGAACATTGGTGGATAAGGTATCTGTAATACGTGAAATACATGCTAAGGGGAAATCGGTGGAGCCCCTGAATTACTACCATTTTACAACATTTTTCTCCTAATGTGGGGATGCTCACTGATGAATAATACGAAAAGTTTCGAAGTTCTAATTGGACATTGTGAGGTGGAGAAGGATGTGATACATGTAACTGACATTTTGGGATTAATGGTGTTGGGTTGAAGATAGAGGATAGCTATTGACCGTGCTCAAAACACAACATCCATATAATGTTATCCTGAAATGGGGACAAACAAATGAGCACCGACTGCTGAGCATATTCACAATGGGGGACTTGTATCAATTTGTTTTCTAAAACCCTAAAGGTTGTTGGCCCGTAATGGTAGTAGGGACCTTGGTCCAAGCATCCATTCCATTCAGGGGTCCCTTTGGATGTGAAAGATGATGGATTCATTATTGAGGGAGGACACTAAGCCTAAAAATGGGTAAAGGCATGTCTGAGTAGAGTCTGACATTCCAGGTACTAGACCAAAGTAACCATGGGCACATTGGTGAATCGTCGAAAAGGGTCGAAGATGGTGCTCAACTTGAGAGTCACCAATTTTAAGGGATGAGTATAGAGTAAGGGGATAGAGAACTCTCAGGAGGGAGAGTTACGTGGAGTGGTATTTACAAACCTGACATGAATGATGACATAATTCCATGGCACAACATATACTCCCCTCCACGGGAAAGGGTAGGCCACGAGGCCAAGTTGAAAGGATGATTTCTGAGAGATGGTGTTGGACCCAAAGTATAGACATTCAGGTGGTCCTATGTATCCAATGAGGATGGCAATCAATCCACACGTATTTCTTGAAGGCACATAGTGTTAAGATACCCTAATGAGGGCGGTGTACGACATGACGAGTAACCCATCATAAATGAAGACATAATACCATACCACATCGTACAACACTAAATAAAAACATGGGTCGGGGACTGAAAAGGTCAAACGTCCTGAGGCTGGGCCTCTGATGGGAATGCCTGACCAGTCTGCAGTTTAACGTGTTGTAGTGTGGACGAAAGTGGGAAAGATACCCCACATACATGAGGTCTATGGCGCGAAAAGTAACCCGGCATGAATGAGGACATAATCCAATGACACACCATAAAATCCTAAATAAGAACATGGGATGGGGGGTCGAAAAGGAAAATGGGCTTGAGGCTGGGCCTTGGATGAGAAGGCCTGACCAGTCTGCAGTTTAACGTCTTACAGTGAGGATGAAAGTGGTAAGATACCTCATCTGGGGATGTGTACGGTATAAAGAGTAACACGACATGAATGAGGACATAATCCCATTCCACACCATACAATCCCTAGTGAGAACATGGGACGGGGCCCAAAAAGGCCAAGGGGCCTGAGGCAGGGCCTTAGATGGGAATCTATACGTGTTCTTGTGTGGTTACCACCTCATCACGACTCCTAATCCCATGTGAGCAGTGCTCAGTGTGGGAAACAAGGAGCTGGTCTCGGCTCTCCCTATCATATGGGGTATAATATATAGCATTTCCCAATTAGAGTTCATTGAATGGAGACATAACTAGGTAGATTAAACCATCACACTTAATTTTTTGGACATATTGGGGTGGTTCTAATTACGCATGATAACTATTGACCATGTTCAAAACACAGCGTCCCCATAGTGACCTGAAATGGGAACTACAAATGCGCATTGACCGCTGACCATATTCACAATGCGGGACTTGTATCATCTTATTTCTCAATATCCTGGATGGCATTAGCCCAAAGCAGTAAAAGATCCCTTAGGCATGGCATCCATGCCATTCGAGAGCCCATCTGTAAGAGAAGGATGATTGAGTCCCAATTAATGGAGTGGGTGGAGCATAGATTTACCCATACATTTTAAAGTCATGTAGGGAAGTAAAAGAGGCAGACACCTATGGGGTGTGGGACATATAGCTAGATCAATATGAGCTCAACGTTAATTGGGGCAATAGTCTGCAGCCCACCATATGTCTTGTCCTAAGGGGAAAGATTCTGGCATTTGGGCTGGGAAAAAGATGAAATGTCCAGGTGTTCCTATGTATCCCATAAGGTTGGGAATCAATACACACATTGTTCTTGAAGGCCATGAATTTTAACATCATGTGGTGAGGATGTGGGAGAATAGAAGAATGGGTATATGGCACATAGTGCAACCGTTATAATCCTAGAACGAGTAGGGATAAGGAACCCTACACTATATCAAGGAAGTATCCTCCGAGAGAACTATACCCAGGGGGATTTTCAAGGAGAAGAGTTGGGGCTGGGCACATGACTAGACATCTAAGTGTTCCTATGTGTCCCATAAGGATGGGAATCAAGCCATACATAGTTCTAAAGATGCAGTTTAACATCATGAAGGACGATGCACAGTTTAAAGTCATGTAGGACTGAACAGTTTAAGGTTATGCTAGACCAAACCATTTAAGGTCATGCCAAACCTTCCTATAGTTTAGGTTCATGTAGGGCCATCAAGTTTAAGGTTGTGTAGGACCAGTATTCTTAGGCAATGTATTGCTTACGGAACTTGGAATTGGTTGGAGTAGTTATATGCTCACCATCCATGGTCACCACGGAGTATGATCCATTGGGGAAAATCATGTGAATTATGTAAGATCATCCACATTAGGGATCCAACTTAGGTGGTCTTCTGCTAGGGATCATTGGCTCCTAGAAGGCCAATTCCAATCCGCCTTGTGGGAAAGAGCATAGGAAAACCTTATTGTTGAAGTCCATAGCTATCTTATTCTGATGACTTTCCATATTTTGTAGGGCAAAAAGCCTATTCTCGTCAACTGCCTCTAATTCAGCCAGATGAATTTCGGCTACCTTGTCTGGTGCTTTCTTGTCATAGATCGTTGTGCATAAAAATGACAGATGGGTCTTGATGGGCATGATGACCTCAGCTACGTACACCAGGGATTATGGGGTCACCTGGGAGTAATTGTGAATCATCTTACGATAAGACTAGAGGGTGTTGGGGATCTTGTCTGGCCAACTCTTCTTATTCTAACCAACAAATTTCTGCAAAATATTAGTGAGAGTTTTGTTGAACACCTCGATATTCCCATTCTCTTGTGTGTGGTAGCAGGAGGTATGGTTTGAACGAATGTAGTACTTGGTGTACAATGTCTTCAGCTTGGATGCTTAGAAGATGGTGCCATTATCTGTGAGGATAGTGTGAGGGACTCAAAACTGGTAGATGAAATTGGATCACAAGAAGTCAATGATAGACCTGGACTTGACCTCCTTGAGATGAACTACCTCTTCCCACATAGAAAATAAATTTGTATCGGTTATAATGAACCTACAATGGTGAGATGTTGCCAGGGGGTATGGTCCCACGACGTCATGTCAACATACCATGAACGGCCATTAGTACATGGTGGAGTGGAGAGGATCTGGAAGCCGATACAAGAAGTTATCATGAATTCGGAACATGTGACATCTCTTGGAGAACTCGATGCAGTCATGTATCATGGAGGGAAACATGTATCCCAATCTCAAAATCTGATGGGACAACTTTGGCCTAGTATGGGGGGGTTCCATAGGAACCAACATTAACATCATGCATTACCTGAGAAATATCAACTCCATGAAATTAAAATAGGATAAAACCATTGAACCCATGCTTGTATAGGATTTCCTCAAGAATGGGAACACTCTAGAGGGTAAATTGCAGCGCGCGGTGTGAGATTCCTTCGCGCTGGACCCGATTAGTTGGGAGGAAACCATTTTGGTGATACTCGACAAAAGGGTATCTCCAGTTAGGAGTCACTTCAAACACTACATCTACGAGACCTGGGGGTCCTGACGTGGAGGCTCCAGTGGTAAGATGGATTACTCGTAGGCTGTCGTCATCATCTGGGGTGACGGGAGAAATGACTCTCTGATTGCCATGTGTATAATCAGATCGTCCTTCTCGGGTTCTGCAAGTGATGTAGCCAGACCGGACAGGTAATTGGCTTGACTATTCTGAGATCGAAGGACATGAATAACTTCCGGTCGAGATGAGAACTAGGCCATTAGCTGGAGGGTGCGTTCCAAAAATGGTGCGATCTCTTGCTGTCAGATGACGTAGTCATCATTGATTTTCTTGATGATCAGTTCGGAATCCCCATTCACATGAAAATGGGGCACATCTATCTCGAGGGCTAGCTCAAGGCTAATAATGAGGACATAATACTCTTCCTCGTTGTTTGTGCAGCCCTCTGAAAACAAGAATGTGTATGGAAGAATGTCTTTCGCCGGGATGATGAAGACGATACCCAGGCCTACTCTGTTGAGCCTAGGATCATTGAGTCTCCTACTAGTGGGGCTTGGGGAGGCCCCATAAAAGTGCCTCTTCCAACATGGGATGCCAGGATCTACCAAGAAGACTACCTCGTCAATAAAACCTAGGTCTAGGGACAAGACCTCAGTGTTTGTATGGGAAGATAGAAAATCATCAAATTCTTGTCCCTTGATATCCTTCCAAGGCACGAACCTGATGTTGAACTGCTGGAGGATTAATTCCCACTGTGCTAGATGTCCGGTCAACATAGGGTGGGTCAGAATGTACTTTAGTGGGTCTACCCAAGACTCCGGATATACCTCATGGTGATGTAGGTAGTGTTGCAACTTCAGAACGAAAAATACAATTGCAAGGAAGCTCTATTTAATGGGGGAGTATTAGGTCTATTTATCAAGGAGCATGCACATGAGGTAGGATAGGATTTTTTCCATCCCCTCATTGTTATTCTAGGTGAGGAGGCCAATAATAGATTGTTCCATGGTAGTTTCTTACAGGATCAGTGGTTTTCCAAGGATGGGTGGCATCAGTACCGGAGGCTGGAGCAAATATTGCTTGATTTCCTCGAACGCGGTATGGCACTCTTCGTCCCACTAGTAGGTGGAGCCTTTCTCCAGGAGCAAAGATATGTGCCAACATTTTCTAGATAGAATCTCAATGAATCAGTATATGTAGGGTAAGTAGCCTTAGAATCCTCTAAACTCCTGAATATTGCTTGGGAGAGTCATCTAGATGATGGATTTGATCTGCTCTGGGTTGATCTCAATGCATTGGTACCAGAAAAAAAAGCCATGAAATTTTTCAGAGGTGACACAGAATGGACTTTTCAATGGGTTCATCTTCAGGTGGTGGGAACAAAGGTGGCCGAATAATTTCTCAAGGTCATTGATATGGTCCTGGCACTGGTTAGATTTGACCACCAAATCGTCCACATAGAATTCTTCCAATGTCCCAAGGATTGGAATGAATATGTGGTGCATGGTCCGCTGGAAGGTGGCACCTGTATTCTTAAGGATGAAGGGAATAACCTGGTAGTAAAAACAACCTTGGGGCCCCTGGAATCTGTGGACTCTTTGTCCTCTAAGGTCATTCAGATCTGGTTGTATTTGGAGTAACCATCCATGAAAGAGAGAGATTGGAACCCAATTGTAGCATCGATCAACAATTCTGTCATCGGAAGGGGAAAATCATCCTTCAGTATGTGGCAGTTGAGATTGCCTATGTTGATGCAGACTTAGATCTTTCTATACACCTCTCTGACTAGCACAATGTTGGCTGGCCACTTGGGGTACTGGACCTCCTTGATGAAGTTGGCTCTAATGAGTTTGACAACTTCGGCCTTGACCATGGAACCATAAGAAGGGTGTATCTTTTCTGGGAGGTTTCTTGAACCCGCGATGATTTTCAGGGAGACCAAGGTGGTGGATGAATACCTGAGGATCCCATTCGGGCATCTCATTGTAACTCCAGGCAAATACATCATGATGTTTCTTCAAGTAATCTATGTATCGATGCTTCTCCTTGAGAGATATTGCAACTCTGATCAATGTGTGTCTCGTATCTTCCTCTCTAACAAGGTTCACCTGTACCAGTTCATCGATCGTGACAGAGATGCCTTCTTCAAAGGTGGCGATAGAATCATCCAGATCCTCCTCTTCTCTTGCATAGGAGGAATCTCCAGCGGCGGTGTTTCCTCTGGGTCAACGAATCCTGACGTGATGCTGGTTCTAGCCTGGGAAGTGGTGGAAAGCGTATCAGGATTTTCACCTGCTATTGAGACCATAACAATAAAGGATGTCGATCTGATCCCATTTGGTCTTTGGCCCATGGGGCCATGCATGATGATATCAAAGTATTATTGGCACGTCGGCTTGACCCGATTAATTCCTACCTAGAAGAACAGAAATGTATGACGTACTGTCGTTGCCAGGGGTGGACATCCTGATACCATACGGGGGTAGGAGGCTCTGGGATCACCTGAGCCTAATTTGGGTAGGAATACAAGGTGATCTTCCCTCGTCACTTGGAGTTGAGAAAATGTTTCTCCCTTGTGCTAGAGAAAACAAAATCGTGCCCCATGTCAGGGGTTGTGGCCTCTAATCGATGTATTAGGAAGACGTAGGCGTCATCCAAACCTGCCCAGGGGTCATTTGCAACCTGGAGGGGTTTGACCTCACTTACATGAATCTGTTTATCCTTACTCTTGTAATAGTCGACATCTAGGTGGCAGGATTTACAATAGGAGAAAAGAGATGTATCACCTTATAGTACACCTACTCGACCATTAAGGGAGTACTTGAGGCACTACTGATATGATGAGGGGACCGTCGCTTGCAGGTGGAGCCATGGTCTTCCAATCAATGCATTTTACGCGGTGTCATGGGAGAAAACCATAAACTCGGTGCTGGAAACTAGGCCACTGAAATGGGTCTCCAGACATATCTTACTAACTGGGGTTTTTTCTATCCTATCATATCCTTGGATTCTTAAATCAAAGGTAGTTAGGTCATCTTTAGAAAACCCTAGCTTCTACAACGTCCACGTCAGGATAAGGTTGATCCTAGAGCCGGTGTCAACAAGATAGTGGTGAACCTCCATGCTGTTAAATTGGCTGGTTATGTAATTTTGGAGGATGTTCCCCTATATGTGAGAGCCTTCTTCTTCTCCAAATACGAAATAAAGGCCCGACCCTCAGCGTTCTTGACCACTTCAGCATGAAAGGCTTATGCAGCTGCTACCTATGTCTCAAACTGGAGGGGGATTGTTAATTTCTCAATGACGGCCTCGCAAATATCTAAACACATGATAAGGGCCTCAATGATAGAAATCATCACTAGGATACCTGCAAGGTTCTTGAGAATATCATACTTTTGAGCCATGCACAAACATCAGCTCACATGAGTCCTTTATGTGATCGGAGGCCTGGCGTGCCATGTCGGCCGAACCAGGGGCTGACTGGTGCTGGTTAATTCCCACTGCTAACTAGTCGAAGCCCAAAGAGTAGCTACATGAAGAGGACTAGATGACTGATATTGGCATGTATCAGGGCAAGACTGGTCGCATCATGGTTGAGGTTGCTCTCTCTGATCTAGTAGCACAAACAGTGGTGGATGTGGGCCTGACGACACCGGATGAAGTGGCTGAACATGCTGAGTTATGCGTTGGGCCTTCTGTATGGTCTAATTTGCATGCAAGGACTTTCTAGAGGTTACAAATCATGTGCCTTGATGACCCATATTGTCGCGGCTCCGCTGACGTTGGCATCGACTATGGATGTTGGGGAGGTTCACCTGGCGCTCCCAATTGTCGGGAGTCATATATGGGGTTACCAACTCCATGGTATTAACCGAAGCGTACCCTTGACTATCACTTTAATAGTCATTCATCACTAGAATAATGAAGGGGGAATCCCTATCTCTAGGGGAATATGTCCTTTGAGAGTGCGAGATGACAATAGCATTGGCAGGATGTGTTTCTTTCCCTTGAGCCACTGATGCTTGCTCTTCTAGGACGAGGCCGGCTAAGATGATGATGTAGATGAGGTGGCCATACCTTCTATAGTCTCCCTGTAATTCAAGAATTCCCAAATGATACCATGGGTACAAGCGACCATATTATGATCCATCCAGTCAACATTCTTCTGGGAATCGTGGTTAGAAACATGCTGCCACACACCTTCACTTTCGCTACTGCTTTTTGGCCTTACAAAGTAACCTTCCACTTGTTCCAGGGCCAGGACAAACCTGAATATGTTGATATTGACCTAGTATTGAATCCATTATTTTAATATATAGCACTTCTTGAGGGTTTCCCCCAGAATCATATAATAGGGGAAGTAGTTGGGGAGATCCATGAGATTCGGCTCATCCGGCCTTCTGCACTCAGGAAAGATTACAATACCTTTCTCTAAGGAGATATGGAAGTAATTGGGGACCTGATTCTCATTGAATGAGTACGTCCAGTTTCTATTGTATGGAAAGGGGGCCCTTGAAGCCTGGCCATGGGGATCAGCTGGAGGGGCCTGTCCGGGAGGCATAAAGTGATTGTCCTGCTGTTTCGGTGCGGATGTGCGTCGGGTTACGCTGTTCCGCCAGGACGCGTTCGCGCGTGCACCCGTCAACCCGAGGGGATGGGCGCGCGGCTTGTGGTCCCGCAGTCCCGCTTTCCAAGGGCGGGCGGCATCCGTCCCTTATTCAGGGGCGTCTGCTCCTTGATCGAAACCGGGATGATGGGATGTCGGCTCCTCCTTCCTTGGACGTCTCCTCAGAACTCGTCGCCTAATCCGGGTCTCCCTCATAGACTTAAGAATGTTCGTGAATCTCGTTCCCGGTGCCATATCTTCATGGACACCGGTTAATTACGCTGCTTCCGCCCGAACGCTCCAAGGAGTCTGGGCGGGGCAGCAACCTGCGGTGAGAAGGCCGGGTGGCTCTGGGTGCTGGGGGCGTGTCGTAACACTGCGGCTCTGCACATCTGTCTTCCGTCCCTAATAGGGCTTCTCGAAGGCATGATGGCCTGAGGCATCCCGTACTAGGTGCGGGGAACTGTGTCACCTGAGGTTTTCCTCAGCTTCCCATGTTTAACACGGGGTATGCCGCGAGTTTAACGTCCAGCGGGGACGGCATCGGACCGATCAACACGAAAAGCGGATCAGATGACAGAACCCCTTGCGGGGAACCTCCGACGCTGGGGCCAGCACATGGGCGGCTTCCCAAATGATGTGGAGTGGAGTGAAGTGGCATGACCCCACCGGGATGTGGCGGCCCGGGTAAGGATCAGGATGGATGATGAAGTGAAGAGCTTGGACCCCAGAGGGGCTTCCTACGTACCGCGCGTTAACACGGATCAAAGTCAACGTAGTTCGGGCATACAGTTTAACGTCATGCTGGACGTCGGCAAGCCGACTCACGAAGAGGTCTAGGCCGCCGGGCGGAGGATTGAACCGAACCACCTCGCACAGAGGGGGATGGAACGGCCGGGTGGATCACAGTTTCACGTCATGCTGGACGATAAAAGGGGAAATGGAAAAGGGGGGCTGTGGGGAGGCACCGTGGAGATACACACGGGCAGTCTTCCACAGGGGCGGATTCATAGGTGAATCAACGCAAGCGTGAACCCTGGAGGGGTCCACTGATGGACGAACCGACGTAAATACGACCGGGACGACCAGGTGGTGGGCATGGACCTCAGGGAGGCTTCCTACGTACCCTGTATAGGAGACAGGGATCAAAGTCCACGTAGTTCATTCTGTCAGGACTTACGCACTTGGGGCAGCCCGGATGCTGCAAAACTCAGTTGGAAGGGACTTGGACCGAAAGCAGAAGACACCTCGATCCCAGTCAGACCCTCTACTGGCTTCGGCAGTGGGGAGGCGCAATGGAGATACACATGTGCAGCCTCCCACGAGAAATTAGGGGTTTGTAATACCCTGCCCCCATAGGGAAAAGCCACTCCCATTAAATCGCCCCGAAGGCGGGACAATCCCGACATCCCTGCAGAGACGAGCGGGTGGGGGCCACATCCAAACCGGGGGAGATCCTGCGTGCAGAGCACGGGATCGGATGAAGCGGACGGTTTAACGTCTTGCCGGACGAAGTACAGTTTAACGTCGTGTGTTGAGGACGAAGCGGACGGTTTAACGTCTTGCCGGACGAAGTACAGTTTAACGTCATGTGTTGAGGACGAAGCACTTGGCAGTTTAACGTCTTGCAGCGCGGACGATGGGGGCTAGGCAGTTTAACGTCGTGCAGCTTGGACGGATGTGCAGTTTAACGTCATGCTGGACGCATATGCAGTTTAACGTCATGCTGGACGTATGCGCAGTTTAACGTCATGCGGGACGAATGCTGAACAGTTTAACGTCTTGTAGCTCGGACGTATGTGCAGTTTAACGTCATGCAGGGCAGAGGTTGCCGGACGATGGGTGTATGTCACTTCGCACGAACCTGGAGGGCCGCACGGGAAGACAACGCATGGTGCGGGCACCCAGGATGAGGAGCATCGGGCGCCACGCGGGCAGGTACCCTTAGGAGGTCAACAGGGACGACCCTGGCAGATTGCGCGCAAAAAGGAAGCTTTGCGCGCAATACTGCGGGCCAGCGCGCAATCGGGGCGGCTGGCGCGCAATTGGGCCAGCGCCTTGCGCGCGGATGTTTGAGATTGCTCACACCGGGCTTCGGATAGCGCGCGGGGGCAACGGCTCATTCTTTAACGAATGGCCACTTGAAAGAAGGGGGGGTGCGCGCAATCGGGCCGGATTGCGCGCACCCCGGGGGCAATTGCGCGCAAGCGGGTTCTTTTGCGCGCAAAGACCTTAGGGTGAGTGTTTATTCAAATGAAAGGAGCCAGCGGGGATTGCGCGCGAAGGCGGACCCCGAGGCTTTCTTGCGCGAAAGAAAGGAGGTTACCTGAAGTTCGTCATTGCGCGCGGAAGGGGTTGAATTGCGCGCACGAGAGACGTTTCGACTTCCAGCCACCTTTGAAACGTTGGGGGTCGCCTTGTATTTATAGGCAACCCCGGGCGCGGAATCCAGGGTGCGAGCGCGAAATTCTCCTCGCGGGCGCAGAATCGGGCACGGCGCGCCAGGGAGTCGCGCGGACCCGCGGCGCGCAAAATTGCGCGCCGGGCCGGCGCATTGCGCGCATCCCGGGGGGTTTGCGCGCGGAACATCACCTTTGCGCGCGGGCCTCTGAAATTCCGCGCAAGGCCTCCGGGCCCTCCGAAACGTTCTTCCGACTCCAAATATCACTTCGCTTTCCGCATCCGGAGTTTCGTTTGGGAACAACGGACTTTTCCGGCGTCTACAAAAGCCCCCCCTCGGAATCTGATCGGCGAGAGGTCGCAACGATCGGGTTCCGAGGAAGACGCCGGAATGCCGAAGTCCTGGGCGGCGCGGGACTTAGGCGCGCAAAAAGGGGCGCCGGTCGCGAAATTCGCCGCTGCGGTCGCGCAAAGCGCTTTCCGCGCAGCGCGGCCCCGGCCTCGCCTATAAATAGGGGCGCTGGGTTTCTGGAGAAAAGAGGGAGGTCATTCCTAGGAAAGGAGACCTCAGACCTAACCAATGTATCATCCCCCAACTTGTTCCAACACACGAGCGGGACAACGCTAGGGGCGTTGAGATTTTATCCGAACATAGGGAAACGAGAAAGGGTGAATCGCGTGTCCCGAATCCAGACATCCACAACGGTCGGCCTTCCAGGAAATGCCCAAGACGGTAGGCGGACAGTGGATCGACCATAACAACTGCAATAGACGGACCGAAAAAGGCCATCATTCATATTGCAGGAGGCGGACCACATGTCATCATGAATACCGCTTTGGGGTTCCTTCAGACACAAGGGTGGAAAATCCAGATCAACAGGGCATGCGAAGCGTGGGGCGAAGTGACGATTTGTTCGGACAGAATCCAACGCTCTCAAAATTGCGCCACCGTGGGGGAAGCGTATTAGGCGGATGCACTAATCTGGCCGTGAGTCACCTCAATTCTCAGACAGCACCTCTCTGACGAGGAAACCGTCGCTTCCCATCCTTGCGATGGGGCATCCCGAGCTGAATCGGGGAGAATATCACAACTGCACCACTCTACCCGAAGTCAGGCCAGACGGCCGGCGACGAGGAGGGGCGGGACTTAACGATCCCTGAGGCTGGACCCGAGTCGAAATGCCCGGGCGTTCCTACGTACTCCATCAGGCTGGAGATCAAGCCACACGTAGTTCTGTGAGTGCAGTTTAACGTCATGCAGGACGTAGAATCCCGTTTAGGGTAGATCTTAGTTTAGGGTCTTAGAGCTCGGACCATAAGGGCTGGATCTTAGTTTAAGGTCTTAGAGCTCGGACCATAAAGGTGGAGGATCTTAGTTTAAGGTCTTAGAGCTCGGACCATAGGGCTAGAGGATCTTAGTTTAAGGTCTTAGAGCTCGGACCATATGGGCTAGAGGATCTTAGTTTAAGGTCTTAGAGCTCGGACCATATGGGCTAGAGGATCTTAGTTTAAGGTCTTAGAGCTCGGACCATAAGGGCTAGAGGATCTTAGTTTAAGGTCTTAGAGCTCGGACCATATGGGCTAGAGGATCTTAGTTTAAGGTCTTAGAGCTCGGACCATAAGGGGAGATCTTAGTTTAAGGTCTTAGAGCTCGGACCAGAAGGAGAGATCTTAGTTTAAGGTCTTAGAGCTCGGACCAGAAGGAGAGATCTTAGTTTAAGGTCTTAGAGCTCGGACCAGAAGGGGAGATCTTAGTTTAAGGTCTTAGAGCTCGGACCATAAGGAGGGATCTTAGTTTAAGGTCTTAGAGCTCGGACCATAAGGAGAGATCTTAGTTTAAGGTCTTAGAGCTCGGACCATAAGGACCTCAAAGTACGCCGCATCTGGTCATATCCCCTGGACATGCGAAGATGCACTGAGGGATAGTGTCAGGAGTGTCGAGTTTTCGCCTGGTCAGAATGGGAGGTGGGAAATGTGAATCATGCGGCCATTCACTCGAGGACCGGGAGCACCGGCGTGACGATATGAGAGTACTGCCGACCGTGGCGGAAAAGCAGCATCAATATCGCACTAACCGTTGATGGAATGAGGCAGCAAACGAGCATCGACCGCTCAATCGCAGGATTCATATCGATTTGCTGCCCGAGGCCATTGGGGGTACCGACCCGAGTCGGTGGGAGAGCACTGAGGCATTGTGTCCGAACCGTTCACGGGGGCTCCACCCAGGGCGTAGACGATGGGTCCGAATGAAAGGGAGCACGAAGCCTGAAAAGTGGAGGAAACCTGACCAAGCGGATCCTGACCCTCCTGGCAATAAACCAGAGTACTCTTGACACCGGTGGACCACTGCAAGGGGTTGGGTTACACGCCTTGAGGGTGACCTGAAGGCGGCGGATTCCCCAGAGAAGGGGAAATCTCTAAGAGATGGGGGGCTGGACCCGAAGTTTCAAACATCCGGGCGTTCCTACGTATCCCATAAGGATGGGAATCAAGCCGCACGTAGTTCTTGAAGCGCGGTGCAACACAATCGGGCACCAGCGCGGGGAAGAGTGCGGGTCTGACCCTCGCACAAAAGGAGCGGCATTTGATATTTCTTGTTTGTCCTTAAAGATGAATGGTTTTTCTTTGTGCGGCGACATGCCTGTGATTGAGAAATCTCTGGCGTCGCCACAATAATCAAGCCATGGAAGGCATTGATGAATGGCGTGGTCATTAACCAGCGCCCAACATGAGTGTCCCCTGAGGAGGACATCACGATGCAGTGCCGTTTCTCGTCGGGCGGCCAAGACGATCACAGTTTACGGTCGTGTGGTAGGACCAGACAACACAGTTTAAGGTCGTGTGGTTCGGACCATGGAGGAATCCGCTTATTGCGGTACGGCGGACACGGCGGAGGTGGGAACATACCCAGCCCTGCGGTCACGCACGATTCCAGGAGAAGAGTCTTGGGATAGGGGTCTGCATATGTCCATCACCCGAGGGGCAGAGATGCTAGCCTCCAGATATACTGGGCCCAGAACGCAATTGTTCGGGCGACTCCCTCCTCCTTATGGGGACGAGGGTCCAGCTACGCATGGCCCTTGGGGAGAACATCCGCATATATCCTTGGTGCTCAGATCATGGGAGCCTCGAACGACATCATTACCCTGGTTGGTCTGCCTAACGTGTAAAGGCGTACCGGAGGTCAGTATGAAGAGAGTGTCAAGATCCCACTACAACGCACAAAGGCGGAGTGTGATGAGGACTGCGCAACCAATGTTCAGAGCCTGAAGGAGCTGACATGGCGATCAAGGATGTTGCTGACGCATTCGCAACACAACAACCGATCGCGTCAGCCTAAGACGGGGCAAGCAAAACGAGCATCAACCGCTCAATCGCAGGATTCATATCGAATTGCGGCCCAAAACCCACCGGTAAATCGACCCGGAGCGGTGGGAGAGCACTGAGGCATCGTACCCAAACCGCTAACGAGGATCCCTTTGAGTGAAGGCTCGAACAAGAGGAAGCGCGGGGCCTGACAAGCAACACAGGACTTGTCGGGATTGAATCTGACACTACGAGTCATAGACCGAAGCACCCAAAACATGTTAACAGATCTCCGGAAAGGGTCGGAGGACTCACCCTGAGAGCAACCGAAGGGGGGCAGATCCCCGTGATCAACCAAGAAACGGGGCTGGACCTGAGACACAAGCGTCCAGGCGGTCCTACGTATCCCATAAGGATGGGAATCAAGCCATACGTAGTTCTGGAAAGGCAGTTTAACGTCATGCAGGACGATGAGGGGTGTGAGGTAGTCCCACACACGGGGGAGGCGTACGGCGCGGCCAGTAGACCGACGTGAATGAGGACGTAATCCCCCGCTCACGCGATACGCCTCGCACAAAAAGGAGGGGAACTGGGGCCAGAGGCCCAACGCGGGATGGAGATTCCCGGGAAATGGGGCTGGGCCTGAAACATGAATGTCCAGGCGGTCCTACGTATCCCATAAGGATGGGAATCAAGCCATACGTAGTTCTTGAAGTGCAGTTTAACGTCATGCAGGACGATGAGGAAAAAAGAAGGGGGAAGCAGAAGGCATCCCCAAACGTGGGGGGGCGTACAGCGTGACGAGCAAACCGACGTGAATGAGGGCATAGCCCCGCACTCACACCATACGCCGCACACCCGGGGGCAACTGGGTCAAGGGCCCGAGATGGGATGGAAATTCCCGAAGGATGGGGCTGGGCCTGAAACATGAATGTTCAGGCGGTCCTACGTATCCCATAAGGATGGGAATCAAGCCGCACGTAGTTCTTGAGGGGCAGTTTTACGTCATGCAGGACGAAGTGCAGTTTAGCGTCGTGCAGGACGAAGTGCAGTTTAGCGTCATGCAGGACGAATGCTGAACATTTTAACGTCTTGTAGCTCGGACGTAGTGCAGTTTAGCGTCATGCAGGACGAAGTGCAGTTTAGCGTCATGCAGGACGAAGTGCAGTTTAGCGTCATGCAGGACGAATGCTGAACAGTTTAACGTCTTGTAGCTCGGACGTAGTGCAGTTTAGCGTCATGCAGGACGAAGTGCAGTTTAGCGTCATGCAGGACGAAGTGCAGTTTAGCGTCATGCAGGACGAAGTGCAGTTTAGCGTCATGCAGGACGAATGCTGAACAGTTTAACGTCTTGTAGCTCGGACGTAGTGCAGTTTAGCGTCATGCAGGACGAAGTGCAGTTTAGCGTCATGCAGGACGAAGTGCAGTTTAGCGTCATGCAGGACGAATACTGAACAGTTTAACGTCTTGTAGCTCGGACGTAGTGCAGTTTAGCGTCATGCAGGACGAAGTGCAGTTTAGCGTCATGCAGGACGAAGTGCAGTTTAGCGTCATGCAGGACGAATGCTGAACAGTTTAACGTCTTGTAGCTCGGACGTAGTGTAGTTTAGCGTCATGCAGGACGAAGTGCAGTTTAGCGTCATGCAGGACGAAGTGCAGTTTAGCGTCATGCAGGACGAATGCTGAACAGTTTAACGTCTTGTAGCTCGGACGTAGTGCAGTTTAGCGTCATGCAGGACGAAGTGCAGTTTAGCGTCATGCAGGACGAAGTGCAGTTTAGCGTCATGCAGGACGAATGGACACTCAGGCAAAGTATTGCTTGAGGAACCTAGCGTTGGTGGGAGGAGTGACACGCTCACCATCCATAGTCGCTAGGGAGTACGCGCCATTGGGATAGACCTTGTGGACAACAAAAGGTCCCTCCCACTTGGGCTCCAACTTGGGCGGCTTCCTGCCGGGGATCATCGGTGCTCTTAGGGCTAGCACTAGATCACCCTGCAGGAAGGAGCGGAGGCGAACCTTCTTATTGAAAGCTCGAGCCATTCTGCTTTGATGCCTCTCCAAGTTGTGCAAAGCGCGAAGTCTATTCTCATCCAGTGCTTCCAACTCGACTAGACGGGCTTCAGCAACTCTGTCCGGCGCTTGCTGGTCGTAGACCGCAGTGCGCAAGGACGGTAACTGGATCTCGATGGGCAGGACGGCCTCAGCTCCATACACCAGGGAATAAGGGGTCATCTGGGTGGAATTGCGAGTCGTCGTCCGATAAGCCCAGAGGGCGTTGGGGAGCTTGTCTGGCCAACTCTTCTTGTTCTGACCAACCATCTTTTGCAGAATGTTAGAGAGGGTTTTGTTAAACGCCTCGATCTGTCCATTCGCCTGCGCATGATAGCGAGATGTATGGTTCGAGCGGATGTTATACTTGGCGTACAACTTCTTCAACTCGGCTGCTCGGAAATTGGTTCCGTTATCCGTGAGGATAGCGTGAGGCACTCCAAATCGATAGATGATGTTGGAGGTCACGAAGTCAGCGATCGAACAGGATTTGACCTCTCTGAGCGGAATCGCTTCTGCCCATTTGGAGAAGAAGTCCGTGGCGGTCAGAATGAACCGGCACTGGCGAGCTGTCGCCGGCGGGTAAGGTCCCACAACGTCCAGTCCCCAGACTGCAAAGGGCCAGGAATACCTTGTGGTATGGAGAGGCTCCGGCGGCCGATGCACAAAGTTCGCATGAACCTGGCACGCATGGCACCTCCTGGCGTACTCGATGCAGTCATGGATCATAGAGGGCCAGAAGTATCCCAACCTCCGAATCTGGTGGGACAGCTTCGGCCCAGTCTGGTGGGCGCCGCATGAACCAGCATGAACCTCTTGCATGACTCGTGGGATCTCAACTCCCTGAAGGCAACGGAGGAGAACACCATCAAATCCGCGTTTGTAGAGGATCTGCTCCAGGCCGGGACTGCTCTGGAGGACGAACTGCGATGCGCGGCGTCGAACTCGCTCGCGCTCGGCCCGATCTGACGGAAGAATGCCATGTTGGAGGTACTCAACCAAAGGCGCCCTCCAATCACGGGCTGATTCGACTGCTATATCTGGGGTACTCGGGGCTCCGGGCATAGGGGCAACCGTGGTGAGGTTACTTACCAACGGGCCGCGATCTTCTTCCGGGATAACGGGAGCGATGAGCCTGCGGCGCGTCACGCGGACGATCAGGTTGTCCTGTTCAGGTTCCGCAAGTGACGCAGCCAGGCTGGACAAAGCATCTGCTCGACCGTTCTGCGACCGGGGAACATGGACAATTTCCGGCCGAGAAGGGAACCGGGCCATCAGAAGAAGGGTGCACTCCAACAATGGCACAAGTTCCGGCTTCCTGACAACGTAGTCGCCATTGATCTGCTTAACGACCAGCTCGGAGTCCCCTTTCACGCACAGACGGGGCACGTCGATCTCGAGAGCCAACTCGAGGCCGGTGATGAGGGCATGGTATTCCGCCTCATTGTTGGTACAACCCTCTGACAACAGGAAAGAGTATGGCAGCACGGCTCGCTCCGGGGTAATGAAGACGATGCCCAAGCCCACTCTATTGAGCTTAGGATTATCGAGTCTTCTACCGGTGGGGCTCCGGGAGGCACCGTCAAAGTGCATCTGCCAGCATGGATCGGCTCGATCAACCGAGAGAATGGTCTCATCAGGAAAGCCTAGATCCAGCGGCTGATCCGCGGAGGTCGGGTGAGCGGCCAGAAAGTCTGCCAATGCCTGCCCTTTGATGGCCTTCTGAGACACATACCTGATGTCGAACTGCTGGAGAATCACAGCCCACCGCGCTAGACGGCCAGTCAACATAGGTCGGCTCAGGATATATTTCAACGGGTCTACCCGAGAAACCAACTGTACCTCATGGTGCTGCAAGTAGTGCCGTAATTTCTGTACGGCAAATACGAGCGCCAGGCAGCTCTTCTCGATGGGGGAATACCTAACCTCCGCATCGAGGAGCATGCGACTGAGGTAATAGAGGCTATTCTCTGTTCCCTCGTTGTTCTTCTGGGCGAGAAGGGCACCCAGGGACCGTTCCAGGGCGGTCACATAAAGGACCAGCGGCTTTCCGGATACGGGCGGCATCAGGACCGGAGGTTGAAGCAGGTACTGCTTGATTTCCTCGAAAGCGGTCTGACACTCTTTATCCCATACATAGGTGGAACCTTTCTTCATAAGCCGAGAAAAGGGCTTACACTTTCCGGCCAGATTCGCAATGAATCGGCGTATATAGGCTAAGTGGCCTTGGAACCCTTGCAGTTCCCGGACGGTACCCGAGGGAGGCATCTGGCTAATCGCCCTGATTTTCTCTGGGTCGATCTCAATACCCCGGTATCTTACCACAAATCCAAGGAACTTTCCGGAGGTGACCCCAAAGGCACACTTCAACGGGTTCATCTTCAGGCAGCGAGACCGGAGGAAGCTGAACACTTTCTCAAGATCTTTGAGATGGTCCTGACGCTGGCGCGATTTGACAACCAAGTCGTCGACGTAGCATTCCACCAGTGTGCCGAGGATTGGCTTGAATATGCGGTGCATCGCCCGTTGGTAGGTGGCACCTGCATTCTTCAGGCCGAAGGGCATGACCCGGTAGCAAAAGGTACCTTGGGGGGCCCTGAAGGCAGTGAACTCCTCATCCTCAGGGGCCATCCGAATTTGGTTGTATCCGGAGTATCCATCCATGAAGGAGAGGGCTTGGAACCCTGCCGTGGCATCAATCAACAGCTCTGTCACTGGAAGGGGAAAATCATCCTTCAGACAGTGGCGGTTGAGATCGCGGAAGTCGATGCAGACTCTAATCTGCCCGTTCTTCTTCCTGACCGGCACAATGTTGGCCAGCCATTTGGGGTACTGAACTTCCCTCACGAAGTTGGCTTTGATAAGCTTGTCAACTTCGGCCTCAACCATGGCACCATGGGATGGGTGCATCTTCCTGGGAGGCTGCTTGAACCCGCGATGGTTCGCCGGGAGACCAAGGCGGTGGACGGCTACCTGAGGATCTAGCCCCGGCATCTCGTCATAGCCCCAAGCGAATACATCACGGTGCTGCCTGAGAAAGTCCACGTACTGCTGCCGCTCCTCAGAGGGCATGGCGGCACTGACCAACGTGGGTCTTGGATCGGCTTCGGTTCCAAGGTTCACCTGTATTAACTCATCGACCGTGGCGGGGACGCCCTCCTCAAAGGCTGGGGGTGCATCTTCCACGTCCTCTCCACTCGGGGAGGGATCGTCCACGGGAGAGACTGCGTTGGCAACTGCATTGGGGCTACCAGGTCCTGCTGGGCCACTGGTGCTGGCGCGGGCGGTCGCGGTCGTCTCATCAGGAGACTCGCGGACCGTCAAGACCATGGCGACGTCCAACCGGTGAATCGGGAGGACGTAAGCATCATCCAGACCTGCCCAGGGATCGCTCGCAACAGCGACAGGCTCAACCTCACCTGCCAGGATCTGCTTATCCTTGCTCTTGTAATAGTCCGCGTCCAGGTAACGGGCTTCACATGAGGCAAAAGGAGAGGCATCTCCTTGAAGCACGCCTACTCGACCATTAAGGGAGTATTTGAGCATTGGTGGTATGACGAGGGAACCGCCGCGTGAAGGTGAAGCCATGGCCTGCCCATCAATGCGTTATACGCAGTGTCCTGAGAGACTACCATGAATTCGGTGTTGGCAACCAAGTCACCGAACTGGGTCTTCAAACGTATCTTGCCGACCGGGGTTTGCTCGGTGCGGTCGTACCCCTGGATCCTGAGGTCGGAGGGAATCAAGTCATCCTCAGACAACCCCAATCTCCGGAGCGTCCGAGTTGGAATCAGGTTAATCCCGGACCCCGTGTCGACAAGACAACGCCGTACTTCAAGGCCGTTGAACTGGCCAGTGACATACAGCGGACGAATGTGTCCCTGTATAGGAGGGTCTTCATCCTTACCAGAGAACGAGATAACTGCCTGACATTCGGCGTCCTCGATCGTTTCGGCGTGAAAGGCCTCTGCAGCCGCAACCTCTGTCTCAAACTGGAGGGGGCTCTTCAGGGCTTCAGCGAGTGCCTCGCGCATCTCAGATGACATGCGCAGAGCCTCAAGGATGGAGAGCCTTGCTGGGATGTCGGCCAAGTGCTTCAGGACATCATACTTTTTGGCCAAGCGCGAGTTCCTGGTTGCAGGAGGTTGCTCTGCGGTTGGTGGCATGACGGGCCTTGCCGGTTGGATCGGCAGCCGACTGGTACTTGGCGCATCTCGCTGTTCACTGGTCGCAGTCCGGGAAATGGTCACCGTACTGGAGTCAGGAGGCCGGGATGGACTTGTGGCAGGGCGGAGCTGGTCGCGACGCGGCTGAGGCGGTTCTGCCTGGTCCCACACCACAAACAGTGGCGGAGGCGAATCCGTCATCCCCGGATGGGGAGCCTGCACACGTTGAGCTCGATCTTGAGCCTGCTGCCTAGTCTCAGTGGCGTGCACGGCCTGGCCGGAGGTACCGACGGCTGTGCCCCGGCGACTCCTGCTGCTGCGGTTCTTCCGACGGTGGCGACGACCGGGGACACTAGGGAGGTCCACCTGGTGTTCTTCAATGTCGGGAACCGAAAAGGGATTTACCAGCTCGACGGTATTAACCGAAGCGTACCCAACACTTTCATCGGACGAATCATCCACCACCGGGCGGATCCGAGGAGGGACCCCCATCTCCGGGGGCATGAAATCGCCGAGAGTACGGGATAGTGGCGGAACTGGCGGGGCGCGCTCTTCCTTCTTGCGCTGCCGCCGTTTGCTCTTTTTGGAAGAGGCAGGCTGGGACGACGACGCCGAAGCAGCACCCGCAGATTCTGGGGGCTCAGGCTGATTCAAGCGCGCACGGATGATTCCCCGGGCGCGAATGGTCGTCTTGCGGGCCATCCAGTTATTATACTTCTGGGACCCGCGGTCGGAGACCAGCTGCCATTCGTCCTCGTTGCCACTATCGTCATCTGATCCCACGAATACGCCCGCCACTTGTGCTGGAGCTGGGCCCAACCTGATTACATTGTTGTTAATCTGGTCTTGGAGCCAGTCCTTGAACACATAGCACCGCTGGATGGTGTGTCCCAGGGCTCGATGGTAAGGGCAGTAGCGGGGGTTATCCGTGAGATGTGCCTCCTCTGGCTTCCAACACTCAGGCAGTCGCACAATCCTCTGCTCCAGGGCGCTCCGGAAATAACCGGGGACCTGATCCTCATGGAATGAGTACGTCAGGTGTCGCGGGCCCCTGGGAGCGCGGTCTTGACGAGGGGCTGGAGGGGCCTGCCGAGGAGGTGGACCCTGATTATCTCGCCTGGGTTGTGGCGGTACATTACGCGGAGGGGCCGGCCGGTTCTGAGGCTGCCGCTGCTGGGCCGGGAACTGAGCTCGTGGAGGCGGATTCCTGTGAGGCGGTGGAGCTGGCCTCACCGGCAGCAGCTCCAACGGCCTGGGAGCCTCTATCTGGGCCACAGCAGCGGGCTCAGCCCTGCTGACTCTCCTTGCAGGAATCATAGGAGGCAGCGGGTGTGCCTGGCTGGCCTGTTGCAGGGCTTCCTCAAGACGTTGAGCTTTGTCTGAGAAGTCCCTGAACCCTCCGGGGTAATTCTGAGTGATCAGGGAAGGGACCAGCTCGGTCTTGACGTTCCCGACGCACATTGTCAGCAACTGCTCCTGAGTCAATGGCATGTCAAGGGAATACGTGAGACCCTTCCATCGTGCGACGAAGTCCGCGACTCGCTCATCAGGCCTCTGCTTGCACTTGAAGAGGTCTGCGATACTCGTCTTCCGGGTCGTGGAACTGAACTGGTAGAGGAATTGTCTACGAAGGTCCTCCCAGCTAGTTATCGACCCGACGGGAAGCTGGCTGTACCAGACAAATGCTGGCCCTTCCAGTGTCTGGACAAAGCAGCGAAGCTTAGCGGCCTCCTGCTGCGCCGGAGTCCCCAACATAGGCCCGCACCTCGAGTTGAAGTGGGCCAAATGCTGTGGCGGATCTCCAGTCCCATTGAAGGGGGCGAAAGTGGGATTCCCGAATCCCGGAGGCGCCGGCATGTCATCCACCCATGCTGGGTAGGGCTTGCCGTCCGGTGGGATCGCCACCTGCCGAGTCTCCAAGGCTTCCAAGCGGGCAATGAGCGCCGCCATCGGATCGTCCGGACATGGGTTCCAGTCCTGGCGAGGATCTCTAACGACGAGCGCATTGCACGGCCCTTCAACCGGGTCGTCGACCGGGTCGTCGAACTCGGCAGCTCGTGGGATGGCTGGCGGAGCGGCCCTTGGGGCAGCGGGAGGAATCCGAGCGGGGTCCCTCAAGTAGTCCCGCCGCTCGGGAGGGTGTGGCGAAACATACCGCGCCCTCTTGCCATAGGAAATGGCCTCTCTCCTGTCGGCGAACACGGCATGATCACGGTTGCCCGGGAGAGTCTCATCAAGGAGCGGTTGTTCCGGTCCCTGCTGTCCTGGCCTAGGATCACCATAGTCAGGCCGCCGTTCTGCAGCGCGCTCGGCAAGGAGCTGTTCAACCAGCCTCTTCTGTTCGGCGAGCTGTTGACGTAGCGTAGCCTTCTCGGGATCCTCCTCTGCCCTCTGCATGGAGGCAGATGGGTCGGCGGGCCTTATAGCCTCGCTGTGCTCTTTTCCTTTGCTGACGTTCCGGCTCAACGTCAGTGCTTCAGTGGGTGCGGGGAGCCCCAGGAGGTTTCTCTGATGACGAGTAACTCTCACTGATGGATCTGACGACGGCTTGTCTTCGGGGGGGAAGCCCCCGTCGAGAAGTTCCAAGTCGTTCCCCTCTCCCGACAGGTCAGCCATATTGACCGTTCCTGTCCCTGGGGATATACCCTCAGGGCCACCCAGCGAATCGGGCTGTCGGCGGATCACACTGAAGCGTAGGGCAGCGTACTGCCCCCATCCACGGATATACACGTGGGGAGTGGCTTCCTCGATAACTTTGCGGAGTACTTGAAAACACTCAACGCATCGTTGTTGGAGGGCCTCGTGGTGCCCAAATGACCCGGGGTGCCGAACCGCGGGGAGCATGGCCAGGTCAATTTGACGGCACTGCTCACCAATATCCTCCAGGTGCGCTTGACTCCTGGGGTATGGCATTTGTAGGCAATGAAGACGGGAGTGAGTCTCCCGGAGAGTTCGGCGGAAGCACTCGAACTCATCCGGGGTGAGCGATTCGGGTGCATCAAAGCCCAGTCCTGCGACTGGCCAAAACTTCTCAGGGAAGTGGCCCTCTGCAAGGACGGTCCAGAAGCTCCACGACTCAAACTCGGGACTCAGATCTCCTTGGTCCTCTTCAATGGCTGGGAACGGACGAGGAACTGGTAGTGGTGCCGAGGCGGGCCGCCGGGCCGACGGGCTGGCCGGCGGTGAATACGGCGAGCAGGCCGATTGGCCTCCATATCCCGGACCTCCCCCTGAGGGTGGCGGTGGCCTGGCTACCACATCACGATAGGACGGGCCGGCGAGCGAACATCCTGCCGTAGCATCGGTGCTCGCCGAGGGCGCACCAGATCGTGGTTCGACCGTCGGTCCCCAGAAAAAGTCTCCGGCTTCTCCGACCGAGACGGAAGGCACTTCCGGAGGGGCCGGTACCAACCGCAAGTTTGATCCCTGGGGGTCTACCAGGCCCTCGTTACTCCGGATATACCTTCGGAGAGACGCGGGGATCACATCGATCTCGCTCTCGGGGAGCACGAGGCTGACGTGCCGCATTCCTATCCCTGCCCTTGACTGGCGGGATTGGGGAAGGGGCTCTGTCGCCGAATCGTACTCCGCCTCTGAGTCAGAGAAGCAAACCGGTCGGATCTCTGTCCGGAACTCCGCAACATTCTTCCCTCGGCGTCGACGCCTTGCCTTCCTGCCCCTGGGTGGTTCTTCGGGGCAGGGCTGATCTCTGTCCTGGCGTCCTCCGGCCGCACTGGTGCTGGGGCCGAGAGGACTGAGAACCGAGGTGCGAAGGGCACCGGGACAGATATCGAAGGGGACGCGGGGAGAGATGATTCCGGGCAGGACTCCGGGCCGGGATCGGAAGGTGGGATGACCCATGCCTCCTGGATCGGCCACACAGAGTAGATCCTGCCGGTGAATAGCGCTACCGCGAGGTGGTCCGCGGTGGCTACTGCCAGTGCCAGCAACCGGGAGAGTCGACCCAACCTGCCTTTGGGGCGGTCGGGGCCTCGATCCAGGTCGGGCATAGGAGTTCCCCCGCTCAGGATGCGCAGAGGCCTGGCGACTGGAGCCAGCAGTGGCTTGGGCCAATGCGGCCGCTGTTGCCAGAGCCCCAAGGTGGGCATCCTCTTCCGCTCGTGCCCGACGTTGGCGTCGAGACAGACGAGCCGGGATGAGCGGCGCGGGCAGGTGGAGAGCCCGCTCTTCGACTGGAGAGGCCTGGCGGCGGTGTCGCCGTGGCCTGGCGGGGGTCCTTACCGAAGATCCCTGGAGCGAATCCCGGATAGGGTGATCCCGGGCCTCTTCCACCTCATCCGCGTAGGGAAGGGAACTGTCAGAGCGCTCCGGGGATAAGCTCCCGAAGCGGTTGGACGTTGAGGTAGGCAGCGGTGCCTCCCTGCGCGGCCCTTGGGGGCGGCGGTGGTGGCGAGGCGCAGCCTCCTCAAGGTCTAGGCGAGCCATTTCCCTAGTGGGGATGACTCCCTCTTCCTCGTATCTCCGCACCAGGGTGTTGATCACCCTTCTCTGGATGACCTCCGAGGGGGAGAGAGGGCGTGGTCGTCCCGCAATTGCGGCTGCTGGGACGGCTGCGGAACGGGCGGGACCGCGCGGAGTAGCCGCGTCGGTGTTTCCCCTGTCCCTGCGCCAGTGGGCGGGTGGCGATCGGGCACTGGATCGGGCGACCTGATTTCTGAAAGCAGGGAGAATGACCCATTAACACTGACAGGAAAAAGGAATCGACAACCAACCATTAGTGCCACGACGCCTTCCGTGGGGGGAACCCAGGCCCTCGACGTTGCGAGACGGAGTGCCCGATTTCACTTCCCCAGCCCCTGGCGGGTAAGACTGAATGCTTGTCCGGGCAACACGCCGGTCTTCCAACACCTCTGAAAGCCATCGGTCTTCGTATCGAGGAGAAGAGATTCACGTCGGGTTCAACATTTTTCTGTTTCGGTGCGGATGTGCGTCGGGTTACGCTGTTCCGCCAGGACGCGTTCGCGCGTGCACCCGTCAACCCGAGGGGATGGGCGCGCGGCTTGTGGTCCCGCAGTCCCGCTTTCCAAGGGCGGGCGGCATCCGTCCCTTATTCAGGGGCGTCTGCTCCTTGATCGAAACCGGGATGATGGGATGTCGGCTCCTCCTTCCTTGGACGTCTCCTCGGAACTCGTCGCCTAATCCGGGTCTCCCTCATAGACTTAAGAATGTTCGTGAATCTCGTTCCCGGCGCCATATCTTCATGGACACCGGTTAATTACGCTGCTTCCGCCCGGACGCTCCAAGGAGTCTGGGCGGGGCAGCAACCTGCGGTGAGAAGGCCGGGTGGCTCTGGGTGCTGGGGGCGTGTCGTAACACTGCGGCTCTGCACATCTGTCTTCCGTCCCTAATAGGGCTTCTCGAAGGCATGATGGCCTGAGGCATCCCGTACTAGGTGCGGGGAACTGTGTCACCTGAGGTTTTCCTCAGCTTCCCATGTTTAACACGGGGTATGCCGCGAGTTTAACGTCCAGCGGGGACGGCATCGGACCGATCAACACGAAAAGCGGATCAGATGACAGAACCCCTTGCGGGGAACCTCCGACGCTGGGGCCAGCACATGGGCGGCTTCCCAAATGATGTGGAGTGGAGTGAAGTGGCATGACCCCACCGGGATGTGGCGGCCCGGGTAAGGATCAGGATGGATGATGAAGTGAAGAGCTTGGACCCCAGAGGGGCTTCCTACGTACTGCGCGTTAACACGGATCAAAGTCAACGTAGTTCGGGCATACAGTTTAACGTCATGCTGGACGTCGGCAAGCCGACTCACGAAGAGGTCTAGGCCGCCGGGCGGAGGATTGAACCGAACCACCTCGCACAGAGGGGGATGGAACGGCCGGGTGGATCACAGTTTCACGTCATGCTGGACGATAAAAGGGGAAATGGAAAAGGGGGGCTGTGGGGAGGCACCGTGGAGATACACACGGGCAGTCTTCCACAGGGGCGGATTCATAGGTGAATCAACGCAAGCGTGAACCCTGGAGGGGTCCACTGATGGACGAACCGACGTAAATACGACCGGGACGACCAGGTGGTGGGCTTGGACCTCAGGGAGGCTTCCTACGTACCCTGTATAGGAGACAGGGATCAAAGTCCACGTAGTTCATTCTGTCAGGACTTACGCACTTGGGGCAGCCCGGATGCTGCAAAACTCAGTTGGAAGGGACTTGGACCGAAAGCAGAAGACACCTCGATCCCAGTCAGACCCTCTACTGGCTTCGGCAGTGGGGAGGCGCAATAGAGATACACATGTGCAGCCTCCCACGAGAAATTAGGGGTTTGTAATACCCTGCCCCCGTAGGGAAAAGCCACTCCCATTAAATCGCCCCGAAAGCGGGACAATCCCGACATCCCTGCAGAGACGAGCGGGTGGGGGCCACATCCAAACCGGGGGAGATCCTGCGTGCAGAGCACGGGATCAGATGAAGCGGACGGTTTAACGTCTTGCCGGACGAAGTACAGTTTAACGTCGTGTGTTGAGGACGAAGCGGACGGTTTAACGTCTTGCCGGACGAAGTACAGTTTAACGTCATGTGTTGAGGACGAAGCACTTGGTAGTTTAACGTCTTGCAGCGCGGACGATGGGGGCTAGGCAGTTTAACGTCGTGCAGCTTGGACGGATGTGCAGTTTAACGTCATGCTGGACGCATATGCAGTTTAACGTCATGCTGGACGTATGCGCAGTTTAACGTCATGCGGGACGAATGCTGAACAGTTTAACGTCTTGTAGCTCGGACGTATGTGCAGTTTAACGTCATGCAGGGCAGAGGTTGCCGGACGATGGGTGTATGTCACTTCGCACGAACCTGGAGGGCCGCACGGGAAGACAACGCACGGTGCGGGCACCCAGGATGAGGAGCATCGGGCGCCACGCGGGCAGGTACCCTTAGGAGGTCAACGGGGACGACCCTGGCAGATTGCGCGCAAAAAGGAAGCTTTGCACGCAATACTGCGGGCCAGCGCGCAATCGGGGCGGCTGGCGCGCAATTGGGCCAGCGCCTTGCGCGCGGATGTTTGAGATTGCTCACACCGGGCTTCGGATAGCGCGTGGGGGCAACGGCTCATTCTTTAACGAATGGCCACTTGAAAGAAGGGGGGGTGCGCGCAATCGGGCCGGATTGCGCGCACCCCGGGGGCAATTGCGCGCAAGCGGGTTCTTTTGCGCGCAAAGACCTTAGGGTGAGTGTTTATTCAAATGAAAGGAGCCAGCGGGGATTGCGCGCGAAGGCGGACCCCGAGGCTTTCTTGCGCGAAAGAAAGGAGGTTACCTGAAGTTCGTCATTGCGCGCGGAAGGGGTTGAATTGCGCGCACGAGAGACGTTTCGACTTCCAGCCACCTTTGAAACGTTGGGGGTCGCCTTGTATTTATAGGCAACCCCGGGCGCGGAATCCAGGGTGCGAGCGCGAAATTCTCCTCGCGGGCGCAGAATCGGGCACGGCGCGCCAGGGAGTCGCGCGGACCCGCGGCGCGCAAAATTGCGCGCCGGGCCGGCGCATTGCGCGCATCCCGGGGGGTTTGCGCGCGGAACATCACCTTTGCGCGCGGGCCTCTGAAATTCCGCGCAAGGCCTCCGGGCCCTCCGAAACGTTCTTCCGACTCCAAATATCACTTCGCTTTCCGCATCCGGAGTTTCGTTTGGGAACAACGGACTTTTCCGGCGTCTACACCTGCCTGGGCAGTGGAGGCACATTTTGCGAGGGCACCTGCCAATTCTGAGGAGGACGCTGATGAGGCAGAGGCTTCTTCTAAGGTGGAGGGCCTTTTGAGGCTGTGTGGATGGTTCCACTTGTATAAATTCTAGTTTCCTAGGGGATTTTATTCGGGCCACCGCGGCGAGCTCGGCTCTGGCATCCCACCTTGCTGGAATTACAGGGGGCAACATGCGTGCCTGGATGGCCTATTTGAGGGCTTCCTCTAGGCGCTGGGCCTTATCAGAGAAATCTCGGAATCCTCCAAGGTAGTTCTGGGTGATCAGAGAAGGAACCGGTTCTGTCTTGATGTTCCCTATGCACATCGTCAGTAATTTCTCTTGAGTTAGTGGAATGTCAAGGTAGTTTGTGAGCCCCTTCCCCCGGGTGATAAAATCCACGACTCACTCATCAGGCCTTTCCTTTCAGTTGAAGAGGTATGTGATGCTATTTTTCTAGGTGGTAGAGCTGAACTGGTAGTGGAATTGTGTGTGAAGGTCCTATCAACTTGGTACGGATCCGATGGAGAGCTGGTTGTACCAGAAAAATGCCAGCCCCTCCAATGTCTAAACAAAGCAGCGGAGCATGGCAGCCTCCTATTGTCTCAGAGTCTCTAACATTGGTCCACACATTGAGTTGAAGTGGGCCAGGTGCTGCGACAAGTCTCCTGTCCCATTGAAGAGGGAGAAGGTGGGATTCCCGAAACATGGTGGCATCGACATATCATCCACCCATGCCGGGTATGGCATAACATCAGGTGGGATTCCCACCTGTCGTGTTTCAAATTCCTCAAGGAAGGTAATGTGTGCTGACAATGGATCATCCGGGAGAGGGTCCTTATATTGACGGGGATCCTTAACTACAAGGGCATTGACGGGTTCGTCAACACGGTAACTAAGCACATCGGCCCGTGGAGCGGCAGGGAGAGAGACATTCGGGGAAATTGGGGGAACCTGAGCTAGATTCCTTGGATTACCACGCCATTCTGGAGGGTTTAGTGAGACATAAGGTGCCCTCTTTCTGTGGGCTCTATCATTATCCCTGTCCATTTGAGAAGCATGATCTGGGTTTCTTATGGACATCTTGTCAAGGGGAAGTGGTTACTGCCCCTGCTATACTGGCCAAAGATCGTCGTAGTCGGGTCGTCCGTCGGCAACACATTCATCCATGACTTCATTGACCAGATTCTTCTGCTCAGCAAGTTGTTGGCACAATTTGGCCTCCTCAGGGTCCTCCTGCATCTTCTGCCCCGAGGCGGATGGGTCAGAGTGCTTGGAAACTCCGACGTGCTCTTTTCCTTCACTAGAATTTCGGTTGAGTTCCAATGCCTCGGTGGGTGAAGAGATACCTAGTGGGTTCCTATGATAGCGAGTGACCCTTACCCGATGGATCCAAAAGTGGTGGCATGCCCTCAGGGGGTAAGTCACCATCGAGAAGCTCCGGCTCATCCTCCTCATCCACTTCTTCGGCCATGTTGACTGTGACCATTCCCTGGGGCATGTCTTCGATGTCGCCCAACAAGTCGGGATTCTACAAGATAAAACTTAAGAGGAGGGCAACATAATGCCCCCATCCATGAATTTTCACATGGGGGGAAGCCTCCTTGATAATTTTGCAGAGTACCTTGATACTCTGAATGCATTGTTCTTGGAGGGCCTCACGACGACCTGGTGACTCAATGTGCTGGGCCACATGGAGTGCGGCTTGATCAACCAGATGGTATTGTTCGCTGATGTACTAGAAATATGATCGGCTCCTTCGATAGACTAGATGCGGATGATAAAGAATGAAATTCATCACATAGAGGGTATAGCATAAATACTCAACTTTCTATAGGGTGAGGGGTTCCGGTATGTGGAAATTCGTTACATCCATGGGACAAAACATCTCGATTAAGTGGTTAACTGTGAGGATGTTCCCGAAGCTCCTCGTCTCAGATTCAGGGTTAGGCCCTTAACTACCCCATTCGTCAACTGGTGGTGGCTAAGGAATTGGCAGTGGTACTAAGCTGCACCGCTGGGACGATAGGCTGGCCGATGGAGAGTACTGTGAGTGGGCTGACTGGCTATCGAGTCTCGGGCGATCCTCCAAAGAGTGTAGCGACCTAACCGCAACATCATGATAATACGGGCTGAAGACTTAAATTACTTGCTCAGGGTCCAGGGCCACTGGTGATGGGCCGCGATGCTTCTTACCAAACATTGGTCCACAAAATAGTTCTATGTGATCTCTTGTGGAGGTAGAGATCGCTTCTCTTGACGATGGTGGTCATTGTGCGATCGTAACCTATAGGGTTGCTAGATTTTAATCCTCGTGGATATACTTGAAGAGGGAGGTGGGAATTCTATGGATCTCGAATTATGGGAGTAATATGCTGATACGCCTTGTTCTTGCCCTGAACCTTGACTCAGATGAGCGAGGGGAGGGTTTCTGAGCCGAGTCATACTCCACTTCAGAGTCTGAGAAGTGGACCTGTTTGATCTCCATATGGACCTTCTCAGAGTTCTTCCTTTGGTGGTGATGACCCGCCATCCATCACCTGGGTAACTCCTTGGGACAGGGCTGATTTCCGACACAAGGTACTTCGGCTGCACTGGTGCTGGGGTGGAGAGGGTTTCCACCTGAGAAAGATGAGGTGAAAGTGGATCTGAGACAAATTTAAAAGGTGGAATGGGGAGGACCTCCATGGGGTGAACTGGAGTGGGAAAAACCTCCTCTCGAACTGGCAGGAGCATGGGGAGGACCTCCACGCTCGTTTTACTAGGGAATCTCAGTACGAGGAGAGTCCTTGTACTGGTCTGGCTGAAAAAGGGTTGGACCTCCGTGCTGGGAGCAGGTAGAGAGAGGCTGAACCTCACCCCTCTAGTTGTCGAGGCGAGGAGTACCATCACTAGGTGATAAAAGGATATGGGGAGGGTCCCCATGTGGAAGAGAGATAGGATGGGTGATTTCCCTGCACCGATAGTTGGGGATATGACAAATGACTATATACCCAGTGTAATGGGATTGAGAGAGGCTTCCTTGCTATGTATCACCATCGTCTGGAAGACCCTCATTTGGATTGTGGGTGGCACGGGGTTGACCTACATGCTGATCCTCGAAGCGGGGAAGGCCCACGCTCTCTACGGTGGTTGTACAGGGAGGACCTCCATACTAGGTGGCGTCGTTGCAGATTGGTTTGCGGCAGCCAATGCATGTGCCCGCGACCAAGAGATTCGAACCAACTTTCCCATGGGGTGGTTGGGGCCTCGATCTCGGTCGAGCATATAAGTTCCCCAGCTCACTGTGTGCATGGAACTGATGATATACGACGGCGGTATCTCGATCCATATTAGCCGTCGACGATGACCCCCCCTGGCGGGCATCCTCAGCTTTCCACCAACTCTGGCGTAGGGTCGGATGAACCGGGGTCGGTGGTGAATGTACGTGACATACCTGCTCTTCATCTAGCAAGACCGGGCAGCAGCGCTGACGCGGAAGGGTGGGAGCCCATAAAATGGGACTCTGACCGGACTGGCTCAGACCTCCCCTAGCTCATCAGT
This sequence comes from Viscum album, assembly GCA_963277665.1. Lineage (NCBI taxonomy): Eukaryota > Viridiplantae > Streptophyta > Magnoliopsida > Santalales > Viscaceae > Viscum > Viscum album. Next base: position 1,519,669,762 of record OY728123.1, on the reverse strand, counting down.
GTAAGGCAGGGAGTCATCGAAGCGTTCTGGGGAGAGGCTCCTGAAATGGTTGTACGTCAGGGTGGGGAGAAATGTCTCCCTACGCGGCCCTTGGGGGTGGCATTGACGGAAAGTCATGGATGCCTCCAGATCCAGGCGGTCCATATCCCCTCTTGGGACTATTCCCTCCTCTTCAGAACGACGTACGAGGTCGTTGATCACTCTTCGTTGGATGTCCTCGGAAAGGGAGAGGGGGCGTGGGAACCCCCTGGACATGGGTATAAAGGCTGTTGAGGAAGCGGTGGAACCATGTGGGACTGGTGCGTTAGTGCTTCCCTTGCCCTAGTGCCGGTGTGAAAGAGGTGATCATATTCCAGATGCAGCAACCTGATTCATGAGAGCAGGGAAATTCATTCATCAGTGCCGAAAGGAAATGGAATCTATGACCAATGCCCCATGCAATCACGTCTTCCATGGCTGTTAAGAGATATTTACACGAACAACATCACAGAATGGGATGTTGAACGTTCTACTTCCCCAACTTCTGGTGATTTCCATGCCAGGCCTGTTATTTGCTTGGTAGGACCCGGTGCTGGATTGCTGCATCCGATGACACATCAATCTATTGATGCACCGGGCGCTACAAATCTCTATATTGAGAAGAATAATTTCACTTCAGGTTCAACATTTCTATTTCCGACACTTTCTCCGGGCCGCATGCATCCATTGGTAGACACGTAGTTGTTTCCCAGCATTCCCACTTTCCAAAGGCGGGAAGCATCTGCTCCGTATTCAGGGACGTTTTCCCCATGATCGAAACTTGATGATGGGATGTCGGTTCTTCTTTCCGCGGATTCGTCATTGAAACTCGTCACCTAGTCCCGGACTCCCTCACAGATTTAATACATTGTTCGTGAAACTCTTCCTAGTGCCATATCTTCATGGACAATAGTTAATTACACTGCTTCTGTCAAGATATATCCAAGGGGTCCAGTAAGGGAAGCAACCTTCAGTCAGGGGAGTAGTCATTTTGGGAATCACTAGCATGTCTGGACACTGGGGGATTGGCGTGTTTGTCTTTTGTCCCTTATTATAGGGCTTCTCAAGGGCATGGAAGCCCGATGCATCCAACATCGAATGCAAGGAATCATATGCCATGGGAATGTATTTGAGGTTTTCCTCAGATTATCATGTTTAACACACGGTATGCCGCATGTTTAACATCTAGTGGAGACAGATCAGGCTGATCAGAACACTGATTAGAGTGGATCATATAGGGGAACCCTCTAGAGGAAACACCGATACTGGGTCCATCGTGTGGGTGGCCTCCTGAATCCTGATAGCTGGAATGGGGAATGGGGTGACATGATCCCACTGGGATGTGGTGACATGGGTAAGAATCAAGATATATGATTGATGAATTTGTGAGGGGTGTGGTGATGGGGATGGGACATTCATGAGGATGATGATGATTTTGGGCTTGTGCCTCGAAGAGGCTTCCTATGTATCCCCATGGTAGGGAATCAAAGTCCATGTAGTTCATCATATGGAAGCTTGCCAGTGAATGGGGTCACAATGGCTTACCACTGGATGGGGTCCACAATTTAACATCATGCAGGACAGGGTAAGACTGTCGTGAAGTGGGTTGGAACTGCTGTATGTTGGGCTTGAACATTGGGGAGGCTTCCTACGTACCTTGCCTTAGCAAGGATCAAAGACCACTTAGTTCAGGTATGGGGAAGGAGTTAGTGAGCCGATGTGAATAAGGACTTGGGGTCCAGGTGGATGGTGGGATTTAACATAAGGGAGGATTCCGATGTACCCTGCCTTATCAAGTAACAAAGACCACGTAGTCCAGGATGGGTATGGAACCGAATGGTTGGAACAAATGGGTGTTGGGTTTGAACCTCAGGGTGGCTTCCTACGTACCATTCCATGGAGTGGATCAAAGTCCACATATTTCAGGATTGGGAATTGGTACACCGACTTGAAGATGGTTGGGACCATGGGTTTTTGGGATTGAACCTCAGAAAGGCTTCCTATGTACCATGCCTTAGCAAAGTTCAATGTCCACGTAGTTCGGGAAAGATTTTTCAGGATTACACTCTAGAATTCCCAGGGTGTTGGTGAACCGACGTGAAGGAGGATAGAACGACTGGGGTGATGGGCTTGAACCTCATGGAGGATTCTTACACATCATTCTTTGGAAAGGATCAAAGCCCTCGTAGTTTGGGATGGATTTGTGGGGCCTACACTCTAGGATTCCCTGGGTGCTGGTGAACCGACATGAAGGAGGTCAGAACGACATGGGTGATGGGATTGAAACTCGTGGAGGCTTCCTAAATACCCTGCCTTGGAAAGGATCAAATTCCTCATAGTTTTGGATGGATTTATGGGGCTTACACTCTAGGCTACCCAGAGTGTTGGTGAACCGACATGAAGGAGGTCCGTATGACCGGGGTGATGGGCTTGAACATCGTGGAGGCATCCTACCTACCTTGCCTTGTTGAGGATCAAATTCTTCATTGTTCAGTATGGATTTGTGGGGATTCCACTCTAGGCTGCCCAGGGTGGATTTCATGGTCGGTGCTTGCTCTAAGCCCACATGATTTGGGCTCGGTGTGAGAAACAAGAGACAACAGAGACATGACGATTTCGACATTAAAGGTGCATCCGTGGGAAGTGGAGTGGGGATTACATGTGATTGTAGCCCAAAGAGGAAATATGGGATTATTCATGGTTAGCAGCATAAAAATGATGGGGCATACTCTAGGAGGGAGGCCCGATGGAAACAAAGCACAATAGGAGAGGGATTTTGGATCGAAGAGAGGAGGATCACCTTCCTCATAACAACCTTTGTAGGCCCTGGGGACTGAAGAATAAAGGAGGAGCATAGATGATACCTCCTAGAAGAATGCTAGGGGCTTACACCGAGATGGTTGCCCTTTCCCAATAGAAAAACTCCACTCCCATAATGAGGATATCATCCTTGGTGGAGAATAGTGGGTGTATAAAATGTCCATGGTGGGGGTACCTCGTGTGCGAGGCACGGGGTGAGGACACAATTTAATGTCTTGCACTGAGGATGAAGGTGCTTGGCAGTTTAACGTCCGACATCTCAAACATGGTGGGTTTTCTCCGCACACCTAGGACATACATAACTAGTACCCCGTTTTCTTTGGTGCAGAGAAGGGAAATCCATAGCCATGGATAGGGGGTGTCATGGAGCGAACCATCGAGGGGTCCAAGTTAGTGTGGCTATGTGAAAAAGCAATAGCCGTTAGCATACCTATGTGAAGAAGTATGATGTGAAGCAACGTAATGGGCAGTAGTGTCCAAGGTACATTGATAAAACATCATGAAACCTGGAGGGCTGCATGGGAAATGGAATTGAAAAGCAGAGGGGTTCATAGGCATGTGCCTTCTAAAGCTCCACCACTCCTCATAGCGGAGGGTACATGCGAAGGGGTGTGCTCTGCGAAGTGGTGTGCCTCAGCCGAAGTGTGGGGAAGAGGTGCATATGGGGGGTGCATCCCAAAGTGTAAAGTCATTCGCGAAGCACATCTTTGTGGAGAAAAGGTTCCTCGTGAAGCAAGGTATCGTGACGAAATGTTCTTCGTCAATTACAACAACCATGCCTTAGCCTGTGGATCGTGTATTCATGAAGGGTGTTTGACTAAGCATAAATGATCGGTGATGACCTGGGTCCCCTTGGGGATCCACTTCCTTTGAGGAGGCCCTTAGGCTCTGCGAAAGGCATCCCACTCAGAAGAGGGGATCAAAAAGAGACAAAGGGGAGGCACTTCGCAGGGCAGAAGTACCTCTCACAACTCATGGTTCATAGAGCAGAAGGGTGCTTCACGATTCGAGATATAGGAAGTAAAAAGGTCGGATTTTCCATCCATTGAACTTGGGGGAGGTCAGTATTAATAGGGGAGTGGTGTCTTGAAGCAGAACGCTCAGTGTGAAGAAGAATTCCTTTTCTCTGTGGCACGTCGTGAATGTCAAATGTGGTTGTGAAGCATTACCACCTTCTTGCTCCGTGGAGGCTCGCCAATGTCAAATAAGATCATGGACCGTTACCACATCCTTGCTTCACAGCAGATTGCGAACATCAAATAAGGTCATGGAGCATTACCACTTCCTTTCTTCATGGCAGATCGCGGACATCAAGGGTACATGCAGAGTGTTACTGCCTCTTTACTTTGCAACGGGCACAGGGCTACTAGGGATTCACGAATGGTCTTCGCGATGCAGCCTTAGGAGGCCTTTCATTTCTTTTATCCTTCATCACACATTTTGGCGCCAATAGTCATCAACATTGATTGTCTCCTTGATCGGAAGGAAGTGTTCACCCTCCATTATCCAATCAATGAAAACCCACACAGTATCATTTCCTTGAGGTGATCTCAGCAAACAAGTCATGAAATCCATCGGGATATCATTCCATTTCCACTATGGTATTGGTAACTATTGTAAAATCCACACAAGTCGATGATGTCCTTCCTTCACCTGCTTATAAGTGGAACACCTAAAACATTACCAGCTACCTCTATCTTTATTCTTGGCCACTGATACTAATGTCTCATGTCACGGTACATTTTGGTAATCATGAGATGAACTAGTCATGCAGAATCATGAAAATCCTTCATTAAATCCTCACGTATATCTAATGGAACCAAGAAATGTCCATGTATATGTAGGATCACATCATCACCTATTGTGAAACCAGGTAGAGGGTCCTCAACTTCCACACCATTCAATAGAACTAGGCCTTCTATATCATATAGATGCCTCATCCTAACTCTATCCAGCATTGTATAGGTTACAACTAAGGATGAAATAAAACTCTACCCATGCCGATCGTGAACCTCTAGATGCATCCCAAGGAACAATTCCAAAATACACCAGTCGTTACTAGAATGATACACAACATGTATCTCAGTCCTCCTGTTATGTGCATCGGCTACTACATTTCAATTTCTAGGTGTGTAGGCAACTCGAATTCAAAGGATTGCAGTTACTCCACCCACCTTTGTTTCCTAAAATTCAGATCATGCTACGTAAAGATATACTTGAGGATTTCGTGGTTTGTGTACTCCACAAAATGATCTCCTTATAAATAGTGTCTCCAATAGTGTAATGTGTGAACATTAGTTGCTAACTCGAGATCAGGTTTATGTTAATTCTTATAATGAGGCCTCAACTTCCGAGACCCATAAACAACTACTCAATCTCCCTATATCAGCACTACCACCATCCCATTACCTGAAGGGTCATAGTACACCATAAAACCCTTTCCATACTCTTGTATTATCAGGACCATTATTGATGCCATCCTCCCTTTCATCTCTTAAAAGGCTACATCACTTGATTCAAACCACACAAACATCATACCCATCTTATTTAATCATTTTAGATGAAAGGATACGAATGGGATGTTATTTATAATATTCCTGTAGTAACCAATTATCCCCAAGAATCTTCATATGTGAAAAATCTTCTTGGGATGTTTCTAGGAAACTATAGCTCTCACCCACTCTAGGTCCACTGATACTTCAATCACTAAGATTATGTTACCCTGGAAGTGAATCTGATCTATCCAAAAGTGGCGCTTTGTGTTCATGAAATATAATTATTAATATCATAGTGTATTCAAACGGATCTCAAGATGGTTGTCATGGTCGTGTGAATTGTGAAAATACACAAATATATTTTACATGAAAACCACCATAAACGAATTCATGTAAGGATGGAACAATCAGTTCATCAACACCATAAAAAGTACTGGTGTGTTTGTGAGACCGAACAACATAACCAAATACTCATATAACCAATACCTACTATGAAAGGTTGTATAGCTATGTCTATAGTTCAAACCCACACCTGGTGATATCATGAACTCAAGTCAATATTCGAGAACACTTGACCTCCTTGAAGCTGATCAAACAAGCTATCTCGTTGTGTAAAGGGATATCAGTTTTTAACTTTCAAATAGTTCAGTTTTATATAATCAATGCATAGACTAATAATTTCATCATCCTTTTTTACAAATGGACCATCGAACCCCATTGATAAGTTTTGGGACTTATAAACCCCTTCTCCTCTAAATCCTCTATTTGCCACTTGAGCTCATGAAACTCTATTGTTGCCATCCTGTATAGATAAATGGATACCAACACAGCTCCTGAAACAAGATCAATGGAAAACTCCACCTATCTCTCAGGAGGAAAACTAGAGAAGTCGTAATGAAAGACATCCCTTATGCGCTTAAACAAAGGAGGAACATCTTCCAGAAACACTCTCGAATCATCGAAAAACAAACTAGCAATCTATGATATATTCTCTCCAATCCCACAATGCTTGGATCCATATTTTTTTTCTTGGACATCCCATTCACCCTTGTGAATAAAAATTTCCCCCTCTAGTGATGTGAAAGTCACCATCTGTCAAAACAATTCAATGTATTCTTAATAATATATAAGCCTATCCATTCCATGAATGATGTCAACACATGTCATCTCAAGGACATAAATATCCCAGATGAAGTGAAACCCACCAATATCAAGGGGAAACTCAAAACACTAGAGTATATCACCCGTTCAATATCAAAATGGTGTGTCTAGCAACAAAACACCCTCCTAAAGAAAATCAATTAGCCCATTTCTCATTACCACTCTTATAGTGATAAATATGTGAGAGGAACATGTATTGAAAAGAGAAGTTCCAATAGTATAAGATACAAAGAGTGAACCTCACACTATAGATAGTCTAGGATCCTTCTCTTGTTGGGTCTGTTGCACTGCATTATTCTGGCATGTACGACGTCCCTATGTCCCTACCTGGCTACCCTGAGATGATTCACCCAACTGTCATTGACAATTCAGGGTATGTCTACCAAGACCACAACCACCACTTCCCCATCCTAAATGGCATGCACTACTTCAGATCCTAGCCTGATGCAGAGGTGAAGAACCTACTCCTGAAACTGATGTCAGAGAAGACCCCTACCTCTCACAGTTGTAGGGAAGGTCCTGCAAAACAGCTTCAGGTGCCCCATAATGCCACAATCTCGACACTCGACTTGGTCACATTCACACTGATTTTTCATGTTTCCTCTCCAACAAAACTGATGGAAAAACCAAACATCCGGAACCCATAGACTGACTGGAACTTACGTTACGGGATTCCTCAAAAAAGAGCTTCCTTCATGAAGACATAGTTCCACTTCGGTCAGAAATAAAACACCACAATTTCGTACCCCCAGTTTCCCTCAGGTTACACTTTATAATCAGCACCTGATTGACAGTCTTAGTGATAGACGGAAACCTAAACACGTTGACCTGAGATCTGATAGCATGTCTGAGACTTTCCTCGATAAGCCTCTCTCTCGATAACTCATCAGTAAGATACATCGATGCAAAAACACTGTAGCTCTGTGAAGCATACCGAGTATTCCATAACTGTTATTGTGCCCTGCTCTGGATGCATGAAATCAATATCCCACTCTGCTCATAGTGTGATGGGGTAAAATTAATCATATAAGTCGGTTTGGAACTCCACCCAACCCATATTCCACATCCCATCATCCTAGTTTAAAACGTCGCACCAGCAATTTGTTTCTCCATGAAGCATGTATGTTTCGATCTTGACCCTCTACTATAGAGGCATCTCAAGATGCTCTCAAATTTATAATGTTGTCTCTATCCACAACTATGCAGCCTATGGTACACTATCCCCTAAAAACATTGGAGGATTCTACTATTGGAACACCCAAGTCAACTCATCCATAGTAATGGTTGGTTTTGGTGATCCCAACATCATCTACATATTTTAAAAGAAATCATCATAGAATTATGCCTTAGAACCTATGTCCAGATCATCCTGAGGAGCCACAATTGGATCTATAGTAGGATCTAGCGATCGCCTATAGACCAACGAATTTTATGTATGGTCATCACCTATATCACAGCGTACAGCTGAAGGTCATCATGGTGGTATGTCTCTGCAATACCAAACACATTCCTCAGGATAGAACAACAACAAAGCACATAGCTCACAAGAATAAGACATGTCAAACCCCTCCTAGAAAACGAGTCAAACCCAAAACTTTCCCCTAAAGCCTATACTATTTAAAGAACATCCAATGAAACACTAGAAACTATGCCTCCCATCCACTCAAAAGTCTGGTCTAGGTAATGTCTAAATTCACCATTCAATTATCCATTTCCATTTCTCATTCAATTATTCATGAAATTTTACCAAGGGTTTACCAATTTCCAAATCCATGAGGGCCTATAACACCTCATGAACCCAAAACATGGATCCCATTCAATCCATACATATCAAGTTCATTTGAAATTGACATTTCACTGGTGCCTCATATCTCAATTCATAAGGGCTCATAATCCCGATGGACTGAAATATGACGTCACACCATTATCAACATTACCCAACTAACATAATAGCTGGCACAACTATCAAATCAACTTTCCCAATATCATGAAATATCTAATGCATCCTAGATGGAATGACATATTGCATGGAATGTGATTCTAACTAGTGTGTATATGATGCATGAGATTGAAGACCCTCATCTCATCAGGTTGCAACTAAAATAGATCCCAAAATTGAATCAATATAAATAGTAGAAATCATGTGTGTCACCTATACATGGGGTAGCTACTCCCGAGTACAATTTATTACAAAATTACATTTCCTTCCTATCCCTATCAAATTTCACCAAATATAATGCCATACCAGAAATGAAAAACACTCTAATTCCACTTTCAAATGTCCTGGGCCCAGATGCCACTAGAAATGGTTTTCATAGCCCAGTTAGTCACATGGCCTCTAGAACATCTCCCAAAATACTGGAGGATGTCGACTAGCATCGAGGAACATGTGGATTTTTTGGGGAGATTGTGACCTTATTACAAGAGTATCACAGTGGATGTAAAATATATACAATAGTGAAAGTGAAATAAATAGCAAACAACTTAAAATAAGACATGAAGACATGATACAATATAATAACCGAAAGTGTCTCTTATACAAAATGATGTTTATTTTACAAGATTCTAGAAAGTAGACAGAACAGTAAATTGTAATACAATACAATACATTTATCCCAACAGAACAAAACATTAAAGAGGTATCACAGCATTGCAAGCCTCATCTTGGTCTTATGCTCCTCTATTCCAAATCCACAATCCACAACCTGTACTAGGGATCTTTCTCCTATCATAACCTGCAACTATATAATTTGTTTTTGTCACCAAGGAGGCCCAAACAGTGTGTGATATAGGCATCCCAGTAAGCAACCACCCTGGTCTTTCTAGTTCTAACAAAAATTTTACAATAGTGATAGAAAGTGAAAACTATCAGTAAGTAAGCATGTATACCCATGAGAAAAAGTATAATGTATCTAGTAAAACTAAATAGTCCGCATGGATACCTGCAAAAGAGAGTTAGCTCCTGAAAAGGTAGATATAACCAAGTAAACTAGTAATTCACATGATCATGCCGTACAACCATCTATATTCTATTACCCATATTCTAGCTATATAAAGAAGTCATAATCCATAGCCACGCTGTATAATGAAAGTATCAGCCCACAACCAAGATGTATAGTGATGTAACATCCCTCAAGGGATGGATCCAAGGTGTAAATAGACCAAGTGATCAATGTAAATATATCTAAACCACGGAGGGTCGGATCCAAGGAGCATGTCCAAGGAATCCCATCGAGTCCCATGGGAATCCCTAGTGGAATATTGTTTTTTCAGAAGTACGGTACATAAGATAAATTCAATATAATTTTCTATGTGATCCCAAGAAAGTTGGATCCTATTGGGTAGCATGGCCCGAGGCATCCATCAAAATGAAGACACAAGGGGCAGGGTAAACCCACGGTGTCCATTACTACATTCTAGATCAAATGAGATTAGTACAAGGAATCTTTCAAACCATTCATTCAATCATTCAAACATTCCAATTAAAAATTCATTCCTTGAGATTAAACCCACTCACATCTACCAGCACAATCTATGAGTATACCCACTCATGCAAACACTTTATAAAAAAAAGCATGTTGTTTTACCCTCCCATATAAACCATTTAATATGCATTTAGTCATTTACATATATTTATAACCACCTATATAAACACATTCCATTTAAGTCATGATATCATAATAGATGAATCATAACATGATATTTAAAAGAATAAGAGGTTTTACATCTCCTATGGAAGATACTAAAGTCATAATGGAATATAATGGATTCCTCAAACTAGGAAGCACAAGAATACACCCCTTGGGTGGTTTAAACAGGCATAAACAAGATTTTCCATCATGTCCCACCTCTTTGGTGGCCTCAAAATGTGCAATGAGTTCCAACACAATGAAACAGAACCCATGGTCAACCTTAATAGGTCCAACTACAGCTACTAAAATCTACTTACTGAAAAATGACTCCTCACCTAAATGTCCCACAAAAGGAATATCAGATGAATGGTATAAAAATCCAATAAAATATGAAATAATGTATAGACCACATACCTCGCCTTGATAGTAGACATCTAATACATTATCATGTCTAGATTCATCTCTGTTTTGAATAAATATGAAAAACGGTCAAAGAATGGGATATTAGGGAATATGATCTAAAATCAAACTAGCACAGTTATTGTTTTGAAGAGTCAATAATGACTAAAAAAATGTTGACCTTACCATTGCAGATCTATAGATTCTCTCAGAAATCAAAAATAAATTCGAACAGAGAGTAGTGATCAAATCCTAAGATAGGTAACTCATTTGAGAGCTACATAGGTACTTCTATGCATGGAAGGAGAAAATAACATGGGTTTAAAAAATGAAAATTTTAATTTTAATTTAAAATTAAAAAATATATACCATCCAGGGTCGCACGGTTTCCCAAACTGTACAAAAATTGTGTTCCCCTGTCTACCTTAGAGGGGCACTTTTTATGGTTACCCCAAATGGTATGACTAAACATTCAGTAACTGTGTGGAATGCTCTGTCCAAAAACCTATAGTTTTTATAACCGTCAAATGTGTTTTCCTAACCATGCACAAGTCATGAAGAAACAATGGTAAATGCCATTTTCATCCCAAAATATGGATACAGTCTACGAAAAAACCCCCAATCCTCCAAATCACCCATTATCATTTTTAGAATTCACAGAAGCCCATAAAATTAAATTTAAACCAAGATGAAAAGGATATTTACTTCTTACAAAAACCTCTTTTCTTACATTGCACCTAAGGTTGTGCACCCATTTCGGTACACAAAAAATATTATTTGAGTTTATCATCAAGTTTTTCAAAATGTTAGTCAAATATTAGGCATTAATCTATAAGGGATACCTCTTTAGGAAATGGGTGTCACACTATTGGCATAGGGTTTGACCCACTGCCTGGTCAAACCATGTGACCTAGATATTTTAGGTAAAATTACCATATTTTAATTAAATATTTTAATATTATCCCTCCTTTATTTATCATATTCCAAGAATATAATGGGTTTTATCTTCCCTTTGATCTCCATTGAAGCTCTACCAATGTAACTTTATATCTCCTTGATCCAAGGTTTTATCGATTTCTGGTGCTCTCGTTTGATTCTTCAATGTGTTCTCTTAAATCATTAGCATCATTTCTCCATTATTATTTACCATAAAATTTATACATCGATACAAGATCATATGCCATATTTATATGTAATTCCTTTGTTCTTCCATTTGATTTTGATCTTGGAAAAATAAATTGCCGGTACTGGCTATGTTGATTACTACGAGATTGTCATAGTTCTTCTGGTATTTATACATCATGTATTATTTTTTATACCATGTGTCATGATGAAGAATGCTAGATTCTATATATGTTTCCCTAAACAAACTCATAATTAATGTTTAGTTAAATTTCTATGATATGAATCAATTAATTTTACTCTATTCATGTTGGGATATGATCTTTTCTTCCAGTGCCACTCCATAAGTTGTGTCGAAGGATTTTACTTGATGTTATAAAGGATTAAAGGACCTAAAACATAACATCAAAGTTTTGGGAATGAATTAAATTGGAGATTAATATATTAGAATTGGATTTGCGTGAGTGGTGACCCCTCTTCACTTGCTTAAAAGAAGTTATGGTTCAACCCTCATTATTTCTAAATGTTAATGTGTTATAAATTAGTTTTTGGATCTTCCAAAATCATTGAATGCTTATAATAAATAATTCTGGATATAGAAACCATTGATAACTATGTTAAATGGTGTTGATGAACCGTATGAATGATATATATATATATATATATATATATATATATATATATAAATTTGAGTGTGTGTGGGCATGGATTACCTTATTCTAAGTGGATTAGATGGTATTAGAGACGCTTTATAAATGTGATAATGAGTTTGATGCCTATATTATATGGTACCGGGCATGAAATATTTATTCTTATAATTCTAGAAATGAAGTCCCTATATATGTTACAAAAATGATTACCATTTATAAGAGTGAAATATGGGAATGGTAACACGTTTTATAACAATAGGAAAAACATCCCCTATTCTTGTTATTTAGGTAATGGAGTCCCTATAATGTGATATAAGGGCATGAAAAACCTTAATATGATATTTAGCATGGAATCTAAATATAGAGATATTAGGAATGGTGTCCCAAAAATGTGATAATTTAAATGGAATCCCTTACTACGTGGGTACTGGGTATTGCTTACCATTGTATTTTCTAATAGATATCCCGACATGAGTTGAAGTACGTAGTGTCAGCCTTGTTTCAATCATGGAACAAGGAAAACACATTTATAGAATTCATTACTGCTTATTATATTTTAATACTTCTATGTTATATTAACATCATAGATATTTATATACGTCATTGTTTTTGTGTTACTAGATTTATCTCTCAGCATATATATTCCGCTCATGGTACCTAGAGAAACTATATGTTTGAAGGTATGGATTGGGGGAGACATACTCATTGTTTGTGTGACTTTTTACCGGAATTGGGATGAGATCCTAGTATTATTTGACTATGCTGAAGCTCAAGGTTCTTGGATAATATTTTTTCCTTTTCGTACCCTTTTTATATCATGTGGTGTATTGATTGTGTAATGACCCAAACATTTATTAATGAAAATTCATCTTGATCAAATTAAATGGGTTAATATGTAAAATGGTTACATAAAACATCTTTACTTCCTTTTTTTGTTTCTTTTTTGGATTTCAAAATGATTTTATAAATTTTTAATGTTGCAAAAATAGCTATTTGACACTGAACACATGATTAGTATAAGTATAGGCCTTTAAAAAATCTAATTTACTGAGACAAATGATGCAATGGCTTCATCCAGTAGAATTTCTCTATAGGAATCCCATTTTTCAGAACATTGAAAGGAGGAAACTGTACTTGGCTTCTATTTTGACCAATCCCAAGCTAAGCTTCAACACGTTAATCTTTATAGTAACCACCTATGGGAGAAGTGGAAGATAATATAGATTACCACGAGAGAAATGTTATCTGAGGAACCCCAAGAGTCTATAACTATTTTACACTTTACCGTTAGGTCTTATGCCGGTGTTATAAGAAGTAATGTAACAATAACCTAGGACTATGACTACATGCATTATTTTTTTTATAAAGAACATTCATTCATTTTATTATTGTTACATTGTAAATGGTTTTTAATGCACAAATAATATTTTTAGTTAATATTTCAATTCAATTAAGAAATCTATTTTAATGAATTAATATATTTTATAAATAAATAATATTTTAATAAAATATTATTACTATGTTACTTTTTATTAAATATAAATGATCATAGAATTATTATGAATACAATTTTAATTTTTGTTATGGTTTGAAAGTGGTTTTTGTCAAAACCCATAAATTTTGGATAAATGTCAGTTTTTATTTTAAAAGTTTTTATTTTAATATTTAAAAAATTATTTATATTAATCGAATATTATTTTTTGATTCAAGGCGTCGAAATTATCTAACATTTAAATTTTCATAATTTTCTGAGAAACTGGAATTTTTGTGTAAAAATTAAATAATGTTTAAATAAATAACATGTTTTATGACATCATAATGACCCAAAAGTGATGAAATAATATACTATAAAATATATTTTCAGACAATATTTTTTTCCCATTAAAATATTGTGTTTTTATATTTTTCTAAATAATTTTATGGTTCCTTAGTGGACCCTCCAAAACATATATAATATTTTAACTTATGAAAATTATTTCCTTGAGAGTTTGAATAACCATCACATAAGAAAGCCTAATATTCTAATAAGTTCAGCGATTTTATTTAAAATATAATTTTTACCACTCAACTTTTATGAAAAAAACAGAAAAAACCATGGTTTGGTTTGTGATTTTAAATATTTAATTATATTGATTCCAAAATCTATGATTGTGAAATATTAAAAATTTTCTCTCTATTTTACTACATAAACCCACCCAATCTTCCACTTCTCTTCATTGAAAACCCATGTAGCACATCCCTACTTGGCCCTCATCTCTCTAGAATCTTTATAAGGTGACCCAATGTAACGACCCAAAGTTTCATTAATGGAAAATCCCTCTTGATCCAGTTAAATATTTCTTTATGAAAAAAATGTGTTTATAAGATGTCAACTTTTTTAGTTTTACTTTAACATTTGTGACCGTTACTTTTATAGCCGTTGAACATTGATCATCTGGGTAGTTTAAATATAAGGCTTTAACGAACCAATTTTCTACTCAGACAAAGGAAGCGATGGCCTCATCTAGTAGAATTGCCCCTTACGAAGCCCATTTGTCGGAGCTCGGAAAAGAGGTGGCATCTTTGGGCTTTTCCCTTGACCAAGCCCAAGCTGAGCTTCATCAAGTCAAGCTCGAACGTGATCGTCTACGGGAAAAATGGAAGTTGATAGAGATTACCACTCGAGCGATGTTATCCGAGCAACCCCAAGAGTCTGTCACCATCGCACACCTTACCCTTAGGTCTTATGCGGCTATTTTAAGGGGTTATGTAACAAATAAGTAGCACCATGTTCATGTACATTATTTTTTTCTGTATATAATAATGAATATAATTTCTAGTCATTTTTGATACATTGTAATTAGTTTTTAAAGTACAAATGGTGTTTTTAGTTATTATTTAATTAAGAATTATATTTAATTAAATTAAAGGTTTTTTGAATTAAATATTATTTTAATAAAATATTATTATTAATATTAAATTAATTTTTATTAAATATAAATGATATTATAATTTTATGAATGCAATTAAAATTTTTATTAAGGTTTGAAAGCCATTTCTGTCAAAACACGTGAATTTTTTTATAAATGTCGGTTTTTATTTTAAAAGTGAAAATTCACATATTTAGAAAATTATTTAGATAAAATAAATATTATTTTTGGAATCAGGACGTCGAAATTATCCAACGGTGAATTTTTCATAATTTTCTGAGACAGTCAAATTTTTGGGTAAAAATTAAATACCATTTAAATATATAATGTGTTTTATGACATCATAATGAACCAATGGTGATGTAATAAAAAACCATAATCCTTATGTTCGTCCAATATGTGTTTTATCATTAAAATAATGAGGTTTTGGGTTTGTTTGACTTACTTTTCAAAGCATTAATGGAGCCCTCAAGACTTATTCAACACTTTGCCTTTTTAAATAAATTTCCATGCGAGGGCTACTCACCTCCACATAAGCAACCGTAATTTTTTAATAAGTTCGGACCTTGGCCTTGTAAAATATTGTATTCTTATTTCCTTTTACAGAAACCATGGGCAAATACCATGGGATGGTTTGTGGTTTGGATTATTTTAATATAAGGGGTCCCAAACCTAAATAATAAAGAATTCTCTCACCTTTCCTATATAAACCCACCCAAGATCCCACTTCCTCCTCACTCAAAGCCCTTGAAGTTCGTCCAACCTCTGCCCTACTCTCTCTAGAATCCACTCAAGTTGCCCCAAGCTCTCAAGAAGCCTCTCTCTAGCCTTTGGAAGCACACTTCCAAGTAAGGGGTTTTCTTCCTTTCTCATTTTTTTGTCAATTTTCTTTAAGTTGTATTGCCCTTTTTATTTCAATTATGAATGTTGTGGTATGGTTTTGCACCTCCCCCATACTGTCCTATTATTGTTTGAATGATGGGAGAACCCTTTCTCTCTCATTAAATTCCTCCCATGTACACCCGTTACTATGCCGAAATTCCGAAAGGAACTTCTCTCTCTTCTTTTACATTCAAGAAATACTTTTGTATCATGAATCTAAATTTCATTTCTATTGTTGGGACATGTATATATATGATCTAATTACTGTCCATTACATGTAAATATGATTAGGAACCCCTTTCTCTCTCATCAACCTTTTTTTATGAATTCTTATGTCACGCCGTTACGCTGCCGAAATCGCACCGATTTTCTAAGCCAATGTCTTTGTGTAGTGAATACCATGCCCATTTCTCCATCAAGGGTATTCACCTTTATGCACATTTACATATTGATTATAAAGTTTCATGTATGAATTCCACATTCCTTTTTCGTGGAAGAAATGATTATGTTTTATGAATCCATGTTTTATGATCCATGCGGCACACTTATGCATGAAATGAAATGTTTAAGAAGGGTGCGCCCTTTATAGCGCTACAATGCATTGGGTAAAGTATAGTATCATGATATGTCATGTGCAATGAGTGTTTACTCATGATAATTCAAGTGCAACGAGGGTTTACTCGTGCTTCAAGTGCAATGAGGGTTTACTCATGCTCCATGTGCAATGAGCCTTGGCTCATGCTAATTCAATGTTAACTGTTGTTGCCACATTTCCATGCTATGATTATCATGCTTTATCATGCCTTTATGTTCATGTTTCTCTTATTCTCTATATATATGCCTATTTCCTAACATGTATTGTACTCCTCATGTTATTCATTGTGTACTCCCTTACTGGGCTTTATAGCTCACCCTTTTCTTATGCATGTCCTCAGGTTATCCCATGCAATGCTAAGTACGAAGGAATGTAGTGGTCATGTAAAGGAAGTTTTCAATTAAGATGTTGTATTTCAAGTTTAAAGTTTTTATGTAATGATCCTAAGCCCCAAAGACACTAAACCTCTCGATCTTCTTTATTGTATCAAGTGAAGTTTTATGTAATAAAGCATGCTTAAGTTGTAATAAAAAGCAGGGTTGTCATAGTTGGTATCAAAGGACAGGTTTAGTTATTTTTGGGATTAGGAAACCCTAGTAAATCCTTAGATACAATACTATGCATAATAACAACATCCCTATGTTTTGGTAAATACTAAGTAATTAGTTTATCAAACAAATACATCCTTGTCTGGATACGAGCAGGTAGAGGCAGCTCTGGCACAGATGTATCCTAGGGGTAAAACCCGAAAACACCGCTTTGAGCTAGACTCGAATGGGAACTGGTGCACGAAAACGGGCCTTGCTGCACTCTTGGTTACGACACTCCCGGGGGATATGTTTTGTTGAATTCACAATCTTAGTATGAACCCTTATTAAAGGAAAAATACCCCTAAGAATATATTTTAGAAGGAAGATCATGAAAATCCTGGATTGAATCCTATAGACTCATGAGTTAAAGAGATTAAAGTTTATTTATAAGTCATCAACTTTTGTCTTTGGATTAACCTTTATGCGTTACCCCTAACTTTATTTTATTCCAGCCAATGTCCGGTAATAGGAGAACTTGGGCTAACAACCGTTGTGACGATCAGTGTGATGATTGTACTTATGAGATGCCCAATCCAATGGGAGCGGGAATCGCGAACTTTGTCACGCTTCTCTCTCAGATAACTCAAGTTTTGAATAGAAACACTGGTCAAGAGGAACGTTCAACCCCCCCTATGAAAGAACAAATCACTATTGAAAGCTTCATGAGACAAAGGCCTCCAACTTTTAGTGGATCATCTGATCCCACGATCGATGAACAATGGATCAACTCTATTGAGAAGATATTCTCCATCCTCCAATGCTCTGAAAAAGAGAAGGTTCTCCTGGCAGCTTATCGTATGGAGGGTGAAGCTGATCAATGGTGGATGTTGATCAAAAATACGAAGCCTGAGGAGGAGATCGAGGTTTTGGAATGGAAGGTATTCCGGAAGATGTTTTTCGATAAATATTTTCCATGCACACTCCATCTTAAGATGGAATGGGACTTCCTTTCCCTCAAGCAGAAAGATGAGGAATCTGTGGGAGCGTACGAGGAACACTTCTCAAGGCTTGCACGATACGCTTCCGGCTTTGTCATCACCCCCGAATGCAAGGTTGACCGCTTGTTTGGTGGGCTGAAGCCTAGCTTGAGGAAAGCATTAGCGATCCGTGATTTCGACAGCTATGAGGAAATTGTCCGATGTTCCCTCAAGGTTGAAATGGAGATCAGAGAATCACAGGGGTATCATGGGGACAAGAAGCGGAAGGTGTACTTCAATGCTTGTGGTCCGATGGATAAATCCAACAGCGCTAAGAAATTCTAGCACCCCACGTGCCAAAAGTGTGGAAAGAAGCACCCTGGAAATTGCCTTAGGGGGACAAGAAAATGCTTTAAGTGTGGAAGAGAAGGGCACCTAGCTGTTAACTGTGAGCAAGAAGGACCCGCGGCTGCGACAGAGGAGAGGAACGCTCCGTTCGAACCTCAACGCGTTGTTCAATGCTTCAAATGCAATGAACCGGGTCATTTTGCGAATCAGTGCCCTAATCCAAGGGTTATCGGAGGCAATCAACAACCTCCAAGACAGCAAGGAAGATCTTTTGCCACCACTTCTGCCGAAGTGAACCCCGACAAAGAAGTGGAGACAGGTACGCTAGTTATTCATTAAAGAATAGAAAACGTACTTTTTGATTCAGGTTCTACGCGTTCTTTTATATCTCAAAAGTTTAGTAGAACAATCCCTGCACCACCACAAATCATGGAAGTAAAGATGTCGGTGAGTACGGAAAATGGGGAAATCATTGCATCCCATGAGTATAAGTCCTCCCCTGTTATAATCTGTGGATTGAATTTCCCGGCGAACCTCGTCATACTCCCTTTGGTGGAATTTCATGCAATTCTTGGCATGAAATGGCTTTCCTTATATAGAGCCAACATAAATTTTCGGGAGAGGGAAATCACACTCCATATGGAGAATCGACCCCCGATTCTTTACAAGTGTCAGGAGGAAGATGAATATCCTTTACCTCCATCATCTCAAGCATGGATATTACTGCCTTATGAGCACGCATATCTGGCTCAGATTATTAAGACCAAGGAAGAAACCACATTTGAAGAAATGCCTATTGTGAGGGAATTTGCTGAAGTATTTCCTGACGAACTTCCTGGTCTTCCTCCAAGAAGAGATGTTGAGTTCTCAATTGAACTTATACCTGGGGTGCTACCAATATCCAAGACTCCATATAGAATGGATGTGGTTGAGCTTGAAGAACTGAATAAACCACTACAGGAGAATCTGGATAAAGGGTTTATACGCCCAAGTGCATCACCATGGGGTGCACCAGTCCTCTTCGTCAAGAAGAAGGATGGGTCAATTCGGCTTTGCATCGATTATCGTGAACTTAACAAAATCACGATAAAGAACAAGTATCCTCTCCCAAGAATCGATGACTTGTTTGATCAGCTGCGTGGAGCACAATACTTCTCCAAGGTCGACTTGCGGTCGGGATATTATCAAGTAAGGGTGAAGAAGGAAGATATCCCCAAGACTTCTTTTCGTACAAGGTACAGGCACTATGAATTCATAGTAATGCTTTTCGGACTCACCAATGCTCCAGAAATATTCATGGACTTGATGAATAGAGTCTTTAGGGATTACCTAGACAAATTTGTGGTAGTCTTTATAGATGATATTCTAATATACTCCAAAACCAAGGAGGACCATGAGGAGCATTTAAAAACTGTACTAGAGACTTTGCGCAAGGAGAAGCTCTATGCAAAGTACAGAAAGTGTGAGTTTTGGTTGATGGAAGTCTCATTCTTGGGTCATATAATCACAAGAAATGGGATATCTGTGGACCCCTCCAAAACAGATGCAATTGAGGGATGGCCGAGGCCAACATCGGTAACTGATATCCGTAGCTTCTTGGGGTTAGCTGGATATTATCGACGATTTGTGAGAAATTTCTCACGATTGTACAACCCTCTTACCAAGCTAACTCAAAAGGGAGTAAAGTTTGCTTGGAGTGATGCATTCGAAGAAAGCTTCAAGGAGTTGAAAAGGAGGCTTATCACTGCACCCTTTCTCACTTTACCCACAAGTGGGGAGCTTTTTGTGGTATTCAGTGATGCTTCGAAGAAGGGCTTAGGATGTGTGCTGATGCAGAATGATAAAGTGATATCCTATGCCTCAAGGCAGTTGAAAATCCATGAGCGAAACTATCCAACGCATGATCTGGAGTTGGCGGCGGTGATCTTTGCCTTGAAAATCTGGCGGCATTATCTCTATAGAAAGAAATGTGAGATATATACTGACCACAAGAGTCTTAAATATATATTCACACAGAAAGAGCTTAATATGCGCCAGAGAAGACGGATAGAGCTCATCAAGGATTATGACTGTTCAATACATTACCACCCTAGGAAGGAGAACATGGTGGCGGATGCCCTAAGTGGAAAGGATCCAGAAATTCTATCAATGATGAGAATTGAGAAGGATCCAATCTTCTTAGACTTGATGAAGATGGACGTGGGAATCATAAAGAAGGGCACATCATCAATTCTTTCACAAATGATTGCTCAACCATCTCTTTTGGAAAGGTTAAAGGATGCTCAAAAGGATGATGCAGGAATCCAAGAAAAAGTGGAAGCTATCAAAAAGGGAAAATCCTCAGAGTTTAATGTTAATGAAGAAGGAATTGTGCGGTTTGGGAAAAGACTATGTGTTCCATAAAGTTCGGAGCTGAAGAAGGAACTTTTGGATGATGCACATAGTTCAAATTTCTCTATTCACCTAGGGAGCACAAAGATGTATCGAGATCTCCGAGAAAACATTTGGTGGGATAATATGAAGAAGGAGATTGCTGAATATACATCAAAGTGCCTGCTGTGTCAGCAAGTGAAGGCAGAGAGGCAGAAGTTTAAGGAGATGATGCAACCATTTCCCATACCAAAATGGAAATGGGATAACATAACCATGGACTTTGTCACCGTACTTCCAAGGACATCCAAAGGCAACAATGCAATCTGGGTTGTTGTGGATCGTCTTACAAAGACTGCACACTTCATTTCTATTCGAGAGGATTTCTATTTGGATCAACTGGCACAGATATATATCAGGGAAGTGGTACGGTTTCATGGAGTACCACTATCTATTGTGTCTGACCGAGATCCAAGATTTACCTCTAAGTTTTGGAAGAGTCTTCAACATGCTCTGAATACTGAACTGAACTTCAGTACGGCCTATCATCCTCAAACTGATGGCCAATCCGAGCGGACTATCCAAACACTTGAGGATATGTTGAGAGCGTGCTCAATGGACTTTAAAGGAGGATGGGATCAACATCTTCCTCTAGTTGAGTTCTCTTATAATAATAGTTTCCACTCAAGCATCCAAATGGCACCATATGAAGCCCTGTATGGGAAAAGGTGTAGAACACCTGCATGTTGGGATGAAGTCGGTGAACGTAAGCTGCTTGGACCAGAAATGGTCGAAGAAATGGTGGAGAAGGTGAAAACCATTCAGCAGCATATCAAGGCAGCCCAAAGTCGATAGAAGAGTTATGCAGATAATCGTCGACGAGACCTTGAGTTTAAAGTCGGAGACATGATGTTTTTACGCATATCTCCGTGGAAGAAGGTCATGAGGTTTGGAAAGAAAGGGATGTTAAGTCCAAGGTACATCGGCCCATTCGAGATTCTTGATCGTGTTGGGGCTGTGGCCTATCGACTAGCACTTCCACCGACTATGTCCAAGGTGCATGGTGTCTTTCATGTATCCCTCTTAAGGAAGTACATACCGGACCCTTCACATGTACTCTCTTCCGAGGTGGTACAATTGGAAGATGATCTTTCTTATGAGGAGCAACCAGTGAAGATCTTAGATCGTAGAGAAAAAGTTCTACGAAATAAGACAATGCCCCTTGTCAAGGTGTTGTGGAGAAACCACAAGTTTGAAGAAGCAACTTGGGAGTCGGAGGATATGATGAAGCTAAGTTACCCACATTTGTTTTAGTGTGGGAAAAGGAAAATTTCGAGGGCGAAATTTCTTAAGGGGGGAATGTTGTAACGACCCAAAGTTTCATTAATGGAAAATCCCTCTTGATCTAGTTAAATGTTTCTTTATGAAAAAAATGTTTTTATAAGATGTCAACTTTTTTAGTTTTACTTTAAGATTTGTTACCGTTACTTTTATAGCTGTTGAACAGTGATCATCTGGGTAGTTTAAATATAAGGCTTTAACGAACCAATTTTCTACTCAGACAAAGGAAGTGATGGCCTCATCCAGTAGAATTTCCCCTTACGAAGCCCATTTGTCGGAGGTCGGAAAAGAGGTGGCGTCTTTGGGCTTTCCCCTTGACCAAGCCCAAGCTGAGCTTCATCAAGTCAAGATCGAACGTGATCGTCTACGGGAAAAATGGAAGTTGATAGAGATTACCACTCGAGCGATGTTATCCGAGCAACCCCAAGAGTCTGTCACCATCGCACACCTTACCCTTAGGTCTTATGCAGCTATTTTAAGGGGTTATGTAACAAATAAGTAGCACCATGTTCATGTACCTTATTTTTTTTCTGTATATAATAATGAATATAATTTCTAGTCATTTTTGATACATTGTAATTAGTTTTTAAAGTAGAAATGGTGTTTTTAGTTATTATTTAATTAAGAATTATATTTTATTAAATTAAAGGATTTTTGAATTAAATAATATTTTAATAAAATATTATTATTAATATTAAATTAATTTTTATTAAATATAAATGATCTTATAATTTTATGAATGCAATTAATGTTTTTATTAAGGTTTGAAAGCCATTTCTGTCAAAACATGTAAATTTTTTTATAAATGTCGGTTTTTATTTTAAAAGTGAAAATTCACATATTTAGAAAATTATTTAGATAAAATAAATATTGTTTTTGGAATCAGGATGTCGAAATTATCCAACGGTGAATTTTTCATAATTTTCTGAGACAGTCAAATTTTTGGGTAAAAAATAAATACCATTTAAATATATAATGTGTTTTATGACATCATAATGACCCAATGGTGATGTAATAAAATACCATAATCCTTATGTTCGGCCAATATGTGTTTTATCATTAAAATAATGAGGTTTTGGGTTTGTTTGACTTACTTTTCAAAGCATTAATGGATCCCTCAAGACTTATTCAACACTTTGCCTTTTTAAATTAATTTCCATGGGAGGGTGACTCACCTCCACATAAGCAACCCTAATTTTTTAATAAGTTCGGACTTTGGCCTTGTAAAATATTGTTTTCCTCTTTCCTTTTCCAGAAACCATAGGCAAATACAATGGGATGGTTTGTGGTTTGGATTATTTTAATATAAGGGGTCCCAAACCTAAATAATAAAGATTTCTCTCACCTTTCCTATATAAACCCACCCAAGCTCCCACTTCCTCCTCACTCAATGTAACGACCCGAAATTTTTAAATAAATTTTGTTTCCTAATTTTATGTGTTATTGTTATACTCAACAAAAATGTTTTATTTGATAAACATGATTATAATTAAAATGAGATCAGTGGGTTTTGACTATTATATAACCATCGGTCAACATGACCGCTGTAAACAAAATGTTTTGATTATTGTCTCTAAATATAATTAATCTTGGTTAATTATTATAGAAAGAAGATTCGATGGCCTCACCTAGTAGTCTTGGACCGATCGAAGCCCATCTAACAGAGCTTGGGAACGACGTAGCACCACTGGGCTTTGCTCTTGATCAAATCCAAGCCGAACTTCATCATGTGAAGCTGGAACGAAATCACCTTCGTGAGAAGTTCATACTGATAGAAATTACTACTCGGGCAATGTTGACTGAGCCGCCCCAAGCTTCTATCACCCTAGCACACCTTACTCTTAGGTCCTATGCTGGTATTATAAGGGGTTATGTAACGGGACCATAACTACCTTGTGTAATCCTTGTTTTAAATAAAAATTGGGATTTCTTCTTATGATGAAGTTTATGAATCTTGAAATGACCGGATAAATATAGTATGCATATTTTTGTTGAATTTTTGAAAAAGGATATTTTAAATATGTTTATGTAAACCCTAAATAATTAAAAATGTGTAATGATTTTCAAAAAATGGTCTTCTACAATTATGTTCAGTACTAAATTTAGAGTCTAATAAGATCAACTTGATTTTTGATGAATAGTAAATTATGAATAGTGATTTTATCATTAGGATTAGTAATATGACCAAATGGATTAGTAATCTCACTTAAAGAAAGTTTTAAAATAATCTAGGCACCTTGATTAAGTAATGTGATTCAATAAAATAGTTAAATAACAGTTTCATTAATTATTATTCAAGTATTAGTTTTTTTCAGGTGAATAGTGTTTTTTAATTAAAAATTTCTTTAAGAATAATTAGAAAATTATTTTTATCAAAATTACTTTATTTTTGAACTCAGAGCATCGATATTATGTTATGGTAATTTTTGGGGTTTTTTCTGAAAAAAATGAATTTTCGATGAATAGTGTTTTTATTTAAAAATTAAATTAAAAATATTTAGAAAATTATTTTTATAAAATGGATTTCATTTTTGAAATCAGAGCATTGATATTTGGTTAATGTTAAATTTTGGGATATTTCTGAGAAAGTTGAATTTTCAGTGAATAGTAAAAATACAGTTTTAGGGTTTCGGTATGTTTAATGACATCATAACGGTGTCATGATGATGTCATGAGATATTTTGAGGGTTGGCCAGACAAGGGTGATGAATTATTGTTTTGGGGGCCCCATGTGGCCTAACTCCATGATAAATGACAAGGGAGAGCACATGGGTTTGAGAAAAGCACATGTGAGGTGTCCCTTGGCCATTAATTCCTTGTCCCCTCACTTTCCCTATAAATACCAAGCCCTCCTCTCATCCATTCGACTCCCCACTCATTCCCAACGAATTTCTGGTCTCATTACCTCCCAAGGAGTCCTTCCAAGGTGCCCCCAAGCCCTCAAGGTCCCACCCTTTGAGGTTTAAGAGTTACATTTTAAGGTAAGGGATCCGACATCTCTCTTTCTTTTCAAGTAATCTCTTTTTTTGTCATTTATTTTATACTCCATTTTCTTATGTTGGAGGATGTTCTTTTATATTCATACTACTGCCTATTTCATGTTCATATGATGAGAGACCCCCCCTTTCTCTCATCAATTCGTTTTAAGAATGTTTAAGTGGTGCCGTTAGGCTGCCGAATTTTTAAGGAATTCTTTCACCTTCCTCGTTTTCAAGTTCTATTTTCATTCAAGTCTTTCATGTTACTTTTTATTATGTTGGGGTATGACCTCTAAATTATCATACTGATCTTTTATGATCATATGATGAGAGACCCCATTTGATCGCTTCAATTCAGTATTTTGAAGTTTTAAGTGGCGCCGTTAGGCTGCCGAATTTTTAAGTGGTTCTTCACCCTTCTCGTTTTGATGTTCTACTTTCATGTCAATTATTTCAAGTTCCTTTTTGTTCTATTGGGGTATGATCTCTAAATATATCATACTGGACTCTTATGTTCATATGATGAGAGACCCCATTTGATCTCTTCAATTCAGTATTTTGATGCTTTAAGTGGCGCCGTTAGGCTGCCGAAATTTTAAGTGGTTCTTCACCCTTCTCGTTTTGATGTTCTACTTTCATGTCAATTCTTTCAAGTTCCTTTTTGTTATGTTGGGATATGATCTCTATATCTATTATACTGGACTCTTATGTTCATATTATGTGAGACCCAATTTGATCTCTTCAATTCAGTATTTTGTTGAAGTTTAAGTGGCGCCGTTAGGCTGCCGAATTTTTAAGTGGTTCTTCACCATTCTCGTTTTGAAGTTCTACTTTCATGTCAATTCTTTCAAGTTTCTTTCTATTATGTTGGGGTATGATATCTATATCTATCATACTAGACTCTTATTTTCATATGATGAGAGACCCTATTTGACCTTGTCAATTCAATTTTGTTGATGTTTAAGTGACGCCGTTAGGCTGCCGAATTCTCACAAGAGAAATCTTTTTTTCTTCCTTTCATGTTCTTCATTTCATATGGTATATTTTAAAATTTCATTTCCATGTTCTTAAATCCCTTATATTTTGTCCCTCTACTGTTTTATGGGTCATTTATGAATGTTTGACCCATGTCCCCTCTCTTCTCAATGTTTTCTAAAACCTTGTAACATAGCCGTTATGCTGCAGAATTTTCGTCTCAAAATGCCTCTCTCTCTTTTCTAAAAATTATTTTATGTTATAAAGTGAATACTCAAAGCTCTTATTTCTACAGGGGTATTCACATATATATCAAAATGTTCTATTTTAAATTCTGGGAATTACATACATGAAACCCTCTTTCCCTTTCTGTGGGTTTAAAGTGACGTAAAGATCATGTCTTTAAAGCAGTTTTTAAAACGTTATGATTATGAAATGAAACCCATTTATTTTATGCTATATGGGTTATTTATGAAATGTTTGATGATGATATATGTGGCTCACATGATAATAAAGGCAAATTTAAGGGTGCGCCCTGATAGCGCTCCAATGCATTGGGTAAAGACTTAATCTCTAGAGATGACCATTTTAACGACGCCTTGGTGAATAACCTTGGTAATTTTTAACGACACCTTGGGGATGGACCTTGGTGAAACGAAATGATTGTCCATATTAAATGTTGCAGCCACATCTTCATGTTATGAAAAAGTTTTATTTTTATTATGATATGCCTCATGATTTCATTTTCATGCATGAAAGTTCTTTTCATGACTTTATTGATGTATCTCAAGTTCATATGTAAAATGTTTCACTTGTTTCCCTTGCTGGGCCTTATGCTCACCCTTCCTTTTGACGTATGTCCCCAGGTTATGAGATGCAGTAATAAGCCTAGGGTGAACATGAGGAGAAGCCTTTCAAGTGTTTAAGAAGAATGTTTTTTTTGTTTCATGTTTTATGTTCCTTGTTTCCAAGACACTAAACCTTAAAGATCCTCAGTTCCATGTAATGGAATGAAAAGTTATGTTATAAAAAGACGGGATGCTATAGTTGGTATCAAAGGATGGTTTAGTTATTTGTGGAAATTAGGATATGAAAACTCTAGGAGGAACCCTATAGAAAAGTTTAATATAGGAAATCTTCCTGGTAGGTGAGTATTGTGTAAGGGGTTGCCAAGCAAATACATCCCTGTCTGGATACGAGCAGGTAGAGGTGGCTCTGGCACAGATGTACATAGGGGTAAAACCCGAAAACACCGCTTTGAGCTAGACTCGAACGGGAACTGGTACACGACAATGGGCCTTGCTGCACTCTTGGTTACGACACTCCCGGGGGATATGCTTTGGTAAATTCATAAGCTTGGTATGAACCATTGTTAAAGGAACAAAGATAAAATAAAATAAAGGTTCACATAATAATATATGATCATTCATAACCTAGATGGGAACCTAGGAGATCACAACTTAGGGTATACATTTCATATACAAGTTATCCTTATATGCTTTTAGTTCCTTTTCATGATTATTAGCTAAGTACTTAAGCCCCTAATTATGCTTTCTCTTCTTAGTTAATGGTGGGAAATGGAAGAACATGTTCCGACAACCAATGTGATAGTAAATGCGACGATTTTCGTATTAATATGACAGGGATGATTAGGGGATTAAAATATGATTATTATTTTGGAAGACGTTCATTATTTTGGGAACCATATTTGATCGAGGTAAATAGATTACTATGGTATTTTCATTGAGGAGTAAGGTTGACTTATATTTTGAAGAATCGATGAATTTAAGGTGAACTTATAGTAATTTAGTTTACTTATGGGAATGACTAACCTATCTTGGGTAAAATATGTTTAGGTTAGCTACTTTTTTATAAGATGTTAGGAGTGGTTGATGTTGTCTAGAGATGAACAATGAAGTTGTTTTGGAAGACTATGTTATCAAATCCTTATTGTATTTGGGTTTCAATCTTAGTTTGGTTTGTTTTGAGGAATTTTAAGGACCGTAATTTATGGAATGGTCTATGATGAACTTTGGGTAGTACCATGGAACTTTGATGATTTAAAAGTAGTTTCCATTCCTATGGGATTATTTCTTTTTGAAGAGTTGTTTTACCTTAACCTTTCTGTTTTTAGGATAATGTTTAAAGATAGAAGAAATAGATAGTTAATCTTTTGTAGATTATGTGATTCTATAGAAGATGATTCTTGTGCTTTTATGAGACCAAGTGTTTTTGAATTTTCATCATTTGGAGAAAAGATTAGTGTTGGTAGGGACTTGTTAAAGGATGAAAATCTACTTGAAGGTAGGTATATTTTATTATGTTTTTGTTCTATGTAGTAAATGAAATCCTCAAAATTAAGAAAAGAAACGTAAAACAAAAATGTTGTTGGTTTACATTTCCTACTAGGAAATCAAAGACCGTTTACACACATCATAAGTTTGGGATTTTCTCATGGTTAACTTTCTCCTAATCATGTTCTCTATCACTCTCCCTCAGAACTTGACCCTTTTTTTTTCCTCCATGTCCATGTTTTCCTACATGGAACCCTAGTGTGGGTTAACTCGGGTGACCATTGTACTTCCCTTTCTTTATTTTAAAGTAATAGTTTTACTGACTCCTTTTCCGATGTGGGACTTTCAATGAAATTTCAAAACCCAGTTTTAAAATTGCGAGGACGCAATTTCTTAAGGGGGGAAGATTGTAACGACCCGAAATTTTTAAATAAATTTTGTTTCCTAATTTTATGTGTTATTGTTATACTCAACAAAAATGTTTTATTTGATAAACATGATTATAATTAAAATGAGATCAGTGGGTTTTGACTATTATATAACCATTGGTCAACATGACCGCTGTGAACAAAATGTTTTGATTATTGTCTCTAAATATAAGTAATCTTGGTTAATTATTATAGAAAGAAGATTCGATGGCCTCACCTAGTAGTCTTGGACCGATCGAAGCCCATCTAACAGAGCTTGGGAAGGACGTAGCACCACTGGGATTTGCTCTGGATCAAATCCAAGCCGAACTTCATCATGTGAAGCTGGAACGAAATAGCCTTCGTGAGAAGTTCAAACTGATAGAAATTACTACTCGGGCAATGTTGACTGAGCCGCCCCAAGCTTCTATCACCCTAGCACACCTTACTCTTAGGTCCTATGCTGGTATTATAAGGGGTTATGTAACGAGACCATAACTACCTTGTGTAATCCTTGTTTTAAATAAAAATTGGGATTTCTTCTTATGATGAAGTTTATGAATCTTGAAATGACCGGATAAATATAGTATGAATATCTTTGATGAATTTTAGAAAAAGGATATTTTAAATATGTTTATGTAAACCCTAAATAATTAAAAATGTGTAATGATTTTCAAAAAATGGTCTTCTGCAATTATGTTCAGTACTAAATTTAGAGTCTAATAAGATCAACTTGATTTTTGATGAATAGTAAATTATGAATAGTG
The DNA here is from genome assembly GCA_963277665.1 of Viscum album. Taxonomy (NCBI): domain Eukaryota; kingdom Viridiplantae; phylum Streptophyta; class Magnoliopsida; order Santalales; family Viscaceae; genus Viscum; species Viscum album. The sequence continues at coordinate 1,519,640,092 of OY728123.1, read as the reverse complement.
ATTTTATGATTAGGATTAGTAATATGACCAAATGTATTAGTAATCTCACTTAAAGAAAGTTTTAAAATAATCTAGGCACCTTGATTAAGTAATGTGATTCAATAAAATAGTTAAATAACAGTTTCATTAATTATTATTCAAGTATTAGTTTTTTTCGGGTGAATAGTGTTTTTTAATTAAAAATTTAATTAAAAATAACTAGAATATTATTTTTATCAAAATGACTTTATTTTTGAACTCAGAGCATCGGTATTATGTTATGGTAATTTTTGGGGTTTTTTCTGAAAAAAATGAATTTTCGATGAATAGTGTTTTTATTTAAAAATTAAATTAAAAATATTTAGAAAATTATTTTTATAAAATGGATTTCATTTTTGAAATCAGAGCATTGATATTTGGTTAATGTTAAATTTTGGGATTTTTCTGAGAAAGTTGAATTTTCAGTGAATAGTAAAAATACAGTTTTAGGGTTTCGGTATGTTTAATGACATCATAACGGTGTCATGATGATGTCATGAGATCTTTTGAGGGTTGGCCGGCCAAGGGTGATGAATTATTGTTTTGGGGGCCCCATGTGGCCTAACTCCATGATAAATGACAAGGGAGAGAACATGGGTTTGAGAAAAGCACATGTGAGGTGTCCCTTGGCCATTAATGCCTTGTCCCCTCACTTTCCCTATAAATACCAAGCCCTCCTCTCATCCATTCGACTCCCCACTCATTCCCAACGAATTTCTGGTCTCATTACCTCCCAAGGAGTCCTCCCAAGGTGCCCCCAATCCCTCAAGGTCCCACCCTTTGAGGTTTAAGAGTTACATTTTAAGGTAAGGGATCCGACCTCTCTCTTTCTTTTCAAGTAATCTCTTTTTTTGTCATTTATTTTATACTCCATGTTCTTATGTTGGAGGATGTTCTTTTATATTCATACTACTTCCTATTTCATTTTCATATGATGAGAGACCCCCCCTTTCTCTCATCAATTCGTTTTAAGAATGTTTAAGTGGCGCCGTTAGACTGCCGAATTTTTAAGAGATTCTTTCACCTTCCTCGTTTTCAAGTTCTATTTTCATTCAAGTCTTTCATGTTCCTTTTTATTATGTTGGGGTATGACCTCTAAATTATCATACTGATCTTTTATGATCATATGATGAGAGACCCCATTTGATCACTTCAATTCAGTATTTTGAAGTTTTAAGTGGCGCCGTTAGGCTGCCGAATTTTTAAGTGGTTCTTCACCCTTCTCGTTTTGATGTTCTACTTTCATGTCAATTATTTCAAGTTCCTTTTTGTTATATTGGGGTATGATCTCTAAATATATCATATTGGACTCTTATGTTCATATGATGAGAGACCCCATTTGATCTCTTCAATTCAGTATTTTGATGCTTTAAGTGGCGCTGTTAGGCTGCCGAAATTTTAAGTGGTTCTTCACCCTTCTCGTTTTGAAGTTCTACTTTCATGTCAATTCTTTCAAGTTCCTTTTTGTTATGTTGGGATATGATCTCTATATCTATCATACTGGACTCTTATGTTCATATTATGAGAGACCCAATTTGATCTCTTCAATTCAGTATTTTTTTGAAATTTAAGTGGCGCCGTTAGGCTGCCGAATTTTTAAGTGGTTCTTCACCATTCTCGTTTTGAAGTTCTACTTTCATGTCAATTCTTTCAAGTTTCTTTCTATTATGTTGGGGTATGATCTCTATATCTATCATACTGGAATCTTATTTTCATATGATTAGAGACCCTATTTGACCTTGTCAATTCAATTTTGTTGATGTTTAAGTGACGCCGTTAGGCTGCCGAATTCTCACAAGAGAAATCTTTTTTTCTTCCTTTCATGTTCTTCATTTCATATGGTATATTTTTAAATTTCATTACCATGTTCTTAAATCCCTTATATTTTGTCCCTCTACTGTTTTATGGGTCATTTATGAATGTTTTACCCATGTCCCCTCTCTTCTCAATGTTTTCTAAAACCTTGTAACATAGCCGCTATGCTGCAGAATTTTCGTCTCAAAATGCCTCTCTCTCTTTTCTAAAAATTATTTTATGTTATAAAGTGAATACTCAAAGCTCTTATTTCTACAGGGGTATTCACATATATATCAAAATGTTCTATTTTAAATTCTGGGAATTACATACATGAAACCCTCTTTCCCTTTCCGTGGGTTTAAAGTGACGTAAAGATCATGTCTTTAAAGCAGTTTTTAAAACGTTATGATTATGAAATGAAACCCATTTATTTTATGCTATATGGGTTATTTATGAAATGTTTGATGATGATATATGTGGCTCACATGATAATAAAGTCAAATTTAAGGGTGCTCCCCGATAGCGCTCCAATGCATTGGGTAAATACTTAATCTCTAGAGATGACCATTTTAACGACGCCTTGGTGAATAACCTTGGTAATTTTTAACGACACCTTGGGGATGGACCTTGGTGAAATGAAACGATTGTCCATATTAAATGTTGCAGCCACATCTTCATGTTATGAAAAAGTTTTTTTTTATTATGATATGCCTCATGATTTCATTTTCATGCATTAAAGTTCTTTTCATGACTTTATTGATGTATCTCAAGTTCATATGTAAAATGTTTCACTTGTTTCCCTTGCTGGGCCTTATGCTCACCCTTCCTTTTGATGTATGTCCCCAGGTTATGAGATGCAGTAATGAGCCTAGGGTGAACATGAGGAGAAGCCTTTCAAGTGTTTAAGAAGAATTTTTTTTTGTTTCATGTTTTATGTTCCTTGTTTCCAAGACACTAAACCTTAAAGATCCTCAGTTCCATGTAATGGAATGAAAAGTTATGTTATAAAAAGACGGGATGCTATACTCAAAGCCCTTGAAGTTCGTCCAACCTCTACCCTACTCTCTCTAGAAACCTCTCAAGGTTCCCCAAGCTCCCAAGAAGCCTCTCACAAGCCTCTCTCTAGCCTTTGGAAGCACACTTCCAAGTAAGGTGTTTTCTTCCTTTCTCATTTTTTTGTCAATTTTCTTTAAGTTGTATTGCCCTTTTTATTTCAATTATGAATGTTGGGGTATGGTTTCGCACCTCCCCCATACTGTCCTCTTATTTTTTGAATGATGGTAGAACCCTTTCTCTCTCATTAAATGCCTCCCATGTACACCCGTTACTATGCCGAAATTCCGAATGGAACTTCTCTCTCTTCTTTTACATTCAAGCAATACTTTTGTATCATGAATCTAAATTCCATTTCTATTGTTGGGACATGTATATATATGATCTCCTTACTGTCCATTACATGTAAATATGATTAGGAACCCCTTTCTCTCTCATCAACCTTTTTTTATGAATTCTTATGTCACGCCGTTACGCTGCCGAAATCACACCGATTTTCTAAGCCAATGTCTTTGTGTAGTGAATACCATGCCCATTTCTCCATCAAGGGTATTCACCTTTATGCACATTTACATATTGATTATAAAGTTTCATGTATAAATTCCACATTCCTTTATTGTGTAAGAAATGATTATGTTTTATGAATCCATGTTTTATGATCCATGTGGCACACTTATGCATGAAATGAAATGTTTAAGAAGGGTGCGCCCTTTATAGCGCTCCAATGCATTGGGTAAAGTATAGTATCATGATACGTCATGTTCAATGAGTGTTTACTCATGCTAATTCAAATGCAATGAGGGTTTACTCGTGCTTCAAGTGCAATGAGGTTTTACTCATGCTCCATGTGCAATGAGACTTGGCTCATGCTAATTCAATGTTAAGTGTTGTTGCCACATTTCCATGCTATGATTATCATGCTTTATCATGCCTTTATGTTCATGTTTCTCTTATGCTCTATCAATATGCCTATTGCCTAACATGTATTGTACTCCTCATGTTATTCATTGTGTACTCCCTTACTGGGCTTTATAGCTCACCATTTTCTTATGCATGTCCTCAGGTTATCCCATGCAATGCTAAGTACGAAGGAATGTAGTGGTCATATAAAGGAAGTTTTCAATAAAGATGTTGTATTTCAAGTTTAAAGTTTTTATGTAATGATCCTAAGCCCCAAAGACACTAAACCGCTCGATCTTCTTTATTGTATCAAGTGAAGTTTTATGTAATAAAGCATTCTTAAGTTGTAATAAAAAGCAGGGTTGTCATACCCAAGATCTAATGAATCCTCTCTTCAAGATCTTGAAGTCACACACTCATGTAAGGGATCCTCACTTTCCTTCCTTCATTATTCATGTCCATGTATCCTTATAATGTTATGCCCATTTTATTTGTAATTAAAAATGTTGTGGTATGATTTCTCAACTCTGATATACATCCCTTTTTATTTTTCTGAATGATGAGAGACCCCTTTCTCTCTAATTAATTCCTCCCATGTACACATGTTACCAAACCAAAATTCTGGAAGAAAGTTTTCTCTCCTCATTTAAATTCACACAATTCTTTTATTTCATCCATATAAATTCCATTAAATATGTTGGGATATTATGTTCCATGACCTCCTTATTTTCCATTTCAATTATAAATGATAAGAGTCAACTTTCTTTTTCCTAAACCTATTTAAAGATTTCTATATGACATCGTTATGCTATCCGACGTTACTCCGGAATTTCCCAAGCCAAAATAATCATGTAAGTGAATACCATACCCATATCTCTATCAATGGTATTCACCATTATACACATGTACTTATTGAGTGACAACTTACATTTATTTATTCTAAATCTTTTATTCTGGTAATAAATTAGGAAATTTAATTAATCTATATTTTGGGTTTAATGTGTAATACTTATGCATGAAATGAAAGGATTAAGAAGGGTTCTCTCTGATAGTGCTACAAAGCATTGGGTAAATATTACTATCATGATATGTCATGAGAAACGAGGGTTTACTCATTATAATTCAGGTTATATGTGGGTTTAATCATGCTAATTTGTGTTTGATGATGTTTTACTCATGCTCCATGTTAAAATGAGCCATGGATAGTGCTAATATCATGTTAAATATTGTTGAAAAATTTCCATGTTATGATATTCATTCTATATCATGCCTTTATGTACATGTTTCTCTTATGCTCCATTGATATTCCAATTTCCTAAAATGTATTGTATTATTCCAGTTATTCCTTTTTTACTCCATTACTGGACTTTATATCTCACCCTTTTATTATGCTTTCCCTTATGTTATCTCTTGCAATGTTATGTACGATGGAATTTTGCATCAATGTAAAGTTAGTTTTTAATAAAGATGATATACTTTAAGCCTTATGTTGTCATGTAATGTTACTAATTTTCCAATACACTAGACCTCTCAATCCTCAAAAGCATCTTAATTTCATTTCTATATAATAAATCATGATTAGATATGTAATAAATAGCATGGTTGTTATAGTTGGTATCAGAGGATATGTTTATATATTTTTTGGAGTTGGATTAAAAAACCAATGTAAAATCCTTAAAGAAAACTTTTAGTATAATAAAAACATGCCTATATTTTGGTGGGTATATAGTAAGTGGACTATAAAAAATACATCCTTTCTGGCGAAAAACATGTAGATGTTGCTCCGGTACAGATGTATGTAAATGTAAAACCCGAAAACAACACTTTGATATAGGATTGAATGGGAACTGGTGCATGACAATGTTCCTTGCTGCAATCTTGGTTCGACGCTACATGGGGATATTCATTGGTATATTTATAAGTATAGTATGAAACATTATTAAGGGAATAAACAAATGAACATAAGAATATATGTTGGGAAGTATATTATGGTTAACATATTTTAAAGCCTACAAATTCATAAGTTAAGAAAAATAATTAATATATAAGTTATATATTTTTTTCATCATATTAATGTTTTTGTGTTAAAAATAACTTTACTTTTATTCCAAACAATGTTTGGTAATATGAGGACTCAGGCTAACAAAAAATGAGAATATTAATGTGATGAATGTTCTATTGAGATTCCCAATCCTATAAGAGTTAGAATCATGAACATTGTCATGATACTCTCTTAGTTAACTAATTAAATAAATAGAAACATGGGTCAAGAGAAAATTTCACCCCCCCCCCCCTTGAGAAATAACAACCCACAATCGAGAGCTTCTTGAGATAAAAGCCTCATTCATTCAATGGATTATTAGTTACCTAAATCACTGTACAATGGATCAACTCCATTGAAAATATATTATCCATCCTTAAATGTTCTATAAAAGAGAAGGTTTGTTTGGCTACATATCATGTAGAGGGTGAAGCTGATCAATGGGGGGAATTGATTAATAATTTGAATCTTAAGGAAGTGATTGATGCATTGGAATGGAAGGATTTCTAGAAATCTTTTTTCCAGAAATATGTTTCTTTCACTCTTTGACTTAATATAGAAAGGGGCTTCCAAACCCACAAGAAAAAAGATGATGAATACATCATTGCGTATGATAAAAACATCAGAAAAATTTCATGATACAACTTCATCTTTGTCGTTACCCCCAAATGAATGGTTGGATTCTTCTTTGGTGAGAGAAAACCTTTCCTACAAGAATTCCTAGCGATTCATTACATCATTAGCTATGATAAAATTGTCTAAAGATCCATCAATTTCAAAATGAATATAGATGAATCATAGAGGTATCATGGCGAAACGATGTAAAAAATAGAAATTAATTCTAGTTTTCCGATCGATAAATCCAATAGTTATATAAAATTCTAAAACCCCTATTATCTAAAGGTGTGGAAAAAAGAACCCCAAAAATTAACTCAAGGGGATGAGTAAATGATTTAGGTGTGAAATAGAAGGGAACCGGGCCATTAATTACTTACTAGAGAAACCCACTCCTATGATAGAGGAGAAGAATGCTCTTTTCGACCAGAAACACATTGTTCATTGCATCAACTGCAAAGAACCATGGTACATTGCAAACCAGAGACCTAATCCAAGGGTTTTTAGCAGAAACCAATAACCTCCAAGGAAAAAATGGTGAGTTTTTTCCATCCCTACCATTGAAGAGAACCCCTCCAATGAAGTGGTGACATGTACGCTAGATATTCATTCAATAATAGTGAACATAATTTTTTATTCTATTTCTACTAATTATTTTATATCTCAAAAGATTATTAAAACAATTCCAACACCACCACAAACCATGGAAGTAAAGAAGACAGTGAGAACACAAAATGGGGAAATCATTACATCCCATGCATATAACTCCTCCCCTATCACAATCTGTGGATTGACCATCCCGGAAAACCACATCATACTCCCTCTAGTAAAATTTGATATAATTTTTGGCATGGATTGGAATAGCCTATATAGAACAAACACAAATCACTGTGAGGGGAAAACACTCTCTATAGAGAGAATCAAACCCTAATGGTGTACAAGTGCAATGAAGAGGATGGATCTTCTTTCGAACCACCATATCAAGTGTGGATATTACTACCCTATGAGCATGTGTATCTTTATCATATGATTGAGTCTAAGGAAATAACCATCCTTGTAGACATGCCAATTGTGAGGGAATTCGCTGATGTTTTTTTCCAAGGAATTACCTATTATTCTTATTAGAAGATATGTTGAATTATCGATTGATCTTATACCTCGGGATTTAACAAAATCAATGTCACTATATATAATGTTTGTTTTAGTTCATGATGAGCTAAATAAACTACTACAGGAGAATCTAGAAACGTGTTTATACACCTATGTACTCTGCAATAGGGTTCACCAGTACTCATCATTAAGATAAAAGATGGGTCATTACAACTTTGCATTGATTATTATGGTCTCAAAAAAATCATAGTAAATTAAAAGTATCATCTTCCACGAATTGATGATTTGTTTGATCAGCTATGTGGAGGACAATACTTCTCCAAGATGGATTTGAGGTCGGGATATTACCATGTAAGGGTGGACAAGGAGGATATACCCAGGAATAATTTTCGTATAACATACTAGCACTATGAATTCATATTAATACCTTTCAAACATAATAATGCTCCAGAAATCACCATGGAATTTATTAATATAGTCTTTAGATATTACCTTGATAATTTTTTTATATTCTATATATAAGATATTCTAATATACTCCAAAACCAAAGAGAAACGTTAAGAGAATCTAAGAACTGTACTACAATCATTGCGAAAGGAGAAGCTCTATAAAAACGATATAAAGTGTGAGTTTGGGATGAAGGATGTATCATCCATGGGTCATATCATCACAATAAATGGGATATATGTGGATCCCTCCATGAAAAATGAAATTGAGGGATGGACAAGGCCAACATCCATGAAAGATATCAATATCATCCTACGGATAACTGGATATTATTTCCTATTTGTGAGAAATTTCTCATGATTGTCAAACCCTCTCACCAAGATAACTATGAAGGGTGTCAAGTATTCATGGAGTGATGAATTATAAGAGATCATCATAGAGATTAAAAGGACACTTATAACTACACTTGTTGTCATACTATCCAGAAGTGGAGAACTTTTTACGGTATTCAGTGATGCATTGAATAATGTCATGGGTTGTGTGTTGATACAAAATGACAATGTGATTTCCTAGGATTTAATGAAATTGAATGATTATGAGAAAAAATATCCAAGAAAATATATGGAGTACGCTGCAGTAATATTTAAATTAAAATTTTCGCGACATTATCTCTTTGGGGGTGAAGTGTAAAATATATACATATCAAAAAATCCTCGAGTATATATTCACACAGAAAGTGTTTAATATGCACCAATGAAAATGGTTAGTGCTAATCAAATACTCTAAATACTCAATCCATTACAACACTAGGAAAGAGAATAAGGCTGAGGATGATCTGTGTAAAAAGGACATGGTGATTCTATCATTAATTAGGATTGAAAAGGATCCCATCTTCTTAGATTTTATAAAGATAGACATGGAAGTCATAAAGAACGAAACATCACAAATCCTACGACATAGGATTTCTAAACCATATCATTTTCAGTGGTTAAAGGATGAAAAAAAGAAGGAAGTGGGAATTTTGAAGAAAGTGGGAACTATCCTAAAAGGGAAATCCTCGGAGTTCAATGTTAATGAATAAGGAATTGGGAGATTTGGGTAAAGACTATGTGTTTAACCAAATATGGAGTTAAAGTAAAAAAATTGGATGATTCACATAGTTAGAATTTCTGTAATAACCTTGGAAACGCAATGATTTATTGAGATCACAGTTAGAATTATTGGTGGGATAAGAAGAAGAAGGATATTAATGAGTAAATGTCAAAGTTCTTCATATGTCCTTAAAGTGAAGGATGAGAGAAAGAATTATAAATGGATAATGAAACCATTACCTATACTGACATAGAGATGGGAGAACATCGCCAGGAAATTTTTCATCGGACATCTGAAGACACCCATAGGAACCCATTCTATCTTGGTTATTGTGGATCGTGTTACAAAGACAACACACTTCATTGCAATTCGAGAGGATTTCTCATTGAATCAACTGGCATAGATGTACATCAGAGAAGTGGTAAGGCAGTATAGAGTACCACTATTGATTGTATCTGATTGAGATCGAGGATTAACCTCAACATTCTGAAAGTGTCTCTAACATTCTATGAATAATGATCTTATCTTTACTATGTATTATCATCCCCAAAATGATGGTCAATTCGAGTGGACTATCCAAACACTTGATGACATGTTGAGTGCATACTCAATGGACATCAAAGAAGGATGGGATCAACAAATTCTTCGGGCTGAGTTCTCTTACAATAATTTTTTCCAATCAAGCATCGAAATATCTCATTATGAAGCATTTCATGGGAAGAGGTGTTGAACACCGACATGCTGTGATGAAGTCAGGAAGGGAAAACTCCAAGGTCCAGAAATTGTCAAAGAAATGTTGTAGAAGATTAACACCATCCAACAATACATTAATGCTACTCAATGTTGGAAAAAGAGTTATGCTGATAATCATCGAGAAGACATAGATATTGATGTTGGAGACATTTTATTCCTCTTCATATCACCATGGAAGATATTAATAAGATTTGGTAAGAATGGAAGGAATAGTTCAAGTTAAATTGGAACTTTTGGCATCCTTGACAGCATTGAAGCATTTTTCTATCAACTAGTACTCTCACTGAACCTATATCAAGTACATTATGTACATCATTTATCACTCTAGAAGAAGTACATAACTGACCCATCACTTGTACTCAATCCTGAGGTGGTGCCATTGGAGAATGACCTCTCCTGTGAAGAGAAGCTGAGGAAGATCCTATATCACAGGGAAAAAGTTCTACGAAAAAATCCAATTTCTCTCATCAAGGTGTTGTGTCATAAATATATGTCTGCAGAGGAAACATGGTAATAAGAGGAAGTGATAAAGCAGAGTTACCCTCATCTATTTTATTTTACGAAATTAAAATTTTGAGTGTGAAATTTCTTAATAGGGAATTATTGTAATAACCAAAACTTTTATTAATGAAAATTTCTATTGATCTAATTAAATGTCTTAATATGTAAAATGGTTATATAAATCACGTTCACTTCCTTGGTTTTATTTTTATGGATTTTATAATATCATTAGGAATTTTTATCATTTCTAATATAGTCTTTCAACAGTGATCACGTGATTAGTATAAATATTGGGAATTAACAAATCCAATGTACCCAAACAAAGGAAGTGATGGACTCATCTAGTAGAATTGAACCATTCAAAGCCCATTTTTTGGAGCTCAAAATGGAGGTGTTGTCATTTGGAATGACTCTTAAATAATCCCAAGATGAGTTTCAATACTTAAATCTTGAACTTAACTTCCTACGGAAATGTCGAAGTTAATATAGATTAACACCCAAGAGATGTTATTCGAGATTCCCCAATAGTCTATCACCATCGCGCACCATACCCTTAGGTATTATGTATGTGTTATAAGGGTTTATGTAATAAAACCCAAGAAAAATGATTATGAGAATTATTTTTTGTATGTATAATATAAATTCATTTTATTATTGTTATATTGTAAATAGGGTTTAAATAACAAAAAGTATTTTTAGTTAATATTGAAATTCAATTAAGAAATCTATTTTTATGAATTAATTTACTTTTGAATTAATTAAAATTTTAATATAATATTATTAATAAATAACTTTTCAATAATTATAAATTATTGTCTAATTTTTATAAATACAATTGTATTTATGATTATGTTTTGAAAGCTATTTTTGTCAAAACCCATTAACCATCCTTATTTATGTCCATGATTACTTATATTGTTATATCCATTTTATATTCAATTAAAAATGTTGTGGTATGATTTTTGAACACCCATATAATTCCCTAATTATGGTTTATTGATGAGAGACCCATTTCTCTCTCATTAATTCCTCTCATGTACACTTGTTAACATGCCTAAATTCTGTAAGTGATTTCTCTCTCCTCATTTACATTCCTGAAATTAATTTATATTTTTCATATAAATTCCATGAAATATGATCAGATATTATGTTACATGGACCCCTTACCATCCATTTAATGTATAAATGATATTATACTCCTTTATCTCTCATCAAATAATTATATGATTTCTCTTTGATGTTGTTATGCTGCTGAAGATACACCACGTTTTCCCTTGCAAAAAATAATCATGTATGTGAATACCATACCAATTTAAATATCAACGGTATTAACCATTAGAATATGTATTACAAATATCTTATTCAGAGAATAAATTATGATGCTTAATAAATTGATGTGGTATAATCTACGTGGCACTCTTATGCATAAAATGAAATGATTAAGAAGGGTGCGCCCAAATAGTGCTCTAATACATTGGGTAAAGATTTGTATCATGATATGTCATGTGAGATGAGGTTTTACTCATGATAATACAATTTAAATGAGGATTTAATCATTCTCATTACATTTCAATAAGGTTTTACTCATTCTCCATGTGCAATGATCCTTGGATCATGCTAATATCATGTTAAGTGTTGTCGTCACCTTTCCATGTTAGTATAATCATGTTATATCATATCTTTATGTTCATATTTATCTTATGATTCATTGATATGCCTATTTCATAACATGTATTGTAGTATTCATGTTATGCCTTGTTTACTCCCTTACTAAGATTTATAGGTCACCCATTTATAGGCATGTCCTCAGGTTATCCAATGCAATGCTATGTATAAAGGCATGTTGTGGTCAGCTAAAAGTCATTTTCAATAAAGATGATGTATTTTATGTATAAATATTTATTTTAATGTTCCTAATTTCTTAATACACTAGACCTCTAGATCCACATAGTCATCTTTTGTGCATTTTTTTGTAATAAATCTTGTTAAAATATGTAATAAATAGGAGGGTTGTTATAGACTTCCTACTTTCATGCATACATATTTTCCCTATTTTATAGAAACATTATAACATCATATATTATATTCGATTCAGTTTACTATTTGTGATTATTATTTAGTGTTTGTAAATTTATCCATATGATTAACTACTATTTGGTTTATTTATTTCTATTTTTCCACTTTATATATATTATTGATTATCTATTGTGATACACTCTGGAAATTGTGATGTGTTCTCCCATACAAACACAATCTAGAACCTCACTGGTAGTTGGTAGCCTGTAGATTATTGGAATGTGTGCTTTATAACATGTTTCCAACCAAGCTTAGGGAACCATGTAGTGGAAAATGTGTCCAGGATGTCAGGTTGACCATAATTAATAGTAAAACCGGTAAAAATTATTTATCAACATTAAGGTAAAAATGTGTTTACCAATGGGTAAAACTAAATATATATTGGTTAAACATGAATAAAAACATTTAAAAACCCATTTTTCATGAAATATATAAACCTCATAATCTCTAAAGCATGATAATGTTCCATTTTTCTGCACTATAGAATTTGAAAAATATTAGTATAACTTTTTCCATTCCAAAATTACAAGTTTTCCACTCACCTAAAAAATAAAAGTAAACCTCCAATACTATCTTTGTCTCTCCTTAAAAGTACATTTTTTCATCCAATACATACCCAAATTACATACCTACAATCCTCGTGAATTTATAGTAGCCTTAAGATGGTTATTAATACATCCAATGATGTTTTTCCCTATAAATATAAGGAGGAACTATGAAGAAGAGGTGAATTCTTAACTTTTCATTTTTTTTAATTTTTCAGACTCAATCTAATATTTTTACATTTTTATTATATAAAAACCAATTTATCTCACAAATATTAAGATTTTATTATTTTAATTTAATAAATTACATACATATTTAGTTCGAGAAAATGGGAGAAGAAATCATCATTCATGTGTTTGGAGGTCTCCAGCCTCTCGATTCGAGGTTATTTTTCATCCATCACCATTTCTCATGGATAGATCTAATGATGTATTAAATTATTTTATAGGTATATATGATATTATTATACTTATTGAATTTTTATATCATATATACGAAATACTACCTTCTAATGAAGTAGTGTGATTCATTTTTACTTTTTGTGGAAGATAATTAGGATGTATTTAAGGAAAATATTTTTTATATATTACATAAAATTGATTCTTGAATCTTAATTTTTTATTTAGATTTCTTTCCTTCAATCCTTGAATAAAATATAAACAACATTCATGTGTACGTATGACCTTCCGTATCCAAGAATGATGTATTTAATTATCAATAAACAACTAATATGGATTAATATATATATATATATAATTGATATATTTTAAATTTTTATTATTTTTAAAATCATGGAGATTATGGATCCATTATAAATGCAAGGGAAAAACAACATCTAAATTTATAAATGAAAAACAAAGTAGTTATTCCCCAAAATGTGACATTACCCTATAATAGTTAATAGAAGAGTAAGAAAATGTCATATGTTAATAATATATAGTAAGAAATATGTAATTTTTATTCTATAATAGATTTAAAATAAACTTAATATTTATTATATTTGAGGTTTTAATAAGTTCAATGTATGTCGAGACATAATATAAGGTATTTTTATATCAATCCCCTTTTTGTGAGACATATATTATGTTATTATCCCATATTATTTTATGAGTTGTTTATAAATACACATTTATTGGTAGTGTAATTAATTTATTGATTATCATGATATTTAATGTTTTATGTTACATTATTTTTTTGGTTCTTACCATTCAAATCTAAAAAAGTGGTCAGGGTTTTATGTTACATTGTCAATATTTATAAGGATTTCTTATGATTATGCATCAAATGATGAAATTGTATGATAAAAATATCATGAAACTCATGTATATTATTCTTCTATATATATTTATACACAAAAAATAATTTTTACTCATAATGCATTATTTATGTAAAACCAAATTGAAAAATAGTTTTTAATAAAAATCATATTAACTTTTGTCATTGATTAAATCCCCATTTATTCAATAAACATATTTTCTTAAAATGATATAATGTTTTTTATGATTAAAAAAATAAAATTTTAATTAATTTTTTAACCATGTTTTACAATTTAAGAATTTGTTTCAATTAATTTTTCTTGTTGTTTTCACAAGCAAGGGCAGTTTTTATTTTACAAAAAATGTGAATGGAATCTAGGTTTTAATGTATATGACCAGAACAAAATTTTATGACAACAAGAAAAATTATGTTATTGAAAATATATTTAAATGTTTTCAATTTTATCTTCAAATAAAATTATTTCAATCATATTTTATTATTTATTAAATTTAATAAAGTTATTTTATTAGATTTTATATTTCTATTTATGAATTGTTCTAATTAATTTATAATTAAAAAAATTTTCAATATAAGAAGATATATTTTGATATTAATTACAATTTAATTGAAATATGATCCTTGGGATTTATTCTTAAATATATTTTTTAATTCTTTATTTTTATGATGAAATAATTTTTATTAATCCAAATTCTTATTCCATTGGTTATGTTTTATTGTAATGATATAGTTATTATGAATCCTATTTTTTTTGTAGTTTATATTATGGATAAATATTTATAAAAAATTTAAATTCATGGTATTTGATATGATTAATGTTTTATGTTATTTTGGAACCCAAAATTAGGATTTTAATAATGTGATGTGTGGGACCTATATATCCACCAATGCATTGGGTAAATATTGTTGTATAAAGAGATAAAAAAGAATAAAGAATGGGTAGTGATCCTAGTTCTGTATGATAATCTGTACACAATGATTTTCCCAGGACTGAACCAAGAAAACTATTATAGTTTTTTGGATTTAAACTATTACACTATGATATTCATGGTATTTATTGTTGAACTACTAAGTAAATGATTTTCTATTCTTATATGTATGCCACTAATCTCTGACTTATTCCAATGTTTTGTTCTCATAGATCTAGTTATTTAATTAAAGTATGATTCATCTCTAATGAAAATATTTTATTTAGACCATGACTCATGTTAATGATATCTGATATACAAGGTGTTTTTTTCAATTATTATTTTCATATTCTCATATCCTTGGTGTCATGAGATGTTAATGTCTCCCTTTTTCACCATTATTGAGAATATGAGATCATCATTTCTTATTATTACTTTCCCTAGGTAATGATAGAAGGAATTAAGTATGATATGTCTATAACAATTCCTAATTATGAATAACATAGCTGGAGATGATTTAGCTCAATTATGGACCAGTTGTTTATGTTTCCATGTATCAAAATGAACTAGACCTAAGAAATTGTAGCAAATATTGTTTTGTTTTCTAATGAATATTCATATATTATTAGGTAAATTTTTTTGATTATATGTTGGGTACATTAAATTTGGTATCGTAGAGAGTTCTAGATAAACATTAAAAAACATGATGAGAAAACATTACTGATGTCCCTAAATATATGCCTAAGGATAAGTCTATGGATGAGTCAATGTGTAGTAAAATGTCATAGAATGTTGTTAAAGGGTTGAGGAATTGGTTACTAAGGAATTAAATCCATCTCTATATAAATTTGGTTTATAAACCTCTATCATTATTAGAAAAAACGAAAAAAGGTTGTATTTTGGTGGACTCGATCATCACATTGTTCATGATAACGGGCCTCATTATAGACTTGGTTTTACATTCCTATGGGACATGCTATAGAAATTCTGAAATACATTATAAAACATCATGTAGGATTTAAATAGTATATGACTATGAATAACCTAGAAAAAATACAGGGTTTCACAAATTCCAAATTAGGTGTCATTATTTAGGTATCCAAAAAGTATTTTTCACGATTATGTGGTTTCTCACTATAATTATCGTTTCTCACACTATTTTTTTTGTTTATAGTCTGTGGTTAAAACCTTAAATAACCTTGTTAATGCTGAGTGAAATGGAAAATTTAATTAGTTTACACATGAGCATCCATAAATTATTGGAGACTGAATATGAAATCAACTTTCTATAATACAACAACATTTTCAAGAGATGGGTCAACTCAAACATCAAAACGAGCAATGGATGGAACAATGTTCTATTTAGTCCATTACGAGGAAATATCCACCTTCCTTCAGTGGATCCATTGAAGTATTAGTTTCATAGAAATGGATCAATACCACTAAAGATTTATATTCCATTCACTAATGTCCAAAATATGAAATAATAATTTTTTAGTCTATCATTTGGAGGGTGATGTAGATGAGTGGTATACTCTCATCAATAATACAATTGAATATGACTAAATTCATACAATGGAGTTGATTGAGTTTGAGATAATTTTATCAATTAGTGCTTCCCTCATATCCTTTATATAATTGGGAAAGAATTCATTGATCTGAATCTAAAAGATGATGAATATATTTTTTCTTAGGAAGAAATATTATAGGAATTTCAAGGTACACATCCGGAATTATCATTCAAAATAAATGTAATGGTGATTGATTCCTTAGAAAATTAAATACAAGCCCTTAATTACCTTAGACCTAATTAATTTTAATTAATAAAAAGTATTTATTATATGTTTCTAAATGGTGGAAATGGATATTGTAGTTACCCAGCTATCTCATAGATTTGATGGTAAAATTAACATGGAGTTCAATATAAACTCTAAAAAACATAAAGATAATAATACGAGCATCCCATTATAAAATAGGCATTGAAGAAAACATTGAGTAAATTATCGTAAGTGGACTAGTAAATGTATTATGATTGGGAAGGAAGTTATCTAGAAATTGAGTTCTGAAGTTATGCAAGAAGATAGAAAAAATGTTAATAAAGAGAAAGTAAAAATTAATAGACCACCCACACTCTACTACTTAAAATGATTGTGGTTTGGGAAGTAGGATAACTAGGGAAAAATATGATGGTAAATGTTGATGATTGACATCAGTAACCTCCAAATAAATTAAATAAATAATAATATCATGCAATAACTATTTTTGAGGTGGGGTGTGATAATGATGTTGTTAAAGGTACACATCTCATCCACTCTGGAACTATTAATGTCTTATTTTACTCTTGATATACTCGTTCATTTTTATATGATGAATTTACTAATTGTATCTCGATGAAACAAAATCAGTTATATATAGAATTAGTAGTGAAAATCATAATATCTATGATGACTACATCTCATGTGTATCATTCCTCTTCAATTTATGTTTGTGATAATTTGATTCCTATAAATATTTTCATTCATCATATGGTTTAATTTGATGTAATCATAGAAATGAATTATATTTCTCATCATAAATACCACAATAATATATAAGGTTGGAATTCCACGTTTGATACTTCAAACCATCCTATGATCACCTATCAACGTGATGATAAATATGAAATTCTTATGGAGATCAGAGAAATTCTATGGTTCTGGATTCCATTTCATAAGGGGTGATTATCTCATATGGTTGGGGAGAAACTAAACATAAATGATATGTCTATTGTGTGGGAATTTTTTGATGTCTTCCTAGAAGAGTTTCCTAGTCATCTAAATAATTATGATGTTGATTTATAAAATGAATTCATACATTCTGCCAGAAATATTTTAAAGACTCCCTATAGAATTCCCTCGATTAAGTTGCAATTATTGAAGAATAATCTACAATAGAATGTTATAAACACCATATTTTTTCCATGTAATTATTTTAAATATTTATTTTAGTATTTTCAAAGCATGCGATAAGACAATATGTGATTCAGATACCCAGTGTTCCCTGAATTAATTTTATAAAAATACTTAATATATTTTATATTGTGTGTGAATGGATTCTAAAAGAAAAATAAAATAAGTATTGAATAGAATCTTAGATTAGAAATGTGAGTCCACTTTTTTGTTTGGAATGTTATTTTTACCCTAATAGTGACCTTATACATGTTGGCATGGGGAGTTCAAATATCATGTATATTAGCGGTGAATTCACATGGTTAATTATGGACATTAATGACCTTAATTTATTAATTTAACCTAACTGGAATGTTTCTAAATTCAATGATATGGTGAATCATACATTGATAGTGGCATAAACCATAGGTGGATTCCACATATTCTCATTCCTCTATCTTTTGATAGATAATATTGAATGATGATGAATTTCTCGATCAAAGGAGACCATAGAGATGTGAATCAAATGACATCCACAAATCGTTATAGAGGGAATTATCTAGTTAAGAATGATATATTTTTCATGCCGAATAAATAAAACTATGGATTATGCCCTTTAGGATTAAATTGATCGAGAAGAATCATCACTCTAATGATCTTCCCCTATTTTTTTAGCCTTTGATTGATCATATGTAAAGTTATAATGTTTATTATTGTTTTCTAAACCTGTATGTCTCCATTCATGATCGTTGGCAATGAAGTATTGAAAAAATAGATAATCATTTGTTGTTTTACATTCCACCATCAATTTCATTCTCTTTTCCCCCAAATGAACTTTGTGGTCCCATATAAGGATTTTCGAGCGGTACTATGCCCAATAATACACATCGAATCATGACGAATTCATGTGTGAGGGAGGGATAAAAAATTAGGAATAAATATGATGTTTTATAGGTTGTAGGTCATCGAAAAATCTATATCATGTCTGAATAGAATATGGTGGTTGACGGAGGCATGAAAGACATGTGTCCAACCACCAAAGTCTAAAAACTACCATTTTCAGAAATACATATATCCTAGAACAATTATCCACCGATTGATATACCTTTTTTGTGTAGAGATGATGTTTGTATAGTAAAAAATGATGCATTTTAAAATACAATTCGAATATAAGAAACTATAGAAAATGTGACTACATGCTACATACTGTGATGAATATACAACTTGTAGATTCTATATTGTGGTATCAAGGGTTTTGGTAATTTATAAGGATATAACATCATGTAGAATCTCGACGAACTTAGTACCTATTACCCACGTTGAAATATAGAGTGGTAGAGAACATGGCTAGGCACACTCAATGTGTTCGAGTACACAAACATCAGTAGAGTACACGAACATGGCAAGTGACACGGGTGACACCCCATGTAATGTGAAACCCCATTTAAAATATTACACTGAAATGAGTAGAGTACTCAAACATGGCCATGGTTCATGGGTAGGGACCCCAATTGGAATGGACATAAAGTGTATCCTCCCTCAACATCATGTAGTGATACATGGGTTGGTGAGTCATGTACCTCTAAAGATACAACCATGTGATGGAGTGGGGAAACATATTGTGTGGGTCCCCCAAAAATCCATGTACTCCATGGTACCATTTTAGAAAACCTCATAAACGAGTATCACCTTCAACTGGACTCAGATTTTAGACAGTGAGTAGTCAATCCTGATTTTTTTTCATTATAGAATGAAAATGTTTTCTTTGATGTAGATTTTGGGATACAAAGTGAGGTGATTATTATCATGGAAAATATTTAGGTGGTTCTAAATTACCCATGTCATCACAAATTATCACTAGGGGAATTCCAAGTGGAAACCTCGTATTGGGCAGGGCATGGGTCCTCAATTTCTAGTGTGACCCTCCAACTGGGATGGGCATGGGTCCTCTATAGACTCTTATAGTGTAACCCTCCATTTTTGTTGAGCATGGTTCCTCTACCATTACAATGGAACCCTATTGTTGAAAAAAACCGTGGGTCCTCTATTGACATATAGAGTAAACTCTTCTATATAAGATATGGATGGTACCTCTACCAGCAGATTGGAATTGAGTAGGAAATGGGTTCTCTACTGACTGCTAGATTGGAACCCTCTGGATGGAAAATGGTGTTGGTCCTATATAAATCCACCATGTGTGACCATCACATTTTACTAAGGAATATCTTATATACCAATAGATTGTTTCCCCTTAACTATGAGACAAATTGACAATTTATGGACTGGCTTGGATGTTTTCTTCTGGGAAAATAGGTGAGATTATGGGAATCTTTGATAGACTTTTGGAAATCTGGGTGACTCTATTTTAAGGCCCTTCTGTGAGAAGAGGGTCCTCTTTCTATCTTGTTTGAGATTCTTCGACGGAGAATATATATATATATATATATATATATATATATATATTTGTAAATACCGTTGGATTTTTTTACTATCGTTCCATGGGTTGCAAAGACAGATGAGTTATGCCACGTTCTTTCTGGGTTTAGCTACCCATGGCTGGGTGAAGGGACTCTCATCCTACATGTAACAAATATTATATGTGTAGTCCTCCTACACACCAGGATTATCCCCTTGTGATTGGATGACCTGACCCATTATCTTTATTTGGGGTGAATTGCATCCAGACTACTATCTACAATATATCTATTCCTGTTTAATCTCTTATTATTCCCCAATAATATTTTGGGGAATCCTACTATGTATGAATATACTCAACCCTGCATGTTCTTTTCCTGCTTGTGTCTTGTCTTATCTATTCAATGGAAATGTCAGTGATGAAATCATAGTATCTTAGAAATATTGGTTGTTAAGAACATGTATGGTGGCTGTATATTGGATATCAAGATATATTCTCTCTATGTGGTTTACTTTCATGTTTTTTTAGGAGAGGACATATTTCTTGTTTGTTGGGTGTTTTTATCCTTTTGGTTAGGTTTTTATTAGGATAATATTTTACACCCTAATGTTTTGTCATAATTGGATTAATTTCAAGCTATTATATAATTTTTTATTATTTCTATGCACTTATGCATTGAGATGGTTGGGTTTGTGAGTTCATGTACACTGTTAAAAGGCCTCCCATTAATGAAATTCATTTTGGAACATATCACTACCCCCTCCATTAAGTGTCCATCATGGGGTGTTTGTGGCATGACCTCAATTTAGGGTTGTGTTGTGACAGATTTGTATCTGTCTAGTTCATTCCTTGGTTTATTGATTGTAGTTTTCCACTTATGAGGACTTTGTTGGGATTATTGAAATATTTTCAACATTTATTGAGTGTGGATTTTAGTATAGGTAATATAGTGATGGCATGGGTGGCCGACATATTCATTAACTGGGTTATTGACATCATTATTTTTGACTTCACATACTGATACATTGGATGGAGGGATCAATTTTACATTCATCATGTAGGATTGAGTTCATTAATGTTCTTCTTGATTAATCTCCCCACACACAAACACACACACACACATATATATACTTATCGACTTGTGGAATGTCTTTCTAACTGTTAATATTTTTTCACGACTCTATCCAACCATGACTATTTCACCATATTGTGAGGATAATATGATGATCAATGATGCCTTAATCCTAGGACCATTTCGTGAAATTCTTATTTCAGGTGGGAAGGATGAATCACCACCACATATAAAGTAAAAGATCATCCCCACAGAGCAGACTGTGGAAGCGTGTGTGCTTAATGAAAATTGTGAGTGACAACACTAGAGGTAACTAAGTATTTGTATCGATATAGATCCAAAAAAAGAAAAATTATTGGTTAGAGTTGATGGTCCGTGATTTACGGCACATTTAGACATTTTTAGATCTGCTGGTTCTACTAGTAGCTAGACTTTTCCATGGAGTAGTTGGGCAATGGTGAAGTCTTTTTACCTAGATGCATGATGAGTAGATATTCTAATATCCTAACATGTAGTTTTTGTTCTTTGAAGAGTACTACACCAACTGTATGAACAATTTTTGTATTTTAATGATTTTGGGGCAGCAATACAGAGCGAAGATAGGGAAAGAGTATACTTCAATGTTTACAAACCATACATTGTACTCCCTTGACATGATCGACCATGGATACTACTGAACAAGGAAGTTTTTGTAGGGAATCCATAGAGAGATCTACTCTAGTGTGGTTCCCTTGTGCATTCACACATATTCCAGGGTATGAGTGTTGGATCTAGTGATAGAGAGAATTATATCAGAGGGAATCGTAGAAGCCGAAGATGGAAGTGGGTTCCACATAGCTGAGTTATCTACATCAGATAGTTGTTGTCAGTCAGTGGAACCCCGACATAGGAGTCCTATAATCACTTTTCTTAGTTGTGTGGTCATGTTGAATAGGGATAGTGAAGACCACCATGGATAAACATATAGGGGGGAATTTTTTAAATGGTAGAGTTCATATATAATGAAACTAACCAATTAGACACACAATGGTGCACAAGAAGATAATTGATGGACTCCCATGATAGAGATAGAGACATGTACCATGATATACCAAGAGAGTGCAGGGAGGCCCCCAAGGTAGAATATATGGAAGAGGATGATGAGAATCTATGTGTGGCGGATGATTACATGACATCTTCCACCACCATAAATAGGAGGCTCATGTCTGGCTCAGGGTGTAAGATATCAGGCCTGCAAAAAAGTTACAGGATCTGGAGGCTTATAACCCTTCAGTGTACAAGATGATCAATGGTATGATCTATGTGCTTTATAGTCTTGATTAAGCATTAGTAGATATATGTTCTATTAATTATTTCATCTCTATACTACTAGTGCAACATATGAATCTCACATCAGAGGTTTTATACAAAAAACATTTTCTTGAGGTTGCAACATGGAACACTTCTTTTGTATTTTTTATCTATTGGCAGTTCAGGCTAAAAATTGAGGGAGAGAGGATCACGTGGGATTTTTTGGTCACCATGATGTAACCCTAGGATTAAATATCATTTATATATTTTGGTTTCATGTTCCAATACTTGATTGAATATTACCATAAAATATTTAGATTTCTTTTCACTAATTTGATGAGAATCACCAGTTTGGGAAAAAGATGTCTCATGGAGGGATGACTAGGTTCTATGAGAAGAAGGACGTTACCCACCACTGATCAGTTAGAGATTTTATCCATTGATGTTGTAATATATTTAGTCATATGGATTACTTTAGTTCTGAGGTATTATATATATGTCTTCCCCGAGGATCATTTAGGACTATCTCTGAGAAGGGATATGGATTTTTACACCAACATGCATCCTGGAACTGCTCTGATATTTTTTGTGGCATATCAGATAGCCCCTACCAAGCTTTTGGATATGTGTTTGTTGTTGGAGGACATTCTAGAGAAGGGTTTCATTAGGCCATTGTGTCCCCATAGAATGATTTTTGATGCTACTTTCATCACAGAATATAAAGGTTGGAAAAAGGGAATTGCTGAGCTCAAAGTGATTCAATCTTTGGACAAAATATCAAAAAATTGACAAAGGAATAAGAAGAGCATTGCCCATAGGTCGCACAAGTTCCCTCATAGTCACACACGTCCACTTTCACGACGCATAATGGTCGCGCAGGTGACCTGCGCACCCTAAAAGATAACCGCCTGGGTCTTCTTCAGCCTATAAATAGACCATGTGGGCCCCCCCAGAAAAGTGGAGGAAATTTTTACAGAAACTCAAATTTCAGTTCCCGGTTCCCTAGTCTCTTCTTAAATCTTCCGAAACACTTCTAAGGTAATTTCCTACCTAGAATAGAAGATCTAAAGAGGGGGAGGAAGGCCTATGTATTGAAACTCATCAACACTTTCAAAGCCTTTTGTCTCAGCCAACGTCTCCCCCAATACTCTCCCAACTTCCCTCTCTTACTCCTAGAAGCCTCACATTGGGCAGAATTCTTCCCAAAGAAGCCTTTGGCTCAAATCAAAAAAGAGTTACCCGATTTTAAGGTAATGTGTTCTCTTATGTTGTTTTGTTTTAATTTTCTTCTCCAACCCCCTAAACTCTTTTTATTCATTTCTTTTGTAACAACACCAATATCCTCAATATACTAGGATGTTGTTCTAAGAATTATTCGAGCTACACTTACACACACCTACATCTAGTGGTTAAAGAACATACAGTTTCTGTGGATGGAGAATTTCTGCCTCACAAAACGATGATTGTTCAACACTCATATAACACCTTCAAAGGTGGCCATTAAGATGTCACTATATGTATATATATGATATATAATATGTTTATATCTTACTTAAGGTTCTGTATTTTTCATTTATGGCATACCTTTATTGTTTCCATTATGGGTAAACGCGATATTTTCATTCTAGGATGTTGGGACTACCGCCCCCTCAAAGTGATTTGAATCGTTAATCCCATATGTGGGATGTATAAAGGATGGAGTAAATGATATTATATATAATATTATACTGGAATTATAATATACCTTTATATCATTATGATTTCATTAAATACGAAATAGAAATGAAAGTAGCGTTCATGCGTACGTACGACTTACCGTCTCCATGAACGGTGCATTTCATTTCTTACCTCTAAACGTTATGGAATATAATAAATGAAAGTATATACTGGATATATATGAGATATAATATATCTATATCATGTATATAATTCTTGATATAATGGATATATCACCACATGAACAACATGTAATTATAAGAAGTTTATTTTTGACTCAAGTTCCAAAGATCGACAAAACGACCGTTATTAACTTAAATAATTACATATTGTTCATAACATGGTAATAAGTAATATAAAAGGAATAAAAAAACATGAAAAAGCTTCTTAATCAATTATAAATTAACTCTAGTTTATTATTTAGGAGTTTAATGAACGGTCGAGTCAAGATAGGATGCAAGGTAAGGGAACTTCTTAAACCAATTTCCATTCTTTGGGTTAATCTCCTACTTTCAAATTATGTCATGATATTATTATGTCCTATCTTGTATTTATACTTTATTTATTTGTATATATAGTGAATACACATAATAGATATATATTTTTTAAAAATTATCTTTTTATGGGATTTCGTCTCAATCTCCAAACATTGAGGAATATTTTGTTTTATACACAAATTTCATTTATACGGTGTATAAACCCCTTTAAATTTTACATTTATTAAAAAGGAATCATTTTATACAAAGCATTTTACTAAACGACAAAAAGGAATTTTTTTTCTTTCCATACGTATGTGGCGACAACGACTTCTCCACCGCTGTGACTATTATTTGAGTTTCGGCTTCCTCTATAAGCCATAACTTTTTTTAAAAGAAAAATAAGTACAAAGTTTTAATTTTCCTTTATTTTGGTATTGAAAATGGTTTTGGAAGTGTTTTTATTATATCAATGTGTTGTATTTATATCTAGTGATAGAAATGTGAAAATTTTATTTTTCCTTTATGCATGTTTTATGTGATATTATTATGTTATGTTTTATGATATGTTTAAACCTATTCATATGAGGAATGCATTGGACTTAATAAGTGATGGGTGGAGCCCGCTATAGCTCCTCGATGCATTAGCAGGTCTGATGAGACAAACTAGTGTCTTGGCACGAGGCCTTGACCAAATTTTATTTGTAGTCTTGGAACGTGGCCTTGGCTACGTGGTTATGATATTATGGCATTATGCATTCCATCATTATGAAAGTGGTTATTGATATTGCATGTGATTATTCGACTAGTAGAATATCTATTTGAGTAAGTAAATGGCATTATTTAATTTTATTTTTTCCATATTATGCTGAAGTTAAAGTTTAAAAAGGCTTCTGTTTTAGTTATACATTGCCTTAAATGTTAATGTTTATTTTCGAAAGCTTCTGCAATATTGTTATCCTTACTGAGCATATGAGCTCAGCCCTTTCAATGTTTTAATATTTTCCAGGATGTGAAGAAGTATTTTATGAATGACCTACAGGGATAGTCCGAAGAGGATAGAAGTGTGGACTATGGAGACTTTGTTATTGTAGTTTTTTACTTTATGATTTAATGTAACATTTATGAATGTATCTATTGTTTACAAGGCTACTAAACTAATCGGTGTTTCGAGACTTGATCTTTTGTGATCATGCCAATGTTACGAAGTAATTCACCGACTCTGGGTAACTGGGGTCGGGGCGTTACAGTTGTTATAATAGGCAGTTTAGTACTAACCTTGGACGCTAGATTTAGATAAACTCTGATTAGAGAATATAGCCCAAAGATAGACTTTGAGGATTAGTATAGAATAACTTCGTAGAATTTTGTTTTTGTAGAGATTTTATGAGTTTTATGAGCAATACATCCCTGTCTGGATACGAGCAAGTAGAGGCGGCTCTGGCACATATGTACCTAGGGGTAAAAACCCGAAAAACCCGCTTTGAGCTAGACTCGAATGGGAAGTGGTGCACGACAATGGGCCTTGATGCACTCTTGGTTACGACACTCCCAGTGGATATGCTTAGGATAATTCTAATTTTCTTTACAAACCACTATTAAGAGTTATGAGTATATACTTCCTCAAAGAAAACCTTTTTATGGATTATATCCATAAATAGTTCAATTTATGTTAAGTATTTTACATGTATGGAATAATGTATTTTGATACATAAACTAATATAGTTTATGCCATTGTTTAGTAATGGCGCCTAGTGGAAGGAATGGAAACTGTATTAATGCACGCACTCCGTGTAGGGATTTCCCTCCTACTCAAGATAATTATTATGGAGCTGGAGATACAACTGGTGCTGATCAACTTATTACCATACTCGGACAACTCACTCAGGTTATGAATAATAACCTTGCTCGTATGGAGAACCCTGATCCACAACGTGGAGGATCAATGTTAGACCGCTTCATGAGGAAACAACCGACAATATTTAATGGGGGTACAAATCCATTAGTAGCTGTGCAATGGATAAACTCCTTAGAGAAAGTATTCAATGCCTTGGGGAGTAGCGAAAGGGTGAAGGTTATCATGGCAGTTTACCGCCTCACTGGAGATGCCGATCAATGGTGGACATTGATTCAAAATACAAAGTAAGATAGAGAAGTATCATGTATGGAATAGAGAGAGTTCAAAGATCATTTCTTAGAAAAATACTTTCCTCATGACCATCGAGCAGATATGGATAGAGAATTTCTGAGTCTGAGACAAAAGGAGGATGAGAATGTCAAAAAGTATGAGGCCAACATTACAAGGTTAGCGAGGTATGCTGTAGATTATATATGTAACCCATGAAGTAAGATTGATCGTTTCATTGATGGGTTAAAACCATTTCTCCGTCGAGCTTTAGTATTACAATCCTTCTCAATGTACGAAGATATAGTCTCATGTTCTATCAAGACAGAAATGGAAGTCTCTAAGTCTTATGACAACAAAGTAAAGCATGAGAAGAAGAGAACGGTGGAACAAGAGATAGATAAATGGAAAAAGGGAAAGAAGGATTTTCCATTATGTGATAATTGTGGGAAGAATCACCCTGGTACTTGCCTAAAAGGAATGAGAGTTTGTTATAAATATGGAGAAAAAGTTCACCAGGCTCGTGATTGCAAGGGAAAGAAAAATCCAATCAATGTTGAATGCTACAATTGTAGGGAAATGGGGCATTATTCAAATGAATGTCCTTAGAATCAGGGAAACTTACCACTGAAAAGGCCAAGGTATCAAGGCCAAGCTTATGCTGTTACTACAGATGAAGATAAATAATTATTGTATTTGTGTTCCTGGACTCAAGAACTAGATTATGGTAATAAGAATAATGTGATATATATAAGGATTGTACTAATGTACTTGTTGTTTTCATTAAGGTTTTAATATGATGAAGGTAATCATATTTTCAGTATGTGACAATAAGAGAAACCTTACTTTGTTTGGGGAATCTAATGTTGCAATTGATTTTGGAATTTAAGGAAATTTTAGAGAATGTCTGGACGGAGGTATTTGGATAACTATAAAGGTTGGAATGGATTAAGTTGATCCTTGGATAGAATTTTTTAGGTTTAAAACATTTCTTAAGATTATTTTTGGAATATTATAATACTATAGTTTTAGGAAAAGAACAACATGCAGGTTGGGGGATAACCCGTCGCGTCAGAAAAAGCTACAGGAATCGAACCCACAACCATAGTACGACAGACATTTATTACCTACCACTAGCCTACAGGAATTCCCTAGTTATTAAAAAAACGTTTTCCCCATCTAAATGGTGTGTGTTAATATTTGGAACCTTATACAATTATGATAAATAGAATATTTTTGAGTTCTATTATCTTTTAGAGTGAAATATGGGTTTTTGGTAAAAAACCATTTATGACAAGTATGTATATTCCCATACGTTCCTAGTAAATCTCCTAAATAAATTCCTCAACTTTATAAAATGTAACTTAAAACAAAAACGTTGTCAGTTAAATTTTCCAACTGGGAATTCAATTACCGTTTAAACAATCAGAATTTTGTGATTTTCTTGTTGTTAACATTCTCCTAATCCAGTTTTCTACAACTCTCCATCAGACATTGATGGTTTTTTTTCTTCCATATCCATATTTTCATATAATCCTAGTATGGGCAATCTCTGTTGACCTTTGTACTTATCTTTCATTCTTTCAAAGTTATACTTTTATTAACCCTATTTAGATGTGGTTTTTCCACAAAGGTATTTTCTATTTTCAAACATTTATTTTCAAAGAAAAATTTCAAATTTAGAAGACCCAATTTATTGAAGGAGGGTAGAATGTAACACCCCTAGCTTCCATGATACGCTTCTCTTTCAATAATAAAATAGCTTGGATTGTACGCAAGTTCGAGTTCTAACACACCACGACTAATCAAAGTAGTCGTTATGAATATTAATACCCACTTTTTAAAATTATAGAAATATTATATTTCAAAATGGACTTCATTTTTTTATTCGTAATATTGAAATTATCCTATGTTGAATTTTTTGTAATTTTATGAGAACTTCCATTTTTTATGAATAGTGAAAAATAAATAGAACAACATTTTTAATAAAAATAATTTATAGTGATAAATTATACTATTGAGTGGTTTTAAAGTATAATTAGAATATATTTTTACCATTTTATCCAATGGTGATCATTAGAATTAATTTCACTTTGAAAATGGAGATAAACAATTTTCAATCTTTTGATATATATTGTTTCTTAAAAACACGCTATTTATTGTGATAGTGGAAATTAGTTATAAAATAAATTAATGCAACTTATATGTTTGGAATTTTGTAAAATAGACATCATTTTTTAATTCATAATATCAATTATAGCTTAGGGTGATATTTTGGCATTGTTCTGAAAAACTTCAATTTTTTATGTATAGTGAAACAACTAAGTGATAGTTAAATAAGTGATTTTTCATTTAAATGAAATATTACCACTTATGTGATTTAATTATCAAAAATACAACATACATGGTTGTCATTAGGATGTAAAATGTGGTTCAATGAGATTAAAATATTTTTTTTCTGAATAGTAACTTTTCAGTTTAATTAATCGCGATTAAAGGTAATTAGTGTAATTTAAAGTAAAGATAATGTTATAATAATATGAAATGACCTTTAAACATGTACTAACCCTATTGGATGTGTCATGGCTGACCGAGACAATCTATGTGTCAACTTGGGGACCCCATGGAGCCACTTTGGTAGGAAAATGACATAAATAACTTTTTATTTAATGTTAAAATAAAAATGTCACAAACATAAGTTGCTTTACTAAAAATAAAATTTAAATGGGGTTATACAACTAATATTTTTGACTATAAATATTCATTAGAAAGATAAAAAGATTTCCTACAACATGATATATTTTTTTATAATTTTTATATATTAAATAAATTAAATTATTTATGACACATAGATGATGCAGCGATTACCTCATTAATTAACGATTTAAATAAAATGAAAAGATAATGTAAAATCCAAGGCTTAAAATTGTCAAAAACCTATTGGAGGAGTATATTTCGTACCCTTATCACCTTAAACTCGAATTAAATATGTTTGGGACCTTTAAAATCCGAAACTCATTATATAATAAAGTAACATTTCATTACCTTCCAAGAGTGCCCCTCCTCTCCACTTATAAAAGGCCCCCACCACTACCACCTTACTCACAATTTCAAAGCCTTTTGGCTCTGCCAACCTCTGCCAAAATACTATCCCAACTTCCCTATCGTACTCCTAGAAGCCTCACTTTGGTAAGAATTCTTCCAAAGGAAGCCTTTGGCTCAAATCAAAAAAGAGTTACCCGATTTTAAGGTAATGTGTTCTCTTATGTTATTTTGTTTTAATTTGCTACTCCAACCCCCTAAACTGTTTTTATTCATTTCTTTTGTAAAAACACCAATATCTTAAATATACTAGGATGTTGTTATAATAAATATTCTACCTACGCTTACACACACCTATATCTAGTGGTTAATGAACATACGGTTTCTGTGGACGGAGAATTTCTATCTCACGAAACGATGATTGTTAAATACTCTTATAACACCTTCAATGGTGGCCATTAAGATGTCACTATATTTATATATATGATATATAATATGTTTATGTTTTACTTAAGGTTATGTATTTTTTATTTATGGCATTCCTTTATTGTTTCCATTATGGGTAAACGCGATATTTTCATTTTGGGAAGTGCGGACTACCGCCCCCTCAAAGTGATTTGAATCGTTAATCCCATATGTGGGATGTATAAAGGATGGAGTAAATGATATTATATATGATATTGTACTGGAATTATAATAGACCTTTATATCAGTATGATTTCATTAAATACGAAACATAAATGAAAGTAGCGTTCATGCGTACGTACGACTTACTGTCTCCATGAACGGTGCATTTAATTTCTTACCTCTAAACGTTATGAAATATTATAAATGCATGTATATACTGGATATATATGAGATATATTATATCTATATCATGAATATAATTCTGGATATAATGGATATATCACCACATGAACAACATGTATTATAAGAAGTTTATTTTTGACTCAAGTACCAAAGATCGACAAAACGACCGTTATTAACTTAAATAATTACATAATGTTCATAAAATGGTAATAAGTGATATAAATGGAATAAAAAACTTGAAAACGGTTCTTAAGAAATTATAAATTAACTCTAGTTTATTATTTAGGACGTTAAAGAATGATCGAGTCAAGACCGGACGCAAGGTAAGGGAACTTCTTAACCCAATTTCCATTCTTTGGGTTAATCTCCTACTTTCAAATAATGTCATGATATTATGTTGTCATATATTGTATTTATACTTTCTTTATGTGTATATATAGTGAATACACATAATAGATATATTTTATTTAAAAATTATCTTTTTAAGGGATTTCATTTCAATCTCCATACATTGAGGCATATTTTGTTTTATACACAAATTTCTTTTATACGGTGTATAAACCCCTTTGACATTTACGTTTATTAAAAAGGAATCTTTTTTATAAGAAGAATTTTACTAAAAGACAAAAAAGAATGTTTTTCATGCCGTATGTATGCGACTACAACAACTTCTCCGCCGCCGTGACTATTATTTGAGTTTCGACTTCCTCTATAAGCCATAACTTTTTTTAAATGAAAAATAAATACAATGTTTTAATTTTCCTTTATTTTGGTATTGAAAATGGTTTTGAAAGTGTTTTTATTATATCAATGTGTTGTATTGATATCTAGTGATTGAAATGTGTAAATTTTATTTTTCCTTTATGCATGTTTTATGTGATACTATTATGTTATGGTTTATGATATGTTTAAACCTATTCATATGAGGAATGCATTGGACTTAATAAGTGACGGGTGGAGCCCGCTATAGCTCCTCGATGCAACAGCATGTCTCATGAGACAAACTAGTGTCTTGGCACGAGGCCTTGACAAAATTTTATTTGTAGTCTTGGCACGAGGCCTTGGCTACGTGGTTATGATAGTCTGGTATTATGCATTCCATCATTATGAAAGTGGTTATTGATATTGCATGTGATTATTCGACTAGTAAAATATCCATGTGAGTAAGTAAATGGGATTATTTAATTTTATTTTTGCAATATTATGCTGATGTTAAAGTTTAAAAAGGCTTTTGTTTTAGTTATACATTTCCTTAAATGTTAATGATTAATTTCGAAATCTTTCGCAATATTGTTATCCTTACTGAGCATCTGAGCTCACCCCTTTCAATGTTTTAATATTTTCCAGGATGTGAAGATGTATTTTATGAATGACCTGTAGGGATAGTCCAAAGAGGATAGAAGTGTGGACTATGGAGACTTTGTAATTGTAGTTTTTCACTTTATGATGTAATGTAACATTTATGAATGTATCTAGTGTTTTCAAGGATACTAAACTAATCTGTCATTCGAGACTTGATCTTTTGTGATCATGCCAATGTTACGAAGTAATTCACCGACTCTGAGTAACTGGGGTCGGGGCGTTACATCTTTAGCCTATAAATAGACCCTGTGGCCCCCCCAGAAAAGAGGAGGAATATTTTCCAGAAACTCAGATTTGAGCTCCCGGCGCCCAAGTCTCTTTTCAATGCTTCTGAAACACTTCTAAGGTAATTTCTTACCTATAACAGAATATCTAAAGAGGGGGAGGAAGGACTAAGTGTTGAAACTCATCAACACTTGCGTGCCTATGTGGCCATCCCTTAAGGGAAAAGGCCACACTTGCGCATCGCATTACTCATTCATTAGAACTTGCGCGCCCCTCTTATGGAAGATCCTCAAGAGGATTCTAGAGGCTTTAACCAAGAGTCGCTCATGTATTACCCTGCAGGTTAACCATCGCGAAAGTACCCATGTGTCACGTAGGTATACCTGCGCGACCGGGACTTGATCACCCACAGAGTACTTGCGCGCTTGCCAAGACTTGCGTGCCTCTGCCTCCATGGGTGCCCTTCTTGCCCATTTCACCCCTCTTATTTCATTCCCCCTCTCCTAATCAAGATTAAGTCTTCAAGACACTCTTCAATGCCATTTATGGCATGATTTCTTGATTTGACATCCTTATCTGAAAGGAATTCTGTGGAATAACTCTAAAAATCTAGTGATTTACATATCTTTATGTCACTAAAGATTGAGATTTAATTTATTCAACCTCATACTTTATGATGAGAGAACTCATTAACATGGGCATCCTCTTTAGGAGTAGGCCCTAGTCCCCTAATCTGGGCCTCCTTTTCAAGAGTAAGCCCCAATCCCTTAATTTTTCAAGTATCTTAACATGGGCCTCCTTTTCAGGAGTAAGCCTCAGTCTTAATTTCTCTTAACCATTCCTAATTTACCTTTGATCTGGGATTCCTTTTCAGGAGTAAAACCCAATCATATGTCCTCTCCTAATTCGGGCCACCATTTCAGGAGTAAGCCCCAAGTTAGAGTATTCAAATCTCTATGAAGCACATATACCTTTATAGACATTGTTCCTGGATTTCTTCCTTGATGTAAATCCCAATCTTCATTTACCTGGGAAGTCATACATACATAAGCCCCACATTATTTCTTATGATTGCAACTTTCATGGAAGAATTGTCTAATTTTTACCAATACCTCTTTTTTCTCACAACGAGCATGACTCACGTGATCTTAGAGTGTAAAAGTAATTATTCCATTCTTCTTTGGGCCATCAATCACAAACATCATACTCCCTTACTCGAACTACGTGGGTTCTAATTTCTTTTATAATCAAAGGATACGTAGGTAGTCCATCTGCGGGTTCGATCCCAACTCTGAAATAATTCATGTCCTTCTGAATGACAATAAACATCCAGTGCCCCACTGAGTGGCTTTAAAACCAGTATGGTCATAATAAGGACCAAGAAACTTTTACGTTTCAAAGGATACCATTGAATAAGAATCACTAACAAATACAGATGATTCTTTATCGGTGAAGAACCTCGAATACATATAAAAGATTCTCTAAATTTCTTACATATCGATCATTGATTGTCAGATCTAAAAGAAAACTCATTTCATACTTGGTAATGTAATAAGGATTCACGAACATAAATTAAATCTATAAAGAGAGTCCCGGAGTAGACAATAATTCCCCTCAAAAAGGTGCGATGAGTCCGACCTTCCATCCTCTCGACCAATGAAAATTCCTAAGCCTCATCAGTCCACAAAATAATGAGCACCTACCTTTGGAAAGTAGGTCCGAATGGATGTGCAATCATTGGATGTTTCTGGTTCTACGAAAAAACCTGTTAGAAACCGATCAGAATGTTTGAACCTCCCATCAAAGGAGGTCATCCCCGAAGTCGGAGGGAAACAAAAATGGTGAACTCAATGTTAATCCTTAACCATGTTAAAATGATGTTTTACCTATTTGTTAGGCCCCTATTTCAAACTCAGTAAGAGGGAAAACAAAAAAAAACATTGACATATGTTCTCATCCAAAAGATATAGTGGCTGAATTTATCTTGATTACATCTATTATATCAAACATGCACTCTTTTCCAAGATCTTCTGAATTTCTAGAATGGCTGCTATCATGTTCACACCTGTGAATACTACTTCTGCAAATGCCACTGCTGCTACTCCTGCTGGATCATTTTCCACTCTGAGGATAATATCACATACTCAGTGTCTTCAACGTTGGGTATCAAACATGCTGGTTAAGGAGTACCGTCAACACGATACCATCCCAACTCTGGAGGCTGCCCAACAAGCCCTCCAAGTGAACAACTCACACCGGTCATCCGGACAACGATGACCAGTGATCATGAAGCAGGCGGTGCTGACTACCGTCTCTAACCGTTTCAGATCATTATCCCCTGAACACAATCACCATTCACTCCCTTATTCTGGGTTGGTGAATGAGAAGGACCCTCATGGCCTTAATTCAAACAGACAGGAGTCCTTCATGAGGGATCCCACCAAAAATCGACACTAGACTCGTGCAGCAGTGTGCCCTCAACATGATGAGGTTACCGACTCCAGGCATTCAGCTCAGGTTCCTCGAACCCGAGCAGGCAAGGAGAATCGCCAGAGGCGAAGTCCGGTTAACAGTGAGCAGGTTCTCATCAATGCCATCTCTAGAGAAGTCCACCAACCAAACATGGTGGCAAGAAATGAGCAGGCACACACACCTTCCCTTATTAATTCTGCTGTCCAGTAGACTCGTCTGGAAGCATCACGCCAACCCCGCCAGGCAATTCTGGCGGAGTACTATAGGCAGGAACATACACCTGTTTATACATCATCAACTAGTCAGCAGGCTAATCTGACTACATATGATGGATCTCGTCAATAACGTTTGGTGAAGTGTAATCAGCAGTCACATACACCTGCCATTACTAATCAATCCTACCAACAGTCTCACTTGGTAGCATTCAAAGAAGTTAGTTGAAAAGCCCCGACAAAAAATAGGAGGCAGACTCAACTCTCTGCCCCCACACTTGAGTACTGTAAGGATTCACTGATAGGAAAAAGAGGACACGAGCAGGCACATACACCTACTCCAAGCCTTGAATGGACGTATATTCCCGTTCCGGCTGCTGAAGTCACCAAGCATATTCTATCTATGGTAGAAGAGAAGAAGCAAATCCCTGCTCATATTCTGGATGTCTCCCAGGATATTATAACAACTCCAGCGACATCTCAGGTAAAGACAAATAAATCTATCCCTACTAGTAGAGTGACACATCAAAAATTCACTCCGGAACAGACACACACATCTGTTCTATTCCAAGATGGTTGTGAGGTATACTCCACCATATCATACGGACAACCAAGTCAGGCACATCCATCTGATTTGAGTGGAGATCGTCAGCCTAACCTAACCATCATTCATGATCAGGAACATACACCTGCTTAGAGTAGCCACTTTCGTCAATAAGTGGTTTCCAAAGCGAGTAAGAAGGCATCTATGAAAAAGACTCGCCTAGCACAGTTAGGTGATCAAGATCCAATCTGTAACAAGGCCTTGCTCGATGATGGAGTTCATGAAGCCCACAGACAATTATCTATTGAAATTCAATATTCTACTCCCTCATTTCCCAATAGTGGGAAGATTAATTCCGAAGGTCTTCAACAGACACTTTCTCATGAAGGCTTGCTTCATGACAATTCGGTCAATCTCGAAGTTTCATCTTCAGATGAGAGCCATAGGAACCCTGTATGTGGTCAGAAGACCAAGGAGCAAGATATATCATCTTTTTATGTAACCCATTATGGTGTTCCTCCCCATGATGATGAATTTCACAGCAAAAGTCCTCTCCGTATTATTGATTTACATTTCCCGGAAAATTCTCCAGTGGATAATGTAGTGCTAAGAAAGCCCTCTTATCTTGAGGCAATTGCAAATGTGAAACCAGTCATGTCTGTTGCTTCATCGCTTGCAGGTGAAATAATTTCTCAATCAGAAGATAGCCCATGGTGTAGGTCATTCTCCAAACCACCCCTAAGTCTTCCATCTTCTAGTTTGATCAATGATTTCGCTACCAATCCTGTTGAATCCAATGAAGCAACAAGGAAACACCAAATATGGTCAAATCAGGTAGAAGAATCTTCATCAAATGATAAAGATGAAATGCTGAACATGAGAAAACAAATGGAAAAAGGTGATGTTCCAGTCATGTTTTGGCCTCTGGCTGACTCTCAGTATGACATTCCAGAAATGTTGACAGAAGATGAAATTCATGATATTCGTCTCAACATATGGAAAACTATTTGTCAGTTGAAAAAGAAAGTATTATCTTATGATGAATATGAAAATAATCTTAATATAATATAAGGGTTACAACGTCAGATTGATTTGGCGTCTCTATCAGTCTCTCGAGTTCTGAAGGCTGAGAAGAAGCAGAGAACCCTTCAACGTTCATGCTTTGGCACACTAAAAAGATTGTGTCAGTTAATTTCCAATGCCCCATCTGGAATTCATTTCAGAGGA
This sequence comes from Viscum album, assembly GCA_963277665.1. NCBI lineage: Eukaryota > Viridiplantae > Streptophyta > Magnoliopsida > Santalales > Viscaceae > Viscum > Viscum album. The sequence goes on along the minus strand of OY728123.1, from coordinate 1,519,603,044 downwards.
TGGGGTGTTCATGGAGCACTGCATTTCATGGTGCTCTCCTTTCAGCAAAGCCCGCCGAAAATGGTATCATGCAATGTTATTGCCCATGGCCGACCACAGTCAATGGGCATTGTTTGTAATCAAAAGCATTCTCAAGAACTGGCCTCAACTATTTCCTCTCAAAATCAAGAATACAGAGGAAAAGTTGTTGAATTATTCATGCATCAAGAAAACGAGAATATTGAACAGGCCTCTCGTTTGGAGCAAGCACATCACCAAGTGATAGAAGTGTCCGAAATCATCTAACGGTCTTTTGAACCAGGTGATAAAAGTGGATACAGGTTAATGCATCCAGCTAATTTCCGGACTAAGGTTCACAAGATCAGGAGAGCTTTTAAGAAAGTCTCAGACATATCATGTCAAGAGCCTCCCCAGCTCGCCAGACTAGGGACTCTTTTAAACCAACATTCAGAATCAACAAATAAGATTCGAGGAGTTGAGAAGGAATAGCCCCAGTCCACCAGACTAGGGAATTTTTCAAATCATCAATCCCCTCCTCAGAGAAAGTCAATCTTTTCTCGATTATGGAATAAGCCTCAAGGGGAATGAAAAGCCAAATTATCATAAGATTCCCTCCAAATTACGGTTCTTCAAGAAGTTCCTGAGGGATCGAATCAAAAAAAGGAAATGTCTCATCAAAGACATGGACGAAGACAATATCACAGAAATGTTGATAGAAGGGAAGCGATGAGTTATGCATCAATCAATGTCATCAATGCCTTTGTTGCTGATCTACCAGATGAGGCTCACTTCGGGGACTCAGATGAAGAGGTTCCTGCTCAAGAAGATGTACGCACCGACACAAATGAAGAATTTGTATGTACACGAAATCAAAGGATTACTCAGAACCTAGGTAATCATTCGAGTAACCCACTTCCCCCACTCCAAAAGGATCCATCAAATGGTAGAGAAAGAACGAGGTTATATATCCTTCCTCTGGAGAAGGTCAATCGCTCTCACTGGAGCAAAGGATTGCACAAAAGGAGTAATAAATGAAGGAATTAAGAAGGTTGAATGCAGAACTAATTTAGAGTAGTCTTCTTCTTAAGCATGCTGGAGTCAGTCAGCCAAAGGAATTTGTTGCAGCTACTGAGATGGATCAAGAATATCATCCTCTACTAGTACACCCTAACAGGTCTAATCCTACGGGTCAAGTGCAACAATAGTTGGCAGTGCTACCATCAGTTGCAGCACCAACCACCACATCTGTCCAAGCTCCAGTCATTGCACCTACCCAAGTCCATGTTCAACCGAATGTTTCTCAAAAGTTAATAACTTCTATTGAGTCATTAACAGCTCAGTTAGAAACTATGGAAGGGAAATGTGTGCAAGTTCAACCATAAAATAATGTTTACCCAGAATGGGTTGATTCAATCTCTCCTCCATCCAGTTTTGGGAACCATGTATTCCCTATTTTCAATGGATCAGGTGATCCTGAACAACATTCGATGCATTACATGTCTTGTTGGGATCCTATGATGGGAACTCCTGAGCACCAAGAAGCAGTGAAACTCAGATGCTTCATGCGAACCTTGCAAGGACCAGCTTTTGTCTGGTATACAAGCTTGCAATCCCGGTCTATTACCGGATGGGAGGATCTTCCCCAAAAATTCCTCCTTTAGTACAACTCAAAATTGGCTAAGAAAACAGTTTTAGATCTTAAAAACTGTAAGCAAAGGGAGAGTGAAAGGGTCTCTGATTTCATTGCTCACTGAAAGGGATTAACATATTACTTGAGCTTAGAACACCCTCAAGAAGAATTGTTTCCAATCTGTGTGGAAAATCTACGTGACGAATTTCACACACTGTTAATCCCTGTGAAATACACAGGAGGGTTTCGAGACCATACATCAATCGCTCAACAGATTGAAGATTCCCTTATATAGGCAAAAGGTAAATCTCATGTAATTCCATCAGCTCGAGGAAGGAGAATGGGTAAAGTAGAAAATGCTACAGTTATGCTAAAACAAGCACTTGTACCTATTTCTACTCCAAAACCTTCATTTTCTAGAAGGGCTCTACCTCATGAGCGCCAACAACAAAGGCTGTTTCGTCCAGACGATCAATGAGATCAAAGTCGAAAACAATTTGAGGATCTAAAGAGAAAAGCATACTCTTTTCGAAATGAAAATGTTCATGGATATTTCATTTAGGCTCTGGAAAAAAATTGGTTCAATTGCCAATGCCCAAGAGGCCCAACAAAAAAGGAGATGAAGACCATCCCAATTATTTCCCTTTTCATCAAATGTTGGGGCATCCCATCCATGAGTGTATTGTATTCAAATACCTCCTGCAAAAGATGGTCGACTCGGGACAAGTCAAAATGAAAGTCTCTTCAGCTCAGGTAGCATGTGTTACTGCTAGAGTTCCAGAGGAGGAAGGCGAATGGAAAGAAGTCAAAAGAAAAAATGCACAGAAGTATTATGATTGGATGGTCAGAAAGACAATCAACCGAACTCATGCTATTTTTAGAACACAATTAAAGGAAGCAATTGTGTCTTCTGCCATGAATGTTCCGGCAAAACCCTCTTCGTCAGAGGGAAAGTCCTCAAAGAAACCCCATGATTCAAAGAAAGAAAAAGAATCATAAGAATATGAGTATGTGTCAAATACTAAGTTGTCTTTGACTTTGGAGGACTTTATGCCATCTACTTCAAATCCACGGGCACCGCCCCAGAAAACAGCACAACCTAAACCGGCTAATCTGACAAAGTCTTTATCATACAAAGAGTTAATCATTGGTTCTGTTAATATGATTCAACTAACAGATCCATATCCCAGGCATAGTTTCGATTTCAATGAGCCTGAATTCCCTGTACCAAACAGGGGAATCAGTGGAAGTTCCAGGGGCTCAGGATACAGGGGAAGACGTGGATCTTTCAGAAGCAACTATTCCAATTCTACCCCTGCTAGAACTGTGTACGTAGCAGAAACTGGTGGTAGAGCCCTTCAGCGAGCTCAGCAAGATTAACAAGTTCTTCTACCAATAACAAATTTAGTCCTAGCATAGTTATTTTGGAAGACCGATTAAAGGTTCCATCTTCTTCCTCTTAGCAAGTAAATGGATCTAATCGGTCTAATCTTCTAAAACCAGGAATATTGCCAACTCCTATCCCGATAAAAGATGCATAAACTTCCAAAGAATCTTCTTCCAAGGTACCTTCTAAACCACATATTCCTATTGGAAAATGCAGACCTCTGGATCAAAAGTATGATATATTGAAACACTTGGCCCAAGTACCAGCCAAGTTATCAAGTCTGGACGCTCTGAATCTGTCAAAAGATCTTCGGGAAGCACTCATCGAGGCTTTGTCAAGTCCTTTGGAGTTTGAAACTAAAATTGCTACAGCTGAGGTCTGTCACATAGAGAATAATCCTGCAGAATTCCATGCAATAATATCTTTTACTGATGAAAATTAATATTATGTTGTGCATGGACATATTAGACCATTGTACTTGTCTGGAAAGGTCAATGTTATTGACGTCTGAAGAACTTTCATTGACAATTGTTCAAGAGTCAACCTCATGCCCATTCGTAAACTTTGTCGATTGGGCCTCACAGAATCGTATTTATCTCCTTCTACAATGATGTTACAAGGATATGATAAAAATGTACAAGAAACACTAGACGAATTTTCTCTCATAACTCAGTTTAGAGATCTTGTATCCAATTCAGATTTCATGGTTGTTGATCAAGACTCAGCCTTCAACATCTTGCTTGGAAGACCCTGGCTACATCAACATGCGGCTATCCATTAATCATACCATCAATGTCTCAAATATTGTTTCGATGGTCAATTTGGGACATTGTATGGTGATAAGGCCCCGTTAAAGACATGTGAGTCTCAATACATTGAGGCGGGATTCTATCACATGAAGGGAAGGGATAAATCCACAACAAAGGAGATTACCAAAGTTAATGCTCCATATGGTTTGGAGAAAATTCCAGTAAATCCATTTACACATGTGAGTACAAATTATGTGTTCCCTATCAATAAAATTGACAAGATAGACCCAAATCAAAATAATCTTATGGAAAGATCCATAATGTCAATTACGGCAATCGAGCCAGACAACATGGGAGAAATTGGTAATCTACCAAGCAGTGATGAAAGCAAAAATGGTGACGTCATCATTTCATCTGCTGAAATACAACAAGTCTATGCTTCTCCAATTAGGCCAGAAGAAGTTATAGCAACATTGGAGGTGAACAATGATGTCGATTCTTAATCCATCATCTCCTCTTTATTACCCAAAGAAGACCCTTCATCATCAATCGGGTAAGAAATGGAAACTTCTTCTTCAAGATATGAAAATTTTGACTTCTCTCCTGATCATGAAAATTATATTTTATCATCTACCATGAAATTAGAAATGGAAGAAATAACACATGATGAAGAAGAAGAGGAAGATCTTAGAGATGCTCCTCCAGCATTTTAAGAGGGTATCTCTACCACTGTGGATGAACTTAGAGAAATAAATCTGGGTACAAAAGAATATCCACACCCCACTTTAATCAGTAAGGCCACGACTCTTGAAGAGAAAGAGATGTATATTTATTTTCTAATGAAAAATAGGGATATATTTTCCTGGAACTATACAGAAATTCCCAGGCTTGATCCTGATGTTTCTACTCATCATTTGGGCTTACCAGAAGAACATCGAGGATTCCAGCAATCCTCGAGAAGAACAAACCCAACTTATGCTTCCAAAATTTAAGCTGATGTGGATAAGCTTATCAATGATAACTTCTTCAGATAAGTTCAATATCCCAAGTGGTTGGATAATATTTTCCCTATAAAGAAGAAGAACATAGAAATTAGAGTTTTCATCGATTTCAGATATCTTAATCGGCATTGTCCTAAGGATGATTTCCTAGTTCTGATTACAAAACTTTTAATTGATGTAACAGCTGGCTATGAAGCACTTTCCTTCATGGATGGATATTTTGGATATAATCGGATCTGAATGGCCCCATAAGACGAGGAATCTACAGCCTTCAGAGCCCATCAGGGTGTGTTTTGCTACCGAGTAATTCCCTTTGGCTTAAAGAATGCAGGTGCAACTTATCAGTGTGCCATGAATCATATCTTCAAACCCTTATTAGGGAAGTTTGTTGAATGCTATGTAGACGATTTGGTAGTTTAATCCAAACAACATTCTAATCACTTGGCTGATTTAGAAGTCATATTCTGCAAGCTTCGACAACATAATTTGAAGATGAACCCCTTAAAATGTGCTTTTGGGGTAACCATAGGAAAATTTCTCGGCTTTGTTGTATGCCATCGTGGTATTGAAGTCGATCCTGAGAAGACCAAGTCAATCCTTGGTATGTCACCTACTCAAAATTTGAATGAATTAAGAGTACTTCAATGAAACTTAGACTATATTCGGTGTTTCATCGCCAATTTATTAGGAAAAAGTTTACCCTTCACCAAATTGATGACGAAGGGAGTCACTTACCAGTGGACTGAAGAATGTCAAGAAGCATTTGATATTCTCAAGAAATACCTCTTGAGTTCGCCAGTACTCATTCCACCTATTGAAGGAAGACCACTTATCCTCTACGTGACAGCTCTAGAGCGATCATTTGGTGCCTTTCTTGCTCAAAAGAATGATACTGGGAATGAAAACAACCTCCATTATCTCAGTCGAACTATGCTTAAAGTAGAAACCTGATATTCAAGTATTGAGAAGTGCTGCCTAGCATTAATCTTTGCAGTTCAGAAGTTGAGACACTACCTGAAACATCACGAGGTCCAATTGGTATCTCGCAATAACCCGCTCAAATTCATCCTTAGTCATCCAACGCTTACAGGACGTCTGACAAGTTGGGAAGTTATTTTGTAGCAATTCGACATTCAGTTTGTGTCTCAAAAGGAGATAAAGGTCCAAGAACTGGGTGATTTTCTGGATGAACACCCTTCAGTGGAAGACACATCTTCAGATATTGAACTCCCTGATGAGGATGTATTCTTTATTCAAGAAAGTCCTCAGGCATGTGAAATGTATTTTGATGGTGCTTCCAGAATTCCAACAGGGAGGAAAATGGAAAATCCTAAATTCAACAAATTTGGCTTAGGAATTGTGCTCATTTCTCCCGAAAAGGCAGTGTTACCTTATTCCTTCTTATTGTGGGAAGGTGGAACCAATAATGAAGCAGAATACGAAGCTCTCATCGTAGGCTTGGAATTAGCACTTCAAGCACAATTGAATCACTTAAAGGTGAAAGGTGATTCAGACCTAGAAATCAAACAAGTCAATGGGGAATATGACATCAGAAAAGAAGAACTAATCCCTTTGTATGATTACGTCAAAGTGTTAATGGTGGAATTCCCTTTGGAACCAAAATTTTCTTATGTCCAAAGATCACAAAATGCTCAAGCTGCTGCATTGGATAATATACCCACAGCTCTGGAAGATCCAAATCGAGACGAGACAACCATCAGTATTTTCCACCGTTGTGCAATTTCACCTTATGTTCGAATCAGAACATAGGAAATTAATGAAATTAGTCCCATTCTTGAACCGTATGGTCATACTACAGGATGGATGCCACCTATCAGGGAATACCTTCAAAATGGACCACTTCCACCTGATAGAGCTGAGAAAGAAAAAATCTGGCGACGTGTGGTCAATTTCACTCTTTATGATAGCCCATATCACCTAGAGAAAATTCTCTATAAATGTGGTTTTGATGCAGTTTTCTTCAGATGCATTGATGGTGAAGATACAATGGCTGTCATGAAAGAAGTGCATGCAGGAGTTTGTGGTGCCCACCAGTCTGGACATAGACTGTCTGATCGGATTCGAACGCTTGGATACTTTTTCCCATCAATGATACAAGATCTGTCGATTTCACAAAGAAGTTTCATTCATGCCATGTACATGCCAGCTTCATTCATAAACCTCCAGAGTTTCTTCATACATCTAAATACTCATGGCCATTTTCCACATGGGGAATGTATGTGGTGGGACCATACCCTTCGGCTACATCTAAGCAGTTTAAGTACATTCTTACTGCTACTAACTTCTTTTCCAAATGGGTAGAGGCAATACCTCTCAAGGAAGTCTGTTCTTGATGCATTGTTAGCTTCATCAAGTCTAACATCATTACCATGTTTGGTGTCCCTCATACCATATTGACAGACAATGGAACCAACATCTATTCATCCAAGGTGAAGAAGTTCTATAAAAAATACAACATCAAATCCAACCATTCATCTCAGTCTCATGCAGTGGCCAACGGTCAGATAGAAGCCTTTAACAAGACTCTTTCAAAATACTGCAAAAGATGGTGGATAATGATAAGACGTCATGGCCTGATAAACTCTTTCATGGTTTATGGGATTATCGAACTACCACCCACACTGCAACTCATTCAACTCCATATTCATTGGCATATGGAGCGGAAGCCATCTTTCCCATTGAAGTTCAACTACCCTCGCTCAGAGTTGCCATTTGTGATCAATCATCTACAGATGAACAATCACAAAAGCGATTGAATGAATTGGAAAAATTATATGAGAAAAGATTGTGCACTTTGCACCACTTGGAAGTCTATCAAAATCGAATAGCACAAGCTTTTAACAAAAATGTTCGTCTTCGTTCATTCACTCAGGGAGAATTGGTATTATTTCTCATAAATCCAATGATACCAGGAAAGAAACCTCCTAAGCTTGAGCCAAAATGAGAAGGACCTTATTCAATACATAGGGTCTACTGCAATGGAGCTTATTCATTAATCTCGATGGATGGAGAACTCATCACTACTCCAACCAATGCCAGATTTTTTAAGAAGTATTTTGTATAAACACAAAACTTCACTTTCCTTGCTATATGATGTTAAACTATACAACAATGGTCCATACATATGTCCTTAAACTATTTTAACATACGTCCAACATGACGTTAAACTCTGTCACCTTCATTTTCCTTGCTATATGATGTTAAAATATACAGCAATGGTCCATACATATGACCTTAAACTATTTGCACATACGTCCAACATAACGTTAAACTGTGTCACATTCATTGTCCTTGCTATATGATGTTAAACTATAAAGAAATGGTCCATACATATGACCTTAAACTATTTTCACATACGTCCAACAAGACGTTAAACTGTGTCATCTTCATTGTCCTTGCTATATGATGTTAAACTATACAGCAATGGTCCATACATATGACCTTAAACTATTTGCACATACGTCCAACATGACGTTAAACTGTGTCACCTTCATTGTCCTTTCTATATGACGTTAAACTATACAGAAATTGTCCATACATATGACTTTAAGCTATTTGTATTAATTTCGTCCACACGACGTTAAACTATGCAAAAGTTTCCTAAGTGGTCCAGTATGACCTTAAACTGCATCATCAACTGTCCATGAATATGACCCTCAACTATTTGCAAGTCCCTTACGTCCAAAAAGATGTTAAACTGTGATTTCCTAACTACATGATGCTAAACTGTATAAGAGTCCCTTACTTCTGAAAAGACGTTAAACTACAAAATCATCAAAGGTACTGTATAACCTTAAACTACACTTTTGTCCAGCATGACATTAAACTGCACCATCCGCGGTCCATGCATATGACATTTAACTATTTTCACTTTCTTCCAACATGACGCTAAACTATATCATCTCTTTTTCGTCCAACATGTCGTTAAACTGTGGAAAAAGTCCCCAATGCATCCAACATGATGTTAAATGGTGTACTCTTTTGTCCTCACTGCATGACATTAAACTGTACAGTCCCCCTGTCGTCTAACATGATGTCAAACTATATTGTCCCCATCGTCCTAACTACATGATGATAAACTGTACAGAAATTCCATGATATTTCCTACATGACATTAAAATGTACTTTGTCCCTGCTACATGACATTAAACTGTGCAACACCAATAGTCCTAACTGCAAGAATTTAAACTTCATAGTCCATTTATATGTCCCACATGACATTAAACTATGCATCTTTAAGGTTGTTGTTACCTTTTGTTTCTCACACTGAGTATGACTCACATGAGCTTAGAGCAAACCTCAACCATAACACTCTCTATGGGCTACTAACCATGTGTATGTCCCAAAAACATCATTTTTTAGGTCGTTGTCCCTATGGACAACTTGATCATTAATTCATTCTTTAATTGAACTATGCAGATATTGATCCTTGCCTTCCAGGCTGGGTACATAGAAAACCTCCCAAGGTTCAATCCCAAAATCATTCACTTCACATCTGTTCACCTCCATCTCATACGGTGTTGATTCTTGAAACCACCCATAGAATCAATATCCTTACATTGGTTCACTTTCTTCCTTTCTATACGATGTTAAACTATACAACACTTTTTTACAGTATGAAAATAAACTATAACATTATTTGATACCCTCACCTGAGAGGGAACCATTACTTACATTGATTTTTCAATCATATTTCATTTCAAAAACTACGTGCATACATGGCAATGCCCAAACCATTTATCTTAGGTTAAACCATCATTGTACTAAAATACCCTTTCACCCTTCACATGTATGAACCAAATTTGTATAGAGGGTAGTTATAGAACTACATGGGATTGATTCACATCCTTATGGGATATGAAGGAACGTTCGACTGTCCCTCGAATCTAGCACCAAGTCTTTGGGCCTAACCCCGAATTCCTCTTTCAGTCCCTTGGCTGAAAAGTCCCCATGAAAACACACACTGTGTATTTCTTACAACGGTCCAACCTCTATGACCCTAAACTATGATCTCTAATCCTTTTGTCCCACATGACGTTAAACTTTAGTTTAAGAACTACATATGGCTTGATTCCAATCCTTATTGGATACGTAGTGAAGTCCAACATTTCCATTCAGGACCCAGCCAAAACATGATTATGGTTAGCATTGATCTGTGTATCCTTGTATACATTGGACAATACCCATCTTTATGTGTCATAATCCTAACCTTAAATATTGTTAGATCTTCATAACCCTTTTTTTGACTTCTAGTCGCAAAAATGTCAAACTTCTGAGAATACTTTTGCCTGACTATGCAACACATGCCCATAGGCGGCCTTACTTAAACAGTATACATAACAGACTTGTTATCCAAAAGATACTATTATCTGACTATGCAGCCAATGCCCTTAGGTGGCCCTGCATAATTCAACCCCATAATGGGTTTGTCGGATAGTGGTAACTTCATTCATGGAAAGAATTCCTCTTTTGTCTTTATTTGTCTAAAATGACAGTATGTAATGATCCGCAAAAAATAGCCATCCTTAACATATTTGTCCCATATCATTTTTCATGATCTAAAAGTATTCAAGTATATGGTATATACTCTCCTTCCCTACGTTTGGGTCAGACCTTCGTAAGAGTAATATCCATTCAGTTCTTTGATAATCTTCTTTGGAAATATCTTTTCCATATTTCAAGTACCTCTTTCCATACAGTAAACTCTATACATTGGAAAATTTGAATCTCCATAAACTTTCACTGGTTTTTGGCACTAAGAATGTAAATTTCTGAGAGTTCTTTTGCCTGACTATGCAACATGTGCCCATAGTCATCCTTGCATAAGCAGTCTACATAACAGACTTGTTAGCCAAAAGATACTATTTATTTGACTATGAAGCCAATTCCCTTAGGTGGCCCTGTATAATTCAACCCCCTAACGGGTTTGTTAAATAATGGTAAATTAATTTTTGGAAACTACTTCTTCTAAAGAATTTTAGCTCTTTTTCATATCATTCCTCAGATTCAAATATTCTTAAGTCATAGTTTACATTTTTTCCCTCATACTTGAGTATGGTAATATGTTTTCTGATAAATTGTCAAATAATTGAGTCAATTCTAATTCATTCGGTCAAAGATATTTTGACCTTAAACATTAGCCTCTTTATGTCTAACGTGGATGACATTAAACATCCCACAAAAGACAAAGGAACTTTGAATAAAATTCAAGTTCCATCTCACTAAACATACATTTTTTATGATTTAGGTAATATTGAGAAATTAAAATATTCAAAGTTTGTAGGGTTATTTACATTAATCCTAGTAAAAATAAAACTATGCTTACTAGGACCATTGGATTAAGTAAAATTTAAAGTAGGTAGCAAGAAAATGAGTGCACAAATGATTGAAGGTGAAAGTGTTTTTCATTGATGCACAAGAGTTAGAAAGATATCCACAGGCTGGAGTCTCTTCTCTTTTTCAATAATTACAAAAGACTTTCAACATAACTCTTTATTTGATTTACGGCATCCCGAGCTTCATCAGCAGCCATCTGGAATTCATTCATTCAACTGGATACCATAAGCGATGATGTGATACCAGATCTTTTTGGAACAATTGTAAAAGAATGTCCTTGAGTGTGGTTTGAGAAAATTCTATGCTGATCAAATAGTGACTCTGCTTCTGTCCAAGAGACTTGGAAGATGGATACATGGATTTGAGAATGAAGCATCAGAAGTAAAGAGCCCTTTAGAGAGATTAAACTTTTCAGATATTGCTCTAATGCCATGTTTGTCTTCTCTCCACCAACCGGCCGCGGAAAACATTTCAGCCCATGGGTTTTCCATTTTCATATCTGCAAGGAAATGACATGGAAGAAGAATTTGAAAGTTCACACCATTGTTGTTGCTCTTAATGCACAACATAACCGAAATAGAGGAGTAGTAGTGCAGCTGCATCTCAGGCATATAGTTCATTGCATCTGGAACATTGAATCCTTGCAGATGACCATGACCATATATAGGCAGGTAGATGCTCTGTTGGAAATTAAGATGATATTTCTTCAAGTACATAGCCAAATCTGGGAGAGTGTTGTCACATATATCATAGTAATCATGGAAAATGATGTTCATAATGTCATCAATCCGCTTTCTAACCAGTTCATCAGCAGTTCCAGGTCTAAGAGCCATTGATTCTGCATAAAAGATGAATAAACTAACTCTTAAATGGGTTTATTTTTCATAAAATTTGTGAAGGAATTCCGAAAATTGGCTAAGGAATTAAGGCACACAAGTCTAAACTTGGAGCGCAAGTATGGAGGTGCCGCACAAGTATTTGGCGCGTAAGAATCACCGTGCAGGTCCAGATACCTATACAACAGCGCGACATCAAGGAAATAGCGGGAAATAGAGAAACTTGTTTGGCAAATACAACCTGCGCGGTGAGAGCTCGATGTTTTGAAATCCGGAAATCTAGATTCTTTGTACATAAGTGAGGCCCTCTATTTATAGACGCAGCCAGAATCCTGCGCGTTGTACCCCTGAGCGCCAGCCCTGCATGACTCGAACTTTCGCGCCATTTGTTGCTCATTGAAAACATGCGTGCAACCTTTCCTTGAGTTTTCTTCATTTCCTTAGAGTCAAATCCTCTATTCTATCTGGATCCAACTCTGAGGGGGGACTTTTGTTGATGCTCCTTTCGTCACAGAATCTAAAGATTGGTAAAAGGGGAATAACTGAGCTCAAAGTGATTCAACCTTTGGAAACAAATATCAAAAAATTGACAAATGAAGGAATAAGAAGAACATTTCCCATAGGTCGCGCAAGTTCCCTCATAGTCATGCAAGTTCACTTGCGCGACGCCTAATGGTCGTGCAAGTGACATGCGCGCCCTAAAGGATAACATCCTCGGTCTTATTCTGTAACACCCCAAGCTTCCAAGATACGCTTCTCTTTCAATAATGCAATAGCTTGCATTGTACGCAAGTTCGAGTTCTAACACACTGCGACTAATCAAAGTAGCCATTATGAATAGTAATACCCAATTTTTAAGATTATAGAAATTTTATATTTCAAAATGAACTTCATTTTTGTATTCGTAATATCGAAATTATCCTAAGTTGAATTTTTTGTAATTTTCTGAGAACATCCATTTTTTACGAATAGTGAAAAATACTTAAAACAACCTTTTTAATCAAAATAATTTATAGTGATAAATTATACTATTGAGTGGTTTTAAACTATAATTAGAATATATTTTTACCATTTTATCCAATGGCGTTCATTATAATTAATTTCACATTGAAAATGGACATAAACAATTGTCAATCTTTTGATATATATTGTTTTTTAAAAACACGCTATTTGTTGTGACAGCGGGAATTAGTTATAGAATTAATTAATGCAACTTATATGTTTGGAATTTTGTCAAATAGACATCATTTTTAAATTTGGAATATCAATTATAGATTAGGGTGAAATTTTGGCATTGTTCTGAAAAACATCAATTTTTGATGAATAGTGAAACCACTAAGTGATAGTTAAATAATTGATTTTTCGTTTAAATGAAATATTACCACATCTGTGATTTGATTTTCAAAATTCCAACATACATGGTTGTTATTAGAAAGTAAAATTTGGTTCAATGGGATTAAAATAATTTTCTGGTGAATAGTAACTTTTATGTTTAATTAATCGCAATTAAAGGTAATTGGTGTAATTTAAGGTAAAGATAATGTTATAATAATATGGAATGAACATTACACTTGTCCTAACCCTATTTGACGTGTCATGGCCAACCAAGCCAATCCCTGGGTCAACTTGGGGACCCCATGGAGCCACTTTGGTAGGAAAATGACATCAATAACTTTTTATTTAATGTTCAAAGAAAAATGTCACAAACATAAGTTGTTTTACTAAAACAATTTTTAAATGGGGTTATAGAAGTCATATTTTTTACTATAAATATTAATTAGAAATCTAAAAAGCTTTCCTACATCATGATAGTTTTTTTATAATTTTTAGACATTAAATAAATTAAATTATTGATGACACCATGATGATGCAACGATTACTTCATTAATTAACGATTTAAATAAAATGAAAAGATAATGTAAAATACAAGGCTTAAACTTGTCAAAAACCTTTTGGATAGTATATTTCGAGCCCTTATAACCCTATACTAGAATTATATAAGTGTGGGACCTTTAAAATCCGAAACTTATTATATAATAATGTAACATTTCATTACATTCCAAGAGTGCCCCACCTCTCCACTTATAAAATCCCCCCACCACAACCACCTTACTCACACTTTCAAAGATTTTTGGCTCAGCCAAACTCTGCCCCAATAATCTCTCAACTTCTTTCTCTTACTCCTAGAAGCCTCATTTTGGGCAGAATTCGTTCCGAGGTATCGTTTGTCTCAAATCCAAAAAGAGTTACCCGATTTTAAGGTAATGTGTTCTCTTATGTTATTTTGTTTTAATTTGCTTCTCCAACCCTCTAGACTCTTTTTATTCATTTATTTTGTAAAAACACCAGTATCCTCAATATATACTAGGATGTTTTTATAAAAATTATTTGAGCTAAAATTACACACACCTACATCTAATGGTTAAAGATCATACTGTTTCTGTGGATGGAGAATTTCTGCCTCACGAAACGATGATTGTTCAACACTCATATAACACCTTCAAAGGTGGCCATTAATATGTCAATATATTTATATATATGTTATATAATATTTTTATGTTATACTTAAGGTTTTTTATTTTTCATTTATGGAATACCTTTATTGTTTCCATTATGGGTAAACTCGATATTTTCATTTTAGGAAGTGCGGACTACCACCCCCTAAAAGTGATTTGAATCGTTAATCCCATATGTGGGATGTATAAAGGATGGATTAAATGATATTATATATGATATTATACTGGAATTATAATATACCTTTATATCATTATGATTTCATTAAATTCTAAATAGAAATGAATGTAACATTCATGCGTACGTACATCTTACCGTCTCCATGAACGATGCATTTCATTTCTTACCACTAAACGTTATGGAATATTATAAATGCATGTATATACTGGATATATATGAGATATATAATATCTATGTCATGAATATAATTCTGGATATAATGGATATATCACCACATGAACAACTTGTAATTATAAGAAGTTTATTTTTGACTCAAGTACCAAAGATCGACAAAACGACCGTTATTAACTTAAATAATTTCATAATGTTCATAACATTGTAATAAGTGATATAAAAGGAATAAAAAACTTGAAAAATGTTCTTAAGCAATTATAAATTAACTCTAGTTTATTATTCAGGTGGTTAAAGAACGGTCGAGTCAAGACAGGACGCAAGGTAAGGGAACTTTTTAACCCAATTTCCATTCTTTGGGTTAATGTCCTACTTTAAAATTATGTCATGATATTATTATGTCCTATCTTGTATTTTTATACTTTATTTATGTGTATACATAGTGAATACACATAATAGATATATTTTATTTAAAAATTAACTTTTTAAGGGATTTTGTCTCAATCTCCATACATTGAGGAATATTTTGTTTTATACACAAATTTCTTTCATATGGTGTATAAACCCCGTTTTCTTTTACGTTTATTCAAAAGTAATCTTTTTTATACGAATCATTTTACTAAATGACAAAAAGGAATGTTTTTCTTGCCGTACTTATGTGGCGAAAATGACTCTTCGACCGTCGTGACTATTATTTGAGTTTCGGCTTCCTCTATAAGCCATAAATTTTTTTAAATGAAAAATAAATACAAAGTTTTAATTTTCCTTTATTTTGGTTTTGAAAATGGTTTTGAAAGTGTTTTTATCATATCAATGTGTTGTATTGATATCTAGTGATTTAAATGTGTAAATTTTATTTTTCCTTTATGCATGTTTTATGTGATACGATTATGTTATGGTTTATGATATATTTAAACCTATTCATATGAGGAATACATTGGACTTAATAAGTGACAAGTGGAGCCCGCTATAGCTCCTTGATGCATCGGCAAGTCTCATGAGACAAACTAGTGTCTTGGCACGAGGCCTTGACAAAATTTTATTTGTAGTCTTGGCACGAGGCCTTGGCTACGTGGTTATGATAGTCTGGCGTTATTCATTCCATCATTATTAAAGTGTTTATTAATATTGCATGTGATCATTCGACTATTAAAATATCCACGTGAGTAAGTAAATGGAAATATTTAATTTTATTTTTTCCCTATTATGCTGAAGATAATGTTTAAAAAGGCTTTTGTTTTAGTTATACATTTCCTTAAATGTTAATGTTTATTTTCGAAAGCATCTGCAATATTGTTATCCTTACTAATAATCTGAGCTCACCCCTTTCAATGTTTTAATATTTTCCAGGATGTGAAGAAGTATTTATGAATGACCTGCAGGGATAGTCCGAAGAGGATAGAAGTGTGGACTATGGAGACTTTGTTATTGTAGTTTTTCACTTTATGATGTAATGTAACATTTATGAATGTATCTAGTGTTTCCAAGGCTACAAAAATAACCAGTCTTTCGAGACTTGATCTTTTGTGATCATGACAATGTTACGAAGTAATGCACCGACTCTGGGTAACTGGGGTCAGGGCATTACAGTTGGTATCAGAGGCACTTTAGTACTAACCTTGGAGGCTATATTTAGATAAACTCTGATTAGAGAACATAGCCCAAAGATAGACTTTGAGGATTAGTATAGAAGAACATCCTAGAATTTTGTTGTTGTAGAGATTTTGTGAGTTTTCTGAGCAATACATCCCTGTCTGGATACGAGCAGGTAGAGGCAGCTCTGGAAAAGATGTACCTAGGGGTAAAAACCCGAAAAAACCGCTTTGAGCTAGACTCGAACGGGAACTGGTGCATGACAATGGGCCTTTCTGCACTCTTGGTTACGACACTCCCGGGGGATATGCTTAGGATAATTATCATTTTATTTACAAACCACTATGAAGAGTTATGAGTATATAATTCATCAAAGAAAACATTTTTATGGATTATATCCATAAATAGTTCAATTTATGTTAAGTATTTTACATGTATGGAATAATGTATTTTGATTCATAAACTAATCTAGTTTATGCCATTGTTTAGAAATGGCGCCTAGTGGAAGGAATGGAAACCATATCAATGCACGAACTCCGTGTAGGGATTTCCCTCCTGCTCAAGATAATTATTATGGAGCTGGAGATAAAACTGGTGCTGATCAACTTATTACCATACTGGGACAACTCACTCAGGTTATGAATAATAACCATACTATTATGGAGCACCCTAATCCACAACGTGGAGGATCAATGTTAGACCGATTCATGAGGCAAAAACCAATAACATTTAATGGGGGTACAAATCCATTAGTAGCTGAGCAATGGATAAACTCCTTAGAGAAAATATTTCACGCCTTGGGGAGTAGAGAATGGGAGAAGGTTATCATGTCAGTTTACCGCCTAACTGGAGATGCCGATCAATGGTGGTCATTGATTCAAAATACAATGGAAGATGAAGAAGTATCAAGTATGGAATGGAGAGAGTTCAAAGATCATTTCTTAGAAAAATACTTTCCTCTTGACCATCGAGCATATATGGAAAGGAAATTTCTGAGTCTGAGGCAAAAGGAGGATGATAATGTCGCAATGTATGAGGCCATCTTTACAAGGATAGCGAGGTATGATACAGATTATATATGTAACACAGTAAGTAATATTGATCATTTCTTTGATGGGTTAAAACCATTTTTCCGTCAAGATTTAAGATCACAATCCTTCTCAACTTATGAAGATATAGTCTCATGTTCTATCATGACAGAAAAGGAATTCTCTAAGCATCATGACAACAAATTAAAGCATGAGAATAAGAGAATGGTGGAACAAGAGACAGATATAGGGAAAAAGGGAAAGATGGATTTTCCATTATGTGATAATTGTGGAAAGAATCACCCTGGTACTTGCCTAAAAGGAATGAGAGTTTGTTGTAAATGTGGAGAAAAAGGTCACCAGGCTCGTGATTGCAAGGGAAAGAAAGAGGCTATCAATGTTGAATGCTACAATTGTAGGGAAATGGGGCATTATGCAAATGAATGTCCTAAGCGTCAGGGAAAATTATCTCAGAAAAGGCCAAGGGATCAAGGACATGCTTTTGCTGTTACTACAGATGAAGTTGAATAATTATTGTATTTGTGTTTTTGGACTCAAGAACTATATTATGGTTATAATAATAATGTGATATATATAAGGATTTTAATGCAGTAATTGTTATTTTCATTAAGGTTTTAATATGATGAAGGTAATCATATTTTCAGTATGTGACAATAAGAGAAACCTTACTTTGTTTGGGTAATCTAACATTGCAATTGATTTTGGAATTTAAGCACATTTTAGAGAAAGTCTGGACGGAGGTATTTTGGTTAACTATAAAGGTTGGAATTGATTAAGTTGATCCTTGGATAGTATTGTTTAAGTTTTAAACATTTCTGAAGATTATTTTTGGAATATTATAATACTATAGTTTTAGGAAAAGAACAACATGCAGGTTGGGGGATAACCCATCGCGTCAGACAAAGCTGCAGGAATCGAACCCACAACCATAGTGCGACAGACCTTTATTACCTACCACTAGCCTACATGAAGTCCCTGGTTATTACAAAATTTTTTCCCTATCTAAGTGGTATGTGTTATTATTTGGAACCTTATACAATTATGTTAAATATAATATTTTTGAGTTCTATTACCATTTAGAGTGAAATATGGGTTTGTGTTAAAAAAAATTTATGAAAAGTTTGTATATTCCCTTACGTTCTTAGTAAATCTTTTAAATAAATTCCACAACTTTATAAAAGGTAACATAAAACAAAAATGTTGTCGGTTAACTTTTCCAACTGGTGATTTAATGACCTTTTAACCAATCACAAGTTTGTGATTTTCTTGTGGTTAACTTTCTCCTAATCTAGTTTTCTACAACTCTCCATCAGACCTTGATGGTTTGTTTTTCTTCCATATCCATATTTTCATATAATCCTAGTATGGGCTATCTCGGGTGTCCTTTGTACTTATCTCTCATTCTTTTAATGTTATATTTTTATTAACCTTATTTCCGATGTGGTTTTTTCACAAAGGTATTTTCTATTTTCAACCTTTTATTTTCAAAGAAAAATTTCAAATTGTGAGGATGCAATTTATTGAAGGAGGGGAGAATGTAACACCCCGAGATTCCACGATACGCTTCTCTTTCAATAATGCAATAGATTGCATTGTATGCATGTTCGAGTTCTAACACACCGCGACTAATCAAAGTAGCCTCTATGAATAGTAATACCCACTTTTTAAAGTTATAGAAATTTTATATTTCAAAATGGACTTCATTTTTGTATTCGTAATATCGAAATTATCCTAAGTTGAATTTTTTGTAATTTTCTGAGAACTTCCCTTTTTTATGAATAGTGAATAATACTTAAAACAACCTTTTTAATAAAAATAATTTGTAGTGATAAATTATACTATTGAGTGGTTTTAAAGTATATTTATAATATATTTTTAGCATTTTATCCAATGGTGTTCATTAGAATTAATTTCACTTTGAAAATGGACGTAAATAATTGCCAATCATTTGATATATATTATTTCTTAAAAACACGCTATTTGTTGTGACAACAGGATTTAGTTATAAAATTAATTAATGCAACATGTATTTTTTTAATTTTGTAAAATAGACATCGTTTTTGAATTCGGAATATCAATTATAGCTTAGGGTGAAATTTTGGCATTGTTTTGAAAAACTTCAATTTTTGATGAATAGTGAAACCACTAAGTGATAGTTAAATAACTGATTTTTCATTTAAATGAAATATTACCACTCCTGTGATTTTATTTTCAATACTCTTACATACATGGTTGTCATTAAGAAGTAAAATGTGTTTCAATGGGATTAAAATAATTTTTTTGGTGTATAGTAACTTTTATGTTTAATTAATCGCGATTAAAAGGTAATTAGTGTAATTTAAGGTAAAGATAATGTTATAATAATATGTAATGACCTTTAAACTTGTCCTAAACCTATTCGATATGTCATGGCCGACCAAGAAAATCCATGGGATAACTTGGGGACCCCATGGAGCCACTTAGGTAGGAAAATGACATAAATAACGTTTTATTTAATGTTAAAATAAAAATGTCACAAACATAAGTTGTTTTACTAAAACAATTTTTAAATGGGGTTATACAAGTCATATTTTTGACTATAAATATTCATTAGAAATATAAAAAGAATTAATACATCATGATAGTTTTTTTATAATTTTTAGACATTAAATAAATTAAATTATTTATGACACCATTATGATGCAGCGATTACCTCATTAATTAACGATTTAAATAAAATGAAAAGATAATGTATCATCCAAGGATTAAAATTGTCAAAAACCTATTGTATGAGTATATTTAGAACCCTTATCACCCTATCCGCGAATTATATAAGCGTGGGACCTTTAAAATCTTAAACTCATTATATAATAATGTAACATTTCATTACTTTCCAAGAGTGCCCCTCCTCTCCACTTATAAAAGGCCCCCACCACTACCACCTTACTCACACTTTCAAAGACTTTTGGGTAGGCTAACCTCTGCCCCAATACTCTACCAACTTCCCTATCTTACTCCTAGAAGCCTCACTTTGGGCATAATTCTTCCCAAGGAAGCCTTTGGCTCAAATCAAAAAATAGATACCCGATTTTAAGGTAATGTGTTCGCTTATGTTATTTTGTATTAATTTGCTTCTACAACCCCCGAAACTATTTTTATTCATTTATTTTGTAACAACACCAGTATATTCAATATACTAGGATGTTTTTATATGAATTATTCAAGCTACACTTACACACACCTACATATAGTGGTTAATGAACATTCTGTTACTGTGGATGGAGAATTTCTGCCTCACGAAACGATGGTTGTTCAACACTAATATAACACCTTCAAAGCTGGACATTAAGATTTAACTCTATTTATATATATGATATATAATATGTTTATGTTTTACTTAAGGTTCTGTATTTTTCATTTATGGCATACCTTTATTGTTTCCATTATGGGTAAATGCGATATTTTCATTTTCGGAAGTGCGGACTACCACCACCACAAAGTGATTTGAATCGTTAATCCCTTATGTGGGATGTATAAAGGATGGAGTAAATGATATTATATATGATATTATACTGGAATTATAATATAACTTTATATCATTATGATTTCATTAAATACAAAATAGAAATGAAAGTAGCGTTCATGCGTACACACGGCTTACTGTCTCCATGAACGATGCATTTCATTTCTTACCTCTAAACATTATGGAATATTATAAATGCATGTATATAATGGATATATATGAGATATATGATATCTATATCATGAATATAATTCTAGATATAATGGATATATCACCACATGAACAACTTGTAATTATCAGAAGTTTATTTTTGACTCAAGTACCAAAGATCGACAAAAAGATCGTTATTAACTTAAATAATTACATAATGTTCATAACATGGTAATAAGTGATATAAAAGGAATAAAAAACTTGAAAAAGGTTCTTATGAAAATATAAATTAACTCTAGTTTATTATTCAGGAGGTTAAAGAACAGTCGAGTCAAGACAAGACGCAAGGTAAGAGAACTTCTTAACCCAATTTCCATTCTTTGGGTTAATCTCATACTTTCAAATTATGTCATGGTATTATTTTGTCTTATCTTGTATTTATACTTTCTTTATGTGTATATATAGTGAATACACATAATAGATATATTTTATTTAAAAATTATCTTTATAAGGGATTTCGTCTCAATGTCCATACATTGAGGCATATTTTGTTTTATACACAAATTTCATTTATACGGTTTATAAACCTCTTTGACTTTTACTTTTATTCAAAAGGAATTTCTTTATATGAATCGTTTTACTAAACGACAAAAAGGAATGTTTTTCTTGCCGTACGTATGCGGCGACAACGACTTCTCCGCCACCGTGACTATCATTTGAGTTTCGGCTTCCTCTATAAGCCATAACTTTTTTTAAAAGAAAAAAAAGTACAAAGTTTTAATTTTAATTTATTTTGGTATTGAAAATGGTTTTGAAAGTGTTTTTATTATATCAATGTGTTGTATTGATATCTAGTGATTGAAATGTGTAAATTATATTTTTCCTTTATTCATGTTTTATGTGATACGATTATGTTATGGTTATGATATGTTTAAACCTAGTCATATGAGGAATGCATTGGACTTAATAAGTGATGGGTGGAGCCCGCTATAGCTCCTCGATGCATCGGCAGGTCTCATGAGACAAACTAGGGTCTTGGCATGAGGCCTTGAAAAATTTTTATTTGTAGTCTTGGCACGAGACCTTGGCTACGTGGTTATGATAGTCTGGCATTATGCATTCCATCATTATGAACGTGGTTATTGATATTGCATGTGATTATTCGACTAGTAGAATATCCTTGTGAGTAAGTAAATGGCATTATTTAATTTTATTTTTTCCATATTATGCTGATGTTAAAGTTTAAAAGGCTTTTGTTTTAGTTATACATTGCCTTAAATGTAAATGTTTATTTTAGAAAGCTTCCACAATATTGTTATCCTTACTGAGCATCTGAGCACAGCCCTTTCAATGTTTTTACATTTTCTAGGTTGTGAAGAAGTATTTTATGAATGACCTGCAGGGATAGTCCGAAGAGGATATAAGTGTGGCCTATGGAGACTTTGTTATTGTAGTTTTTCACTTTATGATTTAATTTAACATTTATGAATGTATCTAGTGTTTCCAAGGCTACTAAACTAATCTTCCTTTCGAGACATGATCTTTTGTGATCATGCCAATGATACGAAGTAATGCACCAACTATGGGTAACTAGGGTCGGGGCGTTACAGTTGGTATCAGAGGAAGTTTAGTACTAACCTTGGAAGCATGATTTAGATAAACTCTGATTAGAGCACATTGCCCAAAGATATACTTTGAGGATTAGTATAGAAGAACTTCCTAGAATTTTGTTGTTGTAGAGATTTTGTGAGTTTTCTGAGCAATACATCCCTGTCTGGATACGAGCAGGTAGAGACGGCTCTGGTACAGATGTACCAAGGGGTAAAAACCCGAAAAAACCACTTTAAGCTAGACTCGAACGGGAACTGGTTCACGACAACGGGCCTTGTTTCACTCTTGGTTACGACACTCCCAGGGGATATGCTTTGGATAATTATCATTTTCTTTACAAACCACTATGAAGAGTTATGAGTATATAATTCCTCAAAGAAAACATTTTTATGGATTATATCCATAAATAGTTCAATTTATGATAAGTATTTTACAAGTATGGAATAATGTATTTTGATTCATAACCTAATCTAGTTTATGCCATTGTTTAGAAATGGCGCCTAGTGGAAGGAATGGAAACCGTATCAATGCACGCACTCCGTGTAGGGATTTCCCTCCTGCTCAAGATAATTATTATTGAGTTGGAGATACAACTGGTTCTGATCAACTTATTACCATACGGGGAAAACTTACTCAGGTTATTAATAATAACCTTACTTGAATGGAGCACCCTGATCCACAACGTGGAGGATCAATGTTAGACCGCTTCATGAGGAAACAACCGAAAACATTTAATGTGGGTACAAATCCATTAGTAGGTGAGCAATGGATAAACTCCTTAGAGAAAATATTCCATGCCTTGGGGAGTAGCGAAAGGGAGAAGGTTATCATGGCAGTTTACCGCCTCACTGGAGATGCCGATCAATGGTGGTCATTGATTCAAAATACAAAGGAAGATGAAGAAGTATCAAGTATGTAATGGAGAGAGTTTAAAGATCATTTCACAGAAAAATACTTTCCTCGTGACCATCGAGCAGACATGGAAAGGCAATTTCTGAGTCTGAGAAAAATGGAGGATGAGAATGTCTCAAAGTATGAGGCCAACATTACAAGGTTAGCGAGGTATGCTGCAGATTATATACGTAACCCAAGAAGTAAGATTGATTGTTTCTTTGATGGGTTAAAACCATTTCTCCGTCGAGATTTAGTATCAAAATGATTCTCAACGTACGAAGATATAGTCTCATGTTCTATCAAGACAAAAGAGGAATTCTCTAAGTCTTATGACAAAAAAGTAAAGCATGAGAAGAAGAGAATGGTGGAACAAGAGACAGATAATGGGAAAAGGGAAAGAAGGATTTTCCATTATGTGATAATTGTTGGAAGAATCACCCTGGTACTTGCCTAAACGGAATGGGAGTTTGTTATAAATGTGGAGAAAAAGATCACCAGGCTCGTGATTGCATGAGAAAGAAAGTGGTTATCAATGTTGAATGCTACAATTGTAGGGAAATGGGGCATTATGCAAATGAATGTCCTAAGTGTCAGGGAAACATACCTCAGAAAATGCCATGAGATCAAGGCCAAGCTTATGTTGTTACTACAGATGATGTTGAATAATTATTGTATTTGTGTTTTTGGACTCAAGAACTAGATTATGGTTATAAGAATAATGTGATATATATTAGGATTGTACTGCAGTACTTGTTGTTTTCATTAAGGTTTTAATATGATGAAGGTAATCATATTTTCAGAATGTGACAATAAGAGAAACCTTACTTTGTTTGGGGAATCTAATGTTGCAATTGATTTTGGAATTTAAGGACATTTTAGAGAATGTCTGGACGGAGGTATTTTGGATAACTATAAAGGTTGGAATGGATTAAGTTGATCCTTGGATTATATTGTTTATGTTTAAAACATTTCTGAATATTATTTTTGGAATATTATAATACTATAGTTCTAGGAAAAGAACAACATGCAGGTTGGGGGATAACCCGTCGCGTCAGACAAAGCTGCATGAATCGAACCCACAACCATAGTGTGACAGACCTTTATTACCTACCACTAGCCTACAGTAAGTCCCTGGTTATTACAAAAAAGTTTTCCCTATCTAAATGGTATGTGTTAATATTTGGAACAATATAAAATTATGATAAATAGAATATTTTTGAGTTCTATTACCTTTTAGAGTGAAATATGGTTTTGTGGTAAAAAACAATTTATGACAAGTATGTATATCCCTTACGTTCTTAGTAAATCTCCTAAATAAATTCCTCAACTTTATCAAAGGTAACTTAAAACAAAAACGTTGTTGGTTAACTTTTCCAACTAGGGATTCAATGACCATTTAACCAATCACATGTTTTTTATTTTCTTGTTGTTAACTTTCTCTTAATCCAGTTTTTTCCAACTCTCCATCACACCTTGATGGTTTTTTTTCTTCCATATCCATATTTTCATATAATCCTAGTATGGGCTATCTCGGGTGACCTTTGCACTTATCTTTCTTTCTTGTAAAGTTATATTTTTATTATCCTTATTTCGATGTGGTTTTTCCACAAAGGTATTTTCTATTTTCAACGTTTTATTTTCAAAGAAAAATTTCAAATTGAGAGGACGCAATTTATTGAAGGAGGGGAGAATTTAACACCCCGAGCTTCCATGATACACTTCTCTTTCAATAATTCAATAGCTTGCATTGTACGCAATTTTGAGTTCTAACACACCGCAACTAATCAAAGTAGCCGTTATGAATAGTAATACTCACTTTTTAAAATTACAGAAATTTTATATTTCAAAATGGTCTTCATTTTTGTATTCGTAATATCAAAATTATACTAAGTTGAATTTTTTGTAATTTTCTGAGAACTTCCATTTTTTATGAATAGTAAAAAATACTTAAAACAACCTTTTTAATAAAAATAATTTATAGTTATAAATTATACTATTGAGTGGTTTTAAAGTATAATTAGAATATATTTTTACCATTCTATCCAATGGTGTTCATTATAATTAATTTCACTTTGAAAATGGACATAAACAATTGTCAATCTTTTGATATATATTGTTTCTTAAAAACACGCTATTTGTTGTGACAGCGGGAATTAGTTATAAAATTAATTAATGAAACTTATATGTTTGAAATTTTCTAAAATAGACATCATTTTTGAATTCAGAATATCAATTATAGCTTAGGGTGAAATTTTGGCATTGTTCTGAAAAACATCAATTTTTGATAAATAGTGAAACCACTAAGTGATAGTTAAATAACTGATTTTTCGTTTAAATGAAATATTACCACTTCTGTGATTTTATTTTCAAAAATCCGACATAGATGGTTGTCATTAGAAAGTAAAATTTGGTTCAATGAGATTAAAATAATTTTTTGGTGAATAGTAACTTTTACGTTTAATTAATCGTGATTAAAGGTAATTAGTGTAATTTAAGGTAAAGATAATGTTATAATAATATGGAATGACCTTTACACTTGTCCTAACCCTATTTGATGTGTCATGGCCGACCAAGAAGATCCATGGGTCAACTTGGGGACCCCATGGAGCCACTTTGGTAGGAAAATGACATAAATAACTTTTTATTTAATGTTAAAATAAAAATGTCACAAACATAAGTTGTTTTAATAAAAAAACTATTAAATTGGGTTATACAAGTAATATGTTTGACTATAAATATTAATTATAAAGCTAAAAAGATTTCATACATCATGATAGTTTTTTTATAATCTTTAGACATTAAATAAATTAAATTATTTATGACACCATGATGATGTAGCGATTACCTCATTAATTAACGATTTAAATAAAATGAAAAGATAATGTAACATTTAAGGCTTAAACTTGAAAAAAACCTATTGGATGAGTATATTTCGTACCCTTATCACCTTAAACTCAAACTATATAAGTGTGGGACCTTTAAAATCCGAAACTCATTATATAATAAAGTAACATTTCATTACTTTCCAAGAGTGCCCCTCCTCTCCACATATAAAAGGCCCCCACCACTACCACCTTACTCAAACTTTCAAAGCCTTTTGGCTCGAACAACCTCTGACCAGATACTCTCCCAACATCCCTATCGTACTCCTAGAAGCCTCACTTTGGGAAGAATTCTTCCCAAGGAAGCATTTGGCTCAAATCAAAAAAGAGTTACCCGATTTTAAGGTAATGTGTTCTCTTATGTTATTTTGTTTTAATTTTCTTCTCTAACCCCCTAAAATCTTTTTATTAATTTCTTTTGTAACAACACCAGTATCCTCAATATACTAAGATGTTTTTATAAGAATTATTCGAGCTACACTTACACACACCTACATCTAATGGTTAAAGAACATATTGTTTCTGTGGATGGGGAATTTCTGCCTCACGAAACGATGATTGTTCAACACTCATATAACAACTTAAAATGTGTCCATTAAGATGTCACTATATTTATATATATGATATATAATATGTTTATGTTTTTCTTAAGGTTCTTTATTTTTCATTTATGGCATACCTTTATTGTTTCCATTATGGGTAAACGTGATATTTTCATTTTAGGATGTGCGGACTACCGCCCCCTCAAAGTGATTTGAATCGTTAATCCCATATGTGGGATGTATAAAGGATGGAGTAAATGATATTATATATGATATTATACTGGAATTATAATATACCTTTATATCATTATGATTTCATTAAATACGAAATAGAAATGAAAGTAGCGTTCATGTGTACGTACGGCTTACCGTCTCCATGAATGGTGAATTTCATTTCTTACCTCAAAACGTTATGGAATATTATAAATGCATGTATATACTGGATATATATGAGATATATGATATCTATATCATGAATATAATTATGGATATAATGGATATATTACCACATGAACAACTAGTAATTAAAAGAAGTTTATTTTTGACTCAAGTACCAAAGATCGACAAAACGACCGTTATTAACATAAATAATTACATAATGTTCATAACATGGTAATAAGTGATATAAAAGGAATAAATAACTTGAAAAGGTTCTTAATATATTATAAATTAACTATAGTTTATTATTCAGGATGTTAAAGAACGGTCGAGTCAAGACAGGACGCAAGGTAAGGGAACTTCTTAACCCAATTTCCATTATTTGGGTTAATCTCCTACTTTCAAATTATGTCAGGATATTATTATGTCATATCTTGTATATATACTTTCTTTATGTGTATATATAGTGAATACACATAATATATATATTTTATTTAAAAATTATCTTTTTAAGGGATTTCGTCTCAATCTCTATACATTGAGGCATATTTTGTTTTATACACAAATTTCTTTTATACGGTGTATAAACCCCTTTTACTTTTACGTTTATTCAAAAGGAATATTTTTTATACGAAGCATTTTACTAAAAGGAAAAAAGGAATGTTTTTCTTTCTGTACGTATGTGGCGACAATGACTTCTCCGCCTCTGTGACTATTTTTTGACTTTCGGCTTCCTCTATAAGCCATAACTTTTTTTAAATGAAAAATAAATACAATGTTTAAATTTTCCTTTATTTTGGAATTGAAAATGGTTTGGAAAGTGTTTTTATTATATCAATGTGTTGTATTGATATCTAGTTATTGAAATTTGTAAGTTTTATTTTTCCTTTATGCATGTTTTATGTGATACGATTATGTTATGGTTTATGATATGTTTAAACATATTCATATGAGGAATGCATTGGACATAATAAGTGACGGGTGGAGCCCGCTATAGCTCCACAATGCATCGGCAGGTCTCATGAGACAATCTACTATCTTGGAACAAGGCCTTGACAAAATCTTATTTGTATTCTTGGCACGAGGCCTTGGATACGTGGTTATGATAGTCTGGAATTATGCATTCCATCATTATAAAAGTGGTTATTGATATTGCATGTGATTATTCGACTAGTAGAATATCCATGTGAGTAAGTAAATGCAATTGTTTAATTTTATTTTTTCCATATTATGCTAATGTTAAAGTTTAAAAAGGCTTTTGTTTTAGTTATACATTTCCTTAAATGTTAATGTTTATTTTTTAAAGCTTCCGAAATATTGTTATCCTTACTGAGCATCTGAGCTCACCCCTTTCAATGATTTAATATTTTCCAGAATGTGAAGAAGTATGTTATGAATGACCTTCATGGATAGTCCGAAGAGGATAGAAGTGTGGACTATGGAGACTTTGTTATTGTAGTTTTTCACTTTATGATGTAATGTAACATTTATGAATGTATCTAGTGTTTCCAAGGCTACTAAACTAATCAGTATTTCGATACTTGATCTTTTGTGATCATGAAAATGTTACGAAGTAATGCACCGACTCTAGGTAACTGGGGTCAGGGCGTTACATCTTCAGCCTATAAATAGACCCTGTGGACCCCCCCAGAAAAGAGGAGGAATATTTTCCAGAAAATCATATTTGAGCTCCCGGCGCCCTAGTCTCTTCTCGAAGCTTCTGAAACACATCTAAGGTAATTTCATACCTATAACAGAAGATCTAATGATGGGGAGGAAGGCCTAAGTGTTGAAACTCATCAACAATTGCGTGCCTGAGTGGCCAGCCCTTAAGGGAAAAGGCCACACTTGCGCGCCGCCTTACTCATTAAATAGAACTTGCACACCCCTCTTTTGGAAGAACCTCAAGAGGATTCTAAAGGCTTTAACTAAGAGTCTCTCAAGTATTACCCTACTGGTTAACCATCGCGCAAGTACCCATGTGTCACGTAGGTATACATGCTCGACCGGGACTTGCGCGCCCACCCAGTACTTGCTCGCTTGCTAAGACCTACATGCCTCTGCCTCCATGGGTTCCCTTCTTGCCCATTTCGCCCCTATTATTTCATTCCACCACTCCTATTCAAGATTAAGTCTTCAAGACACTCTTCAATGCCATTTATGGAATGATTTCTTGATTTGACATCCATATCTGAAAGGAATTATGTGGAATAACTCTCAAAATCTAGTGGTTTACACATCTTTATGTCACTAAAGATTGAGATTTCATTCATTCAACCTCATCCTTTACGATGAGAGAACTCATTAACCTGGGCATCCTCTTTAGGAGTAGGCCCCAGTCCCCTAATATGGGCCTCCTTTTCAGGAATAAGCCCCAGTCCCTTGATTTTTCAAGTCTATTAACCTAGGCCTCCTTTTCAAGAGTAAGCCCCAGTCTTAATTTCTCTTAACCAGTCCTAATTTACCTTTGCTCTGGGATTCCTTTTCAGGAGTAAAACCCAATCATAAGTCCTCTCCTAATTCGGGCCTCCTTTTCAAGAGCTAGCCCCAAGTTAGAGTATTCAAATCTCTATGAATCAAATATACCTTTATAGACACTATTCCTGGATTTCTTCCATGAGGTAAATCCTAATCTCCATTTATCTGGGCAGTCATACATACATAAGCCCCACATTATTTCTTATGATTTCAACTTTCATGGAAGAATTGTCTGATTTTTACCAATACCTCTTTTTTCTCACACTGAGCATGACTCACGTGAGCTTAGAGTGTAAAAGAAATTATGACATCATTCTTTGAGCCATCAATCACAAATAGCATACTCCCTTACTCGAACTACGTGGGTTCTAATTCCTTTTATAAACAAAGGATACGTAGGTAGTCCATCTGCGGGTTCAATCCCAACTCTGAAATAATTCATGTATTTCTAAATGACAATAAACATCAAGTGCCCCACTGAGTGGCTTTAAAACCAGTATGGTCATCATAAGGACCAAGAGACATTTACGTATCAAAGGATACCATTGACTAAGAATCTCTAACAAATACAGATGATTCTTTATTAGTGAAGAACCTCGAATACATATAAATGATTCTCTAAATTTCCTACATATTGATCATTGATTGTCAGATATAATAGAAAACTCATTTTATACTTGGTAATGTAATAAGGATTCACGAACATAATTTAAATCTATAAAGAGAGTCCCGGAGTAGAAAATAATTCCCCTCAAAAAGGTGTGATGAGTTCGACATCCCATCCTCTCGACCAATGAAAATTCATAATCCTCATCAGTCCACAAACTAATGAGCACCTACCTTTGGAATGTAGGTCCGAATGGATTTGGAATCATGGGATGTTTTTGGTTCTACTAACAAACCCGTTAGAAACCGATCGGAATGTTTGAACTTCCCATCAATGGAGGTCATCCCCGAATTCCGAGGGAAACAATGATCAAGTAATTTTCATAAAAAATGGAGGATTGGAGTATGTGGATTTGTATGGATTATAATCTCTCTAATAAGGCCAAGATAAATAAGATGTACCCCTTACTGAGTACTGATGACCACTTTGATCAATTCAGCGGTATGAGATTCTTATTGAGGATCGTTCCATGGTCCGTATACGACTAGTTGAGGGTTCATGAGACTGATATTTTAATGCTGGAACTGCGATGACCCTATGTATAGTATGAGTTCTATGTGATTAAAATTAGTGGTTCATGTGCCTGTAAACTATTTATGGATTTGATGAAATGATTCTTCTAGATGGACTTTATAGAGATGATGTTATGGATGAAGTGTGGTCTAGTTTTTTGACTACCAGATGAAGGCATGTATTTCCTAGTGTATTGTCTTTCCTCAAGAGCTATGCTTTCCTACATATTTATACATAGGTATAAAATTATCACATATGATTCGAGGTAGATTAGACCCCATTATAAAAACTATGTGACTCATGACCTAGAGATGGTAGTGATAGTATTTTCCCTATGGATTTGGAATCTCTTCCTTTTTGGAGAGAGATTTAGGGTTTACTCATACCATTCAAGCCTTAGGTATGACTTCATAAAATGTTACTTGAACCTGAGATAGTAGAACTACTTAGAGTTCTTATAGTACTATGAATTTGAGATAGAATATACTCTATGAAAGGGAAATATATTAGTATATTCCTTAGAAATAATTCCCATGAACATTTTTTGTAGCATACATCTGAGTAGATGGATTTTTTGTAGGTGGCCTTGGCGGAGCGGGAATCTACCAATTTTCTTTAGTCAATGTTATTTACACATCCACTCCATGAGAATGTGAGAATGTACCAAAAGGATACATCTAATGTAAATACATGTGTGACTTGATATAGATATGGGATTCACTATATGGGTATTATAAAGGAGGGAATCTCGTCATCTTCATCTAAGGATAGGAGGTTGTTCCAGACACGATGTGAGAGGATGTGATGTGAAAGTTCAACAAATCTAATTTGGCTATACATCCCAGTGTGGGGAAGATTTATAGAGTCTTTATGTTGATTTTTTGCTGTATGGAAGAGGACAGAGTATTGCAAGTTCATCTCTTAGTGCCTCACCTATTAGTAGTTAATGGTTTCACACCAATTCTTTATAAGTTTTTTAGAGCCATATGATATCCTAGAGAGTATGTTGGATTGCATATAAATGTAATTTTTATTGGGATTCCATGGATAGAAAATGGTCATGACACCATTGGGGTTATGGTTGATCTACTCACAAAGTCCAAACACTTCCTCTCAATCAGGTTGTTGAGTTTGATGGAGTGTTTTTGGTAGTTATACATATGGTTTATTTTTCACCTTCTTGGTCTTCCCTTGACTATTGTCTCCAATTGTGAGTTTTGGTTCATGTCACGATTGTGGATAGGCTCAAAAGAGGCATTAAAGACCTAGAAAATTATTTTTATAACCGTTTACCAAAAAAATAGTTAAAATATGGGGGTTATACTCAGGTATTTATTATTGGATTTCAGATAGAGATGGTAGGATCACATTCCCTTAGTAGAATTTTTATACAATAACTATGACTCTGTAATCATCATGGATTATTTTTAGGCCTTATATAGGAGACCCTATATGGATCCCATGTGGTGGAAAGTGGTCTGTGAGATATCACTTCTGGGTTCGGTGATTCAGAATGTGATGATAGAGAAGGTCCGGGTTACCCCTATGTGGATGAGGATATCTCTGAGTAGATAAGGATATCCCAGAGCTAGAAAAAAATTATGTAGGTCACAATATTAGGCCCTTTG
Organism: Viscum album; assembly: GCA_963277665.1. Taxonomy (NCBI): domain Eukaryota; kingdom Viridiplantae; phylum Streptophyta; class Magnoliopsida; order Santalales; family Viscaceae; genus Viscum; species Viscum album. Next base: position 1,519,570,332 of record OY728123.1, on the reverse strand, counting down.
ATTTCTAACAGGGAGACAATTTTATCTTGAGTGTACCATCACGAAATGTATTGTATAATTCTCTCGTTATAAAACTCAATATTTGAAGATCATCAAGGGATTCAAGATCATGTAGAGGGTTGGAGAGGTTTATTAGTACATCACCCAACCCCCATAGTTAGAGTGGGTTCGTGATGTCTTCCATGTATTTTATCTGAGGAGATACATGCATGACCCAATTAATGTCATTGAATGGGGTATGATGGACATTGAGGATGGGGATAACATTGTAGAGAATATGCTGCATATTTATACTCGAACGAAGGTGACCCTATATGGATGGAGCATCATGTGGTTCACATGTTGTTCCAAAATGGGAATGTTCATAAGGTCTCCTATTAGTGGGAGATCCAAATACAGGCTTAGTATCCCATTTTTTGGGTTTAGTTTTCATTTTAGTGGATTTAAATCTTCGTCGATGGAATTTTGAAGAGACACAAAATTTTCCTTACAAAAATTGAAATATTTATATATATATTTCTAAATCTAGGCACTAATACATCCAATGATTCTGAGGCCCAAATTTACCTAGATTAATTTTATAAACATTATAAATACAATTTATATTTCCCATGGATAGTTTCAAAAAAAGGGGATAACTATTAAATAGAAAGTCAGATTACAAATATGAGACCATGGATTAGTAGATAAGGTGATGTATACCTTAATCATGACTTAAGATAGCTCAACACTGGGCATTCAGATATCACACTTGTTGGTAGACCATTCAGTTTTTTAATAAATTATATATGTTATATAAATTTTTAACAAAAATAAAATATTTATAAATTCAAAACTATGAAAAATCCACTCGGTTTAGCAGCATAAACCCTATAAGGATTCCATACATTCTCATTCCTCCATATATAGGATAATCATATTGGACGATGATGAATCTATGGGTTTGAGTAGATTGGAGCACATCATAAGCAACAACTGACATTAATCACTGGAGAGAACATTATTGGACAAGGAATTATCCATTATCGTGGAAGGACTTTTTAATTTTTTTATGACTATATTTAATAAATTTATTTAAAAGAATATTCTATTTTATGATCTGTGAAAACTTTTTTATCCTTTTAATCTGATAGTGTACTAGTTTAATGGATCATTCTTGTTTTATAAATATGGATATATCATTTATTGATCGTTGTCCAAGAAATCCTGGTAAAATCATTAATCATTTGTATCTATGAATTAATACCTCATTTTCGTCGTGATCATTACTAGTTAGGCTATGTGGTCTTATTATGACATTATTGGATTGTATCGAGCCTGGTTGGATCCCCAAAATCTTGATGAATTTACGTGTGAGGGACAAATTGAAGAATAGGGTACAGATCTTGGTTTTTTGGGGTTTTGGTGTTCACTGTGTTTATTCATTGTCCAAATAAAATACGGAGGGTGGTGGAGGCATGATAGATGTGGGAGAAAAATTCAACGACCAACAGGTACCATTTTCCAGCCACCTAATGGCTGTAAATGACAATCGTTGGCGACGTCCCCCATTTTCGGGCCGAGATATGGTTGGAATTGATGTGGAAAGTTCATATCTGAATCATTGATTTTCAATATGTGAAAACTATGAAAAAGGGGACTAAACATCATATACATTGATGAATAGATAACGTGTATCCATTATTATTTTTAGGCCAGGTTTTGGGTAATTGATTAGGATAGAACGGTATTTAGGCTCCCAACACAATATATACCTCTCCCATAAGTGTACAAGCCATGTGGAGAAGCACATAGATATGACCAGACAATGTGTCTACATAAATGGTCATAAATTACGTACACATACATGACCGAAGACATGATAGACAACCCCTATGATGTGAAACATCATTTACCAATGTACACTAACATGGATTAAGTACAAGGACATGACCATGGTGCATTTGAATGGACCATGAGTGGCTTGGAAATGTTGTTTAGCCTCCCTACATTCCATATAGTGATATATGGGTGAGATATATGTATGTCTCTAGAGACATGACCATGTGATGTAGAGGGACTACACACCATGTGTGCCCCCTTACATGTTGTGCATTTCTTCAATTCTTTTTATAAAATTCCATACTCTCATGGATCCTTCGTTTTGACATATATTTTTACATGTGAGTAGCTTATCATGTGTTATTTTCTACATAAAACATGTTGATTCCCTCCTTTTTAGCTTTTGGTATACTATGTGAGATTTTATTATGCATGGTTCTTATTTTGTTTACCCACGATGAATATAGTGATCATGAAATATCACAATGGGAATTCTGAGTAAATACCACCAGCTAGGTTGGGAATGGGGGTTTAAGGAATATAGTGGAACCCTATAGATGGTTTGGAAAGGTATCCTCTATAGAATACTATAGTGGAACCCTCCCGCAAGGCTGGTCATGGGTCTTATAAAATGTAAGTGTAACCCTCCTATTATTACATTGTATGGGTCCTCTATCGACTTATATAGTCTAACCCTCTAGTATATATGGGAATGGGTCCTATACAATCAATAAAGAACACTATTTATGTGAAAGGAATATGCCCCCTATTCACTATAGGAACCCTCCTATCAAAATAGGTTATGGTTCCTATATCTATTTAATGAGTGGAACAATCATATTGTTATAGGGAATGAGTCTTCAACCTATAGACATTTTCACCTCAACTGAGTGATATAGTGATTAGGAATGACTTATCATGGATGGTTACTTCTAGGAATACATGAAATATGATCGGAATATTTTTTGGAATTCTAGAACTATTGGATACACTTTTATTGGAATGAGTTTCGAGATGCAGATCCACTTTATCTCTTGTTTTAGATTCTTTTTCTAAGAATATATATATATATATGTGTGTGTGTGTGGGTGTGTGTGTGTGTATCCCTACCATAATATTTGGTCACTTATCTACAATGACATGCGGAGACACGTGGGGTATTCAATTTTCTTTCCATGTTTAGATTCACATGGTTGGATGAGATCGCTCACATGTTATGGGTGGAAAAGACTCGACATGTAGTCTATCTACAGACAACATCGAGCCCCTTGTATGTAGATGAAGTTACTCTTTCTCATTATTTTGGTTTAGAATGAATATTAATGAATATGTAATATCTATCTATTCCTATTTTAATTCTAACAAATCCCCCTTCATATTTCTAATTTCTAACATGGTAAGTAATACACACCCATTAATGGGATTTTCCCACACATGTCATGTATTATGCAGATATGAGACTAGTCGAAGGTGACTTCATAAGAACTTTTGGACACTATGTGTTGTGGACCGCATACGAGGGTTGTAGCGTGGAGATCATAATATCAAATCATTCATAATTTTAATTTCATGAATTTTTTAATTATGAAATATTTATTGTTAGGTGTATATTTTTCAATTTTAGTTTATAGTTTTCACTTTCATACTCTTGTACACCAATGAGGGTTTTCATTCATGGTTTAATTTCACGCTATTGTTTTTTTATTTCTCTGTATTAATGAATTGAGATGGATGGATGTGTGCATATAGGTAAATTATGAAATGGCCTCTCATTTTGTATATTACATTCAATTCTGGTCACCACCCCTAGCCTATAGATGTGACTTTTTGGTAGTTATGGCTCTAACCCTAGACATGATTGGGTCACACAAAGTCTTGTCCATGGAATAAATATTCCATGTTTTCCAAAATGTTGTGTACCTATTTTTTTTAAAAGTAAATATGGATCAATGTGATTTTGGAAGGATTTTTGAGAGTTGATTAGAATCACAATCAAGAAAAATTATCCCCTACCCAATATAGATGACCTATTTTATCAATATAACATATATCAATCCTTTTACATGAGTTAAAATCATTATGGATATCATCAATTGATGATAAAATAGTAAATTTACCCATAAAGTCATTTCGTAAAATGTATCTACCCAATGTATGTATACTGATTCAATTACGTCTTATTAATTCTCATACTATATTCTTGGATTTAATAAATGTGTCACTAAAGACTACCTTTATTAGTTTTTGGTTGTAATTATAAATTATATTTTTATCTATTCAAAGGGAAAAGAATATCTTTAATATAACTTGAGATTTTTAATAATGTCTCCATGTGAGGATAAAATGTATATAAAATTAAATAATGTGAACTTTGGAGGAAAATGGATACATTTTTGGGTCATATAATATCAAGAGAGGATATACCCAAAGATACATCAATGACATAGTCTAATGAATATTCTTCCAGAAAAACCATGGTGACTATGATCTATAATTTTCATAGTTTAGATTGATATTATCAATTGTATTGGACAATTTCTCACAACTATGTAATCCAATTAATATGTTAACCTGGAAGGGATCCATGTACTTTTGGATAGATGAATGTATGGATGATATTGAGGAACCAATGAGTAGATTAGCTAGTGCACCTAAAATTACATTAAGATATAGTATATAAAGATTTTTAATCTCTATTGATGCATCCGAGAAGTGATTTCCAAGTGTTCTAATGTAGAAAGACATAGTTATAGTTTTTGCATCATGAAAACTGATGGTTCATGAGAAATAATTCCAGAATCATGATTTGTATTTTGACTTGGTAACTTTTTTATTTATTATATGGGGAATTTATATTTATTGTAAAAATTATGATATATAGACCATTCAAAAAATCGAAAATTTTATATTAACCTTGAGGGAGTCAAATATTTACTAGAGAATATGGTTAGTGCTAATTAATGATTATGACTACTCTATATATTTCCACCCTTGGAAAGTGAATAAGGTGTCTAATTATTTATGATAAAATAATCATGATATATTATCCACTATGGGGATATAAAAATATATAACATTTTTAAATTTTCTAAGGATTTATTTGGAAATTCTGAAGGAAGGGTAGAAATCAAACCCTACCCAATTTAATGTTCAACCAATTATCCATGTGAAGATTAAAGAGGCACAAAATGAAGACATAGATTCAAAAGAAGAAAAAATTATATATTGTTAATCATTATCATGATGTAATAACAAGGATTAAGATCCATGTATGAGTTTCCTCGATATGGAAATTGAATAAGGATTATTTAGTGGATTTGCATATTTCATCATTTTCTATTCGTCCTTGTTTTATGATTTTTTATAAGGATATGAAAGAGTAAATCAGGTTGTATGGAATGAAGATAGATGTAAAAGAGTGTGTATCTTGGTTATTAGTATATTAGTAAGTAAATAATGAAATTAAAAAAGGATAAGGATATTTTACATTCATTACACATACAATAATAGAAATGGGAAATCATCACCTTGGATTTTTTCATTGGAGTTCCCAAAATGACTAAAGGGAATAATGTTATATTTTTTATAGTTGATTGGTAAACAATGATAGCACAATTAATTTTAATTCGAGAAAATTACTCTCTAGATTATATTTCTAAGATATACATTAAGGATGTGGTACGGTTGTATAAGGTACCATATTCCTCTGTCTATGATAATGATATGATGTTTACATCGATATTATATCAAAATCTTCATCATGTTCTTGATATACTATTGAGTTTTTATACCCACCATCATCTTGAAATATATCGTCAGTATGAGAGAACAATAAAAAACCTTGAATATATGTTGAGATATTGTTTTATGAAATTTAAAGGTGGTTGGGATCTAAACCTTCCCCTATTCAGGGTTTCCTATAACAATAGATTTTAATCGAGTAGTTTGATGGTTACTTACAAAGTACTCTATGGAAGAAGAGTTTAAATCTAACTTAATGGGATAAATATTGAGAATGAAATATTTTGGGACCATGTATAGATGATAATATGACACAGATGGTTAGAACAATTCAAAAACACATCCTTGAATCTCAAATTTGGTAGAAATGTTATGTTGAAAATATCATGTGTGTTTTGGAATTTAATTTTGCTGAAAAGGTGTTTAGAAAAAGTCACATTTTAAATAAGGTATTTATCATTAGAATAATGGGAATAATAATCCCTATTTATATTAGACACTTTGAAATGATAGATTGAATCAGGATGGTATCATATCAGTTGGTGCTTCCTCCAAACCACACACATGTTCCCGAAGTGTTCTATGAATCACACCAAAAGAAGTATATAATGAATCCTTCACTTTTATTAAATTAAGTAGTAATATTTTCGTAGGATGATATTTTTTACTAATAAAAACTATTGGATATTCAATAATTCATATATAATTCTCTTTGAAACAAGATAACCCATCATGTCAATATTTTTTAGTGAAAACTACAGTTTCGAAATCATCCATGGGGACATGATAAAATGATAATGAATAAGTAAACTCATCTATTTTAATTAGAATAAAAACATTTAAATGGTGAAATTAAATTTATTGTAGGTATAATATAATTCCTAGAATTTTTAAAATAAATTTCATCAATAAATGTTTTTTGATAGCTTACGTTACATGCAACACTATGTTTTTTCAAGATGTGATATATTGTTAATATTATTATTTAAACATGATAATTATTATCTAGATTTAATACATGGTGGAATACTTGTTAATATTTTTTATAAAAATTATTAACTATAATGTTTTTATATAAATAATGCATTTCAATACAAAATAAATAATTTTCGAAAAAGTCATTATATGTTTTAAAAATACAATTTTAATAAAAAAATGGTTTATATTTGTTCATATGAAAAATAATAAAATAAATTAGCATATTAATTCGATAAAATAATCACCATTTTTAAAATAATAATATCAAAAAATAATCTTGGGTGAATTTTACGTATTTTTCTGAAAGGATTAACTTTTTGATGAATAATAAAAATTTATGGATTCTATTGAAGACTGACTTTAATTTCAAAGAATTTATAATGATAATATTTATTTTAAAACTATTTTTAATGTTAATTTTGTTAAATTATATATATGTAATACTCCAATTGACGTCAATGGAATCATTTTTATATTGTATTTGGATATAAAAAGAATTTGAACATTTGAACATTTTTTCATTGAAAATTTGCTTTTGCATCCTGTATTCTTGATTTATTTTAATTTAAATATAGAAACATATATGAATAATATTATTAAGTAAGGATTTATTATTTTTAATTCGAATATTTTATATTATCTTATAATTTCAATATTATTTTATATAAATGAATTGTAAAATATTAAAAATTATTTACCACAGTTAAAGTAAAAATTGGTTTATATAGGGGTGTTAAACTAAAATGATATGGTTTTAAAATTACAAAAAACAACCCAAAAAGAATTTTATATCCAAATTTCAACCTTATAATGTCTATGTATCTAAAATTTTATATTTATATAATTATTTCTTGTGAATATTTAAGGTAAACCATTTTTTTATTATAAATTGCATGTCTACCACTAACTTCACTTGTAAAAGAAAACCAACTCTCCTACCATCTGCAAACATTCTAAAATAATTGTTTAGTCAATGACCAACCGAAATTAAATCCCTAATTCTTTCCAAAAATCCAAGATTTAATATATTTATTTTTAATCCCTCCAAATAAAATTAGGTCTATACCTAAAGAGAATCTTTAAAGAATAACTAAATTCTTAGACCAACATTTTTATTTTATTTATTCTTCCACTTCATGAAAATATTATTCTATTAAGATGAAATAATAAAACTAGTATCATCTATATACATATATGTAATTATAATAATTTCATAAAAAATATCCATCTCTTATTCTATCATATAAGATATGTAATCATCGTTCATGTGTATGGTAGAGTACCACCCCCACACACTCATTATAATCATTTTCCATCACAAACTCTCATAGATGGATATATCGAGGGATTAAATATTTATAAATTATATATATGATATTATTATAATTTTGTTATTATAATATCATATATAGCTCTTGACATTCAATTCTATGTAAATATAATAACATCGCTCTTGTGTGTGATGGACTACCTCCTAGCGAAGCCATCTAATTTTATTCACTCATTAAATGGATGGTAAGAAGGATTTTTTCAATGAAAATTTGTGATATATATTATATTAAAATTATTATTTAATTTGAATATAATATTTATCTTTTATTCTATCAACAAAAAAATAAAATCGACTTTGTTCTCATGCATACATATGGCCAACCATCTCTATGAAAAATGTCTTTCATTTTCCCTATATAACATTCATGGATTACCCTAAATACATATAGAAATATTATATATGAAACAAATATCAATTATAAAAATATGGATATGAGAAAATAAGACTAAGTATTATGGGAAAAATAAAATCAAAACATACATGAATAAAAATTAGTTATTTCAAAACATGACATTGACATTGAATTGTTTATAAACAGGTAAAAAATTTTATAAGTAAATAATATATGGTATTCTATAAAAATGTAAGGTTTTTAATATATGATTAATACAACTATATTTTTTGTAGAATATGTTTGAACATGTATAAAGGAAGTTGACACTTAATATAAAGTATTTTTGACTCAATTTTACTTCATTGAGACAAGTGATATATTATGCACCTATCATATTTTATGAGGGGAATATATAGACAATTAGATATTTAATACCATAAATTTTTTCTCATTATATTATAAGATTAATTTGATGTTATTCTTTCATTAGGATTATGATTCAATGTTAACAAAGTGGTTTGTTTTTTATTTTACAATCTTATTGTTTCTCGGGATTGATCATGAAAGTGATTTTAATGATGATATTTTAGGATCTATTTATAAAACAAATTATATATTATCATTAAATATTGTTATTTTTGATAATAAATTATTCTCTTTTAATTTTACTCTATTTGTTTACTCAAAAGTTAAAAATAATGATTCAAATAAAAATCATCTTTTTTCCCTCTTGGTTCAAAATCCCTTTTTCTTCCAAACCATGTTTTCTAAAAAATGATTTAAAAAGTGTTTTTAAACATATAACAATTGTTTATAAAATAATTTTTTTCACCATTATTGGATTTTTATAAAGTGTTTTAAATTGAATATTCAAACCATTTTCAAGACATGGATCATTTGGATTTTACCAAATAATGTGAAAAGAATATTTGTTATAACAGATACTATAAGAATGTAATTTCAAGAATGTCATGATGAATATTTTATTTGAAGACTCATTTATAAGATTTAAATACTATTTCACAGAAATTTATTTGCATAGTATTTTATGAATTTCTATTATTTATATGGTGATTTTCAAATAAAGGATGCTTTCTTTATGAAACGTTCCACATTTTTATTATTTTAATATAATTTTCCATATAAGATAAAATAATTTGATGTTAATTATTATTTAATAGGAATAAGATCCAAAGAAACCATAATAATTATTTCATTGAATGTTTTTTTATGAGGAGTTATTTATTTACAAACATAGTCTTGTTTCCATGGGATATGTTTTGATAAGAATAAGAGATGATTATAAAATCACTTTCCTTCCAAAAAATTATATTATAACGAAATGATTATGAAATCTATTTATTTTAATGAATTATGATATGGTGAATGTTATATTATATAATAGAATAAAAATTAAGGAAATTCATTATGTTACGGGGGATACATGTATCTATGTCTAGTGAGTTTGGTAAATAATGATATTTAACGAGATAAAAATTGGAATAGAGAGGGAACCATGTTTAATTAGGTACTTTTTCCACTATGATTTCATGGGAGTGAATCTAGACTATTATTATGGTTTGGGAAGGGAACCAATTCGACAAAGATAGTATTAATAATGATCCATTAACTACTTGGGAAATGTTTTTCAATTCTTATTTGTATTCCACAAATCTATTCTTTATGATAATGTTTTGTCCTCAATGACTTTATTCGTTGATTCTATTTTGATTCATGTTCAATTAACATCAAATATTTATTCCTTGAATCATATTTTTATGATCTATAATATGTATGTTCTAATTTTAAAATTTCATTCTCATTTTCTAAAACCATTATGCTCATGATATGTTGATATCTCTTTTATTTACCCTTATTGATCAACTATTCCCACCTTTTCTTAGGATTTTTTATCCATCACCACTACAAAACTAGGTTTTAACAGTTATAGTAAAGGTAATTTTACTATGATTATAATGTGTAGTTTCTATAAGCAACGTTAAATGGAATAAATTAAAAGTTATCACAAAAAATAGTTGTTAAAGTTCCCTTTAACAGCACTAAAAATTCACCATTATATACCCTGATGAAAAATGTTTGTTTTAGCACTGTTAAAGAACCAAAATAACATCACTTTTTTCCCAGTTAGTGGGGGTAAAATGATATTTTTTTCATAATTATATTAGCCCTAAGACTTTATCACAACTTTCATGACATCATTAATAGCAATCCAACCCCCTTTATATTATCTTTTCAACCCACCACCCCTTTAACAATGCTTTTTGAATATCCCACCTTCAGTGTATACTATTATTCGATCACTGCACAAATCCTTTAATGATTAATCAAATTTACCATTACACCATGTTGTTTTAATGTATTTTTTTTATAAAATTCTCATTATATATCTATATATATTTGTAATTACTTACAAATATGTTTATAAAATGTGTGTCCATATGATATATATATATACTAATATTTTTCAAAATATATTATTTATTATATTCTTCTATATATACGAGAATATCATATTAATACATAAGTGTTTATTAATAAAAACATATATGTATATATAAATATTATATATATATGTATATATATATATTTATATTGTAAAAATTACTATATATTGTTTTAAATACATTAAAGAATATTTGTTTATTTATATATATTAAAATATACACATATATATATTTTTAAAATTATTGCCAGAAACAAATTTATATATAAAAATTACATTTATAGGTGTATAAATATTTCTAATTCATTTGAATAAGTTAAATAAAATGGTTAATTTTGTACATAAAACAAAATGAATTGCAAATATTTATTTTATATATTTAAAAATACATTTATATATATATATATTATCATAAATGTATTTATAGAAGTGATTTATTATAATAAATATAAAAGCATTTTCTTATATTTATTTACAATTCATACTATATAGTAAATAATGATAAAATTTCAAAACTATAATATTGATATGAATGTTATCCCTGGGAAAAAATTCAATCCCCACTAAAAGAGATCGAAATGACCCCCCCTTTAGATGAGTATGAAATTCCATGGAATGTAAAAACATCATTGTACCCCGACTAAAAAACACTATTTTAGAGACCTTATGAGACCTCTATGGGCCCATAAAACGTGACTAAAGATTTTTACATATTACTAGGTCATAGATCCCACAGATTCCTTTGATTTAATATGTTGTAGAGCCTCAACAGACACCTAAATTAAATGTAACACCCCGACCACAGTTACCCAGTTTCGGTGCATTATTACATAACATTGGCATGATTACAAAAGGTCAAGTCTCGAAAGACCTATTATTTTAGTAGCCTTGGAATAACTATATATATTCATAAAGCTTACATTACATCATAATGTGAAAACTACTACAAAAACATATTGTCTTCATATCTCCTCATACTATCCTTTTAGGTCATTCATAAATAACTTATTCACATATGGGGAAAAATAACACATCGAAAGGGGTGATCTCAGATTCTCAGTAAGGATAACAATATAGCGTAAACATTCATAAATAAGCATAAATAGTTAAGGCATTGTATAACTAAAAAAGGCCTTTTAAACATAAACTTCAGCATAATATGGAAAATATAAAATGAAATAATTCCATTTACTTATTCACATGGATATTCTACTAGTCGAATAATCACATGCAATATCAATAACAACTTTCATAATGATGGAATTAATAATGCCAGACTATCATAACCACATAGTCAAGGCCTTGTTCCAAGACTGCAAATAAGATTTTGTCAAGGCCTTGTGATAAGACACTAGTTTGTCTCATGAGACCCACCGACGTATCGAAGAGCTATATCGGGCTCCAACTGTCACATATTAAGTCCAATGCTTCCTCATATTAACAGGTTTAAACATAATATAAACATTCGTATTAAAACTTGCATACAAAATGTCAATACTTTCTCCCTAAACCATGAATTGTATAAAAATAAAACATCCACATTAAAACATATCACAAAACCTTCAATACAATATGGATGTTTTGTATCATAATAATAAACTTCAAATAAGCTTAAAATTCATCAAAGGATGTTGACATAGATGAAACCAAAACTATTTGAGAGAAATATATCTTTTTTTGAAATAATTTAAAAGTCACATATTTATAAAATAAAACATTTACATTGAAAATATTCTTATAATATTATATGGGAAGCTTCAACGATTTTATAATGGTGAAAAATAGCTGCACCTGCCGTATAAGTTAAAAAAGACATTCTTACCTTAATTATGTCGAAAAGGTTAAAAAGGACCTTCTTTGGAAAATGACAGAAAGATTCCTTTATAAACATCTTATAAAACTCAAACAAGGCTATAAATTACTTTATTCCTTAGTCTTTAAAATAGTAATAATTATTTGAAATACATTTTTAAGAAACATGAATGTGGATGGTAAAGAGGTCCCCATAGATAATTACGTATAAACAACCTCAGATAATGAAGAGATTGTGAAATAAACCCTTACATTGTACTTTTACTTAGTCGATGGTATTTTAACCTCCTGTATAATAGTTAAAACATTGTTATTAAATTATACATGAACGATATACATAATTATGATATCATATACGATCTTCTATTAATTCTTTGTTGATAATATTTTAGTATTATTGTCATTTCAGGTGTTATCTTACTCATTTTATTTTATATGTTTTGTTACATAAGTCGTGTTTCTTATGGATAGGTTGTATATTATGCATATACAGAATTGTATCAAGTCCTTAATAATTATTTCTAATCATCAAATGTGAATTAGTCTTCATTGGATACGATGGGGAATGAATCTCATCCCGTTTGTGGGGACGGTAGTACGTACGTATGCATGAGTGACAATATCATTCTTTTGATATTAAAATAATATATAATTGGATGTTATATCATATATACCGAATCATTATCATGTTATATTTATTATTTACATTAATTATAAATCATTATTATACCCATCCAAATAATAATATATTGAATAACAATTACACCACGACCTAGAGACGGTAAGCCGTACGTACGCACGTATGGTGAAATTTCATTCAATGGATGGATAGAATTCTGTATATGGTTTATAACAACATTAAATTATATATATGATACTGGAGTTATTATTTTAGAATGCAAATAACAAATAAAGAAGAAGTTGAATAAGAAAGGAACTTGAAAGAGGGTGGTGAAAACATTACCTCTTCTTCGGGATCTTTATTTTGATTTGATAAAAATGCCTCCTTAGGTTGGCTTTCAGAATAAAGGAAGGCCACTATGATAAAGTGTGGTAAGTTGAGAGAATATTTGGGCAGGGTTTGGCCAAGCCCAAAGGCTTTGAAGGTGGGAATTAGGGAGAAGCGGGAGTTCCCTTTTATATGAGGGGTGAGGTGCACCTTTGGAAATGCTAGAAATATTATTTTATAATAAATTCATATTCGTTTTATAATGGCTAAAAAGTGGATTATATAAATTTTAAGGTGGGGATAGGTCAAAAACCATTCATCCAATATATTTTATACAGGTTTGTGTCATTATATTAACCTTATCTTTTAGTTTTAACTCTTAGTTAATTAGTTTGACACTTACCATGTCACTTTGTATTTTTATATTATATAGATAATAAAAATAATATATACATCCAAGATACCCCCATGTGGTCCATTAATGATACAAATATCATAATATAAGTCTCTTGGATGAACCTTATATTTTTAGGAATAGAATATAAATTAATAATATAATATTTGATTGAAAAACTCTTTTCTGCCAATTTTAACACTATTGGGTATTTTGTTTTTGGTAATTTCATAAAATCATTTTTAATTCAAGATAAATTCATACAAACAATCCTAATATGTCATAAAAACCTATAAAATTAGTGTAATTCATAAAATGTCTCAAATTACATTTATTTTGATATTTATAATATCTATTAATTTAATATTTCATTAATTAGGTAATTACTGCATCACCATTGTGTCATAAATAAATTATATTATTTAATTTTTAAAAATTATAAATAAACTACCTTCATATAGGAAATATTTTTATCTTTCTAATGAATATTTAAAACCAAATTTATAATGTGTATAACCCTATATTAAAAATGATTTAGTAATTAGACATTGATTTTTACTCTTTTAACTCTTCTTTGAATTAAATAATAAAAAATGTACAAATCTAATCCAAGTGGAAATAAATGATAATATTTTCTTCATAAGGTTTTTTTTGGTCGAGATACACTTGTCCAATAGAATTAGGTCATGTGTTAGGGTAATATTAATTTCATTTTTACCATTAATTACCCTATTTACTTTTAACCGTGGTAAATAAAAGTAAAATGTTATTATTCACCAAAAATTATTTTTATATTATTGAACCACATTTTACTCCTTGATATTAACTACGTCTCTTGGATTTTAGAAATTCCACTCACAGAGGCGGTATAATTATGTTTTATGTGAATTTCCAAATACTCCTAAGAGGTGGGTAAAAGACGGTGAAAGGTTCAATAAATTTTTTATATATCTAAAATTATTCTAAACTAACACCATGGAATTACGTTGAACTTATATAGGTATTATGTATCTATTTATACCTTAATTAAATTTAAATAAAATAAGTAATTATTTAAATAAATATTCTGTTTTAAACTCTAACTCAGTATTTTTTCACTATTCATAAAAAATTGAATGTTTTCCGAAAAATACCCAAATTTCACCCTAGGATAATTTCTATATTCTGAATCCAAAAATGAAGTCCATTTTGAAAGATAAAAGTTATAAAATTTAAAAAGGTGGTTATTACTATTCATAATAGCTAGTTTGATTGGTTGTGGCGTGTGTTAGAATTCGATGTTGTGTACAACACACGCTACTGTATTATTTGAAGAGATGCATACCGTGGAAGATTGGGGTGTTACATTCTCCCCTACTTCAAATAATTTTGTTCTCAAAATTTCTAGAATACTACTTTATGAAAAGAATCGGGTGGTTCTTCATCATATTTTCATTGGGTTCCCACGTTGCTTCTTCCATCTTATGGTTTCTCCATATAACTTTTACTAGAAGAGTCGTCCAGTTTCTCAGTACTTGTTCTCTCATATCAAGAATCCTGATGGGCTCTTCGCAATAAGACAGATCGTGTTCCAGTTCTAATTTCTCATAAGTGATTACATGTGTTGGGTCATGCATGTATTTCATCAACAATAATATGTGGAACACATCGTGAACTTTAGATAGACTTGGTGGCATTGCCAAACGGTAAGCTACAACCCCAATTCGTTCTATAATTTCAAAATTTCAGATGTACCAAGGACTCAATTTACCTTTCATGTCGAAAGGTAAATCATGATCTCCAACCTTAACTTCCAAATCCTTTTTTCGGTTATCGGCATAGCTCTTCTGCCTACTTTGAGTTGCTTTGATGTGGTTTTGGATTACCTTTACCTTTTCCATAGTTTCCTCCACTAGTTCTCGGCCTACAAGTTTTCATTCACCAAGGTCATCCCAACAGGTTGGTGTGTGACATCTCTTTCCATATAATGCTTCATATCATGCCATCTGAATACTTGAATGGAAGCTATTGTTATAGGAAAATTATACCAGAGGTAAATATTGATCCCACATTCCCTAAAAGAAAAGTGAGCATGATCTCAACATGTCTTCTAAGGTTTGAATAGTCCGTTATGATTGTCCATCTGTTTGAGGGTGGTATGCAGTGCTCAAATGAAGTTCAGTATCAAAGGACTTCTGAAGACTCTTCCAGAATCTGGAAGTAAAACGGGGATCACGATTAGAAAAAATCGATAGGGGTACTCCATGATGTCTCGCAAATTCATTAATATATAGTCTTGCTAGACTTTCCAGTGGTAGATATTCTCTTATAGCAAGAAAATGTGAAGTCTTGGTAAGACTATCAACAATAACCCATATTGCATCATTCCTTCTAGGATTCTTTGGTAGCCCCATGACAAAGACCATCATAATATTTTTTCCATTTCTACTCCGGTATGGGAAGAGGTTCCATGACTCCTCCAGGCTATTTCCTTCCAGCTATCACTTGTTGAAAAACCATACATACTGACACAAAATCAGAAATATCCCTCTTTATGTTGTCCCACCATAAATGTTCCTCCAAATCTTTATACATTTTGGTGCTCCCAGGGTGTATAGAGAAATTGGAACTATGAGAATCGTCCAATAATTCCCTTTTTAGATCAGGTATATTAGGAACACAAAGTCTCTTCCCAAATTTCAAAATTCCATCTTCATACACAATGTCACTCAATCTCCCATCATTCACAGCTTTAATCTTCTTTTGAAATTCTTCATCATCAGTCTGAGAACTCATAATCCTTTCTAGTAAAGATGGTTTGGAAACCATTTTAAAAATCATTGATGTTTCACCTTCCATGGTGATTCCAATATCCATCTTTACTAAATCCATGAAAATAGGATCCCTTTCAACTCTCATCTTGTCCAAAACTCCATGATTCATTCTGCTCAAAGCATCTGCCACCTTATTTTCCTTCCCCGGGTGTTAGTGTATCATGAAATCATTATCCTTGAGTAGTTCAAGACATTTCCTTTGCCTCATGTTGAGTTATTTCTGTGAGAAAATGTACTTTAAACTATTGTGATCGTTATATATCTCGCATTTTCACCATAGAGATAATGTCTTTATATCTTTTAAAAAAATATTACAGTATCTAACTCAAGATCATGAGTAGGATGGTTTTGCTCATTAATTTTTAGCTGTCGTGATGCATAGGCAATAACTCTATCATTATGCCTAAGGACATAACCAAGTCCTTTCTTCGATGCATCACTATAAATAACGAAGCCATCATTCCCCGATAGTAGAGTCAATATAGCATCATTGAATAATCTTCTCTTCAGTTCTTCAAAACAGTATTCACACTCTTTTTTCCAAACAAATTTAACCCCTTTACATGTGAGATTCGTTAATGGGTTAGCCAATCGAGCAAAATTCTGGATGAATAGTCGATTATAATAAGATAAACCAATAAAAATGCGTACCTCAGTTATACTCGTCGGTGCAGTCCATTCATGGATTGCCTTGGTCTTTGAATAATCAACATAGATTCCATCTTTAGAGAAAATATGGCCAAGAAAGGAAATCTCTTGAAGCCAGAATTCACATTTGTTAAAATTCCCATATAATTCATGTCTTTTCATATTCTTCAAAATAATGTGCAAGTGATTTTCATGATCCTCATAGATTTTGGAGTATACCAACATATCATCAATAAATAACACCACAAACTCATTGAGATATTCCTTGAAAACTATATTAATCAGATACATGAATACATAGGGTGTATTAGTCAATCCAAAAGGCATTGCTGCAATCTCATAATGCCCCTACCTGGTTCGAAATGCTGTCTTTGGAATGTCTTCCATATTCACACACAACTAATGGTATCTGGATCGAAGGTCAATCTTTGAAAAGTATTGATATCCATGCAGTTGGTCGAATAAATCATCAATGCGAGGTAGGGGATACTTGTTCTTTATTTTTATCGCAGTGATTTCCCTATAGTCGACACAGAACCTCATAGATCCATCTTTCTTCTTAACAAAAAGGACAGGGGATCCCCATGGAGAAACACTAGGGAGAATAAATCCCTTATTACTCAATACCTCTAGTTTTTTCTTTAGTTCAACTAATTCCATGGTGGTCATTCTATAAGGGGTCTTCGATATAGGCCTTTATCCAGGAATAAAATCAATGGAAAACTCAACTTGTCGTTCTGAGGGTTGTCAGGGTAAATATTCCGAAAACACATCTACATATTCTTTCACAATAGGAACATACTCTATTTGAACATTCCTTTACTAATCCACAACAATTTCATTCTCTTCCTCCCCAATAATTTAATTTATTTGAGCTACTGGGGGTGGATCTATATAAGAATTAGGTGGTGACGATTTTGATCTAAAGATAAGGTCTTCCTTATCATTATCATCAAAATCGTAACCTCCTTCTTCTAATAATAAATCTTCGCATCATGGCCTGAAAGCCAATACATACCGAGGATTATATCAAACTCAATCATAGGTATGATGATGAGATCCGTAGATAAAGAACATTTATGTGCTCTAATGGGGAATGATTCACAAAACATTATTGCAATGATACTTCCCTTATAAGTTTTAACTGACAACTCCCTTGTTAAATCAAATTGAAAATATCTAATTTTCTTTGCAAATTGGGAAGATATGAAACAATGTGATGACCCAGAATCAAATAATTCATTTGCTAAACTTGAGGAAACCATTAAATTACCTACCACCATGTCTTTTGGAGCTTCTACCTCAGCATTAGTGATTACATAAGCTTGGCCTTGATCCCTTGGCCTTTTCTGAGGTAAGTTCCCCTGACGCTTAATACATTCATTTGTATAATGTCCCATCTCCCTACAATTGTAGCATTGGTCATTGGTAGCTTCTTTCTTCTCCTTGCAATCACGAGTTAGGTGGCATTTTTCACTACATTTGTAATAGACTCCCATTCCATTTAATCAAGTACCTGAGTGTTTCTTACCACATTTACTGTAGAATGGATATTCAACAGTTCATCTCTTCCCCTTATTTCTATTCCCAGATTGACCAGCATATCTCTTCTTCTCTTGCTTTGATTTAATGTCACAAGACTTAGAGAATTCCTTTTCTGTCTTGATATCACATGAGACAATGTCTTCGTACGAGGAAAAGGAATGTGAGACTAATGCTCGATGGAGAAATAGATTTAACCCATCAAAGAAATGATCAATCTTACTTCTTGGGTTAGGTATATAATCTCTAACATACCTTGCTACACTTGTAAAGTTAGCCTCATACTTTGTGACATTATTATCCCCCTTTTGTCTCAGACTCAGAAATTGGCGTTCCATATCTACTCGATGACCATGAGGAATGTTATTTTCAAAGAAAATATCTTTGAAATCCCTCCATTTTATATTTGACACTTCATCATCTTTCTTTTTGTTTTGAATCAATGACCACCATTGATTAGCATCTCTAGTGAGGCGGTGAACTACCATGATAACTTTTTCCCTTTCACTACTCCCCAAAGCATGGAATATTTTCCCTAGGGAACTTATCCATTGCTTAGCTACTAATGTATTTGTACTCCCATTGAATATGGGTGGGTGATGCCTCATGAAGCGATCATACATTGATCATCCACGCTGCGGATCAGGTTTCTCCATAAGGGTAAGTTTATTATTCATAACCTGAGTGTGTTGTCCCAGTATGATGATTAGTTGATCATCACCAGTTGCATCACCAGCTCCACTATAATTATCTTGTGCATGAGGGAAATCCATACATGGATTGCGTGCATTGATATGATTTCTAATCCTTCCACTAGGCACCATTTCTAAATAATGGCATAAACTAGATTAGTTTATGTATAGAAATACATAATTTCAAACTTGTAAAACACTTAATATAATTTGAACAGTTTATGGATATAATCCATAATCATAAAAATGTTTTCATTGTTGAAGTATATACTTATAAACCCTTTATAATTATTTTTAAAGAAAATGAGATTTATCCTAAGCATATCCCCCATTAGTGTCGTAACCAAGAGTGCAGTAAGGGTCGTTGTCATGCACCACTTCCCCTTCGAGTCTAGATCAAGTGGTGTTTTCTATTTTTACCCCAAGGTACATCTGTGCCAAAGCCACCTCTACCTGATCGTATCTAGATAAGGATGTATTTCTCGGAAAACTCACAAAATCTCTATAATAACAAAATTCTAGGAATTTCTTCTATACTAATCCTCAATGTCTATCTTAGGGCTATGTTCTCTAATCAGAGCTTATTTAATTTTAGCTCCCAAGGTTTGTACTAAACTTCATCTGATACCAACTGTAATGCCCCGACCCTAGTTACCCAGAGTCGGTGCATTATTACATAACATTGGAATGATCACATAAGATCAATTCTTGAAATACTGATTATTTTAGTAGATTTGGAATAACTAGATACATTTATAATGTTTACATTACATCATAATTGAAAAGTACTACAACAAAATATTGTCTTCATATCCGCTCATACTATCCCTGCAGGTCATTTATAAATTACTTCTTCAAATCCTTGGAAAAATAAAACATTGAAAAGGGTGATCTCAGATGCTACGTAAGGATAACAATTGTAACACCCCAAGCTTCTACGGTACGCTTCTCTTTGAATAATGTGATAGCGTGTGTTGTACGCAACACCGAGTTCTAACACACCATAACTAATCAAACTAGCTGTTATGAATAGTAACACCTACTTTTTGAAATTATATATATTTTATATTTGAAAATGGACTTCATTTTTGGATTCGGAATATCGAATTTAGCCTAAGGTGAAATTTTGGTACATTTCGGATAACTTTCATATTTTGATGAATAGTGAAAATTACTAAATTTTAATTAAAAACAACTTTTTTAACCAAAATAATTAATAGTGATAAATTATGAATTTAAGTGGTTTTAAAGTATATTTAGAATATATTTTTACCATTTAATATAATGTTGGTCATTGGACATAATTTTACAATTAAACCAAACATAAATAAGTGTCAATCTTTTGATAGTTATTACCTCTTAAAAACACGCTTTTTGTTTTGACAGCGGGAATTAATTTTAAATTAATTTCTGCCACTTCTGTGTTTTGAATTTAGGAAAATGGATTCCATATTTGGAATCAGGATGTTCAAATTGTGTAAATAGGTAACTTTTATTTTTAGACATTTTGAATAGTTACTGTGGTAAATATTTTATTTACCATGGTTAAAGGGTAAATCCGGTAAATAAGGGTTAAAAAATAATATTATAATAATACAAAATTACCCTAAAACGTGTCCTAACCTTATTGGTGGACACATACCCGACCCTGGGCATCCTTGGGTCAATTTGGGGACCCCTTGGAGCCACTTGTATGTGGTGGGGACACATTATATTAATAAAGATAAAATAAAAATAAAAATGGCATAAGCTTACATCTTTTAGAAGAACAATTTTTACATAGGGTTATACATGTTGGATTTTCGATTATAAATATTCATTAGAAAGATAAAACGATTTTCTACATAATGATATTTTATTTATAATTTTTAGACATCAAATAATGTAAATTATTAATGACACAATAATGATACAATGTTTACCTCATTAATAAATCATTTAAATAAATAAGATTATAATGATTAAAATATTATCTAAAACCTGTCCAATTCTTATTGGTTGATATTATTTAGAATATTAGTCATATTATCTTCGACCTCAATGATTTTTGGACCATTATAAACCGAATATAAATATATTATAAAGTAATACTTTCACTCTTTCCTAAAGAGCCCCTCTTCTCCCTTATAAAAGGAGACCACTTCTACTCATTCCTCACACCTCTCAAGCCACTTGGCTCGTCCAAACTCTGCTCAACTAAGCTCCCCACATCCCTCTACTCCTCCTTGAAGCTTCCCCTTAGGCAGAAATCATTTCAAGAAGTCCTTTGGTTCCAACCAAAGTGAGTTACCTAAATTAAAGGTAACGATTTCTCTTAAATTATTTTCCTTTATTTTGCTTCTCCAACCCCCAAACTCTTTTTATTTCCTTTCTTTTGTAACAACACCAGTATCCTAAATATACTAGGATGTTGTTATAAGAAGGATTAAAACTACACATACACACAACTCTATCTAATGGATGATGAACATAATGTTTCTGTGGATGGCAAACTAACGCCTCACGAAACGATGATTGTTCAAATACATCTTACCGCCTCTCATGGTGGCCATTATGATGGAACTATAATTAAATATGATATTAATGATATATATTTTATATATAAGCTTCTGTAATTCCATTTTATTTCATACCATTATTCGTTTCATGTTGTATATACATACGATAATTTCATTTGAGGAAGTGCGGACTACCGCCCCCTTAAAATGATATGACTCCTTCATACCACACATGGAACGTATAAAGGATGGTGTTAATGAAATTAAGTAACATATATAAAATATTATATTATAATGGAATAGTAATATACCTATGTATCATTTGGATTCAATTCTTTTTAAAAAAAAATTAAATGGAAGTAGCGTTCGTGCGTACGTACGGACTACCGTCTCCACGAACGCGGTGAGATCCATCCTCCATCGTATCCATTCAAGTCTTATTCTCAATTTAGGGTTAAAAATAATGTTAATATCATTCTGATTATGAATAAGATTTAATCTATCCATTACAAACATGTCTTACGTAACCAAACATTTAAGAAGAACGAATCGATTATCACCTGAAACGACGATAATACGAAGATATTATTAATAAAGCAATGTTAAAAGATCATATATGATATCATATTAATGTATATGATTCTTGTATAATTTAATAACAATTATTTCACCATTATACAGGAGGTTAACCGACCCCAACAAAGGAAAAGTACAAGGTAAGGGTTATTTCACAATCTCTTCATTATCCGAGGTTGTTTATACGTAATAATCTACTGGGATATCTTTATCATCCACATCCATGTTTCTTAAAAATGTATTTCAAAACATTTTTACTATTTACAAGAATATGGGTTAAAGTCATTTATACCCTTGTTTGACTTTTTATAAGAGGTTTATAAAGGAATCTTTCCGTCGTTTTCAAAACAAGGTCCTTTTTAACCTTTTCGACAGAATTGAGGTAAGAATGTTTTTTTAACTTATACGGCGGGTGCGGTTATTTTACGCCGTTATAAAATCTTCAGAGCTTTCCTTACAAGATTATAAGAATATTTTCAAAGTAAATGTTTTATATTATATGGATCTTAAATGATTTCAAAATAAAAGGAGATATTTCTTTAAAAAGAATTTTGATTTCATCTATGTCAACATCCTTTGATGGATTTTAAGATTATTTGAAGTTGATTTATTATGATACAAAACTTCTATATTGTATTGAAGGTTTTGTGATATGTTTGACTATGGATGTGCTATTTTTATACCATTCATAGTTTATGGTGAAATTATTGACATTTCGTATGCTAGTTATGTTTAAACCATTTCATATGGGAATGCATTGGACTTAATAAGTGACGGGTGGAGCCCGCTATAGCTCCTCGATGCATCGGTAGGTCTCATGAGACAAACTAGTGTCTTGGCAAAAGGCCTTGGAAAAAATCTTATTTGTAGTCTTGGCACGAGGCCTTGGCTATGTGGTTATGATAGTCTGGCATTATGCATTCCAACATTATGAAAGTGGTTATTGATTTTTCATGTGATTATTCGATTAGTAGAATATCCATGTGAACAAGTAAATGGAATTATTTCATTTTACTTTTGCCATACTATGTTGAAGTTCAAGTTTAAAAGGCTTTTGTTTTAGTAATTCATTGCCTTAAATGTTTATGCTTATTTTTGAATGTTCCGCTATATTGTTATCCTTACTGGGCATTTGAGCTCACCCCTTTTCTATGTTTTATTTTTCCCAGGATGTGAAGATGTATGTTATAAATGACCTGTAGGGATATTATGAGGGGATTATAGTGTGGACTGTGGAAACATTATGTTGTTGTAGTAGTTTTTCATTTTATGATGTAATGTAAAACTTATGAATATATCTAGTGTTTCCAAGGCTACTAAACCAATCGGTCTTTCGAGATTTGATCTTTCTTGTGATCATGCCAATGTTATGTAATAATGCACCGACTCTGGGTAACTGGGGTCGGGTGTTACAGTTGGTATCAGAGGAAGTTTAGTACAAACCTTGGAAACTAGATTTAGAAAAACTCTGATTAGAGCACGTAGACCTAAGATGAACGTTGAGGATTAGTATAGAAGAACTTCCTAGAATTTTGGTATTGTAGAGATTTTGTGTGTTTTCCGAGCAATACATCCCTGTCTGGATACGAGCAGGTAGAGGCGGCTCTGGCGCAGATGTACCTAGGGGTAAAACCCGAAAACACCGCTTTGAGCTAGACTCGAACGGGAACTGGTGCACGACAACGGGCCTTGCTGCACTCTTGGTTACGACACTCCCGGGGGATATGCTTAGGATAACTCTCACTATCTTTACAAATCATTATGAAGGGTTTATGAGTATATACTTCCTCAAAGAAAACATTTTTATGATTATGGATTATATCCATAAATAGTTCAATTTATGTTAAGTGTTTTATAAGTATGGGATTATGTATTTTGATTCATAAACTGATCTAGTTTATGCCATTGTTTAGAAATGGCACCTAGTGGAAGAAATGGAAACCGTATCAATGCACGCACTCCATGTAGGGATTGCCCTCCTGCTCAAGATAATTATAGTGGGGCTGGTGATGCAACTGGTGCTGATCAGCTAATCACCATACTGGGACAACTTACTCAGGTTATGAATAATAACCTTACCTGTATGGAGCACCCTGATCCGCAGCGTGGATGATCAATGTTAGATCGATTAATGAGGCAACAGCCACCAACGTTCAATGGGAATACAAATCCCTTAGTAGCTGAGCAATGGATATTTTCCCTAGAGAAAATATTTCAGGCTTTGGGGAGCAGTGAAAGGGAAAAAGTTATCATGGCAGTTTACAGCCTCACTGGAGATGCTGATCAATGGTGGTCATTGATTCAGAACATGAAGGAAGATGATGAAGTATCAAATATGGAATGGAGGGAGTTCAAAGATCTGTTTTTAGAAAAATACTTTCCTTGCGACCATCGAGCAGATATGGAAAGACAATTTCTGAGTCTGAGACAAAAGGAGGATGAGAATTTCACAAAGTATGAGGCTAACATTACAAGGTTAGCGAGGTACGCTGGTGATTATATTCGTAACCCAAGAAGTAAGATTGATCGTTTCTTTGATGGGTTAAAACCATTTCTCCGTCGAGCATTAGTCTCACAATCCTTTTCATCGTACGAAGACATTGTCTCATGTGCTATCAAGACCGAAAAGGAATTCTCTAAGTCTTATGACTTTAAAGTAAAGAAAGAGAAGAAGAGACCTGCTGATCAATCTGGGAATGGAAATAAGGGGAAGAAGGGAAAGGTTGAATACCCATCTTGTGGTAAATGCGGGAAGAAACATCCTGGTACTTGCTTGAAGGGAATGGGAGTCTGTTACAAGTGTGGTGAAAAAGGCCACCAAGCTCATGATTGCAAGGGGAAGAAGGAAGCTACCAACGTTCAGTGCTACAATTGCAGGGAGATGGGGCATTATTCAAATGCATGCCCTAAGCGTCAGGAGAACTTACCTCAGAAAAGGCCAAGGGATCAAGGCCAGGCTTATGCTATCACTACTGCAGAGGTAGAAGCTCCGAAAGATGTGGTGGCAGGTAATTTAATGGTTTCCTCATGTTTAGAAAATGCATTATTTGATTCTGGATCATCGCATTGTTGCATATCTTCCCAGTTTGCTAAGAAAATTAGATATTTCCAATTTGATTTAATAAGGGAGTTGTCAGTTAAAACTCCTAAGGGAAGTATCGTTGCAACAAAGTTTTGTGAATCAGTCCCCATTAGAGCACATAAATTTTCTTTATCTGCTGATCTCATCGTCATACCTATGATTGAGTTTGATATAATCCTCGGTATGGACTGGCTTTCGGACTATTATGCGAAGATTTATTGTAAGAAGAAAGAGGTTACGATTCTTGATGATAATGATAAAGAGAACCTTATTTTTAGAGCAGAATCGTCACCACCTAATTCTTATTTAGATCCACCCCCAGTAGCTCAACTTAATTCAATTATTGGGGAGGAAGTGAATGAAATAACTGTCGGTGAGGAAAGGAATGTTAAAATAGAGGATGTACCTGTTGTGAAAGAATTTGTAGATGTATTTCCGGAAGATTTACCTGGACATCCTCCAGAACGAGAAGTTGAGTTATCCATTCATTTGATTCCTGGATCAAGGCCTATATCGAAGACCCCTTATAGAATGGCCACTATAGAGTTAGTCGAATTAAAGAAACAACTAGAGGAATTGAGTAATAAGGGATTTATTCGCCCTAGTGTTTCTCCATGGGGAGCCCCTGTTCTTTTTGTTAAAAAGAAAGATGGATCTATGAGGTTATGTATTGACTACATGGAGATCAATGCTATAACGATAAAGAACAAGTATCCCCTACCTCGTATTGATGATTTATTTGACCAACTGCATGGAGCTCAATACTTTTCAAAGATTTACCTTCGATCTGGATACCATCAGTTGTGTGTAAAGAAGGAAGACATTCCGAAGACAGCATTTCGAACCAGGTACGGGCATTACGAGTTTACTGTAATGCCGTTTGGATTGACTAATGCACCCTCTGTATTCATGGATCTGATGAATAGAGTTTTCAAGGAGTATCTCGATGAATTTGTGGTGGTATTTATTGATGATATCTTGGTATACTCCAAAACCTACGACGATCATGAAAATCACTTGCGCATTATCTTGAAGACTCTGAGGAGGCATGAATTATATGGGAAGTTTAGCAAGTGTGAATTCTGGCTTCAGGAGATTTCTTTTCTTGGCCATATTGTCTCAAAAGATGGAATCTCTGTTGATCCTTCTAAGACCAAGGCAATCCAAGAATGGCCAGCACCTACGAGTATAACTGAGGTATGCAGTTTTATTGGTTTGGCAGGTTATTATCGACGTTTCGTCCAGAATTTTGCCCGATTGGCTAACCCATTAACGAAGCTCACACGTAAAGGGGTTAAATTTGTTTGGACAAAAGAGTGTGAAGAATGTTTCGAAGAACTGAAGAGAAGATTAGTCAATGCTCCTATATTGACTCTACCATCGGGGAATGATGGGTTCGTTATTTATAGTGATGCATCGAAGAAAGGACTTGGCTGTGTCCTTATGCAGAATGATAGAGTTATTGCCTATGCATCACGACAGTTGAAAATTCATGAACAAAACTATCCTACTCATGATCTCGAGTTAGCAGCAGTGATCTTTTCTTTGAAGATATGGAGGCACTACCTCTATGGTGAAAAATGTGAGATTTATACTGATCACAAGAGTTTGAAGTATATTTTCTCACAAAAAGAACTCAACATGAGGCAAAGGAGATGGCTTGAATTACTCAAGGATTATGATTGTACGATACACTACCACCCGGGGAAAGCAAACAAAGTAGCAGATGCTTTGAGCAGAAAAGACCATGGAGTTCTGAACATGATGAGAATTGAAAGGGATCCAATTTTAATGGATCTAGTGAAGATGGACATGGGAATAACCAGGGAAGGTGAAACATCAGTGCTTTTTCAAATGGTTGCCAAACCATCTTTACTAGAAAGGATTAAGAGTTCTCAGACCGATGATGAAGAATTCCAAAAGAAGATTAAAGTTGTGAATGATGGGAGATTGAGAGACTTTGTGTATGAAGATGGAATTTTGAAATTCGGGAAGAGACTTTGTGTTCCCAATATACCTGGTCTAAAAAGGGAATTGCTGGATGATGCTCATAGTTCCAATTTCTCTATACACCCTGGGAGCACCAAAATGTATAGAGATTTGAACGATCATTTTTGGTGGGACAATAAGAAGAGGGAGATTGCTGATTTTGTGTCAAGATGTATGGTTTGTCAACAAGTGAAAGCTGGAAGGCAACAGCCTGGAGGAGTCATGCAACCTCTTCCTATACCGGAGTGGAAATGGGACAATATTACGATGGACTTTGTCATGGGGCTACCGAAGACTCCTAGAAGGAACGATGCAATATGGGTTATTGTTGATCGTCTTACCATGTCAGCACATTTTCTTGCTATAAGAGAAGATCTACCCCTGGAACGTCTAGCAAGACTATACATTAATGAAGTTGTGAGACTTCATGGAGTACCCCTATCGATTGTTTCTGATCGTGATCCCCGTTTTACTTCAAGATTTTGGAAAAGTCTTCAGAAATCCCTGGATACTGAACTTCATTTGAGCACTGCTTACCACCCTCAGACAGATGGACAATCATAACGGACTATTCAAACCTTAGAAGACATGTTGAGATCTTGCTCACTTGACTTTCAGGGTATGTGGGATCAATATTTACCACTGGTAGAATTTTCCTATAACAATAGCTTCCATTCAAGTATTCAGATGGCACCATATGAAGCGTTATACGGAAAGAGATGTCGTGCACCAACCTGTTGGGATGACGTTGGTGAAAGAAAACTTGTAGGCCCAGAACTGGTGGAGGAAACGGTGGAAAAGGTGAAGGTAATCCAAAATCACATCAAAGCTGCTCAATGTAGGCAGAAGAGCTATGCCGATAATCGAAGGAAGGATTTGGAATTTCAAGTCGGTGGTCATGTTTTTCTGAAGGTATCTCTGTGGAAGGGAGTCATACGTTTTGGTAAGAAAGGTAAATTGAGTCCCAGGTACATCGGACCTTTCGAAATTCTAGAACGAATTGGGGCTGTAGCTTACCGATTGGCAATGCCGCCAAGTCTCTCCAAAGTTCACGATGTGTTCCACGTATCTCTATTGAGGAAATACATGCCTGAACCAACGCATGTACTCACCTATGAGGAATTAGAACTGGAACCCGATCTGTCTTATTGTGAAGAGCCCGTCAAGATTCTTGATACAAGAGAACAAGTACTGAGAAACCGGACGACACGTCTGGTAAATGTTTTGTGGAGAAACCATAAGATGGAAGAGGCAACGTGGGAACCCGAGGAACTTATGATGAAGAACCACCTGAGTCTTTTTATGCAGTAATACCCTAGAAATTGCGAGGACGCAATTATTTGAAGGAGGGGAGAATGTAAAACCCCAAGCTTCTACGGTACGCTTCTCTTTGAATAATGTGATAGCGTGTGTTGTACGCAACACCGAGTTCTAACACACCATAACTAATCAAACTAGCCGTTATGAATAGTAACACCTACTTTTTGAAATTATATATATTTTATATTTGAAAATGGACTTCATTTTTGGATTCGGAATATCGAATTTAGCCTAAGGTGAAATTTTGGTACATTTTGGATAACTTTCATATTTTGATGAATAGTGAAAATTACTAAATTTTAATTAAAAACAACTTTTTTAACCAAAATAATTAATAGTGATAAATTATGAATTTGAGTGGTTTTAAAGTATATTTAGAATATATTTTTACCATTTAGTATAATGTTGGTCATTGGACATAATTTTACAATTAAACCAAACATAAACAAGTGTCAATCTTTTGATAGTTATTACCTCTTAAAAACACGCTTTTTGTTTTGACAGCGGGAATTAATTTTAAATTAATTTCTGCCACTTCTGTGTTTTGAATTTAGGAAAATGGATTCCATATTTTGAATCAGGATGTTCAAATTATGTAAATAGGTAACTTTTATTTTTAGACATTTTGAATAGTTACTGTGGTAAATATTTTATTTACCATGGTTAAAGGGTAAATCCGGTAAATAAGGGTTAAAAAATAAAATTATAATAATACAAAATTACCCTAAAACGTGTCCTAACCTTATTGGTGGACACATACCCGACCATGGGCATCCTTGGGTCAATTTGGGGACCCCTTGGAGCCACTTGTATGTGGTAGGGACACATTATATTAATAAAGTTAAAATAAAAATAAAAATGGCATAAGCTTACATCCTTTAGAAGAACAATTTTTTACATAGGGTTATACATGTTGGATTTTCGATTATAAATATTCATTAGAAAGCTAAAAATATTTCCTACATAATGATATTTTATTTATAATTTTTAGACAAAAATAATTTAAATTACTAATGACACAATAATGATGCAATGTTTACCTCATTAATAAATCATTTAAATAAATAAGATTATAATGATTAAAATATTATCTAAAACCTGTCCAATTCTTATTGGTTGATATTATTTAGAATATTAGTCATCTTATCTTCGACCTCAATGATTTTGGACCATTATAAACCGAATATAAATATATTATAAAGTAATACTTTCACTCTTTCCTAAAGAGCCCCTCTTCTCCCTTATAAAAGGAGACCACTTCTACTCATTCCTCACACCTCTGAAGCCACTTCGCTCGTCCAAACTCTGCCCAACTAAGCTCCCCACATCCCTCTACTCCTCCTTGAAGCTTCCCCTTAGGCAGAAATCATTTCAAGAAGTCCTTTGGTTCCAACCAAAGTGAGTTACCTAAATTAAAGGTAACGATTTCTCTTAAATTATTTTCCTTTATTTTGCTTCTCCAACCCCCAAACTCTTTTTATTTCCTTTCTTTTGTAACAACACCAGTATCCTCAATATACTAGGATGTTGTTATAAGAAGGATTCAAACTACACATACACACAACTCCATCTAATGGATGATGAACATAAT
Organism: Viscum album; assembly: GCA_963277665.1. Lineage (NCBI taxonomy): Eukaryota > Viridiplantae > Streptophyta > Magnoliopsida > Santalales > Viscaceae > Viscum > Viscum album. Next base: position 1,519,539,755 of record OY728123.1, on the reverse strand, counting down.
GTTTCTGTGGATGGAAAACTAACGCCTCACGAAACGATGATTGTTCAAATACATCTTACCGCCTCTCATGGTGGCCATTATGATGGCACTATAATTAAATATGATATTAATGATATATATTTTATATATAAGCTTTTGTAATTCCATTTTATTTCATACCATTATTCGTTTCATGTTGTATATACATACGATAATTTCATTTGAGGAAGTGCGGACTACCGCCCCCTTAAAATGATATGACTCGTTCATACCACACATGGAACGTATAAAGGATGGTGTTAATGAAATTAAGTAACATATATAAAATATTATATTATACTGGAATAGTAATATACCTATGTATCATTTGGATTCAATTCTTTTAAAATAAAAATTAAATGGAAGTAGCGTTCGTGCGTACGTACGGACTACCGTCTCCACGAACGCGGTGAGATCCATCCTCCATTGTATCCATTCAAGTCTTATTCTCATTTTAGGGTTAAAAATAATGTTAATATCATTCTGATTATGAATAAGATTTAATCTATCCATTACAAACATGTCTTACGTAACCAAACATTTAAGAAGAACGAATCGATTATCACCTGAAACGACGATAATACTAAGATATTATTAATAAAGCAATGTTAAAAGATTATATATGATATCCTATTAAGGTATATGATTCTTGTATAATTTAATAAAAATTATTTCACCATTATACAGGAGGTTAACCGACCCCAACAAAGGAAAAGTACAAGGTAAGGGTTATTTCACAATCTCTTCATTATCCGAGGTTGTTTATACGTAATAATCTACTGGGATATCTTTATCATCCACATCCATGTTTCTTAAAAATGTATTTCAAAACATTTTTACTATTTACAAGAATATGGGTTAAAGTCATTTATACCCTTGTTTGACTTTTTATAAGAGGTTTATAAAGGAATCTTTCCGTCGTTTTCAAAACAAGGTCCTTTTTAACCTTTTCGACAGAATTGAGGTAAGAATGTTTTTTTTAACTTATACGGCGGGTGGGGTTATTTTACGCCGTTATAAAATCTTCAGAGCTTTACTTACAAGATTATAAGAATATTTTCAAAGAAAATGTTTTATATTATATGGATCTTAAATGATTTCAAAATAAAAGGAGATATTTCTTTAAAAAGAATTTTGATTTCATCTATGTCAACATCCTTTGATGGATTTTAAGATTATTTGAAGTTGATTTATTATGATACAAAACTTCTATATTGTATTGAAGGTTTTGTGATATGTTTGACTATTGATGTTCTATTTTTATACCATTCATAGTTTATGGTGAAATTATTGACATTTCGTATGCTAGTTATGTTTAAACCTTTTCATATGGGAATGCATTGGACTTAATAAGTGACGGGTGGAGCCCGCTATAGCTCCTCGATGCATCGGTAGGTCTCATGAGACAAACTAGTGTCTTGGCACAAGGCCTTGGAAAAAATCATATTTGTAGTCTTGGAACGAGGCCTTGGCTATGTGGTTATTATAGTCTGGCATTATGCATTCCAAAATTATGAAAGTGGTTGTTGATTTTTCATGTGATTATTCGATTAGTAGAATATCCATGTGAACAAGTAAATGGCATTATTTCATTTTACTTTTGCCATACTATGTTGAAGTTCAAGTTTAAAAGGCTTTTGTTTTAGTAATTCATTGCCTTAAATGTTTATGCTTATTTTTGAATGTTCCGCTATATTGTTATCCTTACTGGGCATTGGAGCTCACCCCTTTTCTATGTTTTATTTTTCCCAGGATGTGAAGATGTAAGTTATGAATGACCTACAGGGATATTATGAGGGGATTATAGTGTGGACTGTGGAAACATTATGTTGTTGTAGTAGTTTTTCATTTTATGATGTAATGTAAAACTTATGAATATATCTAGTGTTTCCAAGGCTACTAAACCAATCGGTCTTTCGAGATTTGATCTTTCTTGTGATCATGCCAATGTTATGTAATAATGCACCGACTCTGGGTAACTAGGGTCGGGTGTTACAACAATATAGAAGAAACTTTCATAAATAATCATAAATATTTAAGGCAATGTATAACTAAAACAACAGCCTTTTAAACATGAACTTCAACATAATATGGAAATGATAAAATGAAATAATTCCATTCAATTATTCACATGGATATTCTACTAGTGGAATAATCACATGAAATATCAATAACCAATTTCATAATGATGGAATGTATAATGCCAGACTATAATAACCACATAGTCAATGCCTTGTGACAAGACTACAAATAAGCTTTTGTTAAGGCCTTGTGCCAAGACACTAGTTTGTTTCATGAGACCTACCGATGCTTCAAGGATTTATAGTGGGCTCCTCCCATCCCATATTAAGTCCAATGCATTCCTCATATGAACAGGTTTAAACATAACATAAACATTCATATTAAAACTAGCATATTAAATGTCAATACATTCTTCATAAACCATGAATGGTATAAAAATAACACATCTATAGTCAAACATATCACAAAAACTTCAATACAATATGAATGTTTTGTATCATAATAATAAACTTCATATATGATTAAATTTATAAAAGGATGTTGACATAGATGAAACCAATACTATTTGAGAGAAATATATCTTTTTTAAATAATTTATAAGTATCATAATTATAAAATAAATCCTTCAATTTGTAAATATTCTTATAAACTTTCAAGGGAAGTTTCGAAGATTTTATAATGGTAAAAAATATCCGCACCCGCCATATAATTTAAAAAAGACATTCTTACCATAATTCTGTCGAAAAGGTTAAAAAGGACCTTGTTTGGAAAACGACAGAACGATTCCTTTATAAACTTCTTATAAAAAGTCAAAAATGGTATAAATGAAGTTATCCAATATTAATTAAAATAGTAATAATTATTTGAAATACATTTTATGAATCATGGATGTGGATGATAAAGAGGTCCTAGTAGATAATTACGTATAAACAACCTCAGATAATGAGGAGATTGTGAAATAAAACCGTACCTTGTACTTTTCCTTAGTCGACGGTATGTCAACCTCTTTTATAATAGTTAAAACATTGTTATTAAATTATACAAGAACCATATACATAATTATGATATCATATATGATCTTCTATTAATTCTTTGTTAATAATATTTTAGTATTATCGTCGTTTTGGGTGTAAAATTACTTGTTTTATTTTATATGTTTTGTTACATAAGTCGTGTTTGTTATGGATAGGTTTTATCTTATTCATATCCAGATTGATATCATGTCCTTAAAATTTAATTTTTAATCATCAAATTAGAATTAGTCTTGAATGGATACGATGGGGAATGAATCTCATCGCGTTCGTGAAGATGGTAGACCGTACGTACGAACGATCGATAATATCATTATTTTGATATTAAAATAATATATAATTGGATGGTATATCATATATACAGAATCATTATCATGTTACATTTATTATTTAGATTAATTACACATAATTATTATATCCATCCAAATAATAATATATTGAATAACAATTACACCACGATCTGGAGACGGTAAGCCGTACGTACGCATGTATGGTGACATGTCATTAAAAGGATGGATAGAATACTGAATATGGTTATTAATACCATCACAATATATATAAGATAATGAATTTATTATTTTATAATGGAAATAACAAAGAAAGAAGATGTTGAAGAAGAAAGGAACTTGAAAGAGGGTGGTGAAAACATTACATCTTCTTCGGGTTCTTCCTTTTCATTTGATCAAAAGGGCTCCTTAGGTTGGCTTTCTAACTAAAGGAAGGCCTATAGGATGAAGTGAGGGAAGTTGAGAGAATATTTGGGCAGGGTTTGTCTGAGGTCAAAGGCATTGTAGGTGTGAATTATGGATAAGTGGTAGTGCCCTTTTATAAGAGGGTGTGGGGCACCATTGGAAAAGCTAGAAATATTATTTTATAATAAATTCATATTCGGTTTATAATATCTCAAAATTGGATTATTTAAATGTTAAGGTGGGGATAGGTCGAAAAAAATTCAACCAATGTATTTTAGATAGGTTTGGGTCATTATATTAAACATATCGTTTAGTTTTAACTCTTAGTTAATTAGTTTGACACTTACCATGTCACTTTTTATTTTTATATTATATAGTTAATAATCATACTTTATACATCCAAGAGACCCCCAAGTGGTCCATTAATGATAAATCTATCATAATATAAGTCTCTTGGCCCAAACATAGCTTTTTAGAAATATAACATAATTTAATAATATATTTTTTTAAAAAAACTCTTTTATGTCAATTTTGACACTATTGGCTATTTTGTTTTTGATAATTTCCGAACCACATTATTACTTCGCAAAAATTTATATAACAATTCCCAATATGTCATATTAACCTATAAAATTAGTCTAACTCCTAAAAAGTTTCAAATTACATTTATTTTGATATTTATAATATCAATTATTTTAATATTTCATTAATTAGGTAATTACTGCATCACCATTGTGTCATAAATAAATTAAATTATTTAATTTCTAAAAATTATAAATAAAATATCATTATGTAGGAAATCATTTTATATTTCTAATAAATATTTAAAATAGAATTTATCTTATGTATTACCCTATATTAAAAATGATTTAGTTATTAGACTTTGATTTTAACTCTTTTAAGTTTTGTTTGAATTAAATAATAATAAATGTCCTAATATAATCCAAGTGGACCTAAATGATAATATTTTAGTTCTAATGTTGTTTTTAGTCGAGATACACTTGTCCAATAGAATTAGGACTTGTTTTAGGGTAATATTAATATCATATTTACCATTAATTACCCTATTTACTTTTAACCGTGGTAAATAAAATTAAAAAGTTACTAGTCACCAAAAATTATTTTTATCTTATTGAACCACATATTACTCTTTTATATTAAACATGTCTCCCGGATTTTAGAAATTTCACTCATATAGGTGGTAAAATTATGTTTTATGTGAATTTCCAAAATCTCCTAGGAGGTGGGTAAAAGACGGTGAAAAGTTCAATAAAATTTTTATATATCTAAATTTATTCTAAACTAACTCCAATGAATTACATTGAACATATGTAGGTATTATGTATCTATTTTGACCATAATTAAATTTAAATAAAATAAATAATTATTCAAAAAAAATCGGTTTCAAAATGTAACGCAGTGTTTTTTCAATATTCATAAAAAATTGAATGTTTTCAGAAAAATACCAAAATTTCACCCTAGGCTAATTTCGATATTCCAAATCCAAAAATAAAGTACATTTTGAAAGATAAAATTTATAAAATTTTAAAAAGTGGGTATTACCATTCATAATAGCTAGATTGATTGGTTGTGGTGTGTGTTAGAACTCAAAGTTGCGTACAACACACGCTACTGTATTATTCAAAGAGAATCGTATCGTGGAAGCTTGGGGCATTACATAAAATGTTATGTATGTTTGAAGTTCAAGTCATTTTTCAACTTATCATGCACCAATAATTAATTAATTTAATTTTTATGTCATTAAACTGTTATTTTATAAATATTACTTGATAATAAATAGAAAATTATTATTTTATAATATGTTTATAATTATTTTGCAAACCATTTTAACTAATTATCTATTATTGTAAGGATAAATGCCTATATATCCATATCTAAAACCTAATTTAAAAATATAAATTATATTTATATCAAAAAAATTTATTAATATATTAATATAGTATTTATATGAAATATATCAATTTTCAAAATATACCATATATCAGCCCTAGAATAAAAACCATAATAAAGGGTGGGCCTTTATCAGAACTATTTTTCTAGTGCTGATAATGGCCACCCTTTTCCCATGTTTTTTAAAATGGACTGATAGAGGAACATTCTTTATCAATGATCTTTTTTTCAATCATTGTCATATTGGGGATTTATCAGTTCTTTTTAAAATGCAATGATAAATGGCCCCATTGATAATGTTTTTTTAGCGCTGACAAAATGGTATCATTAACAAACATTTTTGGATAGCATTGCTAACGCCCTAACGCTGGATAAAACTAGTTTTTTAGTAGTGCATGTTATGATGAAAGGTATTATAATTTATATGTCTAAGATGGGTTATATTTATGAATAAAATAATGGGATATTATTTAGGTCACGTATAGACCATGTGTTTATGTGTCCATGTATCCAAAGGCACTAGAAAAAAAATGATTCTAGCGTGGAACATTATGTATTGTCATGAATATTTTTTTTATTAAAATTTAATATTTATTTATAAGAAGTTTGGGTGTTTAAAATGAAGGTATATGTGATATAGAAATTACACATGTTTTATGAGGTCATTCATATCATTATAATTTATTAAATCCATCATTTTATCAATCCCTAAAAAGTAGGGATGAAAAATGAATTATATTGGGTCATGAGGTGGTAGTATACTATATACAAGATTTACAAGTTCATTTCCAATTTGATAATAGTTTAAATGGATTTGGGTTATGATAAAAACATCAATTTATATAGGATAAGTTCTTGTAATTACATTATTATATTTTGAGATAGTTTGATGGAGGTGGAAGAAGAAACATTTATGAATTTAAACTCTTCTTTGGAGATCCACTTTAGGGTTATACCTAAAGACATTTAATGAGGGATTCATAATAAAACTGAGGTCACTATGATGAGGCGATGTATGTGAGTAAGGGAGTTTTTTAGGGATTGGATAAATCCTAGGGTTTTAGATGTGTCAATTTGAAAGGAGAGTGAAAAGACTTTTATAAGTGGATGCGAGAAAACACAAAACATTTCTTAAAAGAGTATGTGACGACCACATTTTTCATAGGAAAAAAACACCAATATTGAAAATTCATTAATTATATAGGTGATTTGGTCAAAATATGGCCATAAAATGGTTGTTGGACTAGGATTGGGACATTTTAAACCCTTGTCAACATTATTTAACCATGGACAAACATTTTTTAACATTAATTGAGGAAATTAGTTTTTATCATTTTGTCTATTAAATATTATCAAATATCAAAATAAACATATTATATAACATAAAATATTATTTTTTAAAATATGGTAACAATTTTTTATAATTAAATTCACATTAATTAGAGAATTTAATTTAAAATTAAACTATTAATGTGGTGACGATGGGTGATTTTTCAACGTGAAAATTCTCATAAGTATAGAATGATTTATTATTAAATTTAAATATTAATTTTATTACAATGAAATAAAATATTAATATTTTAATATAAGTTAAATAAATATTCATTAAACCCTTTTTAAATTATAACTTTACATGGTAAATAATTTAAACGAAAAGAATGTTTTCAATAAAATTCAATATTTTTCACTATTTATAAAAAATGGTTTTTTTTGAAAATCCAAAAAAATTTCCCAAATTTAATTATGAAATTTATATTTTAAAAAATGATTATATATTATCAAATATTCTTTCTAAATTTTGAAAAATTTACTTCTATATTATGTTCTAAAATAGTAAGAAGACCACCTTCTAGAAAAAATAATATTTTTCAGAAAACATTTATATTTAATTAATATGGTTCTTATTATATTTATAACAAATATATTGATATTTGATTTATACATGTAAAATCTATATAATATTAATAATTTAGTTATTATTATTCATCCCTACTAACATAATATTTAGGTTATAATAATAATAATAATATTTTAATATAGTGTGACATTTCTTTAAACCTAGTGTTATGTGTATTTCAAGATATCAAAGAGATTGAATTTATTTTAAATGAAAAATATCATAATGTATCAAGGTGTTATATTATCAGCAACTATTAGTTTTTGAAATTTTATAGACTATCAAATATGATGTTACATTTTTATATCATTTGGTGTGACATTCTACCCCTTAAATATTTCGCATCGTCGCAATATAATCACGATCTTAATAATATAGGGTTTCACATTTTAAAATATCCTTCTTGAAACCACTCATCTTAAAAAGTATTAATAAAATATCCTCTTTATATAAGGTTAAGTGGTGTATGATGGCAATCTAGAATAATATAAACTATTTTTCAAAATAATATAACATTAGTGGAATGTGATGATATTTTCATGGAAGAAAAGTTTAAATAATTATAGAGAGTGGTAGAGATAATTGATCAATGGAAACAGAATGATATTGAAAATTAATAAGATAGAATTCCATAAATCAGGGATTATATAAAAGACTATTAGTTCAATATAAATGAAGTTATTAGTATAAATTTTTAATTTAAATATCCATTTCTAAGATATATAGAATTACATAACCATCTAGAATGAAAAATTATTATAATATATATACTTGATGTATTTTTACTTAAGAGAAATATTTTTATAATTTTATTGAGCTTCAATCAATTAAACTTCATCTCATTCAACAAAAAAATTAATATTAAAAATTATTAATTTTACCAGAGGAATAATTAATATATTATTAGTTAGGAAAGTCGTTCCACATATCTCTATATAGTTTAAAAAACCATAATTCTTAGAAAAAGTTATCCAACAACACACAAAGATCAACTTAATCCATTATATATATAGTTAACATATGAATCATTCAAAATGTGTTTTTATAATGTAAAGCCTAATTTTTTTTGGAAGGTCACTAAGTCAACATTATATTCCTCATATAATATAACATTTTACAAAATGTCGCATTCAAATTAAATGACTACCTTGATCACAAAAAAAACACAAAAGAAGATATCTAAGGATCCAAAAATAAAATATTATATTATCAAATATATAAAAAAATTACAAACATATTGTATACTGTAACAAAGATAAAATAATCCTTAAAATCAATAAACAAGTTCATTGATACTGACAATAACCCATAAACATATCATTATAATTATTATCTCTCCATAGTGAACATATTAATGGAAATATACCCTTAATCATGTGTTTTAAAAAAAGATCAACATTCAACTATAAAAATTCTATTGGTTATTGATAATATTCATCATATTCATACATAAATAATTGATACTGAACTAAAATTTTAATACAAATTATTATTATTCTAATTATAATATCATAATTAATATAAATCTAAAATATAATTCTTTAATCTAAATGAAATCAAATGAATCATTCTACTTCTGTTGTATCAATGGAAAAATATTAACATTGACCCATTATCTTATTATAGGAGATATTCCCTTGAATCATTGGTCATTTATTCAGGTAGTTACCCATCTTCTTAAAAATGAATTATTGGCCATTGGAAACTTTTTTCTTTCACTTATAATTATGATCATGGTGTCCTTTATCTCCAAACTCGTAGAAATATCGCTTTTATTTCAATAAAATAATAGTTTTTTTCTTTAAACAATTATGAAATATGAGAAAATACTTGTTTTCCTCATTCCCTTTATCCATATTTTTCTCTATTTTAATATCCTTCTATTGACACACTTTAAATCTATATAACATAGTGAATTTACATATCTATATTGATAAAAAATGATATTATGTCATCATATTATGATATTGTTTAGGAAACTAGTTCCCTTCAATGAATTGGTATAAGCCTATTAATGAAATGGTCAAACATTCCATTTTAATTACTTACATTGTTCGTAGCATTACATGATATCATTGTAGTGTTGGATTCATAATAAAAAATATATTTTTTTTCATAGACTCGATAATTTTCACTCCATATCCAACCATTTCATGAGAGTACAATACTTTTCCAACAAGAGTACCATAAAATAATTCCATTAAATGCATGATAATTCTTCTTCATCCATAGTGTTTTGATTCAATGAACCTCATTTATTCACATATCATGAGATATGAGAAAATTCCTTGACAAAATTCTTCCTTTTGTTATTACACATAATGATAAATATATTATCTGAGAAACATATCCATTAGTCCATTATAAAATGGAATTTTGGTCCCATACAACTATGGAGGTTACTAATTTTTAAATTGCTATAAAATTAGTGTACCAAATTAAGAATTATTAGCATGTTCTACATGGGAATCGTTATTTCTCAGAACCAAAGTTAGCATCTATAATATTGTTTTAATTGGGATAATTCCACCTACAGCTCTGGATCCTACTTCATTATCATTATCATGAGGGAAATGACTACATGGGGTATGTATATTTATATGTTTCCCATTATATTAACTAAGTACCCTTTCTATAATATATAATACACTAGATTAGGTTATAACATTGTGAACATTTTATTTAATCCAAATACAAGAAAAATACATAACATAAGTTGAAACATTTATGAATAAATTATATAATAATTATAAAGAAGGTTTCTTTGGGAAGGTTTTCAAATCATAAAAATATTTTCAAAACCTACATAATGGTTTGTAATAAAAATTTGAATTAACCTAATAATATCTCTTAGGAGGGTCAAACCAGGTGAGCAGTATGACCCGTTTTTATGTACCAATTAATTATTGAGTAAAAAAACCATTTTTATAGTTATTAATTCAAGGTATATCTATTCCAGTACCATTCCTACCAGTAGTATCTATAATGAGTTAAATGTCTTGGAAGAACCACATATTATCTACAATAACAAAACATTAGTATTCTCTTTTATTATTATCTTAAATGTTTCTTAAAGGCTTCTATTCACTAATATATGTTTTCTGAAAGCTTTATCTTAATGTTTATACTATGCTTTCTTTGATACCAACTTCAATGAACTAAAATCCAGTAACATAGAGATTGTGTTTAATTTATTAAATTCTTACTCGAAAAAACATATCTCATCCCTAATGACTGAAGGTGTAGTAGCCACGTTAAAAATTATACATACATAAAAACTACATTATATTTCTAAAATGTAATTAAAAAAAGTTTTCTTTGTGAACAAAATTATCCATATACAATATTCTAGCATATCAATCAAAAAAGCATCCCGGTAACATGGGAAAATAAAACAAAATAATGGGGTGATCTTAAAAGAATGTTAAAAGTATGCATATTGTAGATGTTATCCTAAATAAATAAGCATATTCAATGAAGAAAAGTAAATATTTAAAATAAGTGTCATCAAATCAATAAATTATGCATAATATGGAATAAATAAATTTTGATCAAATAATGTGATGTAACTTTTCTTCAATTCACTTTTCCACATCATTTATTATATTTTATTATATTTTTAATATCAAAATAATTTATTTTGTTTAATAATTTTAAGTGTTGTGTTTTTTGAATTAAAATTATTATATTAATTGTGTATTAAAATATGTATTTTAATGATTATTTTAGACATTTTTAATAACTTATTAATAATTAATTAAATATTATTTGATCTACCATTATATATTCATTTATTTTTGTTTAAATCATAATGATTCATGTTCATTATATTTAATAATTATAAATCTATTGATTTAAAAAATTAATTAATATTGTTCGAAATTAAATTATTTAATTCATTAATTAAATATAGAATTAAAAAAAATTATGCTTTTCTTAAAGATTCTTTATTTATATCTTTTTTCTATGTTTTTAATTTTTTCACACATTAATTTCAGTTATTTAATTAATAAATTTTGTTTAAGAATTTAATTATTTTTCATCAAATATTTTAATACATAGTAATAATTAAATATATTATAATTATTTGATTTTATTTATAAATTATGTTATTTCATATTTATTTTAATTTTTTTAAGAAGCTAATTTTATGAAATGTGTTTTTAATTATTTTCTCAATTTTACATTATTATTTAATTATTTATTTAATTTATACATTGATTTATTTACAAACCACCATGCACCCTCCTAATTCACTCCCAAAAGAGTGACAGGTTCCTCAGCAAGAAATAGAGCACACTCAACATAATACCAAGAACCCTACTAAGTCAATGCAAATGAAATAACGGTGTCTCAAGACACCATTTCCCTAACCAACTACCATAACAGTGAATCTTACTGTACTTATACTGTTGGGGATACCGCCATCCACCCATCGATGCCTCCACACAGCTCAATCTCTAGTGGTGCCTCCACCAATTGTGACTCACCACCAGCGTTACTCACCACCAGTTTTACTCACCACCAGTGGGAGTCATCACAACATTGACCCATCGCCAATAACTTAACCCACCATTACCCTCATTATCCACCAAATATTCCACTCTTAGTGCCTCCGTGAACCATTTCGTACACCTCTTCTCTTCTATATACTAAATCATCCACCATAGAGTGAAATAAATGAAACCAAAAAATAATATGGTCTGTTCGAATTATTAATAGAAGTGAATATAACCAGAAATTAAAAAATCACTGGATTTTGAATATAAAAAAATTTATAATCAGTAGATCCGAACTGAAGCCATCAGCCACCACATGTACAAAAAAACCACTGATATTGATTTGTAGAACCTCGATTCATGTTAGAATACCTGAAGAATTAAATGTTGATCCAACTACACCATATCTAGGACCTCGAATCCTGGGAAACCATGAAAAAGAACATCCATTCAATCAGATAAAAAGACACCATCCACTCTCAATACATCATCGTGCTGATTCAAGAGTATAACTTCAACGCCACCAAGTTGAGGTATATTTTTATAAAGAACCAAAGATATATAATTGGACTAGTCATTATCCATTAGTGGCTAAATATGAGAGTGTGTTGGATGAGATTAATGATCCCACTTCCCCACTTAAGAATACCATTGAGTGGACCCCCACTATAAAATGAAGCAGTCCACAAGAAGATAAAAAGAAAGAAGAAATTAATAACTAAATAAAAATTTAAAAAATAATATACTTATAAAAATTATAATTAATTTTATAATAATAACAATATAAAATATATTATTAAAAATTATTATATATAAATACATATATATTTTTATATAATTATATTATTAATTTAATATATATATATATATAAATGTATCTAATTAAATTACCAATACTATAAATAGGTATGTGTAAATATATTAATATTTATATATATGTACATTTTATTGATTATTTTTTACTCCTATAATAATAATATATTTTAATAACAGTAGTAACTTTTATATAACTATTTAGAACCTCATTTTTTAGTATGATAGTGATCATAAAAAGAGATTGTGGGTGAAAGAATTTTGGTCAATCCATTACAAATTACACGGGGATGTGTTGTTCATTGTGAGTGTCTTGCTACTTTCAATGGGTCTTCATCAAAGGTTGATGAAGAGTGCGTCAATGGATTCAATGAGAGTTTTCTACCAAATAAGATAATTTTTTATCTTTTATTTAAATAAGTGGAGCTCATGATCCTCATTTCTAAAAAACCCAGACATGGGAGAAATTGTATTTAACATAGACCCGACCATCTATATTATTCTATTTCAACTTTCATCATTTTTTCTTTCTTCTATTCATGTAAATATTGTAATTTTGTTTTTGTTTTGTGAATAAAAATTGTTTGTTAGTATTGATCATATTTTCATTATTCTATTTGTGTTGTGTTCTCAAATCTATAGTAAAAGATAACTAGTTTGAGATTTCATATTTCAGAATTAAATCTCAATTTTTTCTAGATATTTGGATTTCATGAAGATTGTCACTTCTTAGTCAGTCTAAAAGATTTTGAAGGTGAATTGTGGTGTGTGTGAGAGAACATTCATTCACTGGATCAGTTTTATTCTATTTTCCCCTTGTTTCATTCCAATATCTTCTCTTGACATGCTTGACTGACTAGCTAGGAGAGGTTGTGTGACTTTTAACAATTGATAATCACATCGTTCAGGATGTAATTCTGGGAAGGAGTGATTTTATTTGGATATTTCTTCACATTAGGATAGTTAACATATGTTAGAATATATATTGCAAACGAATGTTCAATGTTTTGGGTGGTATTAGTCTGTTCATCGAGCCATTGACCATTCACTGAGTGAGGATGATATTTATTGATTTAAATCATAATAAGATATGTGAAAGGTTGTTGAGGATGTGTCGACCTCAGTTTGCACCTATTATTGACAAATTTATTTTCTTACATATATCATTACACTTTTGGTATTTATTTATCATTTTTTCATCTCACATCACCATGGGTTTTAAAATTTTTGTTATAATTTTTTTTGTTTTCTATTTAAAAAATATTTAAACACTAAAAGATTTCTGGAATGACCACTAAATAATTTGAAACATCTTCCATGAGTGTGACCTATAATTAAGACATTATTATATACATTGGTTATTATAAATATATTGTTTACCATCCTCATGATAAGGACGTTCTAAAATATAGATTCCATTGTTGGGGATTCAAAATATTCATTAGTGTTTTTCCATTTTCCAATAAAAAAACTAAAAAAGACTAAATAATGTTGAAAACACCCCGACACTTAGAAGAGGTTGTTATATTTCATACTAATAAAATTAAGGAACATTTCACCATTATTCAGTTAGATAGTTTTTTATGAACTAATTGAAGAATATAAGGAGGAGTTGATTCAATAATTTTTTTAATCCTTAGTAAATGAACTTAAATTGTTTTCTAAATTTTTCACTGAGTTATGTACCGAAGAACTAGAGTTTCACACTTTTGAAATTGAACTACATATAGATTCATGTGTGAAGATGATATATCCACATTTTAAGGATGTTATAAATGTCTGGTATGATATAGAACATGTATAAATAGTTTATGCTGGACAATTATTTTATTATTACTCTTTAAACAAAATTAATATTTATTATTTTTATTTAATTACATTATTTAATAATTTTCAATGATTCAATAGGTGGAACCTTCTCAATAAATCATATTTATTACATTAAAAGATTCTAAATATGAGATGTTTAATTTTTAAGAGAGGCTTATAATAGGTTGACTACCTTCAAACTACCCTTGAAATTCTCCTTAGATAACTATTCAATTAGGAAGAGAAACAAAACTGGACTATTATTGGGGGTTGATAATTTCATCGATGAATATATTTTTTATTTGATTTTAATTATATTGATCGTGATATTAATTATTTTACACACATTAATTGTATTTAGAATGAATATAAATGTAAGAACCCAGATCTATTTTTCAAGTATGTTTTTCCATTTCTGGTCATTTTTGAGAAAAAGAGGAAAATTTGGAAATTTCCTAAGTACACACCGTGTACTTTGATGAAGCACCATGCAGTGTGATAGCCATGTCCGGGACACACACATAGTGTGTAGGGGTGATGTGGAGGCCACTTAAAGAGGATTACAGAAACTAAAAGTACACATTGTGTACCCTAGAAGTACACTCCTTTAACCCCACAAGTACACGTCGTGTACTTTCTTTTTTTCATTAATGGGACCAGGGTCACGCCTAACAGAAAAAACACGCCTCTTCTTCAGATTCTTCGTCCGAGAGGGACTTGTACGACCGTGATTCTTCTTCGAGCCCTCGTGCCCCTGTCTGTTATCCGAATCGACTACCATTTATTGCGTTTGAACCGCAGCGATGGGTTATTCCTTCTCCAAGATCTCTATTTTTCAATTTCTCCTCTTTCTCAAGATATTTTGGGTTGATCATTCTGTATGTTTTCATAGATCTACGCCATTATAAAGAGAATCAATCATCATGGTTCAAGTATATCGATCACCTAGGATCGAGGTAGGTGTTTTGTGCCTTTCTATAGGAATTCGTTGAATATTTTGTGCAATTCCACCAATTCTCTTAAATAGGGTATTGTGTGTGTTTCCTATTTTTGACATGTTGTTTCCTTATTTTCATGATTGTTTGAGTAGGGTTAAATGCTTATGAATAGGGTAATTTTTACTATGCTCTTGATGGTTTTCCATGGATGTTTTTCCTGTTAGGTGTTTTTTCAGTTGCTATGCCTAGTTTTAGGATAGTGGAACTGTTGTACTATTACGATTTTGTGCCTAAGAATGATAGCCAAGTAGTACATGAGGTTTACATGGGGTGATACACGTGCTATGCATGTTGTTTTACATGGGGCTATGTGAACCTAGTGTAGTAGACCATAAGGAGAATGGACATAAGTGCTTCACCTGAGTGTCTTTAATTTACGATGAAAGACCATAGGGGGAATTGACGATGGGTGCTTCCTGAGAGAGTCTGTAGTTCCTCCACGTGGGCCACAGGGGGAATCAGACGTTGAGTGCTTCCCCAGAGAGCCTTTAGTACGATACTAGACTTTAGGGGGGATTTATGGTGAGTGATTCCACCGAGATTTTATTCTTTCTTTAGCTGAACCAGAGGGGTGAGACTGTGTGTTCCTCTAGAGGGTTGCTAGTTCTTGTAGGTTGAACCGTAAGGGTTAGGCTGTGAGAACTACCCAGGGGTTTACCTGTTTTTCTACTAGTTGATTCATTGTTACTTGTGTGGTTTCTATGCTAGAAAATTTGGATTGTAGCTGCTATGTGATTTCATTTTTACTGCTTTCTGTACTTTTACATGCCATCTATTCACTCACTGTTAGGCACATATGTTTGGGTGGTTTCCTATTGGGACCTTGTCTCCCACCCTATTTGGGCCATGATTTTGGGCCCAAGAAGACTATATTGTTGTAGGTATAGATAAGGGAAAGCACCCTTCTACTTCAGGTACATGACATGTTGTGGTGCTAGAGAGTATGAGACCAAGCTATGGCTTGCGATACTAAGGAGTTTACCTATTTTATTTTTCAATTTGGTTTAGTATTGTATTCAGAATTGTGACATGTTTTGATATTTTATGAGACATATGTATCATGCATCAATTTATATACATGTGTGTGTGCTCCAATTGTTTACTCTTAGTCTTCCGTTGTTTATCGTTTACTCTTATATGGATGGTTACGGTTTCTGATGCTGTCTATTTGTTCTTCTTCTGCAGTGTACTCTACCAATGAGGGCATATATTCCGCACTATCACACCCAAGGCCCTCACTTCTAGTCGACATCCACTGGCATTTGTGGAAATGTGCTTGAGGCCATGTGACCCACCAGGTACGTGGCGCCTCTGGGTGGCTTTCGGAATCAGGATGTTACAAAGTGGTATCAGATGAGTTATTTTCACTTATTTTACTTTTTGGATCATTTATCGAGGGATAGGATGGATTCGATACTTGGTATTAAGCTGTGCTCGGGTGTAGCTAACCTGTGTATAGGGAAAATCCAATCTACCTTTCTTATTACAGTTTTCTGGTTTTTCTATGTTACAGTTGATCTAATTTCACCTAGAGTGATTCACCTGCATGTGTTTTTATTGTTGTTGATATTGTGGTTCTATTTCTTTCGCAACTCGATGAGATGAGGGTATTCCATCTCATACATCATATGGTTACTTGTTAGAAATAACATGCCATGCATTCATTCCATGCCATCTAAGGTGCATTAGCAGTTACCTGTTGTTGTGATAGATGTATTGTAGATTATGTATGCTGCTATGATAGATGCCTTGATTGAATCCCTGTAGTTTGACAGAGAGGTTGTTTGTATTGTACCTTGCGTAAATGAATGCCAAAATTTGGTTCTTGAGGTGTTATGGGTCCTCTTGAATCAGAAATTGGTGACTTAGTAACCTATTGTTCCTTAAATATGATTTTATTGGATGCCAAGCTTTGATTCGTGGGGTGTATGGACCCTCAAGAATCAAACTTTGGCACCCTAATGGTCATTTTGTAGTGTTTTCTGGGCTTCGGTGCGGTTTCAGAGATACTTCCCAAAAAAACCCAGAATACACGGCATGTACTTTATATATACACGTAGTGTAGTTTTTAAACCGCGTCACTGACTGTGTGAGTAAAAACATGGGTTATGAAAAATCACCAGGAATACGCCGTGTAGTAGTGATTTGTGTACCCAGCCGTGTCACTAACAACACGGGTCGGGGAAGCTCATGCCATACACGCCGTGTTCTATATGAACACGCCGTGTACCCTTGTTCTCAGTACCCGACCATGTCATGGACAACACAGGATAGTGTTACATCCTCATGTACAGTCCGTTTAAGAGTCATATGTGTACCTGATAGTGTCACTAACAACACGGGTTGGGAAAAATCATCATGTACACGCCGTGTTTGTTTGGAACACAATGTGTAGTCTCAGTCGTGTAACAAGCTGTGTAATTAACAACACGGGTCGTTCAAATCTTGTATACTACACATCGTGTCCACGAGGAACATGCCATGTAGTCTCAGTTTATGAAGACCCTGTCGGTTAGCCATGTAAAGAGACTCGAGCAGTGGGATAGAGTTTTGTACATGCCGTGTAGAGTTTATACACGGCGTGTAGTCATGTTTAGTAATAACATAAGTGTTTCCTTCTCTTGTTCCCGCATTGTAATATTGTGTTATCAGTATTTGATAATCCTAATCTATGGTATGCTTTTGATTTTTCAGAGTTATGCCTCTGAGACGTCCTCCGGTTGTACGTCAGTTACCAGATGGTGATCAGACACCAGATATGGCTGATCAGGGACTTCCTGCCGATACTCTAGTCATTCCAGACTTAGCACCGGCTGTACTACCTGTTGTAGGAGCTGATTCGAAGTTTAGGGAAGGCTTTTTGAGGCTGATTCCGAACTTTCTCGGAGCACCGCCTCCTACAACGACTATGAAAGAATATACGCGGGGTTTCCAGCATCAGCATCCTATTACCTTCTCGGGGGAAGGAGGACTACAGGCTGCAGAGTCATGGCTGGAAGCCATGCTGACTATCTTTGAACATCTAGAAACACCTCCAGAGATGCGCGTCAAGCTCGCAACCTATATTCTACGAGACGTCACCAATAGTTGGTGGGACGTGATCTCACAAGCGGGTCATTAGTAGGTTATGGCTTGGGAGGAGTTCCAGCGCATGTTATACGACTACTTCTAAATGGAGACCCTAAGGGCTGATCGAGACCAGGAGTTCATGAGTCCAAATCAGGGTACTCTTTATATTATGGATTATTCCTCTCGTTTAACCAAGCTGCAGCATTTTTCACCCCTCAGGGGTGGAAAAGGGGTGTTCATAGCAAGGAAGTTTGAGGATTTTCTCAGGTGGGAGATCCGCTCGCAGGTGAATATATTCCAGTTGACATCCATCACTTCCACCGTCAACCAGGCAATGATTGAAGAGTGCAATCTAAGGGATGCCGGAGCTGCGAGCCAGGGCGGTTCTACTTCTAGAGCTAGTTTTCCTCCAGTTGACAGCAGGAAGTGTTGTAGGGAGTCTTCGCGTGGTGATCCGAGGATGCGAGATACATATTTAGGTAGGCAGGTAGTATGATACCAGTGTGGAAGGGCAGGGCACATAAGGCCGTTATGCCAAAGAGACCTAGTGGAGTTCCTATATTGTAGCACGATGGGTCACCTTCAGCTTTTCTGCCAAGTTTTCCCACCAGTAGCTAGTGATGGGGGTTCTTCCATGACTCTTTGTTTGAGAGTAGCACCACCAATTTCTCACCAGCCGGGGAACTGGATTTCATTCGGCCATTCATTATAAGGTGGAGGTCGAGTCCATGGGTGTCAGTAACCAGTCTTTTAGTGTCAGCAGGGAGGATTAGCTCAGAGTGGTCAGGCATGGTCACAAGGTCGTGGGGCCGGCCATACTTTTGCGGTGGAGCAGACCTATCGGGAGTAGGATCCCAGACCTTTTACAGTTATAGGTACAATCTTGGTAGCCTTAGTTTTATCTTCAACTCTTTTCGATACTGGTGATATGCATAGATTTAACTCCATTGCTATTATGGAGAGCCTTGGGCTCTGTATCTTTTCTTCTTTCGACATATTGACACTATACACACCGTTGGGGCCGAGGACATATAGTGTACGTCAATGTAGAGAGTTCCCTCTAGAGGTTGAATGGTATCGTTTCTTATGGGATATCTATGTCCTAGAGATGACAGGTTATGATTTTATTATCCAGATGGATTGGTTGGTTCCATTCCAGGCAGTTGTTGACTGTTATCGCCGCATGGTGTGTTTTATTTCACCAGAGCCTGAATCATTTATTCATAGAGGTGAATGGGATGTCCAGGAGAGTCGAGCAGGACTCGAGCATCATGGTCTAGTTGGGGTTATGGCACAGATTTCTTTTCCTTATTTGGATGACTAGGGGACTTCACAGTTGGACTTTCCTCCAGTGGTGGATCGTTTCAGAGATGTCATTCTATAGGATTTCCTAGGTTTTCCTCCGGAGCGTGAGGTAGAATTCTTTATTGAGCTCGTACCAGGAGTGGAACCAGTGTCCGTTCATCCCTATAGAATGTCTACAATTGAGTCTTTGGAGCATAAGAAGTAGTTGGAGGAGTTGCAGGCAAAGGGTTTCATCTTACCCAGTACTTCTCCTTGGGGTTCACCTTTCATGTTTGCGAAGAAGGCAGATGGTACCCTTAGGCTCTGTGTAGATTATCGGAAGCTGAACCAGTTGGCAGTCAAGAACCTATATCCCTTTCCAAGGATTTATGATCTTTTCGATCAGCTTCGAGGATCCCGGGCGTTCTCTATATTCTATTTGAGGTCGGTTATCATCAGTTTCATGTTATACCATCAGATATACCTCTAACAGCCTTCACGAGAAGGTATGATCTCTACGAGTATATGTTTATGCCATTCGGTCTCACGAATGCACCAACGGTTTTCATGGCACTGATGAACCGAGTGTTCCATCCTTACATGGATTCATTCATTGTGGTCTTCATGGATGATATCTTGGTGTAATCTCACACTCGAAACGACCATTCTACCAAAATTGAGATCGTTCTGAGTACACTGAGAGAGCATATGATTTATTCTAAAATCTAGAAGTCCCAATTTTGGATGGATTAGATTCACTTCTTGTGTCACGTCATCTCAGAGTCATGAGTATCTGTGGACCTAGAGAAAGTGAGAGCTGTAGTTTCATGGGAGCATCCGAATAACATTTTTGAGATACAAAGTTTCTTAGGGCCGACTGGATACTACAAACTATTCAATCAAAACGTCGTATGCCTAGAAGCATCATTGATAGGTCCGACCAAGAAGGGGGTGATGTTCTTATGGTCATATTCTTGTGAGTCAGCTTTTCAGGTGTTGATGGGAAGGTTGACATCAGCACCGATACAAGTCTTGCTGGAGCTAGGCAAGAGCTATACTATTTCTTGTGATGCTTCGGGTATCGGGATGGTCGCTATGCTTATGCAAGGAGATGGAGTCGTTGCGTATGAGTCTCGGTAGTTGAGGACACATTAGAGGAACTACTCGAAGCACGATCTGGAGTTGGAAGCTATTGTTCAGGACTTGCACTATTGGAGGCATTACCTTCTGGGAGAGCACTTTGTGGTTTTCACCGAAAACAACAGTCTCAAGTACATCTTTACTCACCGTGATCTGAATCTGAGACATCGTAGGTGGGTCGAGTCCCTTCAGTATTTTGATGTTGAGATTTCCTATACGCCATGAAAGGGAAACGTAGTGACAGATGTTTTGAGCAGAAGAACTCAGATTCAGGGAGTTCAGGAGGTCAGCAGTGAGTGGCAGCTTATGGCTCTGCTCTCTGAGATGTATCTGGAGGTGCACGATAGACAGGGACAGACTTACCTATCTTCTGTAGCTGTTACCTCTACACTTCCTGATCGGGTATGGATGAGGATGCTATCAGACTCAGAAGGCTTAGTCATGTAGAAGAGTGTGTCAGGAGAAGACCCCCTTCCTGGATGGACAGTGGGCGAGGATGAGATCTTGCGTTTCCAGGGATGCGTATTAGTTCCAGTAAACATACGCAAGGCGCTGATGTGAGATTTTCATTCCTCAGTTTGGGTAGTTCATCCTGGCATCACCAAGCTGTATCGGGATCTTCATCATCAGTACTGGTGACTAGGTATGAAGAGAGATGTTGATGGTTTTTTCTTGCGGTGCTCTACTTGTTTGCAGGTGAAGGCGGAGAATCCGCGACCAACATGCCTTTTACAGCAGTTACCCATTCCGGATTGGAAGTGGAACAATGAAATAATGGGCTTCGTGACTGGATTTCCGAGGTCGCCTCCGGGGAACGATGTTATTTTGGTTTTCGTCGATAGGCTTACAATGGTTAACCACTTCTTACCTATCAAGGATACCTTCAGTGTTGATGATTTGGGATGACTATACATCCGAGAGACTGTACTTCTGCATGGAGTTCCACACTCCTTTGTTTAAGATAGGGATGCATGCTTTACTTCTCGGTTCAGGGAGGTGATTTGGAGGGATTTGGGTACACAGGTACATTTGAGTACAACATACCATCCCCAGATAGATGGCCAGTCCGAGCGTACGATATAGGTTCTTGATGATATGCTCCGAGCTTGCATCCTAGACTTTTTTAGTTCTTGGGTCAAACATATCCCTATTGTGGAGTTCTCCTACAACAACAGTTTTTAGGCGACTATTAAGATGGCCCCTTATGAGCCATTGTATGATAGGCCATGCCGATCACTTTTATACTGGCTGGAGGTAGGAGCGGCAGCCATACTGGGACCTCGTTTTGTTTAGGAGACCTCAGAGAAGATAGAGTTTATTTAGAAGATGAAGGCTACTGCACAGTCTCAACAGATGTTTTATGCTGATCATTAGAGATGAAATTTGGAGTTTGAGGTCGGGGATTATGTTTTCCTATGTGTCGCACCGAGGTTGGGACATAATAGGATTCAGAGACAGGGTATGCTTTCACCATGGTACGTCGGGCTGTTTTAGGTATTGGAGAGAGTTTGGGCGGTTTCCTATCGGTTAATGTTGCCTCAGAGGTACCGGGCTATGCACGACATCTTCCACGTCTCTCAACTCTGATGTTAATTTTCATACCGGTCTCATGTATTTCAGCCCAAGGAGGTTGAGCTCGAAGCGGATGAATCATTTGAGGAGAATCCTATCCGGATTTTCGATCGCAGTACGAAGATTCTCCATGGGCAGCATGTTACTCTAGTACGGGTGATATGGCGGCATGGGTGAGTATAGGAAAAGACCTGGGAGAGGGAGACCGATGTACGATCACAGTTGCCGAAGTTCTTCAGGGTTTCTTCTTCTACGCCTCACTAGGGAAATTCGGGGATGAATTTATTTAAGGGGGAAAGTTTGTAAGAACCGAGATCTTCGTTTCAGGTATATTTTCCTTTTCTGGTCGTTTTTTTAGAAAAATAGGAGAATCTGGAAATTTATTAAGTACATGTCGTGTACATTATAAGTACACGTCGTGTACTTTGATGGAGTGACATGCCATGTGATGGTCGTGTCAAGGCCACACAGACAGTGTTTTGGGGAGATGTGGTGTCTGCTTAAAGAGGAGTACGGAAAGGCCAAGTACACACCATATACCTCAGAAGTACACGCCATGTACTTAATTGTTTTTTCAATAATTGGACTAGAGTCGCGCCTGACGTACAGAACACGCTTCTTCTTCAGGTTATTTGTCTGAGAGTGACCCGTAAGACCGCGATTACTATCGGAGCCCTCGTGCCCCAGTCTTTTCTCCGAATCAACCACCTTCGATTGTGTGGGAACCACAGTGGTGAGTTATTTCTTCTCCTAGAGTTTTTTTTTCAATTCCTCCTCTTTCTCATGATATCTTGGTTTGAGTGTTTTGTGAGTTTTCATAGATCTACGCCGTTTTATGGAGAATCAGTCATCATGGTTCAAGTATATCGATATCCTAGTATTGAGGTAGGTAGTTTGTGCCTTTCTATAGGTAGTATTTGTATATTTTGTGCAATTCCACCAATTCCCTTAAACAGGGTATCATGTGTGTTTCCTATTTTTTCCCTGTTATTGCTTACTTTTCCTGATTTCTTGAGTAGAGGTAAATGCTTGTGAATAGGGTAATTTTTACTGTGCTATGGATGTTTTTTCATGCTTGTTTTTCCTGTTAGTCATTCTTCCAGTTTCCATGCTTAGTTGTAGGATAGTTAAACTATTGTACTATTATGATGTTGTGCCTTAGAATGATAGCCAAGTAGTTCTTGAGGTATACTTGAGGTGATACATGTGCTATGCATGTTGTTTTACACAAGGATGTGAGATGCTAGTGTAGTGGACCATAGGGAGAATGGACGTAAGGGCTTTTCTAGAGTGTATAATTTACGATGTGAGACCATAGGGAGAATTGACTATGAGTGCTTCCTCAAAGAGACTGTAGTTCCTTTACATGGGCCATAGGGGGAATGATAGGTTGAGTGCATCCCCAAAGATCCTTTATTACAATACAAGAATATAGGGGGTATTGACGGTGCGTGATTCCCTAGAAAGTCTATTCTTTATTTAGCTAAACCAGAGGGGGGAGACTATGTGTGCCTCTAAAGGGTTGCTAGTTCTTATAGGTTGAAACATAAGGGATAGGCTGTGAGAACTACCCAGGGGGTTACCTATTGTTCTACATGTTGATTGGATGTTACTTGTGTGATTTCTATGCTAGACACTGTGGATTGTAGCTGTTGTGTGCTTTCCTATTTACTGCTTTCAATAATTTTACTTACCATGTATTCACTGACTGTTAGGCATAGATCTCTGGGTGGTTTCCTACTGGGGCCTTGTCTCACACCCTATTTGGGCCATGATTTTGCGCCCAAGAAGACAATATTGTTGCAGTAATAGATAAGGTAAGCTCCATTCTACTTCAGGTATTTGACTTGTTGTGGAGATGGAGAGCATGGGACCAATCTACGGCTTGTGATGCTGTGAAGTTTACCTTTTTTATTTTTCACTTTGGTTTAGTATTGTATTTCAGAATTTTTACTTGTTTGTATGTTTTCCTAGACATATGTATCATTAATCATTTTATATACATATGTGTGTTCCCCAGTTGATTACTATTAGTGTTCCGCTGTTTATCGTTTACTCTTGTATGGATGGTTACAGTTTCTGCTGATGTCTATTTGTTATTATTCTATTGCGTACTCTACCAATGAGGTCATAGTTTCCCCCACTATCACTCCCAAGGCCCTCGCTACTAGTCGGTAGCCTCTAGTGTTTGGGGAAATGCGCTTGAGGCCATGTGACCCACCGGGTACGGGGTGCCTCTTGGTAGCTGACGGAACCGGGACGTTACAGTTAATTTGTAATTTTCTAGATAATTAAGAGAAATAAGTTGTTTTATGTGATGAAGAACTCATAGAAATCCAAATTCTGGATGAATTTTCCAGTTTGGGAGCTATTGTTGAAGATATTATTTGAGATCCCTACATTGGGCCGAAATGTAGGGTGATACATTTTTTTTCAAAGATAATTTTTTTAACTATATTGAACTAGGGAACCAGTCTCATAATTAAATTGTAGTTTCAAATCCTAATCACACCAATCCCAAATTCCAAGAATGGGGACAGTATCCCTATAATGTGTTTTCCATTTAAGTATTCCACATGTTATCAACTAATGATGAGGGGATCTTAAAAGAAGTTGTATACGTAGTACTCCATAAATGTCATGTTATGACATTGGAAAGAAATACACATGATGGTTCTTTGAAAATAAACTCAATACACCATCATATTTTGGATGCCTCGTTGTGTTTTATACTACATAAAGTCAAAATAGAATACCCCATAGTGGGTTATACATTGATTATCTTGTTTCATTTCTTACATTATTTTCTTCCTCCTTGTTTTTAACATGTGATGATTTAATTTAGGTAATAATCAAGTAGTGCACCCTAAAGGTACACAACCATTATCAGTTTCCCAATAGATAAATGAAGAAATGTGGCATAAGCAATATGTTTTTTAGGGCCAAGAGAATTACACAATATAAAATTGATAATAGTTTCTTAATCACACTTTGAATTCATTTCTCTTTGAGAACTAAATTTTAAAGTCTAAAATTAATCTATTTTTATTTGTAGGTACATTAATAGAATATCTAGAGAAATATTTTCAATGTCAAAAGGGTGGATTAATTTGGATGAATTTACTTCTATGAATCTTCATCATCAATGGAGTAGTCGTAATTAACTTTTTCACATTTTTTTATTCTATATTCTACTAAGTGTGGGGGAATTTATATTTTATGGTAAACATTAAATATGTGAATAACTAGGTACATAGAATACTAATATATAGAAAATTGAAAATAAAGTTTTGTTTTATTCTAAATATGGTTGGCACCCCTACAATTTATTTGAATTTAGAATTTAGTTTTATGCTATTTATTGACTTCCATTCTTCTGTTTGAACTAAATTCACATATCATTTTTCTTCTTATAAAAATTCAAATATTGAACTTTTAAACTCATGATATTCTTATCCATGATTGTTTTTTGGTTTCTGAAATTGGTATTTTGTAGATGGTTTTTTAAAACATATTTTGTGACAAGGTGATGTTTAACCATTCCTTTAACACCTCTACAATTATTTAACTACTGAAATTTCTATTTGTTCTAATATAAGGTTTGTCCTACCTTCTGATTCAACAATTGGGACTTATGTTAGTTTTAAGTATGATGTGTGAATAAATTATCGACACATCAATATCCCCCCTTGATTATTTTAACAATTATTTTCCAGGTTTTTTTAATGTTTTCTAAAAAATAGGGGTCTTTGGACTACAATTTGAAACTCATATTCTCTTGACTTTTGGATAATAACATGATCGTCGTTTTGGGAGATAGTGAAATATGAAATTATTGGAGATGTTTGATGGATGAGTGGTATTACACACTGTTATTATGAATATTTTATTTAGCAAATAACAAAGTGTGTGAGATAGGATAAATATTTTTAGAAATATGATCCTACCTTTAGGAATCTAGAAATTAGAATTCAAACCTACGGAACACTCCCTTTGAAAAGTAATAACCTTATAGAGCCATCTCAAATGATAATATTATATGTCCTATGATGCTAAAGTAAAATGAAAAAATTAGATTCCATGGTGTCTATCAAGGACTCTATGCACTAGGTGTGTGTGTAATCCCTCAGTATATATCATATAAGTGCATCTGTGAAATTCTTTTCACAACATACATGGTCAGGTAAAATCAGAAAAAAAGAATTAAGGTTCTTAGTAGTCAAATATGAGTTGACTAAGATAATGTGAATTTTGAACTCAATTGAAGATGTGATGAATGGACTTATAAAAATTATTTGACTTGTATCAATAAAGTGATATCAAATAATTGAACATTGATTTTTTTGGAACTTAAGAGAATATAAAAAATTGATGGTGCCTTTTGTTATGATTTTATTTCAACTTATATATAATATGTCATCACTAATAGAATTTGAACATAAA
The DNA here is from genome assembly GCA_963277665.1 of Viscum album. Classification (NCBI taxonomy): domain Eukaryota; kingdom Viridiplantae; phylum Streptophyta; class Magnoliopsida; order Santalales; family Viscaceae; genus Viscum; species Viscum album. The sequence continues at coordinate 1,519,512,557 of OY728123.1, read as the reverse complement.
TTAGAATTGAATTGGGATAGTAGGTTTCCTCACATACGTGACATGACATATTTACTAGTGAATGGATTTGAGTTTTCAGGTTTTTTAGTGTGTTTTTTAATTTTAGGAGGACCTAATGTGAGCATTTTATTTGTAAATCCTATCCCACAACTAGTTTTGTTCCCCCATTTTTAAAAATATAAACATACTAACTTTAAAATTAATTTAGAAGATTATATCTTTTATTTTATAAAAGAAAAGTCATGCATTTTTTACGAAAAAAGAAAATATCTTTGTGTGAGGGAGTTTTATGTGACATTTTTAATTCACATTATCACATAATTTATTGTATTTTATTGTATTTTTTATATCAAAATAATTTATTTTAGAATAAAATTTTTTAATTTCTCTTTTTTTTTTCAAAATTTATAAAGTTTTTTTTAAGAATATATCAATTTAACATCTTATTTTAACCATTTTCAATAATAAAAAATTAATTAATTATTTATAATTTTAAATAACATTTTTGACTCTTTATATTTTTAAATCAGCAATTTCACACGTTCATTATTTTAATTAATTTGGTAATTTTTTTTTCAAAAATTTATTATTCTTTTATAATAAAATATATAATTATTTATTTTAATTTAGAATTGAAATAAATTTTCATTTATTTATTTTGTAAATTTTTATTTTTTCTATGTTAGTAAATTTTTTATAACATTTTATTTAGTTTTTTTATTTCTAAATAATGTTTAACAATTTATTTCATTTCTACCAATATGTACATAGAACCAACCATCCAAATTTTTATAACCCAAATTCGTGTTAGTAAACATAAAGAAATGTAAGACAAGCCTATTATTCCAAATTCGGGAACTCAAAGCCCAAGACACCAAACCAAAGAACCTCTACTCCGCATGATCTAAAGCCATCATCCACTGCCAAAACAGCATCAGACTGATTGATGAATACATATTTCAGGGCGCTAAGTCTGAGTCACAATTGATAAAGGACCGATGCTCGCTAGTTTGATCAATATTCATCCCTTACCATCTAAATATGAGATAGTGAAATATGAGACTGTTGATCCTTCTTCCCCAAAAAAGAAGACCACAAAGTTGGAAATGAGTAATCTCTAAGCAGATAAGAACAAGTAATGAAAATAGAAATGATGAAAAGATTATGAAAAATTAAAAAACATTATAAAAGTATTATAATAGTAATAATAAAATAAAAATATAAACATTTTAATAATAATATCTTTATATATATATATATATTTATATATAAAAATATATTATTAAATTAAGTAAAATAAGTGTATAATCGTAAATATTTGTAAATAAATATAATAATTATATTTATAAATTTTTATAAATATTTTTAATTATATTAGAATTATTTTTAATACATATAAGTAAATATATATTATTATATATTTTTTAACTTATATAATAATAATAATAAAAATTTTCATAAAAAATAATAATAGTAGTTAATATTTTATAACTGTCTAACACAAAATTTTTTCTTTTGTATGATAGTGATCATTTAAGGAGATCATAGGCGATGGGATCTTGGTAACTCAATTTCAAATTCAAAGGGAACTGTGGGTCTTTGTGAGTGGTTTTATACATTCACTAGTTCTTCCATGAAAGCAGATGAAGACCGTGTTAAGCGATGCCAATGAGATTTTATTCTTATAAGGTGTTGTTTTTTACTTTTTGTATTTGTAATAATAGGAGCTTATCATCTCATTTTACTAAACCCCTGGACATGGGATCCATATTATTTACCAGAGATGGTATACCCTCATTTCTTTTTATTTGACATTCACTGTTTTTATTTTCTGCAATTTCAATAAATATTTTTACTGTATTTGTGTTTTTTGAAAAATAATTATGTGTTTGTTTTGATTGGATTTTTCGAATTTGTTTCTTTTGTAATTTGAAATATCTAGTAATGGATAAATACATTTTGATTCTAGATTCAGGAAGCAATTCATGTTGCTTCTTGGAGATCCACAGTTAACGACGATCATCACATATTCATCACATTGTGGAGACATTGAAGGTGAATTAGGGTTTGCGAGAGCGCATCGACCATGCACTATGTGAGGATGAGAGGTGTTGATTTTATTCATAAGATGTTTCATCAAATGGATTTTATGGTGGAATAACCTAGGTACTGACCTATTCTTACTATCATTTTTTCAATAATATTATTTTTCTTTCCCCTATCAGTTTTCTATTTTTCAATGTTTCATTACTCATCACCATGGTTTCCAATATTGATTCATCGTTTTTTAGTTTTATATTTTTATTATAAAAATAATAACATAAAAGGATTTTCAAAAAGTACACTAGGACATTCAACACTAATTCATTAAGGGAAACCCCATGTTTTGTCATTGTGATATATATTGGGTCTTATAAAAATATTAGTGACAATCCTCATGATAAGGATGTCATCATAAATCCATAAAAATAATCATGTGATCTCAAAAATTATATATGGATATTCAAAAAAATTGAATAATCAAATAAAAATAAATAATTTATCTCATAATGGGGTAAATAATAATGTCATACATCTAAAAAATTCAAGACCATAGAAAAGATAGATTGAATCTAAGGGTATATATCGTTATAATTTGTCCAAGTGATTTTTCTCATGAGACCAACCAATGCATCGAAGGGCTATCTATAACCATTCCCGAACCATCAATTATTATTTATATTGAATTAATCATATAAAATTTGTGGAACATAGTCAACATAAACGTTCATATTAAAAACTAACATAGAAAATTTTAAATCATACCCCATAAAAATAAACACAATGATAAACTATCTAGAGTAATATGGTAAATGATAATATAGTTGTAGAAAATAGGATAAATAGATCAAAAAACATCAATATAAAGAATAAGGATGGTCTCAATAAAACATATCTATAGTGGATCATAATCATTAAAAAGTGTTTATCTCATTTGTGAATAGAAATAAAAAAAATTCATTAAAATCATTTTTGAGGTAAATAAAAATTTTTAAATAAAAAAACAAAATTGTTCAAAAGATATTATGAAAATAATTTTATTTTAAAATAATTTTCTTAAACTTGTTAAATAAGATTTAATACAATAAGTGGTTATGACAGTATTAAATTATGTTCAGGTTGTGAATGTTTAATCCAATATTCATTTCACATTTTCAGTAAAAGAAAAACATGATTTGTTTTGAAAACGACATAACAGTTTCATTCATAAAAATAATAAATAATAAATATTGTTAAAATGTATTTAAAAAATATTTTATATAATGTAAAAAATTGCAATATTTTTATTAATACATTAATTTTGATGATAATAGATTTTTAATCCTAGAGAGAAATAAAGCATTATTTTCTTGATAATATGTTCTCAATCACTTTAAGTACCAAAGAGTGGGAAAATGGTACTATTAATTGAAAACGATCATGATTAAATAAAGGGTAAGAAAATATATTGAGTTTAAGATATAAATTTCAAATAATTACCATAAGGGAGACATAAACAAACACAATCCCAAATAATGTTGAGATTTTGAAATAACGCCTTACCACTTTGGTAACTTCTAAATCATAATCCCCATAAAATTAATCATATAATTAAACATTAAATAACATGAATATAAATATATTAATGATATAAAATGTCATAATTTTTATTATATACAGGAAAAAATGTAATATGTGGTGAATATTGGGTATTTTTCATGGAAATAAAAGTGAGATGTGGAACTCTTAAATCAAATTTGACACACTTCAAATATGTTTGAAACTCTTATATAATAATTATATGTTTATTATAAAAATATTATAGAACCATAATAACATATCTCATATAATATATGATTTACTAATAGTCTTTTATCACCAATTTATTAAATTTTATTTTTTAAAATCAATGTATAAAGTAATAAAATCTTCTTTTTTCATGTATGTTTTGTTTGGTAATTATTATCCTTTTAATTCGATCATGGTTACAACATATAAAGAATGTTAAACATGATTTAAATATAATATATATTTATTATATATGAATTTATAGAAATATATTAATGTTATATATAGAAAATGGATTAAACCATTCATTGAGATGGTAGTCCGTACATATAACAACCCTTGTACTTATAAAACAAATTTTCCCATTATGGAATCATATAGTTACATTCATTATGAATTTATGATGAAATAACATTGATTTAAATTAATTGTGTAATATATACAAATAGAATAGTATTCTCACCTACGAAATTACGATTAAATAAAATATATCTTATAAGTGAAAATATGATATATCTATATCATGGAATTACTAAATAAATATTTTAAAAATAATAAATTAAGTTTTTTTTACAGATAAACTATTATTTAAAAATATATAATTATTATAATTATTTAAATTAACAAATTTCATTATATTATAGATTCATAAATTAATATTTTTTTATTATGATTATAAGATAATTTTATGTCAACTTAATTAATTTTTTAATGTTTTATAAAATGGGTTATAATTTTAAAATCGCAATTTTTCGAATAAATGATGATGTTAATTTTAAATTGAATTTCTCATTATTTAAAAATTATAATGTTAAATTGGGGTTCATTTTTAAATAATACACTTAAAAGTATTTGAGTGAATTTTTAAGTATTTTCTAAAATACTTGAATTATAGATGAATTGTATAATACAATAATTTACAGTATATATATATTATAAAATAATGAAACAATTCCTTGAGTCATTTCTAATTTAATAAAAAATAATTTAAACACCACATATATTAATTATTTTAATATATTTCTTGATATTTCTCAATCTACTCATAGTCTTCATCAAATATAATAAATTAATTAATAAAATATTCAAAAAACACATCTTTCCTCCACTATAAATACCATCCCTCACCACCTCTTATCCTCACACCTCAAAGACCTATATGATTTTTACCTTGTTGCGAATTACCATCCCATGAATGTTACCCACATTAAAGTTGTATTGGTCTCACCAAATGACAAAATCCATGTGTTCCAAGGAGGTTCTCAAGGAAGATATATCAAGAGGTAACATCCCCAATAATTTTTATTTTTTATTTTCAATTTAATTTTATTTTATAAATCTCTCCTCACCTAACCTCATAAAAGTTACATGGTAACTCCATTATTTTATATATACTATATTTTTTTTGTTTAATAGAATATTTGTCGTCATACCTCTCATATATTCCTTGTATATTATTAAAAGAAAACATTGTATGTGATGTGTCAATTTACTGCCATCTTGGATGATGTGTTTTCATTTTATTTTACTACCCTCAAAGATAGTCATAAAAAAATTATTATGTTTATGTAATATTTTATCAGACACATTATATTTTATAAAATACAATCTAACCAATATAGAAAGAAGATATTAATTAAAATTATATGAGTTTGTGATGGTCATAAAAACCACCAAAATAAATTAAGTAATTTTCATTAATGTGTTATCTAATAAATCATCCTCAGATAAGAAACAATTGAATATGGTATCATAAAAATTTAAAGAAACTTATTAATTACATTTATTTCCACTTCTGGAGTTTTCCTTCTATTCAATAATTAAATCCAAAATGAACCAACCATGGAAACTATGAAATAAATACACCTAAAAATTTGAAAATAACTAAATATTAATTATAAATGGGTAGAAAAATGTTATAATAAGATGATATAAGGAATTATATATACGAATATAGTTCTATAATAACTTACTAACACTCCTTAAACCATTATATAGGATGTTTTAACAGCTTTGATGTATGAAATAATTAATTTAAGGGACATTCCTATTGAAATCCTATTTAATGATTATTTTGCCAAAATTCAATAAAAAGTTTCTTTTTAAATTATATTTCATGATCTAATTAACCTTATTGAATAACACCTTAATTTTTTTTATTTTTCTATAAAATATTACTTGTTTATTTATATAGAAATGTCTTTCTTTTGAATTTACGTAATAGTTTTATAAAATAAGTGTTTTTTCTCAAGGAAGTTTTTTACGAGACAAGTGTTCAGGTTTAATGATAATATGGTTCTTGGGAATTATTTATAATGAAGGATGAGGCATATGTCTCCCTTCAATATAGTGGGTATTTATATGTTGGATGTTCACCGTAATGGTTATTCCGTTGTAACTATAATGGTTAAACCATATGGAAACCATGAGGGTTACATTGTAAGGTATCAGTGAGGGTAAAAAATTATATGTTAGCTGTTTGGCTTAAAATTTTAAAAATGTAATTCCCCAATTTACCTAAATAGTTTATTTTTATTTTCTATGTTTTATGTAAATATCTTTTTTTCACATGTTATGTATCTGATACATTATGTGAGGGAATTCTGCCTTTGTGAAAATGATTTCATATGATTATAAGTATTCCCAGTCTAATGATTAATTTTCTGTTATATCCCATAGTGAAATTTTTTTCTCATCCTAATTTTTTTAAAATATTCATAGGGTTTACGGATGGTTACTAGAAAAGAAGAAGCTATGTTGAATGTTTTGAATATTTTTTATGAAAATATTTTAGGATTTATTACAAAAAATTTATTATGGAAGAAATGTATACTATTTTAGTGGTACCAACTTTATATTATTTTTGATTGATATATTTTAATTATGTCCTAATTCAATAAAATTTAAAACCTAAAATATATTTGGTAATTTAAGAAGATGAATTCTAAAATATTTTTTTGGATGATGTAATTATTAATGTCGAGTCCATATAGTACATACACTTGAATGATGTTTCCATTTTTTTCAAATAATATAATTAAAGGAAAATAAATATTAATTAATCCATAAAGAGTCATTATTATATCATATATATAAGTTTTAAATAATCAAATAAATCCTTATTACTATGATTTTAAAAATAAAATAAATAACATTTCACATCGCTACATGGATATGGTAGTCCACACATATGCACGAGCGAAATTATTGTTTTCCAAAAGATTTGATTGAAAGAAGTCATATGTGATATTATTTTTTCAATATTTATGGTTATATCATAAATATCACATATATTAGTTATCGTTAATCTTATTACAATTCTTGAAAATCTTGAGAGAAAAAAAAAACAAATCACATCACTTCATAGGGCAATAATGCACCATGGACACCAGTGATGTTATTGAATCCCACATAGAATGGAATATAAGAATTTATATGTCATATGATAGTTTCATGAATACAATAACTCCATTAATATGATTTAAATATTTTAAATTTATCATTATATCCATCCTTTAATGGTGGTGATTTGAAACAGATTACATCATTTTGTGAGGTGGTCGTCTATCATACACATGATTGCTATTTTCATTTCCCATTTGATGGAAGTGGGTAATTATATAGGTTATGAAATTATAATAATGAAATATTTGTATATATTATATTCTATTTTTATTATATTATAATAATTTAAATTTTTTTGAAATAGTTATAAGTAGAAATTAATCAAAAACGCACATTTATGAATTTTACCTCTTCTTTGGAGATCCTCTTTTAGTTTATACCTAATTATGATGTTGGAGGGATTCCTAATAAACATATGATACCTAAAATGTGGGGTTTTTAGTATGGATTGTTTTTGGTGGTTCATATCCTAAATAAATGGGTTTGGACGTGTGATTAGGGGTGGAGATGGCATGGCCTTTAAAAAGTGGGGTAGGGATACACATGGATATTTTAAAAAGGTAATGTAATACCGAAATATATCTCACGCCAAAAAAATCCAATGTGGTTATGTATTGATATATTGACGTGATTAGTTCTATAATGTCTAGAAAATGTATGTTGAAAAAGTTTTAGGTCATTTCCATTATATTTTTTAGTTGAACCACATGGTTAACAATTTTTTACTTTAACAATTGTAAACAATTTTTTAAAATTTTCACTATTCATAATGTGAAATTATTAAGTCATACATATTTAATAATATATATATATATGATTAAAATTATGGAATAATTTTTTTAAGATTTTGTTAACATAAATGAAAAATTTAAATTTAAAATTAATCTAGAGAGAGGATGATGGTGTTGTTTTCCAAATAGAGAATTCCCAGCACTATAGAATGTTTCAATTTCCAAATTCAAAATTAAACTGATCTAAATTAAATGAAATAATTAAATGTTAATAAAATTTAACAAATTTTACATTTATATCAAATTAAAAAATATATATCTTACTATATAATTTAAATGAAAATTCAATTTTCAATAAAAATCAGAATTTTTAACTATTCATCAAGAAATTAATGTATTCATAAAAATCCCCAAAAATTCCACCAAAGATAATTTTGAAATTTATGTTAAAAATAAAACATTTTTTGTAACATTTCTAAGTGTTTCAATTTTTTTTTGAAAAACGCAACTTCAAATCCCTTTATAAAAAATAATGTTTTTAAAAAGGACATATTTTTTTCTTTCAAATTTTTATTAGTTTATTTATAATAAATACATAACCAATTAATTTATTTTATAAATATGTTAAAAATATTATTTTAATAATATAGTTAGTGTTATTCATAAATTTCATCTTAAATTCAAGGTTATCATGGTCATAATAATATTTTAATTGAGTATCAAATTTCGTTTAAGCCCACTTTTGTGTGCAATGGAAACTATCGAAGCGACGGAATTTATTTAAAATTAAATATACCATAAAGTTATAGTGTGTTACATTTCCATCTATGATCAGTGTTATATGCCATGAACAATATTTAATACTACATTCCTCATTTAAAATATTTGCTATGTATATACATTTAATATTAAAAATAAATAAATTAAATTATTATGTTTACATATAAAAAATTTATTTAAATATTTTAAATAAATAAATTGAATAAATGAGATATGAAATTATAGTCCATTTTGTTCAATGTAATAATAATTTTCTAATGAATATAAAAAAATTGTAATTTGTTATTAGTGAATATTAATTCCAAAATAATGACATGAATATGCTATGTATAGATTTATGGTGCTATAATGTGTTTATGATATATTTTTCAACTAAATGAATGTATAAATGGAAACGATATCATATATATTTTATTGAATAATGTGATCAAGTAAAAAATATCTTTTAAATAAAACTATGACCAAAATTACATCTCTAAGATCTATAGTTTTTAATATAAGTTAAATTCATGATCCCATTCTATTGGATGAATGATTAATATATTAATTAATTTTTTTTAAAATTTTTTCATTAATACATTTTAGAGAGTTATTATACATTTAATTCAAGTTTTGTTTGAATAAATTTGAACTTTTTACTCACTAATTCAATTTATTTTTATATAAACATGAATATAGAAAAAATTTAATTCAATTACAATTTCTATTTAATATATTTATCAAAATACTTTCCTTCTATTATAAATTCATTATATGTTCTCAATATGTAGTGACCCCAACCTGTATAGCTCAGAAAAAGGGTCTATATTATTACATTGGAAAAAGATACATCTGTTGAAATCCAAAAGAACAGAATAGTTTATTATTCTTGGTAAACTTGAGACACATATGATTCCAATAAAAAATTTGAATAAAAATATAACTTATTTTTTTTGATAATATCATTATTTTCTTTAGAATATCCTCGTATATCATTCATAGTACACTTCACAGATTCCTTGGAAATGAATCAAAATAAAGGTTATCTTAAATGCTCATTATTGGGAGTGTGCAACAGAATATATCCTTAATAAATAAGCATATTCAAAAAGGAAAGTTATACAATTGAACAAACATTACCTTTAAATAATTTTACTATCATTATTAGATATGGTATAATCAATATTACACTGTAAATAACTCAACACATGAATTTTAATCAATACAATTCACTAACATGAATAGATAATGAATAAATTATATAGAAGGGTAAATAACTGAAAAAAACATTCCAATTTATCAAAAAACATTAATATCATGAATACATATGGAATAATCAAAATGGTAAGGTAAATAAATAATAAAACATGAAATATAATAAATTAAATGGTAATGAAATTCTTCTAGATATAATATCATTATGAGAATATAATGGATAATAATAAATAAATATTTAATGATATACACTCTTAATTATTCATTTTCATTATCTTAGAAATAGTGATAACTTAACATTCAAGACCATTCAAAGTACTATTTAAATCCAATAGGTAGGTAATCATTAGAAACGAATATCTCTAAGGTAAGGAAATTGATTTATCTCCTCAGACTACTTAATCATAAATTGTCTATCAATTTCCAAGACTAATTTGTATCTGTATGTCTAATACATTCCTTGTATATCAATTAATAAATTGATTTCTTATACAATATGAATTATTAAAAAATTTCCATGTCAAGTATTGAACAAAGAATTATAATATTTTGCCTAGTCAATCGTATAACATTAAAAGTAAAATACATCATGTATTAATTTTATACAATGTTTGTAATATTTATATCAATGAAAAATAATATATATATATGTTTAAGGGAAATGTAATTTTTATGATTATAATAATGTGAATATTTCTAGAAAAGGTTAATAATTTTAAATTTTAAACAAGAAAGAGAATTTTAGTAACTTGACAGGTCAAACTAGATAGAAACCTTCTAAAAAAATAATAAATATTGTATCAGTACAACATATCCATACTGAATTCATAATTACAAGAAATGTTTCATGTCATTAATGAATAAAAATACCATCAAAATATCATTAAAATGAATTTTTAGGAAATTGACCTTTTGATTTTAGAAACCATCAATTAAAAAAAATATTCACAAAACTATTTTAAAATAATTTTCATTTAACATAACCATTGAAAACATTAAAAATATCATTTTAGTCATTGATTCGTACTAATGAAAGAAAATTCCATTCATTCCATATAAAGTTAAAAAAACATTCATTTCAAATTTTCAATAAAAGATAAATGTGAATTGTTTGGAAACAGACATAATGATTCCTTTCAAAACCTTATTTAAAAAATTGTGATAGAGTTAGTTTTTTTTAATAAATAATGTATTATTATTTTTTCTGAAACATGTTTTGAAAACATTCATTATTATTATAAATTATTTTTGATCGAAGAGGTAAATAATGTATGATTTTAAAAAAACATTTTCTAGACAATTTTAAGATACAAAGAGTAAAAAATACTACTATTTATTGAAAATTTCATGAATATACCTAGGAGATGAAAATTAAATTGTTTATTAGAAAATTATCAACTAATTTCAATTAATGTGAATTCTAACATTAATATTCTAGGTTAAAATGATATTATGAAATAAACCACTACAAATATCATAACATTGATTTTAGAATTAACAAATGAATCGATTGTGTGTATAAAACATGTTTAAAAATAATAATATTTGAAATGAAACACAATATAGTAAATAGTTTTTTCACACATAATCTTATAATATCAAATACAATTAAGAGTTAATATTACCCAATGAAAAAAAAATTGAGTTATGAAATTCATTCCAATATGGTAATTTTCAAGTCAAATCCCCATAGAAAAAAAAATTTAAAATTAAAACTTAAAATACCATGAGTTATGAAATTTTCATTATATAAAATGAAATGGTGCAGTATATAGACCATATAAAAAAATTGGGTGCATAATATTACAATATACCTCAATGAAGGGAAATTGAGACGAAATCCCTTACCTTACACATTCCTATGTATAAACATGATATAACCTCATATATAATTGTTATATGAATTGAATTATTTTATAATAGAACCAAATTCATATCTATAACATCATATTATATCCTCTTATAAAATTTTCTCAACCCATTTATTAATAATATTTCATTATTATAATTTTTTGGGGTGTTAATTGCCTTATCTTCTCATGCATGTTTTGTCAAAAACATTTCTGGATATTCAGAGTATTATATAGTTAAATCATATCTAGAATTATATTAATTTTATAAATATATATTTTTTACATTATATATATCTTTATAATCATTATTGAAATGTGAACATGCACAAAGGATCACATCACTTCACAAATATAGCATGTCGTACATACGTACGAGCGACATTGTCATTTCCATTATAGGTTAAAGGGTAAGGAAGTCATTGATATATTAATATTTGTAAATCAATATAATTTCATGTATATCACATATATTCACTAAATTTATCATTATTTATTTCCATGTAAAAAATAAGTGAAAAATTAATCCCATCGTTTCATGAGGTGGTACCCCAATGTACCCACAAACAACTTTATTATATTTTAAACAGAATATAATATAATAAGTTGTATATGTTATTAATATTAAATATGTATAATTTTATCATAAAAATAAAATAAATTTGTTAGATCTATAATTATATAAAACATTTAATGGAGCTGATAATAAACTAATTACATCACTTCACGAGGTGGTAGTCTACCTAACACACGATCAACAATTTCATTTCTAGTTTGAAAGACATATAGATGTATATGGTTCTTTCCATTTGAATAATAAATTATCAATATATTATTTATATTGAGGTTATTAAATATTCATGGTTTAATGATATTTTAAGGATGTGGAAAAAATAATCATAATAGAAACGCTCGATTAAGAACGTTACCACATCATTAGACAATATTTTTAGTATTAAACTTGAATCCTATCTAGGATGGATTTATTATGAAAACAATGGATTTAGGATGTTTGGAGAGGGTAATGAGGTGATTTAGGTAAGTCCTATACAAAATAAATGACATTGAATGTATGAATATGGAAGGATGGAGTACGAGCTTTTATATGTCAGGGAGAGGACCCAAATGTATTTTTTTAAATAATTTGATGAAAAAACATGTTTTCCTCTTGACAAAAGCTTTAAAAATAGAACATTAGTGATCCTTATATGTTATATGGTCTATATAGTTCCCCAATATGGGTTTTGGTCATTATAGAATATAATTTTTACCTTATATTTGTAGTTCAACACTTGGAAAATATATTTTTAAATTCTTTCTCTCAAAATTAATTTTTTTAGTTATATTAGTAATCATAATGTTCCAAAAATAAATATGAAATTATTTGTTATTTTTTTCTAATTATAAATATGGAATCCATTTTTACTAATTCAATTCGTATAAGTGGATGAATCTAATATATAATTATAGCCGCACAATTTTGGAAACATTTGGTTTCCAAATAGAAAATTATCATATGTATATAATGTTTTAATATAAAAATTTAAAATGAAATTCATTACAGTGAAAAAATTAGCTAAATTGTCATATAATTGAATAAAAGTTACATTATGATATATTTTAACTATTATTTACCCTTGTAAATTATTTAAATGAGATGGAATTTCTCATTAATAAAATCTACATTTTCCTTAATTATTGAAAAATGAAAATTAATGGAAAACAAAAACAATTCAACCTAAGATAATTTTTATATAATGATTTCAAAAATTAATATATATTTTCAATTAATTTTTCTAAAATTTGTAAATAATATATAAAATCATGCACCCAAAGAGTGACTAAAATGTGTTTTAGTAAAATACTATTTTCCATAAAACAAATTCTTTTCATTCGAATGATTCTTATTAGATTCATAACCATTAGATAACCAATGAATTTTTTATAAATTTGTAAACCATATAATTATAATAAATCTTTTATTTCTATTTATAACCTCTAACATAATGTCCAGGATATACCATTGTACAATATTACATTTCATTTACACTCGGGGTTTCATTTTCAACAACAAATAAAATAGATGAAATTGATTTAATATAAATGTATCATAATATCTCAATGTGTTGAATTTTTGTATATGAATAGGGTTTAATTTCATATATTCTATCAAACAGAATTTTATACTTTCAAAATATCGAGTTGTTACATTCTACTCACCTTCATTAAATATTTTTCACTAAATTGAAACTTGATCTCTAAAATCAAGTGCTTGAAATTTGTAAATACAATTATTGAAATACTCACATCATAATATGGTTAACAAAAAATCCTCTTAAAACATATAAATTTAAATATTTATGGTTATCTGAAAAAAAATATGTTTTCCTTGTACGAGATAATAGGTGGTAAGAGAATATATAGTAATTGAAGAAAATTGCAATTCCCAAACAACGATGGAGGGTGATAGAGGTCATTTATCAAAACAATGTGAATGACCAAGATAAAAACAATGATCAGAAAACCATAAATCAATATTTATTTAAAATAAAATGCTATTCATCATATATTAATGTAACATGATATCATTTACATTCAATATCCATTACCTAATAATGATGTAATATTTTACTATATAAGAATATAAATAAAAATTCTTACATGATATCATTAAATTTCATAAGTAAAATGTAACATCCCAGGTAAAAAATGAATAAAACATTTTTATATTTATTAATATTTACGAATTAAATATTAATTTTACTTTAAAGGGGTTTCTATGTTCGATAGCGTACCCTATATGCAACAAAGAGTTTCTTTGAAATATTACGTTGCACACAAGTAATAAAATAATGTTATTTTAAATGGTAGTTAACACATAGCCATTGTATTGGCGGGAATGGATAGAAATAACTAAAATATGATTATATATATTTTTTAATTATTTTTACTTTTATCTAATAAAAGATAAAGGCCTAAAATATGGAAAGAATTCAATTTTAGGCATATATGCCCTAATTTTCACTAAAGGTTCACTTATCACCTTTTGATGGAAAACCATCATTAAATATAGTTTTGTTCACTCTTATACATTCTAAAGGACCAAATAAAACTCTTCTTTAGAATCGGGACATCAATATTTACTTTGTGTAAATTTTTGGTATCTTTCTGATAAAGTTCATTTTTTTAATGAATAGTGTAAAATGTTGTATTTTAATTCCAAACCTCTTTTTAATCTAATTCATTAAGATAATTAGAATATATTTTTAATTTGGTTTTAAAGTGAAATTAGAATATATTTTTACCATTAAATTCAATAGTGGTCGTTGGAATTAATTTCACTTTGAAATCGGACTTAAACTAGTGTCAATCTTTTGATACTTATTGTTTCATAAAAACACGCTATTTGCTCTGACAGTGGAAATTATTTATTAAATTAATTAATGCAACTTATATGTTGTGAATTTTGTAAATTATACTTCATTTTTGAATTCGGAATATCAAATATAGCTTAGGGTGATGTTTTGGTATTTTTCTGAAAAACATCAATTTTTGATGAATAGTGAAACCACTAAGTGGGACTTATAAAAACAGATTTTTCATTTAAATGAAATTTTACCACTTTTGTGTTTTGAATTTCAAAAATCCAACATAAATTGTTTTAATTAAGAATTAAAATGTGGTTCAATGAGATTAGAATATTTTTTTTTGGTGAATAGTAACTTTTAAGTTCTTAATCGTGATTAGAGGTTATTAGTGCAATTTATGGCAAAAATGATATTATAATAAAATTAAAATACCTTGAAACATGTTCTACCCTTATTGTCTGTGTCATGGACGACCGAGAAAAGCCATGGGTCAACTTTGGGACCCCATGGAGCCACTTTGGTTGGGAAATGACATAAATAACTTTTTATTTAATGTTAAAGTAAAAATGACACACACATGAGGTGTTTTACTAAAACAATTTTTTCATGGGGATATATAAGTCATATTTTTTACTATAAATATTCCTTAGAAAGATACAAATATTTCCTACATTATAGTAGTTTTTTTATATTTTTTAGACATTATATAAATTAAATTATCTATGACATCATGATGATGCAGCGATGACCTCATTATTTAACGATTTAAATAAAATGGAAAGATAATGTAAACTCTAAGACATACACATGGCCAAAACCTATTGGATGTGTGACTTTAGAACCCTTGTCACCTTATCCTCGAAACACATCAATGCGGGACCTCTTAAATCCGAATACCATTTTAAAATAAAGTGACTTTTCTTTACCTTCCAAGAGTGCCCCTCCTCTCCTCTTATAAAAGGCCCCCACCTCTACCTCCTTACCCAAACTCCCAAAGCCTTTGGCTCGGCCAAACCCTGCACATTTTGGCTCTCCACATCCATCTCTTACTCCTTGAAGCATCAATGTGGGAATAAGTCTTCCCAAGGAAGCCTTTGAGTTCAAATCTAAGAGAGTTACCCGATTTTAAGGTAATGTCTTCTTTTGAGTCCTTTTGTTTTATTTTGCTTCTCCAACCCCCTAAACTCATTTTATATTTTTCTTTTGTAACAACTACAGTATCCTAAATATACTATGATGTTGTTATAAGAAATATTCGAGCTAAACTTACACACACCTACATCTAATGGTTAAAGAACATATTGTATCCGTGGATGGCGAATTTCTGGCTCCCGAAACGATGATTGTTCAACATTATTTTAACACATTCAAAGGTGGCCATTAAGATGACACTATATTTATATATGATATATAATATTTTTATGTTTTCCTTAAGCTTCTGTATTTTTCATTTTGGCCATACCTTTATGGTTTCCATTATGTGTAAACACAATATCTTCATTTAAGGAAGTGCGGAATACCGCCCCCTCACAGTGATGTGATTCATTAATGCCATATGTGGGACGTATAAAGGATGGATTTAAAGTTATTATATATGATGTTATACTGGAATTATAATATACCTCTATATAATTATTATTTCATTCCATTAAAGTATGAGATAGAAATGAATGTAGCGTTCATGCGTACGTACAGCTTACCGTCTCCATGAACGGTGCATTTCATTTCTTATCCCCAAATGTAATATACTATTAAACGTACATTTATATAATGGATATATATAATGGATGATATATATAAATGATTAATATAATTCTGGAATTAAAATATACATACCTCTCATTTAGTTTTAATTCCATTAACATTACAAAGAAATGAAAGTAGCGTTTATGCGTACGTACGGCTTACCATCTCCATGAACGGTGCATTTCATTTATTACCTCTAAATGATTATGTAATATAATAAATACATGTATATGCTGGATATATATGATATATATTCTATCCAAATCAGGAATTTCATTCTGGATATAAAGAACCTTTGACCACACGAACAACATGTAATTGTAAGAAGTTCACTTTCGACATAAGAACCAAATATCGAAAAAAAAATTATTAACATAAATGGTTAAATAATGTTTATAACATTGAACTAAGTGATATAAAAGTAATAATGAACTTTTAAAAGGTTCTTAATCAAGTATAAACTAACTCAAGTTTATTATTCAGGACGTTAAAGAACGATCGAGTCAAGTCGGACCCGGGGTAAGGGACTTCGTCTCAATCTCCTTTCATTGAGGCATATTTCAATTTATACAAAACTTTATTTTATATGGTGTATAAACCCCTTTTACTATTAATTTTATAAAAAAGGAAAATTTTTCTACGAAGCATTTTACAAAACGACAAAAAGGAACTTTTCTTTTAACGTACGCGGTGACAATGACCTTTTCCATCTCTGCGAGTATTATTTGGTCTTTGGCTTCCTCAACAGGCCATAATGTTTCTTAAATGAAATAAATACCACATAATCTTCTATGTATTTTGGTATTGAAAATGGTTTTTTATGATGGTTTTGTTATGTCAATATATTTAAGTGATATATTATGATCAAAGTGTGGAAATGTTTTCTTTCCATTATATTTGTTTTATGTCTTATTATTTTTATAATGGTACTTGGACATTTGACAGGTGGTTACGTGATAAACCAGATGACGGGTGGTGCTGTGAATACCAGGACGGGTGGTTACGTTATAACCTCCAATGCATTGGGTATGGAAGTCGTCCGTATGTCTATTCCATTAATTATGTATGGAATTTGGCCGTATGGCTATTCTATTAAGTGATATGCGTGGAAGTCGACCGTATGGTTATTCCACTTAAGTTTGTTTATGTCCCAAGTTACCTTTATATATGTTATGTGTTCTTTATATGGGTTTTATGGTAATCATTTGGTTACAAAAGGGTAAGTAATGATATTTTATTCAGTGAAGAGTTTTTACTACTTCATGAAGGCAAAGGTATTACTTTGATAAAGTATACATGGTTTACGTGATGTTTGAAAAAACTAACAATTTTCATTCTTTGTGTTTCCCTTACTGAGCTTTTTATGCTCACCCCAAGTTTTTTTGAAATGTTTTTCAGAGGACTTAATGTGGAATAGGGTCATGGACGGGATCAAGGGAAAGTCATGCTATATAAAACATGGAACTAGACATGTCTCTTTTTAAGAGTTTTTTTATCTTATGGGAACATAATAGAAGTGTCTACTTTGTAATCTTTTGAGATGCAATAGTTATGTCATAATTATCTAAAACTCTAAACTTGAAAAGATCCTCAATGTGAATTATTCATTTAATTCTATATTATGTAATGTTTAAGGCCGGGGCCTTATAGTTGGTATCAAAGGTCGGTTTAGACAACTTTAGGAGTTGGAATATTGTTAAATTATAAATTAATTTATGGTATGATTGAAAATGATATAGCATTTGAAGATTACCATGTTTCTTCATCTAGGAAATGTTTGTTCAGAATGGGTTTTCATGGAGGAAATAGAACAGATTTTCTGGGAAGGCATATAGTGGGAAATTACCTTTCAAATCAGTATCCTGAGATGGTCATAATCAGAACTAAACAGTTTGTTGCAGGGATGGCGCAGTTGACTTAGGTGAAAAATGTTGGTTGTTTTTATTGATGATATTTTGGTGTTTTCTAAAAGTAAAGTGTAGCATGAAAGTAATTTAAGGGTTATCTTGCAAACCTTAAAATAAAAGAAACTATATGGAAAATTCATCAAGGGTGAGTTTTGGTCACATTGTTTCAAAAGATGGCATAACTGTTGATCCTGCAAAAACAAAAGTTGTTGAAGAATGTCCGAGACACAAAAATGTAACCGAGATCCGTAGTTTTCTTGGTTTGGCAGCTTACTACCGAAGGTTTGTTGAAATGTTTTCACGGTTATCTAGTCCAATGACTAAGCTAACTCGTAAGGGTTTTAAGTTCATCTGGACAATAGAATGTGATGATTGTTTTCAGGAGTTGAAAAGAAGAATGGTGAATGCTCCAGTTTTGGCACTTCCTTCCAAGAATGGTGAGTTTGTTATCTACAGTGATGCATCATTGAAAGGACTTGGTTGTGTCCTAATGCAGAATGATCAGGTAATTGCTTATGCTTCATATCAGTTGAAAACTCATGAGGTAAATTACCCTACACATGATTTGGAATTAGCTTCTTTAGTTTTCGCTTTAAAAATTTGGAGGCATTATTTGTATGGAGTAAAGTGTGTAATATATACCGATCACAAAATTTTAAAGTATATATTCACTCAGAATGAATTGAACATGAGGCAGAAGAGATGGCTAGAATTAATCAAGGATTATGATTGTACAATTCATTACCATCCGAGAAAAGAAAATATAGTGGCTGATGCTTTGAGTCGAAAAAGTAATGATTCATTAAGCATGCTATGTTTTGAACGAGATCCTTTGGTTTTTGATTTGATGAACTTTGGCATAGATGTTGTTGGTGTAGGAAGTTCTTCTGTTTTGTTTCAGGTATCAGTGGGATCTTCCCTATCAGATATTATCAAGCAAGCACAGAAGAAAGACAGTGAGTTGCAGAAAAAGGTAGAGCTCGTTCAGAAGGTTAAGTTGCCTGAATTAAACATTGATAATGATTGTGTTTTGAGGTTTGGGAAGAGATTATGTGTGCCTTGTGATTCACAGTTGAAGAATGAGTTGTTATATGAGGCTCATAGTTCCCCATTTTCAGTTCATCCTCGTAGTACTAAGATGTACAGAGATCTGCAGGAGTATTACTGATGGGATGGAATGAAAAGAGATATTGCTGATTTTACTGTGAAGTGTTTGACTTGTCAGCAGGTTAAAGCAGAGTGACAGTTACCGAAAGGGATGCTTCAGCCTTTACTAGTGCCAGAGTGGAAATGGGAAAATACATCCATGGACTTTATTGTGGGATTTCCGAAGACATCTTGAGGTAATAATGCAATCTGGGTTATTGTTGATCACTTGACTAAATCTGACCATTACCTTGCTATACGAGTTACTTTTTCCCTAGATCAACTTTTCCGTTTGTATCTTAAGGAGATAGTTAGGTTACATAGAGTTCCTATCTCCATTGTATCTGATCGTGATCCTAGCTTCACTTCTAACTTTTGGAAAGGCCTTCAGAAGTCGTTGGGTACTGAATTAAATTTTATTATAGCATTTCATCCTCAATCAGATGGGAAGTCAAAACGAACAATTCAGAACTTGGACATTATGCTATGAGCTTGTTCAATGGATTATCAGGGACGTTGGGACCAACATCTTTCTTTGGTTGAGTTTTCATATAATAACAGTTTTCATTCCAGTATACAGATGGCACCATTTCATGCATTATATGGGAAGCGGTGTCGAACTCCAGAAATTTGGGATGAAGTGGGTGAAAGAAAGTTGATGGGAACAGAATTGGTAGAAGAGATGGTAGAAAAAGTTCAGTTGATTCAGAAACACATGAGAACAGATCAAAGCAGGCATAAGAGTTATGCAGATAACCGGAGGAAGGATCTATCTTTCGAGGTAGGTGATCATGTTTTTCTCAGGGTTTCTCCATGGAAAAGTGCGATGCGATTTGGTAAGAAAGGAAATATGAGTCCAAGGTTCATTGGACCATATGAAATTTTGGACAAAGATGGATCAGTTGCATACCGAGTGGCTTTACCTCCGATTTTATCTTAGGTACACAATGTTTTTCATGTTTCGATGTTGAGTAAGTATATGCCAGATTCATCTCATGTTTTGAGCCCAGAGGTAGATGAGTTGGAAGAGAACCTCTCTAATGAAGAACAACCAGTCCAGATTCTTGACTGAAGAGAGAAAGTATTGCTAAATAAGGTAATTCACCAAGTAACGGTTTTGTCGAAAAACCATATGGTTGAAGAGGCAACGTGGGAATCTGAAAATTCTATGGGGGATAAATACCCCCACTTATTTTGATAAGTGAATAAAATTGCGAGGACGCAATTCCCAAAAGGGGGGAAGGATGTACAATACCAGGTAAAAAATGAATAAACCATTTTCATATTTATTAATATTTACTAATTAAATATTAATTTTACTTTAAAGGGGTTTCTATGTTCGATAGCGTACCCGATACACAATAAAGAGTTTCTTTGAAATCTTACGTTGCACACAAGTAATAAAATAATATTATTTTAAATGGTAGTTAACAAATAGTCGTTGTATTGGAAGGAGTGGATTGAAATAACTAAAATATGATTATATATGTTTTTTAAATGTTTTTACTTTTATCTAATAAAAGATAAAGGCATAAAATACGAAAAGAATTCAATTTTAGGCATTTATGCCCTAATTTTCACTAAAGGTTCACTTATCACCTTTTGATGGTGAACCATAATTAAATATAGTTTTGTTCACTCTTATACATTCTATTGGACCAAATAACACTCTTCTTTAGAATTGGGACATCAAAATTTACTTTTTGTAAATTTTTGATATCTTTCCGATAAAGTTCATTTTTTAATGAATAGTGCAAAATGTTGTATTTTAATTCAAAACCTCTTTTTAATCTAATTTATTAAGATGATTAGATTATCTTTTTAATTGGTTTTAAAGTGAAATTATAATATATTTTTACCATTAAATCCAATAGTGGTCGTTGAATTAATTTCACATTGAAATCGGACATAAACTAGTGTCAATCTTTTGATACTTATTGTTTCATAAAAACACGCTATTTGCTCTGACAGAGGGAATTAATTATTAAATTAATTAATGAAACTTATATGTTGTGAATTTTGTAAAATTGAATTCATTTTTGAAATCGGAATATCAAATATAGCTTAGGGTGAAGTTTTTTGTATTTTTCTGAAAAACTTCAATTTTTGATGAATAGTGAAACCACTAAGTGCTACTTATAAAAACTGATTTTTCGTTTAAATGAAATTTTACCACTTCTGTGTTTTGAATTTCAATAATCCTACATACATGGTTTTCATTAAGAAGTAAAATGTGGTTCAAGGAGATTAAATTTTTTTAGGTGAATAGTAATTTTTAAGTTCTTAATCGCGAATAGAGGTAATTAGTGCAATTTAAGGAAAAAATGATATTATAATAAAATGAAAATACCTTGACAGATGTCCTACCCTTATTGTATGTGTCATGGACGACCAAGAAATTCCATGGGTCAACTTGGGGACCCCATGGAGCCCCGTTGGTTGGGAAATGACATAAATAACTTTTTATTTAATGTTAAAGTAAAAATGACACACACATGAGGTGTTTTACTAAAACAATTTTTACATGGGGTTATACAAGTCAGATTTTGACTATAAATATTCATTATAAAGATAAAAAGATTTCCGACATCATAGTATTTTTTTTATAATTTTTATACATTAAATAAATTAAATTATTTATGACATCATGATGATGCAGCGATGACCTCATTATTTAACGATATAAATAAAATGGAAAGATAATGTAAAATATAAGACCAAAAAATGGAAAAAACCTATTGGATGGGTGGATTTCGAACCCTTATCACCTTATACTCTAAAAACATCAATGTGGGACCTCTTAAATCCGAATACCATTTTAAAATAAAGTGACTTTTCTTTACCTTCCAAGAGTGCCCCTCCTCTCCTCTTATAAAAGGCCCCCACCTCTACCTTCTTACCCACACTCCCAAAGAATTTGGCTCGGCCAAAACCTGCCCATTTTGGCTCTCTAGATCCCTATCTTACTAATTGAGGCCTGAATTTGGTCAGAAGTCTTCCCAAGGAATCCTTTGAGCTCAAATCTAAGAGAGTTACCCGATTTTAAGGTAATGTCTTCTTTTGAGTCCTTTTGTATTAGTTTGCTTCTCCAACCCCCTAAAATCGTTTTATTATTTTCTTTTGTAACAACTCCAGTATCCAAAATATACTAGGATGTTGTTATAATAAGGATTCGAGCTATACTTACACACACATACATCTAATGGTTAAAGAACATACTGTTTCCGTGGATGGAGAATTTCTGCCTCCTGAAACGATGATTGTTCAACATTCTTTTAACACCTTCAAAGGTGGCCATTAAGATGACACTATATTTATATATGATATATAATATGTTTATGTTTTCCTTAAGATTCTGTATTTTTCATTTTGGGCATACCTTTATTGTTTCCATTATGGGTAAACACAATATCTTCATTTAAGGAAGTGCGGACTACCGCCCCCTCAAAGTGATGTGATTCGTTAATGCCATATGTGGGATGTATAAAAGATGGATTTAAAGTTATTATATATGATGTTATACTGGAATTATAATATACCTCTATATAATTATTATTTCTTTCCATTAAAGTATGAGATAGAAATGAAAGTAGCGTTCATGCGTACGTACGACTTACCGTCTCAATGAACGGTGCATTTCATTTCTTATCCCCAAATGTAATGTACTATTAAACGTACATGTATATAATGGATATATATAATGAATGATAAATCTAATTGAGGAATATAATTCTGGAATTAAAATATACATACCTGTCATTTAGTTTTAATTCCATTAACATGACAATGAAATGAAAGTAGCGTTCATGCGTACGTACGGCTTACCGTCTCAATGAACTATGCATTTAATTTCTTACCTCTAAATGATTATGTAATATTATAAATACATGTATATGCTGGATATATATGATATATATTCTATCCAAATAAGGAATGTCATTGTGGATATAAAGAACCTTTGACCACATGAACAACATTTAACTGTAAGAAGTCCACATTCGACTTAAGAACCAAATATCGACAAAACAAACATTATTAACTTAAATGGTTACATATTGTTTATAACATGGAAATAAGTGATATAAAAGGAATAATTAACTTTAAGAAGGTTCTTAATCATGTAGAAATTAACTCAAGTTTATTATTTAGGATGTTAAAGAATGATTGAGTCAAGTCGGACCTGGGGTAAGAGACTTCGTCTCAATCTCCTTTCATTGAGACAAAATTATTTTTATACACAACATTATTTTATACGGTGTATAAACCCCTTTGAATTTTACTTTTATACAAAAGGAATCTTTTTCTACGAAGCATTTTACAAAACGAAAAAAAGGAATGTTTCTTTTAACGTACGCGGTGACAACGACCTTTTCCATTTCCGCGAGTATTATTTGGTCTTTGGCTTCCTCAACAAGCCATAATATTTTTTAAATGAAATAAATACCATATACTCTTTTATGTATTTTCATATTGAAAATGTTTTTTTATGATGGATTTGTTATGTCAATATATTTAAGTTATATATTGTGATCAAAGTGTGGAAATGTTTTCTTTCCATTATATTTATTTTATGTCTTATGATTTTTATAATGGTACATGGACATTTTACTAGTGGTTACGTGATAAACCATATGACATGTGGTGCCGTGAATACCAAGATGGGTGGTTATGTTATAACCTCCAATGCATTGGGTATGGATGTCGGCCGTATGGCAATTCCATTAAGTATGTATGGAAGTTGGCCGTATGGCTATTCCATTAAGTGATATATGTGGAAGTCGACCGTATGGTTATTCCAATTATGTATGTTTATGTCCCAAATTACCTTTATATATGTTATGTGTTATTTATATGGGGTTTATGGTAATCCTTTGGTTACAAAATGGTATGTAAGGATATTTTATTCAGTGAAGAGTTTTTACTACTTCATGAAGGTGAAGGTATTACTTTGATAAAGTATACATTATTTACGTGATGTTTGAAAAAACTAACAGTTTTCATTCTTTGTGTATCCCTTACTGAGCTTTTTATGCTCACCCCAAGTTTTTTTGAAATGTTTTTCATAGGACTTAATGTGGAATAGGGTCAAGGACGGGATCAAGGGAAAGTCAAGCTATATAAAACATGAAACTAGACATGTCTCTTTTTAAGTGTTTTTTTTATCTTATGGAAACATAGTAGAAGTGTCCACTTTGTAATCATTTGAGAAGTAATAGTTATGTCATAATTCTCTAAAACTCTAAACCTGAAAAGATCCTCAAGGTGAATTATTAATTTAATTAAATATTAAGTAATGTTTAAGGTCGAGGGCTTATATAAAATTTATTCATTTGGTTTTGATTTTATGAATTTCAACTTCATATATTACTCTATGAAATTAATATACAAAATTAATTTTATTCCAAAAGCACTAAAATTATCATTTAATGAATAGTAGTATCTATAAAAGAGTAACGATTCTTTCCTCTTGTTTCTAATTATTTTAAAAAACCAATTTTGTTATATTAAGTTATACATTAATATGTAAACCTAAATTCCATCACTAATGGTTCATCATTAATATTTATCCATCATATATTTTAAGTAAAAACAATGAAGTATTATCCATAACAACCTATAGACCACTGGTAGGCGCAAAACCTGTATCATCGTTCAGTTAGGGGTTCAAGCCCCATGAACATTCCGGAATCCACGGATTGTTAACTAGAATGTAGGTTTTATTTTTTATTATATCATATTAATATAATTTCTATATCATTCCCAAAGTGAAATAACACATAATTACATCTTAATCAAATATAAGATAAACAATAATGGTTACGATACCATCAAACTTATTCCAAAAAAATGTATGGGAATTATTCCTTAAATAAAATATTTTACGAAAATATAAACTAAAAGAGTGGGTTTTATTTCCATAAATTTCTCCCAAAATATACCTATTATTTAAAATATCCAATAAAATAAAAACTAAAAAGGGTTTTTTAAGTCATTAAACATATATTAAATATTATCCACATAAATCCAAGATGGTATCCAAATCTATTATGTTAATTGAGTCATATATGACTCTAAAATTTTTCACAATCCTTTAGAGATTGATGATACTTATAACCATGATACCATTGGTAGAAAACATACTTTTACAATTTAATTCGTGAATCCCAATACATTAATAATTCTTCTATTTTTTAAACACATGTCCTTCATTGTTCTAGAAGGATAACCATTAAGAAGAGGGAATTGACTCAGATAATGCCCTTGTTTTCCACAATTAAAACATAGAACTACAAATAGTTCCCTAGAATTAAATTTATTTCATTTCATCATACTCTTCATTTTTTCAAAACAATTCATTACTTTAAGCCTTTATTTTATACATATAAATAATTTTTCCAATCATTTGATACACTTTCATATGCATTTCATTCCCAATTTAAAACATCAAGGTAATCGAGCCTTACTACCTTAATGGTCTCCAAAACTCAAGATCATAGTGAAGTATATCCTTCTCTTATTCATTGAGTCTAAGTGTTGGTTATGATACAAGTTTTTAATCCTGTTTTGAGGGACCTTATTAGGCATAATCATGATAAAATTTTCAACTATCATCATCACATTTGATTATTCATATTCACCACACTGTCATTCATATTCAATATTAGAAATATTTCATAGGCTTCCATCCATTGACTAAAATAGTAAATAATAGTGCGAGAAACAAAAATCATAGTAGAACAAATGTGTAATCATTTATTGGGTGAATATGTCATGAATCCATTTCAATATAAGATACCTTGTGTTTATCCTAGGTTATTAATTGTCATCACCAATTTAAATCTTTCATAATGGTTTGTAAATAACATGGGTATTATAAAAATAAAATACCCATTGTTTTCAAACATAGTGAATAGTAAGGCCCATTGGAATTTACCAAATAATGCTATAGTGATACCCGATGTTAATATTATGACATTATTTCTTCGTGATAAATATTTTCCAGAACCATATCAACTTATTTTATATAGAGAAGGATGTATTTCTAGGAATAATGACATAATCACAACCTTCAAAAAAAATTTAGTTTTTATTGTATACATATCCTCAATGAATATCATAGGGTTATGTTCTCTAGTCTACATTTCCATAAATCTTGTTCCCAATGCTTCTACTAAATTTTCATTTACACCAACTATAGCGACCCCAACACCAGAAACCAAGAAACTTTGACCATTTTTAACATTGGCACTAGATACAAGTGATCAAATCATAATAGAATAAATAGTTTGTTAGTCATGGTTAAATACATACTTACGTGATTCATCAGTTACATTAGAACTAAAATATTACAAAATATTTTTTTAAATAATATCATTATTCAGTCTAGAATATCGTTACACATCATTAATAATACACTTCTTTGACTACTAAAAATGGAAAAAAATATAAGGGTCGACTAAAATGATCTATAAGGGATTAATAAAATAAAATCTATCTTGAATCAATATTTATAATCAACAAGGCTAGTAAATAATATAACATACATTAAATAATTTTAATATAATGATTATATAAGAAATAATCAATATGGAAATGAAAATAATTGACAACACATGAAAATTAATTAATAAACATAAATATCATGAAAAATGTGGAATAATAAATATGTGAAGGTAAATAACTAAAAAAAACATTTAATAAAAAAAATTAATATTCAGAATTGTTGTGTAATAATTAATGTAATAAGAAAAATAACAAAAAAACATGTCATTTTATGAATCAACTAAGAAAAAAATGCATCTAGAGATAATATCATTACAAAAAAACATCATAGATAATAATAATAGGATTCATAATTATGAAAATTATTATTTCTAGGATGTCATGATCTTAGAAATAATGATACCTCAACAATCCATACCATTCACAATATAATTTAAAACTCATGGGTAGGTATACCCCAAAAACCCATTTAACTAAGGCTAAGAAACAAATTTATCTCATGGGACAATAAATGCATCGATGAGATAACTATAATGATTCCAAATAAGTATTTTCATGTCCAAATAATTCCTCATACACAAAATAATAAAATTAATTAATGAATAATATTCCTTATAAATAATTTCCATTTCAATTAATGAATACAAATAACAACAATTTTCCCATATAATAATATAACATTCAAAGTCAAATTCCATAAATTTAAATGATATATAGTTTATTTATGAAGTATATCTAGGATATATATTTTTTATTTATGGTAAATGTAATTCCTAATGATGAAAATAATGAGAATATTCAAAGGGAAAGGTAATGATTAAAAAATTAATAAATTAAGATATTGTCAGTACTTTCCCTGCTAAAACTAAACATAAAACATCCAAAGAAATAATACCTATGATATTAGTACACCATATATTTAGTCAATAATGATTAAAACAAAGGTTAAAAGTCATTGATTAATAGAAAAACAATTAACATATCAATAAAAAAAATATTGAAGGAAACAATAATTGAACTTTGAATATATATTTTAAAATAAACAAATTCTCAAAAAAATTTGAAAATATATTTCTATGAAAGTAAAAATTAAAAACATGTAAAATATTAATTAAAATATTATGTGGCCATATTGGTGGACAACTAAATTCATACTGAAATGTTTATAAAAGGGTTATTTATATATTTTTTGTAAAATCCAAAAGATAATTCATTTGAAATTACAAGAAAACTCATCTAACAATATTAGAAAAAATTAATACATGGTTAAAACATTTGTTGACAATTTTTTTTGGGAATTGTGAAAATTTTATCAAAATAGTTTTCGGAATGCAATTATTTCAATGAAAAAAGGATTTTAATCCAAAGAGTGAAATAATTTTTGATTTTATTAAATAACTTTTCTCAATAATTTAACGTACAAAAGAGTAAAAAATGATACTATTATTTGAAAATATCATGAATAACTATATGATAATTAAAATATATTTGGTTTTAATATAATTTCTTATTAATTAATTTATATCGATATTTATTTATAAATAATCTGGATTAAAATGAGCTTGTGAACTACACAATTACAAATATCATAATGTTGAAATGAGAACTAATTAATTAATTGATTAGGTGTATAAAATTTTTATCCAAATTAAAAAAAGAGGAAATAAGTCCTAATATGTTGAAAATTATATTCCAATATAATCATTGAATATCAAAGACAATTAAGAAGAAATATAACACAACGAAATGAAATTGAGTTATGAAATTCATTACCACTTGGAAATTTTCATATCAAATCCCCTTATATGAAATAATACAAATTAAAACATAAAATACCATAAGGTATGATGTTTTTTGAAATTTAAATAATACAAGGATAATATATACTACATATAAAAGAAATTATGTACATAATATTAGAATATGTATTGATGAAATGAATTTAAGTTGAAGTCCTGTAACTCACGGTTCCCTTTCATTGAATGTTCATTAACCTTCAATATAATGATTTTAAGGAGGTCATTTATTTATAACAGAACCATATTCATATTAATAATATCATATATGATGGTATTATAATATTTTTACCTCTTGTTTGTAAATAATATTACTTTTTGTTTTCAGGTGTTAAATACAATGTTTTCTTATGCATTTTTTGTCATGAAAGTTATGGTTAATTTGATTATTAATTAGTTTAATCTTCTCCTGAATGATATTAATGAAATAAATATAATGTTTTCATGATATAAATTTTTATAATAATTATTATAATTTTAACATGAAATGGGTTCACATCACTTTATTGAGAAGGAAAGTCATACGTACACACAGATAAAATTTCCATTTACTAAATTGGTAAAATGGTAAGTATGTGGGTGATATATTAATATCAATGTTTCAAAAAAAAATTATTATATATATAATATATATTTACTAAATTTTATATATTACCTTTCTTATAAATTGAATGTGAATAATGAATCACATTCCATCGCGACCTGATATTCTATCGTACAGACTAACCGAATTATCATATTTTAATCAAAATGGAATCTAAGAAGGTATATGTGATATTAAAAAATAAATTATTATTATATGATAAATATAATATAATTATGTTAAATCCATCATTAAATACAACGTTAAAAGGAGTTTATAATTTTATAATATTTTAAGGGGGTGTAAAAAGAAACAAAACTAAATTTTCCTTTTTGGAATCTCAACTCTTCTTCAAAAAACACCCTTCTGTATGCAACAAAAGCATTTCCCGGTAGAATTTTTGATAAAAATAATTTCTATAAGATGTTTTATGGTGATTAAATTAATTATCTGGTTATTTATTTTCTGATAAAAATTTCTCTAGAACTAGGAAATGAAGAAGAGATCTTATTATAATTAATAAGTGGATGTTAAGCCAAACAAGAAATATTCTGCAATGAGTCAGTTACCACAACATTTTTTGTCATAAAAAAGACTATAAAAGGGCTATAATATATGTTTATAGGTTATATGATATAAATATGTCCATATTATGGGTTTTGGACATGATTATAGGTCATTTTAATTATTATCATTTTAGTTTAATGACCCAGTAAATCAGTTTTTACCTTAATAATTGTAATTAATCTTTATATTTTTTCTAATTCATAATGTAATAAAATATGTTTAATAAATTAGATGATATAAATGAATCATATTAAAATTATTTAATCAAATTTATTTAATTCCATTGAAATGTTTGGATGAATCCAATTAGAAACTATAATCACATACGTGATGAAAAAGGGGGATTCTAAAGAGGAAATTCTTGTAAGTATTATTTGGTATAATATAATAGTTTAATATAAAATTTTCTCTAATGAAATAAATTATTTGAATATTAATATGACTGAATTATAGTTTCTTTAAAAAAAAATAAAATATAATGTAATCTATTAATAATTTAATCAAAAAGGATTATTTCAATAAAAAACGCAGTATTATAAACTATTAATCTACAAATATAAATTTCAGAAAAATATCATAAACTGATCATAAGATAATTCTGATATGATTATTATAAATAATAAGTTTACTTATTCTATGAAATTTTATAAAATTGATAAAATTAATTATAAATTATTCTTACAAAGAGAGAATTAAATATCTTTTACAAAAAACAAATTTTTTCTAGAAACATTTATTTTTATTTCAAATGATTCTTATTATATTGCTAGAAATATATAACCCATGATTTTGTTTATAATTTTATAAATTATACATTTAAGAATTTATTTAGTACTTATTTATACCCTAAAATTTAATAGAAAAATTATAATGCTATACTATATTTCATTTCATTTAGACTTGGGGTTGTATGTTCGACAAGCTATCGAAGAGATTGAATATAATTAAAATAAATATATCGTATGGTCTCGATAATACATTTTCATCTCTGGTTAGTGTTTCAACTATATAGGACATTGAAAAAATTGTATTCTTTAAAAATCACAGGGTGTCACATAGTCACCTATTTAAATTCTTAGGACATTTGTATATATTTTAATAGTAGATTCATTAATATCAAAATGTTATTAATTTAATTTTTCAAATGTTTTAAATTTTTTATAATATTATTCATGGATGAATGAATCATCTTCATCTACTATTTAGAATCATTTTTAAATTCTCAATCTTTGTGTATAGTGAATTTGAAAAAAAAAATTAAAGACGAAAAATTTTATTACATATTATTTAATTAAAATAATTAATTATTTATAATTATAGTAAATGAATTCAATACAATGTAAATTTATTAATTTCATACTATTATGGCTTTCAATTCATTATTTTATAGAATTTTATTATATTACAAAGAAAGTAATATTATTCAAAATAAATAAAGGCAATAATTTATTGTCCAAGTTCATTAAATATTAGTGGAATCATGATTAATGCTTGAATTTAATATATCTGGGATAAGTGGCATTATATATATGATGTATTAGATCCGGAGGGAGACTAGATATGACATATGTAATTTCTTATAAGGTGGGTTTATATGGGAAAAATAGATGTCGAAAAGGACTAAATAATGTAATCATATTTTGGGGATTTAAACCCCTATTTATTTAGTTGTAGTGCATTTCAATGAATTGTTGATGGAATTCCAGAATAAGAATAGCGGTTCTAGATTTGTCAATGGAGCCATTGGGACACTACTAGTCTCCTATTGGTAAGCCACCAATATCAGGATTGTGCACCATAATGTTTGTTGAGGAACAATAGTGACATGGTTGCTGGAATATATCCCCTTCATTATAATTTACTACTTGGCCATCTCAATGAAAATATATAAAATCATTCTCATGCCATCCTTCCCCCTTTATTTTTTTCAATGGAGTTGGGTGGACCTTGCAGTTTATATCTCTCTCCCACATAATAAAAAATAACTCTTATATAATTCATTCTTTTTATTCATAGATCATATATTGTTTTTATCAATTACTCCTAATCCAAGCCATGTTCACCAATAAATTTGTGGTTATAATTTTCATTATCCAAATTTTTACTTAATTTATTTAATTTATTATGATTTTGAATACACATTGAATTCAATAAAATTAAGATGAATGAAAAATAATTATTTATGATAAAATTATTTGTAATATTAATTATGGGGTGCATTAAGTATTTCCAAAAATATTTTATGATTTAAGAAATATTTTTTGCATTGCTGACCTCACATAGTTTTAATAATCACAAATCATGATTAATTATTCTTTTATTGAGTATAATATGTATATTTAGTATTTGGTTTTTCAATATAGGTTTCAAAATGTAAAAATTTTGAGTCACCATTCTAGACTCACCGCTTCTGATTTACAAAAGGATGACTCACTATTTCTAAGTCACCACTCTTGGTTTACCAAGGGAAAACTTCTAACTCACTACTTTAGATTCACCATTATGCTTGAGATACCATTCAAATACATTACTAACCTTTCCAAACAAACCATTTCAGAACATGAATCATAACTACAAAGACACCATTCCAGAACAAGACTCACCGTTAAATTTCCATTTTCATTTCAAATTAAATATTTATAATAGTCATATTTTGTTGTACCAGTGCTACAAATTATTTTAATGAGATTTTTCTGGACTTCTACAGGAACCAATCAAATCAATGTAAGAGTATAATATGATGTATGATATACTAGACCACAATTGATAACATGCCATATTATGAAGAATATAAAGATACAAATAGTATCTATAAGCCATTATGGAACATAAAAAAGGAAAACAAGACAAGAATGGTGATAGACTAGTTCTGTCATTACTCAACTAGAGTGTTGAACAAGATAGAGTTGTGTTTCATAAATGCGAGCATATACCACAAACATTCAAATAAAACATGAAGAACCATTTTCTGATCACTTGGATAATTCATACTCTACGAGGCATAAGATTTTACAACTCTATTTTAGCATCATATTTTTTAAAAATAAATTGAGTATCATTTCAATCTACCTTCATGGAGTCACAAATCTATAACACATATCACACAAAGAAACACCATCCCTTTTAATATTTTATCTGCTGTAATTTTGAAATTTATTTACATTATAATGAGTGTGTGATTAATTTTTTTTTATGAAAACACACTAACCCTTATGCATAAGTGGAAGATAATTAGATATATTTAGTCATATATTATCACACCTTGTATTAACATGGATAATTGTGGAAAAGGTACTTGCGTGACATTTCAAATTTTTCACACCCACAAAAATATGGAAGTGGTGTCGTTGGCCTGGAAAACACAATATGTGATGTTTTATAACTAGATCTAGGTTGTGGATCAAGTTAATGTTGACATAAAATGATTGTTAGTAGGTGATCACTAAGTGGAGTGGACTAAGTATTATCTTGAGATTAAACATCTTATTTTTATTTCAGTTATGCATTTTAACGTTCAGTATTCAATATTATATACATATATAAATAAACACATTTTTTTCACATGGATCGTTAAAATTATATAATATTTATATTAGAATTATATTTAGTAAATTGATTTGAAAAGTTAATTTTTTATTATTATTTAATTTGAGAACAAATATCTCCTTGAGAAATCATTCCAATGATCCAAACATTTATAAATTTGATACATTAGATAACTGGGCATTTTTTTATTTTATATTTAGAAATTGTTTTAGTCTTTTCTTAAATAGAATATTTTTTAGGAACTAAAATCATCCAACCCCCTCTTGAGTGTCATACTTTGAACAATATTTTGTATTAAAGGAGTTAATGTTTGTCTCTCCAATAATGATTAGAGTCCTATGATATTGATCGTAAAAAATATTATTAATTATATTTTTTTTCAATATATTTATTTTTTTAATATTATTTTAATATGTATAACAGACACGAAGGTGATGCTGTTTACAAAACATCACATTTCAGTGCAATGAATTATGGCAGATGGAAAATAAAAATGAAAATTCATATTGAAAGTATGTGTTTTGAAATATGGTCTTCTATAATAGATGTTTATAAAATTCATAATACTATAATAACTACTTGGGATGAATAAACTAAGGCTTATTATAATAGAAATTTTAAAGGAAATAATTCCTTATACTATGCCTTGAGAGAAGAAGAGTTTAATATAATTTCATCATGTTAAATTTTCTATGAGATATGGCATACTCTAGTTTTATCACATGAAGGAATTTAGAATGATAAATAAATGTGGATTAATAGTTAAACAATTTAATATGATAATTTTAAGATGATTCCTGGTGAGTCTATCACTGTTATGTATCTCAGTTTCAATGAGAGCAGGAATACAATGAGATCACTTGGGAAGGTAGTCAATCCAAATGAATAGATCTTATGAAACATGAGATGTATTACAGAATTATGGTGAAGGATATCAATATCAATTAATGAATCTTGTGACATTGATTCACTTACCATAAACGATATGATAAAAATGTTTATGATTTATGAGGAAGAGACAAAGCTTAATTGAGAAGAATACGATGATCCAAATAGAAAATATGTTTATTTCAAAACAACTAGTTTTATGAAAAAACAAATGGATACAGATAAAGTCTATGTTGAAAGTTCATGTGATGATGATTCATTAGTTGACTGTGATGAAGAATTGGATCAGCTACCCATAACATTCAAGAAATTTTATAGTATGTAGAAATTCTTCAATATATATAACGTAAAAATAAAATATGATAATCATGGGAATTGGACAAAGGATTAGAAGAAAGATGATCAGTAAAATGAAAAAATATGCTACCAATAATAGATAAATGATGATTTCAAGACTAACAATCCAAAAACAATGTTCCACAATAAATTTGATAAAAATGATAAAAAGTACAAGAAAGAAATTAATGTCACTTTTAGTGCTTCTAAAGACTCATCCAGTGACTTTGATTTATCTCAAGATGAAAATTCTCATAAATCAAACATGTGGTTTATGCCTAGTATATATGAGGCAACATTTGTATCTCCCGAACATAACATTCATTACTCTAGAGATAAAGATGAAAATATGGTTGATGAGAAGATGACTAAAGAATAATTTTTCCATTATTTCTACATGTTTAAAGATTCTTCTAATGAGATAAAAAAATACAAACCAGTCAAAAAACATCATGCACTTACTATTTCTATTAAATATGAAATTTCTATAGAAAATGATAAAATGAATATTTAATTAAATAAAATACTAACTGTAATATATCTAATGGACATTTAATGAAATATATAGAAAAATTAATTAAAGGGAATAATATTTTAAAAGAAATTCTTGGAGGAAAAAGTTATCTAAAATACATCAAGTTTATAGGCTACCAACATGGTCAAGAAGAATAATAATAAAATCATTTATTCTTAAATATGGAAAATATTCTACTAGTTCCAGTTCTATAAATTTTTTTACTTTAAAATGTTCTGACAATCATTTTATAGGCCATTCTACTATAGGACCTAATAGTGTTTATTTGTTTTCACATTTTTTTAAACTGCCTAGAAGAAAAACATTAAGCATGTATGGGTTCCTAAAGCATTGATTAATGACAATTTGGGACCCAAGAAGATCTAAGTACCAAACTCATTTCTTTTCTAATATGTTTTTCTAGAGAAATTCATGAAAAGATCCTATAATAACTTATAGTAATTGGATATTGTGTGTTCAAGGAATTTGATATGAGACTACTCAAAATTCAAGAATATATAAATGGTTAATGTTGGATGGGTCAAATTTGGTGATAATGCTAATGGGAAGATCATTGGTTTTGTCCAAATTGGAAACCACAATTCAATTTTAATTTCTAATGTACTCATTTTTGATTGATTAATGTAATATTTTTTAAAAATTTATCAATTATGTGATGATGGTTTTCTTGTCAAATTTGAAAATAATGATTGAAATGTTTGTTACTCTAAAAAAATTTCATCTTTACTACCTATAGAGTTGAAAGTTCTTATGATGTTAATCTAGATTATTTAAATTCATAAAATGATTCTTGCTTATGTTCCATTCATATAGAATATTTTCTTTGGTATAAGGGACATGGACATTATACTATTCACTCACCTAGAAATATATCTTAAGAAGGGTTAGTCTAAGATCTATCCAGACATGAGTTTCCATAAAATAAAGTCAGTAATCCTTGTCAAATATTAAATAAAAGATAATTTCCAACCAAAGAATGAATTCTAAACTTCTCAAACTATCGAGTTGATTCACATATATTTTTTTGGACGATCTAGAGTTTCATGTTTAAATGGGAGGTACTATTTTTATACACTTAGAGATTACTTCTCTAGACATATTTTGGGTATATTTATAGATCATAAAATGGAGGATAATTCTTATTTTTCCAAGTATGCAAGATTTGTAAAAAATATAAGTGAACAAAAAATTAATACATTAAGAAGTGACCATGTATTTATGTTTGAAAGTCAATATTTTTAATATGTTTTCTCACAAAAATGGATATAGTCACAAATTCTCAGTTCCTAGGAAAAATCAGTAGAATGGAAATGTAAAAAGAATAATCATAACCCTTTACAAGATTTCTAGGACTACACAAAATTAATATGACTTTCCTATCAATTTATGGGAAGATGTTGTATATACAGCTTTTTATGTAATTAATAGTGTCTTAATTAGAACAATATTGATGAAAAAACCTTATAATTGTAGAATAATTTGATGCATATTTTTCACTAATTTAGTGGTTTTGGTTGTAAAGCCATTATTTTTAATACAATGGATAATATTGAAAAAATTTCATCCAAAAGTGATGAAGGGATTTTTCATGGTTATTCTATTTCTTCACAATTCTAATGAGTCTTTAATACGAGAACCAAATGAGTCGAATAATTTATACAAGTAAAATTTGATGAAAAAAATCCACAGAAATATATATCCTATCCAAAAAATCATGAGGATGATCTTTGAAATCATAAATTTAATTCTAAGCTTTCTTATTATGTTGTTAAAAAAGAAGAAAAATCATCCAATTCTGTATAATTTCCAGACTCAGAAAATGTTTTACCTGAATCTATTGATTTCTTCGAGGAAATCAGTGCATTTTTTTCCAGATGCATTAGGACACATAAAATCACCCTTTAGATGTTGTAGTTGGAGAATTATAAAAACTTACCCAAAATATAGTTCTATAATAAATCAGGTTTAATATTTAGACTTTTTTCCATAGATCATACATAATAATATCAATGAATCAATCTATGATGAATTCTAGGTAATGGCTATGCAAGAAAATCTAAATCTATATTATCACAATAGATAGGCATATGGTCTGTACTGATTGGTATCGTGTTATGATATTGTATGATGTTTAAGATGTAAAGTGCTTATTTTTCTACCTCAAAAGATGCAATATAACAAAAAAAAATCTATATAATTGGTATCCATATCATATATTGAGATATTATAGCTCACTAAATCTCCATTGGGAGTGACGATATAACCCATTTATAATGTCAAATAGTTTTTTCTGTTCGAAAACAATCATCTACATAACTATTGATGACTAGTTTCTCATCTCTTCCATTGACCATGAACATATCCTTAATACATTTTAGAAACTTAAGAATATAATTGAATTCCAACCAATGATGGCCACATATGTCTAATTGATGTCTTCCTTCCACATAAAAGGCATATGTGACATCTAACATAGTACATGTTATATCATAAAATACATAACCAATTGATTATACATATAGAATATCTTCCATCCTTTGAATTTTCAATAT
Source organism: Viscum album (assembly GCA_963277665.1). NCBI lineage: Eukaryota > Viridiplantae > Streptophyta > Magnoliopsida > Santalales > Viscaceae > Viscum > Viscum album. The sequence continues at coordinate 1,519,474,317 of OY728123.1, read as the reverse complement.
ATGTATGAGGGTTCATTTAAGTTGAATAATGAATTTCATGTGATATATAAAACATCCCTTACATGGATTGTTCAATGATGAATCTCATTATTATCTTTTCATTAAACGTACTCTAACATAGGCTATTTAGTTTTTCGTATCTATCACGTTGATCCCATGGATACAAGATTATATTCCTAAGTCCCTTATAAGGAAACATTTATACAACAAGGATTTTAAAAACTATAATACTGGTATATCAGTTCCAATTAGTAGTATGTCGGCGAATTATTTTATTGTAAAGGTGACCAAACTCTTAGTAATCCATTTATTGAAACATGGCTCACATTCATGAATTATGAAACTAAATTTTTTTTATATATTCATCGAAACATATATTCCATGAGTTATATGGGATTTTAATCCAAAAATGGATATCTATAATTTAATACCATGCTAGAATACACCCGAGTCAAAAACCTCTGAGTTATGAAATATAGACATCTTCCCTATGGTTCCCATTATATATTTCTATTTTAAAATAGATTTGACTTATATCATAATCATGGAAGTCAAAAAGTACAAGTATAATTATGGTGGAATTTAGAATATAATATTATGAAAATGTTTCATCATAGTGTATTCCTTGATGATGTATAAACACTTTTGCAACCAGTTGAGCCTTACAAGAACTATTGTATCCATACATGTCCTTTCACTTATTGAATACCAATTATTATTCAATAGGGATACCATCAAAAAGGAGGATCTACCATATTCCAATCACGACTATAATATATGGTATCAATTTTGGAATTCATTTCAACTGTACACTTGGAATCATATGTAAACTTACCTCTTCCTTATAGGATAAATGATCATTATTAACAATAAATAATGAGTCAATATCCATGGGGTATAGAAAAATAAACTATTCTATTCCTCTATCATCTATTGTACTACATCATGGTACTTGTGTCTCCAGAACATCTTATTATATGGGTATTGGTTGAATCATCTCATATACCAACTCATATGTAACTTTATCCCAAAGGTCATCAATTTATATCATTCCACCCATGACATATTTTATCAATTTTTTCCTCTCATGTAACATGGTGTGTATTTTAAATATTGCCAATTTTAATTTGGGATTTAATGGGTAATTTACATTCACATACATAGGTTATCGTATAGAGGTGCACATTGTTGATTGGGGTGTGAGTTTTTTTTTCATAAGCAGCCTTTTGAAATGCTTCACATTCCCAATCATGTAATTATATTAACATGTGTTTATTTCCTCTCCAAAATAATATGATATACCATGGTATGATTCAGTTGGAACACAATTTACTCTTTGTTCTTTAGATTATAATGAATATCCTCAAATGTATAATTGGATACCCAAATAACTCATAATTTATATCCCAATGTATAATAATATTAGGATCATCCACTCTCTTAAAAAATTACATTGTGGTGTATAATATTTATTTAGTTTGGATACAATATAAAACACATTAAAATAATTAATTAAATTTTTATTAAGATATTATCCACCTTTATCTACACGATCTTTCTTAATACTCTTACTTAGATGTTTTTCAACATCATTCATGTATTCCATGAACCTATAAATGGAATATGAATTATATTTCATTAATTTAACATACATAGCTACCTTAATCATCAGAAAATGTTTTAAACTATGAATTTCCACCCCATGAACCAATCGAAATTCATCCTCATTAACAAGAATGAACTAATTCAAGAAGCTCCATATCATTTTAACCTTTTCCACTAAATATACCTTTCTTCATATTTCATTATAAACATTCATGTCATATAAAATGTGGTTTTCGTTTAATGGAATACCTATATACACAATAATTTAATTTAGAAAACAATTAGTATATATGGGAACAAGAGTGTTATTCAAAATATGGGTGTTGTATGATTCATATGAGTTATTTTTTATAATATTTCATTATTACTTAGTTCATATAATCCAACAAGGAAATGACATTATTTAAATATGCCTTTCTATAAGAAATATTTTATATTTAAAGGAATTAATATTTATTACCAAACATGTAAATAAATAAATTTGTATCATGTATGGATATAGAAATTATTTTTTTATTTCTATTGGAAAACAGAAACAACATTTTAAAACCAAGATCATTCCATTTAGCAACATAAGGTGGTAGTAACAAGAAATAAAACTATAATATTGGCCACATTCTCTTCTTCTACATAAAACTAACCTTCTTTAATCATCCTAAATGTACATGAAAAAATGTATTTCAGTTTTCTTTCTAAGATCTATATTCTATTTTAAATATTGAATTTGTCGAAATTGTTTAATTTATCATGATAATAAATTTAGAATAAGCTTCCCCTTACTTCATTGTATGTGTGTATTTTTTCATTTATTGTACCTTTTTACCCCCTGTGAAAAAATTATGATATGTTTCCCATTATCGTACCTTGATGCTTATCCTCTTGGAAGTTTATTTCCTAGATTGTTTTTATATAGTGATAATCACCTAGAATTTCTTACAACTCACTATACAGACAGAAGGATTTCCACACATCATATCCATGTCAATATGAATTTTTAAGCTAAAAATATCTATGAGAGAAATTTTAATGTTGTTCAGATTAAAATTTACAATTAATATAGAGAAGAATTGGGTGATTGGTGAAGGAATTATATCAGTTCAGAGTTCTAAAGTGAATTTAATCTAAAGTCCCTCTCGGTGCACAATGTAGAAAAAATGTTTTACTACATGCGGCCCACCTGGGACACCTTCTCTAAAATTACACTAAAAATTGAGATGGATATGTCAATCCATACATATTTTGGTATCTCAAAATATAGAACCTGGAGATATTGAATCATAATATATGATTCATATTTTTGATGTGGCTTCATGAGTTCATAGTAAAAGGATGATTTAATTAAACACTAAACATCAGTGTTATAGATCATGTGATTAATATAGAAAGAGAACTCTTCCTCACCTACCTACATTATAGGTAGATCCATAAGTGTTGATTATTTCACATAATATTTCCATTAAAAAATATAAATAACCCATATAATCTTAATTAAATTTGAAAGATTTAAAATCAAAGAGAGGGTCATTATAAAAAATTTATCATAGAGATATTTGGAATAATGACGTTTCCATTAATCAATAATTTTAAAAGATAATATTATTAGTATTGATTACAACTATGTGATACATAATGAATATTTCATTATGTCTCCCCCAATATTATTGAAACTTAGAAACCTTCAAAATTTTACTCAAAATATCTAATTTAAGAAAAATTATAGTGAAAAGGGACCATCCTCCCCTTATTATTACACTTGAAGGGGATATACCAATTAATTGAAGGTATTTATGTCGGATAGTCTCTCCCAACTACGACATTCCATCTCCATGATCTATTGATTTTAACCTAAATATTGAAATCCAAACTGGGATTTCTTTGACTCATGCCTCTATGTTTTACCATGCCTGGAAAGGGATGATTCTCTTTATGTAAATTGGTTTTGTCATCCCAAATATTTATAAAGGCCTCCATGATAATAACATGATTACTAGCTAGGGATGGTAAAACATAGATTTATATAGATTCCATTCCAAATCATGTAATGAATACCTAATGATAACATAATATAATGTTGATTTATATAAATTTTTATATGTATTTATTTCTTGTTTTAACTAGGATATGTCTTGATAATATCAAGTGGATTTTACTAAAGCGATTAAAAATGATCCTACAATTAATTTATGTGTAATCAATTTATTTATATTTTATACTATCACATTAATCAAAAATTCATGTGATTGTAGTCTTTAATAAATAAAAATAATAATTCATAAGAAATAAATTAAAAACAACTAAATGACCTTTTATTAGTTTATATAGTGTTTGGTTTATTGATGTATGAATAAATCAACCTATAACCCTCAAATAACAACTTCTTGTGATAGTTTTGGTAAGAGATATATCATTCATATGACCAACTATGTAACACTGAGTTTGGAATCATCATGGTTTTTTTTGAAAAACATTCATATTCCTTGGGATACCCCTTTTACGACATGTTTTTTTAAATCACACATAGTTTAGGGGAACCAAATGATTGGTTTAGGATAATTACATAAATAAAATTATATAATGGAGTCCTATATAATTAAATAGGTAGGTTTGGCACACAATCCATCAAATTTAATTTGATATTAAATAATTAAAACCATGATGTAAAATAAATAAAATAATAACTATTGTTATATAGGATTGTTGCAGATGAGGAATTGTCATAACAATGAAAAAATACCAATGGAACACTGAATAACATTAATTTCAATTCATTAATTACTATTACAATAAACATTATTATATTAATCAGTAAATAAATTAATTAGACAATTTAAATTATCTTAATGAGCATATAAAGTCTCTTTGAGATTCCAATAATTAATGAAATCATATATATTAAATGACATAACCAGTAATTATAAGTGATTAATAATTAAATAATAAATTTTAATTATTTAATCCCTTATTATATAATCAAACTGAACCTCTTGTAATAGTTTAGTTATTCTTTAATTCTATAAATAATTATTTAAATATAATTTAATTATATCCAATTTTTGGAGACTACAAATCATATACTTTTGAGCTACACAGCATGTTATTGGGTTTTCTTGTATATGGGGTAAATTCCTGGTGATTTATATTATACCTATTATATACTTCATGGAATGCATTGACCAACTACATGTCATGGATCTTGCTTGTCATTTGTCTTCATGACCCACCAAAAAAAATTTAATGATCATTAAATCTAGGGCTATATGATATGAACTCTATCTACACACCATTTTTCATATTTTTAGTGGTCTTCCTGACTCAGTGAAGTTCTCGATAAATATTTTAAATGTGGGATTTAATGAATTACATTCGTGTATGCTTGATAAAGGGTGTCTAGTCTATTAATGTTCTAGGATTTCAATCTTAGGTGATTGATAATGTGTATTTGACCACATAGTTATCATGAATTTCCCCACTAAACCAAGTTTTCTATAAGATGTGTTTGATAGATGCATTCCATGTATTTGGATATGATATGTTCTAGGTTGGCCCTATCTATATACAACATGAAACAAATGAACCATGTGTAATAAAGATTCAGTGTTCTGCATATCCTATAACACATCCAGGTTTAATGAACTTGGTTATATGCCATGTACTCTATCGAAATTCCAGTTAATCCATTCTCACCACCAATATTCCTCGGCACTCCCAGATGGAATCTATAATCATTCATGCTCTATTATTAAACCATTAAAAATATGAATCAAGAATGATGTAACATCAATCCAAAAGGAATGATAATTAAATATTTGATTAAAAATAAAATTATCTTGAAATGATTTATCTTATCAGAATTGCCCAAAATTTATCAATAATAAAATAAAAAATTATAAATTCGAAACAACACCCATTTAATACCACTTGAATGTTATGAGTGCAATGTAAACATATTGGTGGTCTATAAATCAAAATAATTTTACTAGATTGGATGTATCATTCACATATTTGTGCAAGACATGGATGTTATGACCAATAAGAATTTTCTAGTCATATATATACATATGAATTTATAGAATCTAGAGAGGATCTTTTCAAATTAAATTTATAAATAATTTTGATATGATGTGAAGAAAGAAAAATATGACATAGGATCAATTTTTCATTGAATCATTTATCATTCCAAAACCATTTCCACATTACCCTTGTTGCGTAGTGAGGATCAATGTGTATATTCATTATAAAGCTCACCAAAAATGATCCTTTGATCTTTGATAAATACTATTAAAATCATGGGTACTAGTTTAGAAGATCTATAATTTTGTTTTTGTTATTATTGATTTCTTTATATTCATTTTTCAATGATGAAATTATTCATAATATTGAGAAGATGAGAGTATTTTAAAATTAGGGATAAGCCTATTGTGAAAAATAATTCTCATTTATCTACTAATTCTATAGAATAGACAGAGAAATCTATTTTTAAAGTTATGTTTAATGGTAAAATTTTATTTAATTAAACAAAAACCATTAAAAGATAATAGTCCTTATCAAAACCCATCACATATAATAATAATATTATCATTTATTATTGTGCACTAACTGGAAGAATAATAAATATTATTTTACCAGTTTTTAGATTTATATATATCCCTGAACAAAATCATGGCATACATTCCTTACTTATATTATTGTAAATAACTTAATTAGTTTTTTATTATATATTTTATTAATAAATAAATATTTTAATCATAATATAGAGAATAAATATTTCGTTAATAATCAATAAAAATTATTATATTCATGTCTGGTGAATAAATATTTATTTAATATTTATATGATTGATAAAGATTGAATAAAATTATTCACCAGACTTGAAAATAATATTTAGTTCTATAACTAAAATCAAATTTATTTTATTGAGGATAAAAAGAAACAATGACTGTTTGATCCTTTAGAATTTTATATCATTGTAATATGGTTAGATTAACTAAATTGCAAGATTTTTGTCTAGTAATTGGTCCCGTAACTGATGTGAGTGAATATATTGTCACAACATCGGTAAATAGAAAACAAATATTACTATTTAATATAATTAATTTTTCACCATATCTCATCATAATGGTTTCATTTACATTTCATAAACCTATATTCTTGATATTATTTTCTTTGAACATCTACAAATAAATTCCTTGTTACACCATGTCCAAAGATTTTAATTTGATAGTTCAATTTCAATCCAAGGTTTGAGATATAAAATTCCATAAATGCAGAATTGGAAAAATATTACTCAACTTACCAGTTAATAATATTCCATTATTGTTTTACCAAATACACCATACATCTAGAAATCATATGAAATCCTGGTTTTTGTACAATAAATTAATGTTTGTGAGTCAGAACATGAATTGAAGATAATATTAACGTCTAAAGACCCCCCAAATACAATCAAATATTGGAATATATTATGTCATATAATCATGAGTAATATATTTTGGCTGGTATATTCTCATAATCTCCCTTAATGAAAGATTACTATGTCAAACCATTATGAGATGAAGAATCATCCAGTTATGGGTAGTCACAATATTTAGTTGACATACAATGTTCTCAATCATGGAATTTTTTATACAATAAAAATATATTTATAAATAATATCATGCAATTTTATGGTTGTCATCATAGTAGTGAATTTCTACTCCCTTATCGATGTGATAATACTTTCCAAAATTATCTCATTAAAATATTGTATACCAATGAAATATAAACTATAAGATATTTTGTTAATATTGAAATCATAAAATATACATGTAATCCAATGTACAAACAGTTGATTATAGAAAACCATATCCAAAATGTAATCCTATTACATCATCAGGAATGAAAACCTATTACTTATCTCCAACATTAGAAAACTAGAAACTTATACCATCCATTACTACAAGGGCCATGATATATAATTAATGAGTAATTATAATCACCCTCATATGACTTAGTCCATCCTATACTGCCTAGGTTTTGATTTCCCCAAAAAATGAAAACCTGTCCAATAATTATGGATACACCAAAACCACCACCTAAAAAAATCAATTTGAGCATGAAATAAAGAAAAATATTCCATAACTAATATGAAGTTATACGGAATCAACAATTCTTCAATGATATCTGAAAAAAAACCTTACCTCTAAAAGTCATGTCACACTATCAACAAAAGGTTATGATTACTAAGTCATATCCAGTAAGAGCCTCCAAGAGCAAGGGTCGTTCTAAGTGCTTAACCAAAATCCCAAATTCTAGAACAATATTGGAAGAAATAAAGGAATCTCCAGATCTTATATTTATAAATACTAAAACTAATGAAGAAAATAGAAAAATATTATCTCGATTCATTCCCAATGTCTCTGGGTCCTAAACCACAACCACATACAATTGTCCATGTCCCTATCCTCCAGCTCACCAAACCTAGTGTGGACTACATGGGGGTGTTGGTAAAAAGTCAAAGTGTCTACCACCTATATATGATATCTAAACGCCTCTTCTAAATCCACATCCTTGAAAATATCTCTACTCATTTCACTGCCTCAACCCTAGCTTCCCATCCACAATTACCCTATCAGTTGTATAAAATGTCATAAAATATAATGTATGATTTCTCATCATTTCACATAAGTATCACCAACTATAAATAGGATGACTTGACCAATCATGTTATTAGTGACCATATACACTATATCTATGGATCACCTCTTGAAATGTATCACTCATTCATGTCCCCAATAGGGAATCTAGCTCACTACTATTATATTCTCTTCTCCCATGTTCCCACTGCTGGAAACCACTATATGTATATGCTCACCTAGGAGACCCTCAACAAATAAATCTTATTTTGAAACCACAACATAAGTATGAATTCAAAGAGGAATAAAACTATTTCATATTTCTCTAAGTATTACTCACTTGATGGTTTGAGCCCAAAATAAATAATCCAAAACCATATCCATAGATTACTTGGAAGGGTTGGTAAACCTCGGTGAATTATAAGCTACTATCATGCTAACCAGTTAGAGATATAGAATATCCATTATATGAACATCACTTAGCATAACTGGAGACAAATCCTCTATGAAAAAAGTCTCAAACACTTACCACACTAGAATCTACAAGACAAATGAAAGGGTCACCAAAACCCACCATTTCCTGGGAAAGACATGGAGAAGACTTGACCCTAGGTCCACTATCTGATCTACTGGTGTCCTAAAAAGACAAAAAACACATTTCACCACCTCAATCAAGTACATTGGTTCCTACGGGTCAAGCTCAGTATAGAACATGAGGAGTCTCTATTATTGAAACTCATGATGTGAACTCATCCTATTCCCGTTATCTATTAGTACTACAGGTACCATATGCTTCTCCGTTGGTGGTGGTATAGCTGGTGCACCACCAGGAGGTAACCTCTCTGGGACTAGTCCATGTATCTATGCCACCTAACATATGGGATCCTCCTTAGGATCTAGACAGTGAATCCAACAAGTCATACATAACAGAGACATTCTAGAAGTAAAGAAGATATACCACAATCAATGCGTATATATGGATAGATGTCATAAGAACGATGGGGAAACCACAACCCATTCTTATATGAGTGATGTACCATTGTTTTATTGCACCTAATTTTCTCATGTATATAGTCAAAAGCTGGGTGGTTAGATTCATATCATATAAATACCTCATCCACCCACCAGCACTTAGGTCCCTAGCCTAAAAGAAAATCTCGGAACAATTAACTATATTTCCCTAAAACAATTTCACATACATTGGCTCTATGGTATAAACAACTGCCTATGATATTAATTTTTCACAACCCATCCAAATTGTAACACACCGAGATTTTATGAAAAATATTCTTTTTAATTTAATTAATATCTTGTGTTGTACGCTACCCCAAATGGAGCTTGCACAACACGCATCCCTAACTTGGTTTGCATTACATGCAATAAAGACCTTCCTCGATAGCGTGTGTAGTACGCAATACCGAGTTTCACTAAATGAGTTATTATTATAATATTATTATGAACTAGCTGTTATGAATAGTAATACCCACTTTTTGTAATTTTATAAATTTTAGCTTTCAAAATGGACTTCATTTTTGGATTCGGAATATCGAAATTAGCTTAGGGTGAAATTTTGGTACTTTTCTGATAACTTCCATACTTTGATGAATAGTGAAAATTACTAAATTTTAATTAAAAACAACTTTTTTAATCGAAATAATTAATAGTGATAAATTATTAATTTGAGTGGTTTTAAAGTATATTTAGATTATATTTTTACCATTTAATAAAATGTTGGTCATTGGATGTAATTTCAGATTTAAACAAGACATACACAAATGTAAATCTTTTGATAGTTATTATCTCTTAAAAACACACTATTTGTTTTGAAGACGATACTTAATTTTTAAATTAATTAATGCAACTCATATGTTTTGAATTTTGTAAAATATACATAAATTTTGAATTCATAATATCAAATATATCTTAGGCCTAATTCTTTGTATTTTTCTAGAAACATTTATTTTTTGATGAATAGTGAAACCACTAAGTGGTAGTTAAAAAACTGAATTTTTCATAAAACATAATTTTACCGCTTCGGTGAGTGGAATTTCAAAAATCTAAGAGACACGGTTAATATCAAAGACTAAAATGTGGTTCAATGAGATGAAAATATTTTTTTGTAAATAGTAACTTTTTACTTTTATTTACCACGATTAAAAGTAAATAGGATAATTAAGGGTAAAAATGATAATATTATTCTCCTAAAACATGTCCTAATTATATTTTATAAGTGTAATTCGATCAAAAACAATCTTATGAATAAAATATGACCATTTAGGCGCACTTGGATTAGATTAGAACATTTAATATCAATTTATTTAAAGAAGGGTTAAAATAGTTAAAATCAATTTTTAATAAATAAATCATTTTTAATACAGGGTTATACATAAGATAAATTCAACTAAAAATATTCATTAGAAAGATAAAACTATTTCCTACATAATGGTACTTTATTTATAATTTTTAGACATTAAATAATTTAATTTATTTATGACACAAAGATGATCTAGTAATTATCTTATTAATGAAATATTGACATAATTGATGTTATAAATACCCAAATAAATGTAATTTGAGACTTATTATGAATTAACCTAATTTTATAGTTTAATATGACATGTTATTATTGATTTAGTTAACTTTTTTCGAACTAATAATTCTGTTATGATTTTCACAAAAATCAATTACCAAATAGTGTCAAAATTGACATAAAATAGTTTTTAAAACAAATATTATATTATTAATTGGTATTTTATTCCTAAGAATCTATGGTTCGGGAAAATTACTTAGATAATGTTATATATATTAATAATAAACAACTTGGGGTTAGTTTGGCTTGTTATAGTACGTTTATTAACCTTATAGTGTAAGAAAACTGAATATGACTTTATAATAATATAATATTTTTAGTTTTGCCAAAGGTGCCCCTCTCCTCCCTTATAAAAGGGCACCTCCTCCCTCTCTTCCTCACACCACTTCGAGCCTTCATGATCGTCCAACTCCTGCAAAATTATCTTCTCCACTTCCATAGAAACATCCTAGAGGTTCTTGTCTTCTTCAAAGACCAATTTTAGTGCCCTAAGAGGAGGCCTCAATGAGGCGCTTCAAAGAAGAGGTAATGTCTGTTACCGATTCTTTCAAATTTATTTCTTCTTACACTTCTTCTTCTTTAGTTGTATCATTATGTAGTAATAACATCAGTATCACTCATATACTGATATGTTTTTATTTGTATGAAACAACCCTATTTCACAATCTATCCATCCTATGGAAAACAAAATCACCGCACGTGCGTACGTACAGAATACCGTCTCCACACCGTGGTGAAATCTATTTTCCACAAACACCTTACTTGGATGGGTATAATGGTGTAAATAATGACTATATATGATTAGTGTAAATTGATATTGATTCTGAAATAGTATACATAAACTCCAATACAATTCCATGATCATGGGAATGATATCATCGCTCGTGCGTACGTACGGACTACCGTCTCCACGAACGCGATGATACTAATTTTTAATGATTAATCATTCAAGAATGACTATAAAGTATATATAATGAATAATAATGAAATATATGACATAATAATTCTACTACATTTATTAATATATATACTTATGTCATCTATTTCATTTCATTCAATTCAACAAGGAAACGAAAACACCGTTCATGCGTACGTACGGCCTATCATCTCCATGAACGGTGTATTTCATTACTTTTATCAATCTGTAATATATATGTATATGATGAATAAATCTAATATATATATATATATCATGTTTTACATTATGTAATTATCTAAATCAGGATATAATTAATAATATCAAGAACGGCAAGTCGAAACACATACGATAAATGAAATAATTTTACCCAAAACGCTGCTTTTACATTGAATTTACAAAAGAACGGGTAATATAAAGTCATAAGTGAAACATATATGATATCTTAACAATGAATAAGATTATGTAATATTTAACACCCTGAGCTTCCACGATACGTTTCTCTTTCAATAATGCAATAGCTTGCATTGTACGCAAGTTTGAGTTCTAACACACCGCGACTAATCAAAGTAGCTGTTATGAATAGTAATACCCACTTTTTAAAATCATTGAAATTTTAAATTTCAAAATGGACTTCATTTTTTTATTCGTAATATCGAAATTATCCTAAGTTGAATTTTTTGTAATTTTCTGAGAACTTCCATTTTTTTGAGTAGTGAAAAATACTTAAAACAACCTTTTTAATCAAAATAATTTATAGTGATAAATTATAATATTGAGTGGTTTTAAAGTATAATTAGAATATATTTTTACCATTTTATCCAATGGTGTTCATTAGAATTAATTTCATTTTGAAAATAGACATAAACAATTGTCAATCTTTTGATATATATTGTTTCGTAAAAACACGCTATTTGTTGTGACAATAGGAATTAATTATAAAATTAATTAATTAAAATTATATGTTTTTAATTTTTTAATATAGACATCGTTTTTGAATTTGTAATATCAATTATATCTTAGGGTGAAATTTTGGCATTGTTCTGAAAAACATCAATTTTTGATGAATTGTGAAACCACTAAGTGGTAGTTAAAAAACTGATTTTTCGTTTAAATGAAACATTACCACTTCTGTGATTTGAATTTCAAAAATCCTACATACATTGTTTTCATTAGGAAGTAAAATGTGGTTCAATGGGATTAAAATAATTTTTTGGTGAATAGTAACTTTTAAGTTTAATTAATTGCGATTAAAGGTAATTAGTGAAATTTAAGGTAAAAATTATATTAAAAAAATATGAAATGACCTTGACACTTGTCCTACCCCTATTGGAAGAGTCATAGCCGACCAAAACAATCCATGGGTCAACTATGGGACCCCATGGAGCCACTTTGGTAGGGAAATGACATAAATAACTTTTATTTAATGTTAAAATAAAAATGTCACAAACATAAGTTGTTTTACTAAAACAATTTTAAAATGGGGTTATAAAAGTCATATATTTTACTATAAATATTCATTAGAAAGATAAAAAGATTTCCTACATCATTATAGTTTTTTTTAATTTTTATACATTAAATAAATTAATTTATTTATGACACAATGATGATGCAGCGATTACCTCATTAATTAACGATTTAAATAAAATGAAAAGATAATGTAACATTCAAGGCTTAAACTTGTCCAAAGCCTATTGGATGGGTAGATTTGGAACCCTTATCACCTTAGAATCGAAATATATAATTTTGAGACCTCTAAAATCCGAAAAGTATCACATAATAATGTAACATTTCTTTACTTTCCAAGAGTGCCCCTCCTCTGCTCTTATAAAAGGCCCCCACCACTACCACCTTACTCACACCTTCAAACCTTTTGGCTCAGCCAACCTCTGCACAAATACTCTCCCAAAATCCCTCTATTACTCCTAGAAGCCTCACTTTGGGAATAACGCTTCCCAAGGAAGCCTTTGGCTCAAATCAAAAAAAAGTTACCCGGTTTTAAGGTAATGTCTTCTCTTATGTTATTTTGTTTTATTTTGCTTCTCCAACCCCCTAAACTCTTTTTATTCATTTTTTTGTAACAAAAACAGTATCATCAATATACTAAGATGTTGTTATAAGAAGTATTCGAGCTACACATACACACACGTACATCTAATGGTTAAAGAACATACTGTTTCTGTGGATGGCGAATTTCTGCCTCACGAAACGATGATTGTTCAACACTCATATAACACCTTCAAAGGTGGCCATTATGATGAAACTATTTTTTATATATGATATATATTATTTTTATGTTTTCCTTATGATTCTGTATTTTTTATGGAATACCTTTACGATTTCCATTATGGGTAAACGTGATAATTTCATTTTAGGAAGTGTGGACTACCGCCCCCTCAAAGTGATTTGAATAGTCAATGCCATTTGTGGGATGTATAAATGATGGAGTAAATGGTATTATACATTATATTATAATGGAATTATAGTATACCTTTATATAATTATAATTTCATTCCATTAAATATGAAATAGAAATGAAAGTAGCGTTCATGCGTACAAACGGCTTACCGTCTCCATGAACGGTGCATTTCATTTCTTACCTCTAAATGTTATGTAATATTGTAAATTCATGTATATACTGGATATATATTATATATATGATATCTACAACATGAATATAATTCTGGATATAATGGATATTTCACCACATGAACAACTTGTAATTATAAGAAGTTTATTTTTGACTCAAGTACCAAAGATCGACAAAATGACCGTTATTAACTTAAATAATTACATAATGTTCATAACATGGTAATAAGTGATATAAAAGGAATAATGAACATGAAAAAGGTTCTTAAGAAAATAGAAATTAACTATAGTTTATTATTCAGGAGGTTAAAGAACGGCCGAGTCAAGTCGGACACAAGGTAAGGGAACTTCTTAACCCAATTTCCATTCTTTGGGGTAATCTCCTACTTTCAAATTATGTCATGATATTATTATGTCATGTCATGTATTTATAATTTCTTTATGTGTATATATAGTGAATACACATAATAGATATATTTTATTTAAAAATTATCTTTTTAAGGGATTTCGTCTCAATCTCCATACATTGAGGCATATTTTGTTTTATACACAAATTTCTTTTATACGGTGTATAAACCCCTTTTACTTTACGTTTATTCAAAAGGAATATTTTTTATACGAAGCGTTTTACTAAACGACAAAAATGAATGTTTTTATTGTCGTACGTTTGCGGAGACAACAACTTCTCCACAACCGTGACTATTATTTGAGTTTCGGCTTCCTCTATAATCCATAACAATTTTTAAATGAAAAATAAATAAAAAGTTTTAATTTTCCTTTATTTTGGTATTGAAAATGGTTTTGAAAGTTTTTTTGTTATATCAATGTGTTGTACTGATATCTAGTGATTTAATTGTGTAAATTCTATTTTTCCTTTATGCATGTTTGATGTGATACGATTATGTTATGTTTTATGATATGTTTAAAACTATTCATATGAGGAATTCATTGGACTTAATAAGTGATGGGTGGAGCCTGCTATAGCTCCTCGATGCATCGGCAGGTCTCATGAGACAAACTAGTGTCTTGGCACGAGGCCTTGACAAAATTTTATTTGTAGTCTTCGCACGAGGCCTTGGCTACGTGGTTATGATATTCTGGAAGTATGAATTCCATCATTATGAAAGTGGTTATTGATATTTCAAGTGATTATTCGACTAGTAGAATATCCATGTGAGTAAGTAAATGTAATTATTTAATTTTATTTTTGACATATTATGCTGAAGTTAATGTTTAAAAAGGCTTTTGTTTTAGTTATACATTGCCTTAAATGTTAATGTTTATTTTCAAAATCTTCCGTAATATTGTTATCCTTACTGAGCATCTGAGCTCACCCCTTTCAATGTTTTAATATTTTCCAGGATGTGAAGAAGTATTTTATGAATGAACTGCAGGGATAGTCCGAAGAGGATAGAATTGTGGTCTTTGGAGACTGTGTTATTGTAGTTTTTCACTTTATGATGTAATGTAACATTTATGAATGTATCTAGTGTTTCCAAGGATACTAAACTAATTGGTATATCGAGACTTGAACTTTTGTGATCATGCCAACGTTACGAAGTAATGCACCGACTCTGGGTAACTGGGGTCGGGGCGTTGTAGTTGGTATCCGAGGCAGTTTAGTACTAACCTTGGAAGATAGATTTTGATAAACTCTGATTAGAGCACATAGCCCAAAGATAGACTTTGAGGATTATTATAGAAGAACTTCATAGAATTTTGTTGTTGTAGATATTTTGTGAGTTTTCTGAGCAATACATCCTTGTATGGATACGAGCAGGTAGAGGCGGCTCTGGAACAGATGTACCTAGGGGTAAAAACCCGAAAAAACCGCTTTGAGCTAGACTCGAACGGTAACTGGTGCATGAAAAATGGGCATTGTTGCACTCATAGATACAACACTCCCGGGGGATGTGCTTAGGATAATTCTCATTCTCTTTACAAACCACTATGAAGAGTTATGAGTATATACTTCCTCAAATAAAACATTTTTATGGATTCTATCCATAAATAGTTTAACTTATGTTATCTATTTTACATGTATGGAATAATGTATTTTGATTCATAAACTAATCTAGTTTATTCCATTGTTTAGAAATGGCGCCTAGTGGAAAGAATGGAAACTGTATCAATGCACACACTCTGTGTAGGGATTTCCCTCATACTCAAGATAATTATTATGGAGCTGGAGATACAACTGGTGTTGATCAACATATTACCATACTGGGACAACTCACTCAGGTTATGAATAATAACCTTACACGTATGGAGCACCATGATCCACAACATGGAGGATCAATGTTAGAACGCTTCATGAGGAAACAACTGACAACATTTAATGGGGGTACAAATCCATTAGTATATGAGCAATGGATAAACTTATTAGAGAAAATATTCCACGCCTTGGGGAGTAGCGAAGGGGAGAAGGTTATCATGGGTGTTTACCGCCACACTGGAGATGCCGATCAATGGTGGTCATTGATTAAAAATACAAAGGAAGATGAAGAAGTATCAAGTATGAAATGGAGAGAGTTCAAAGATAATTTCTTAGAAAAATACTTTCCCCGTGACCATCGAGTAGATATGGAAAGGCAATTTCTGAGTCTAAGACAAAAGGAGGATGAGAATGTCGCAAAGTATGAGGCATACTTTACAAGGTTAGTGAGGTATGCTGCAGATTATATACGTAACCCAAGAAGTAATATTGATCGTTTCTTTGATGGGTTAAAACCATTTCTCCGTCAAGCTTTAGTATTACAATCCTTCTCAACGTATGAAGATATAGTCTCATGTTCCATCAAGACAGAAAAGGAATTCTCTAAGTCTTATGACAACAAAGTAAAGCATGAGAAGAAGAAAACGGTGGAACAAGAGACAGATAAAGGGAAAAGGGGAAATAAGTATTTTCCATTATGTGATAATTGTGGGAAGAATCACCCTAGTACTTGCCTAAAATGAATGAGAGTTTGTTATAAATGTGGCGAAAAAGGTCACCAAGCTCGTGATTGCAAGGGAAAGGAAGTGGCTATCAATGTTGAATGCTAAAATTGTAGGGAAATGGGGCATTATGCAAATGAATTTCCTAAGAGTCAGGGAAAATACCTCAGAAAAGTCCAAGGGATCAAGGCCAAGCTTATACTGTTACTACAGATGATTTTGAATAATTATTGTATTTGTGTTTTTGGACTCAAGAACTATATTATGGTTATAAGAATAATGTAATATATATAAGGATTGTATTGCAGTACTTGTTGTTTTCATCAAGGTGTTATTATGATGAAGGTAATCATATTTTCAGTATGTGACAATAAGAAAAACCTTACTTTGTTTGGGGAATCTAATGTTGCAATTGATTTTGGAATTTAAGGACATTTTAGAGAAAGTCTGGATGGAGGTATTTTGGATAACTATAAAGGGTGGAATGGATTAAGTTGATATTTTGATAGTATTTTTTAAGTTTAAAACATTTCTGATGATTATTTTTGAAATATTATAACAATATAGTTTTAGGAAAAGAATAACCTGCAGGTTGAGGGATAACCCGTCGCGTCAGAAAAAGCTGCAGGAATCGACCCCACAACCATAATGCGACAGACCTTTATTACCCACCACTAGCCTCCAAGAAGTACCTAGTTATTACAAAAAAGTTTTACCTATCTAAATGGTATGTTTTAATATTCGGAACCTTATACAATTATGATAAATAGAATATTTTTGAGTTCTATTACCTTTTAGAGTGAAATATGGGTTTCTGGTAAAAAACAATTATGACAAGTATGTATATTCCCTTATGTTCTTAGAAAATCTCCTAAATAAATTCCCCAACTTTATAAAAGGTAAATTAAAACAAAAACGTTGTCGGTTAACTTTTCCAACTGGGGATTCAATGACTATTTAACAAATCACAATTTTGTGATTTTCTTGTGGTTAACTATCTCCTAATCCAGTTTTCTACAACTCTCCATCAGACCTTGATGGTTTGTTTTTCTTCCATATCCATATTTTCATATAATCCTAGTATGGGCTATCTGGGTGACCTTTGTACTTATCATTCTTTCATTCAAAGTTATATTTTTATTATCCTTATTTCTGATGTGGGTTTTACACAAAGGTATTTTCTATTTTCAACCTTTATTTTCAAAGAAAAATTTCAAATTGCGAGGATGCAACTTATTGAAGGAGGGGAGAATGTAACACCCCGAGCTTCCACGATACGCTTCTTTTTCAATAATGCAATAGATTGCATTGTACGCAAGTTCGAGTTCTAACACACCACGACTAATCAAAGTAGCCGTTATGAATAGTAATTCCCATTTTCTAAAATTATAGAAATTTTATATTTCAAAATGGACTTCATTTTTTATTTGTAATATCAAAATTATCCTAAGTTGATTTTTTTTAAATTTTATGAGTACTTCCATTTTTTATGAATAGTGAAAAATACTTAAAACAACCTTTTTAATCAAAATAATGTATAGTGATAAATTATACTATTTGGTGCTTTTAAAGTATAATTAGAATATATTTTTACCATTTTATCCAATGGTGTTCATTAGAATTAATTTCACTTTGAAAATGGACATAAACAATTGTCAATCTTTTGATATATATTGTTTCTTAAAAACACGCTATTTGTTGAGACAATAGAAATTAATTATAAAATTAATTAATGAAACTTATATGTTAGTAATTTTTGAAAATAGTCATCATTTTTGAATTTGGAATATAAATTATAGCTTAGGGTGAAATTTTGGCATTGTTCTGAAAAACATCAATTTTTGATGAATAGTGAAACCACTAAGTGGTAGTTAAAAAACTGATTTTTCGTTTAAATGAAACATTACCACTTCTGTGATTTGAATTTCAAATATCTGACATACATGGTTGTCATATGGATGTAAAATGCGGTTCAATGGGATTAAAATAATTTTTTTCGTGAATAGTAATTTTTATGTTTAATTAATCGCGATTAAAGGTAATTGGTAAAATTTAAGGTAAAAATGATATTATAAAAATATGAAATGACCTTGACACTTGTCCTACCCCTATTGTATGAGTCATGGACGACCAAAAAAATCCTTGGGTCAACTAGGGGACCCCATGGAGCCACATTGGAAGGAAAATGACATAAATAACTTTTATTTAAAGTTAAAATAAAAATGTCACAAACATAAGTTGTTTTACTAAAACAATTTTTAAATTGGGTTATAAAAGTCATATTTTTGACTATAAATTTTAATTAGAAAGATAAAAAGATTTCATACTTCATGAGAGTTTTTTATAATTTTTAGACATTAAATAAATTAAATTATTTATGACACCATGATGATGCATCAATTACCTCATTAATTAATGATTTAAATAAAATTAAAATATAATGTAAAATCCAAGGCTTACACTTGTCCAAAGCCTACTGGATGGGTAGATTTTGAACCCTTATCACCATAGACTCTAAATATATAATTATGGGACCTCCAAAATCCGAAAAGTATCACATAATAATGTAACATTTCCTTACTTTCCAAGAGTGCACCTCCTCTCCTATTATAAAAGGCCCCCACCACTACCACCTTACTCACACCTTCAAGCCATTTGGATCGGCAAAAATCTGCACAAATACTCTCCCAACTTCCCTTTCTTACTCCTAGAAGCCTCACATTCGGCAGAACTCTTCCCAAGGAAGCCTTTGCCTCAAATCCAAAAGAGTTACCCGATTTTAAGGTAATGTCTTCTCTTATGTTATTTTGTTTTATTTTGCTTCTCCAACCCAATAACTCTTTTTATTAATTTCTTTTGTAACAAAACCAGTATCCTAAAAATACTAGGATGTTGTTATAAGAAGTATTCAAGCTATACTCACACACACCTACATCTAATGGATAAAGAACATAATGTTTCTGTGGATGGCGAATTTCTGACTCACGAAACGATGATTGTTCAACACTCATATAACACCTTCAAAGGTGGCCATTATGATGACAGTATTTTTTATATATGATATATATTATGTTTATTTTTTCCTTATGCTTATGTATTTTTTATGGCGTACCTTTACGACTTCCATTATTGGTAAACACGATAATTTCATTTTTGGAAGTGCGGACTACCGCCCCCTCAAAGTGATTTGAATCCTTAATGCCATTTGTGGGATGTATAAAGGATGGAGTAAATGGTATTATACATTATATTATAATGGAATTATAGTATACCTTTATATAATTATAATTTCATTTCATTAAATATGAAATAGAAATGAAAGTAGCGTTCATGCGTACGTACGGCTTACCGTCTCCATGAACGGTGCATTTCATTTCTTACCTCTAAATGTTATGTAATATTATAAATTCATGTATATACTGGATATATATGATATATATGATATCTAAAACATGAATAAAATTCTGGATATAATGTATATTTCACCACATGAACAACTTGTAATTATAAGAAGTTTATTTTTGACTCAAGTATCAAAGATCGACAAAATGGCCGTTATTAACTTAAATAATTACATAATGTTCATAACATGGTAGTAAGTGATATAAAAGGAATAATGAAAATGAAAATGGTTCTTAAGAAAATATAAATTAACTCTAGTTTATTATTCAAGAGGTTAAAGAATGGTCGAGTCAAGTCGGACACAAGGTAAGGGAACTTCTTAACCCAATTTCCATTGTTTGGGTTAATCTCATACTTTCAAATTTTGTCATGATATTATTATGTCCTATATTGTATTTATACATTAATTATGTGTATATATAGTGAATACACATAATAGATATATTTTCTTTAAAAATTATCTTTTTAAGGGATTTTTCACAATCTCCATACATTGATGCATATTATGTTTTATACACAAATTTCTTTTATACGGTGTATAAACCCCTTTGAATTTTACGTTTATTCATAAGGAATCTTTTTTAAATGTAGCGTTTTACTAAACAACAAAATGGAATGTTTTTCTTGCCATACGTATGTGGTGACAACGACTTCTCCGCCACTGTGACTATTATTTGAGTTTCGGCTTCCTCTATAAGCCATAACATTTTTTAAATGAAAAATAAATACAAAGTTTTAATTTTCCTTTATTTTGGTATTGAAAAAGGTTTTGAAAGTGTTTTTATTATATCAATGTGTTGTATTTATATCTAGTGATTGAAATGTGTAAAATTTATTTTTCATTTATGCATGTTTTATGTGATACGATTATGTTATGGTTTATGATATGTTTAAACCTATTCATATGAGGAATGCATTGGACTTAATAAATGACGGGTGGAGCCCGCTATAGCTCCTTGATGCATCAGCAGGTCTCATGAGACAAACTAGTGTCTTGGCATGAGTCCTTGACAAAATTTTATTTGTAGTCTTGGTACGAGGCCTTGGCTACGTGGTTATGATAGTATGGAATTATGAATTCCATCATTATGAAAATGGTTATTGATATTACATGGGATTATTCGACTAGTAGAATATCCATGTGAGTAATTAAATGGCATTATTTAATTTTATTTTTCCATATTATGCTGAAGTTAATGTTTAAAAAGGCTTATGTTTTAGTTGTACATATCCTTAAATGTTAATGATTATTTTCGAAAGCTTCCGCAATATTGTTATCCTTACTGAGCATCTGAACTCACCCCTTTCAATGTTTTAATATTTTCCAGGATTTGAAGAAGTATTTTATTAATGACCTACAAGGATAGTCCGAAGAGGATATAAGGGTGGATTATGGAGACTTTGTTATTATAGTTTTTCACATTATGATGTAATGTAACATTTATGAATGTAGCTAGTGTTTCCAAGCCTACTAAACTAATCGGTCTTTCGAGACATGATCTTTTTTGATCATGCCAATGTTACGATGTAATGCACCGACTCTGGGTAACTGGGGTCGGGGGGTTATATAATAAGTCAATTACATTATTTAAATCATTATACAGGAGGTTCGGATCCATATGAAGCATATCAGACCTAAGGTAAGGGAAAATTGTTCAAATCTCATTTTTATCCGAGATTGTTTATACATAAGTATTTACTGGGTTTATTGTTGTCATCCATGTACATGTTTTCTAAATGTGTTTTTATGTATGTGATCTTTACCCATTTTTACTTTTACTACATGGTATGTATGGAATCATTCTTTTGTTTACGTTACGATGTACTTTTTGAATTTTCCGAAAAAAGTACGAGGAGAATGTTTTTTGAACTTATACGGAACGAACGGATTATTACGGTTTTATAAAGCCTTATTTTCATTATGATTCCTCCAAAATATTTCATGACTATTTTCAACAAAATCATTTTCTTCTAAAACTGCATGACATTTTGTGAAAAAATAATGATTTTGAAGAAGAAAGGATATTTTCCTGAAGAATTCATTTCCTGTGTTTTATCAAAACCATTTTTCATCTAAGATGACATTATTTCATATGTGCATGATTCATGTATCACGCTTCTATGATTTACTTGGTTTCACTTTTCTTATTATGAAATGATATCCATTTCTTCTATATGGATTATGTGATGATGGGATGATGCCTATAAAACCCATTTTATTTATTGGGTTATGTATGTTTATTTTGTAGCACAAGTAAGAATGATTTCATTATGAGATGGGTGGGACCTATATCTCCCTCCAATGTAATGGGTACGATTTATATCTCATGATATAGAAATGGCTGGAACGGTAAGTTAATCTGGTTCAGTGTTGCAGGACTGGAACGAGGAGTGAACTCGATTCAGAAAGGGACTTTGTCCACTAAGATGGTCTTGGAAGCAATGACTTGAATACTATGGAAATAATATCATGTGCTTAATGGTTTCCACAATTACATGTTTTATTCCCATGCTATTTTATCATGATTGATGTTCCATTATGATATATTCCTTACGTACTTCCAAGATTCATGTCTTTACTCAAGATTTTGATGTTTAGATTTTATGTTCATGTTTTTGCATTCAAATGTTATTGGATTGTTTTATGTTCTCTATGTTTACCCTTACTGATCATTTGAGATCACCCCTTTTATGTTTTCTTTTCCCCAGGATATAAAGAAAGGTTTCAGGTAAAAAAAAAGGGAAGATCTTTATTGGGAGATGTTGAAGATCTTTCACCAAGATTATAAGATTTTATTCTGAGTTTCCAAATACATTAAACTATTACAGTCCTTGTGTGTCTGTTTTTATTATGTAATAAGTATTCCGAAAAATTAATATAATGTCCATGTACCTCAAGCTTCGGGTCTCTACAGTTGGTATCAGAGGAATGGTTTAGTCAACCTTTGGAAACTAGGATGCAAAAACGTTAGTGAGATCCCTAGAGATATTTCTAATGTATGTCTAGGTATTTCCCTAAGGATATGTATACATATACGATATAGTCCTAGAACTAAAGTAATGATATTATTATTTAACCTAAGATGTTAGATATTGAGGGTATTCCTCCTTTACTATGTTGTTTTCCCTAGCATGATTTTTTCCTCTCACACTATTCTTTTTGGGTTTTAGAAAATGGCTGGAAACAAGAATATTCACGATAATCGAGGATATGATGGAAAATGGAATGATATTATTCATGAGAAACCAAATGAAATGGGATTTGGAAGTCCAAACATCATTATTATGCCGAATTAGCAATATCATAATATGATCAATAAACTCAAATTTGGAAAGTTTCCTGACTCAGATAATAAGATAAAGGTGGAGTTTCATGATGATCATAGAGGAATGAAAGTTCAATTTCCCCTATGTAAATCATGTGGGAAGAGGAATCAAGGAGAATGATTCAAAGGAACTGGAAGATTCTTTGGGTGTGGAAAAGAAGGACATAAATCTAGTAAGTGCAAAGGAAAAGGTTCAGTTAACACCATGGATGAGGATAATGGTATTTCTACGACATCAACAATGGTTAAATGTTTTAAATGTGGAATGTACGGGCATTATGCAAACCAATTCCATAAGGAAATGCCTCATGAAGAGAATCAGTATGGTCATATGGGTAATATTTATGTTGTTGATGATGAAGAGACTACAAATGATATGTGAGATGAAAGAATTGTTGAAGCTCAGTCAATGGTTTAAGAAGGTAGTGGAATGATTACATGTTTATCAAGTGTAATGTTGTATAAGTAATCTCATGGTACTATGGAATAAAGAGACATCTAAGGATTGTTACACTGTTGTCTTTCCTTATGTTTTGAAAGTGTGTGATGAATGGTACCAGTTTTTTTGGAAAGTAGATGATATGTCCATAATTATGGGATAAGGAAAAAAATAAATGTTTGATAGTATTCATGAGCTCATGACTGATGTAAGGAGAAGGTTATATCATGGTTTGAGTATATAGAATTTTTGGATTTTGGTATGTGGAAAGAGTTAAATTTTGACAACATTCATGTTTTCACTAAGGTTTAATGGGTATTCATTTTTCAAGAGAATAAATGATTAAGGTATTCACATGATTGGAATGTGACCAACATAATAATGGTGGATAAATGATGGTTGGTTGATGACAATTCAAATAATCGATTTCTTTATACATTGAGCTTGGACCGAAGTATTTTAGATAAAGATTGGAATGAATTATGTTAGACATAAGATACTATTGTTTAAGGATAGATTTTTTTTGATATTATTGATGGGATGTTATAGTAATGTAGTTTTTGAAAAAGGAAAACCTGCAGGACGGGAGACAGCCCATCGCGTCGGACAAGGCTGTGGGAATCGAACCCACAACCGAAGTGCAACTGGACATTATCGCCTACCACTGGCCTACAGGAAGTCCCTGTTTAGTAGAAACTAGTTTTATTATATTAAGTAGTTTGATATATAAAGTATAAGTCAATTTTTGAAACCATATACGATTAATCTCACTATAGATCGACTTATGTATATTTAATAGATTTTTCTAACCTTTTGTTTGAGATAGATGGAATGACCCGTCATTCAATGACATGATCTTCTAACACTTCACGAATAACAAATTCAACTTAATTTCTTTAAGAGATGAAGTGGAAATTGTTCAAGGCATTGAAAACAGTGAGATTGTACCAAAATAAAATAAGTATTTATTCTAATTCAAATTCTTCAACTTTAGGGAAATGATCTGGAAAACCAAAAATGTTGTCCTAGTGCCCTTATATTCGATGAATCAGATGTTACCCTAGATCATCACAAATTTATGGCTTTGTGATTGTTGGATTTTTCATATCCATGTTATCTACCACTCTCTATCATATCTCGATGGTTAGATTTTTCTTCCATATCCATATTTTCACCTATGTTCTCCTACGTGAAAACCCAGTGATGAGTTAATTTGGGTAACCATTATGTTTCATACTTTATTTTTTAAAGCCATGTTTTGGTATTCCTTTTTTACGATGTGGTTTTCTATGGAAGAAAATTTCTAGTTGTAAACCATTTATTACCCCGACGAATTTCGTGGGCTAAATTCATTTTAAGGGGGGTAGAATGTAATCCACTGAGATTTTATGAAAAATATTCTTTTTAATTTCATTAATGTCTTCTGTTTTATGCTACACCAAAAGGATATTTCACAACAAGAATCCCGGACTTGGCTTGAATTACACACAATAAAGACCTTCCTCAATAGCGTGTGTAGTACACAATACCGAGTTTCACTAAACGAGATATTCTTATAATATTATTATGAACTCACCGTTATGAATAGTAATACACACTTTTTGAAATTTTCTAAATTTTATCTTTCCAAATGGACTTCATTTTCAGATTCGGAATATAGAAATTATCTTAGGGTGAAATTTTGGTAATTTTCGGATAACTTTCATATTCTGATGAATAGTGAAAATTACTAAATTTTAATTAAAAAAAACTTTTTTAATCGAAATAATTAATAGTGATAAATTATTAATTTGAGTGGGTTTGAAGTATATTTATAATATATTTTTACCATTTAATACAATTTTGGTCATTTGATGTAATTTCACATTTAAAAAAGACATAAACAAGTATCAATCTTTTGATAGTTATTATCTCTTAAAAACATGCTATTTGTTTTGACGATAAGAAATAATTTTTCAATTAATTAATGCAATAGATATGTTTTGAATTTGGTAAAATAGATATCATTTATTAATTCAAAATATAAAAAATAGAATAGGAATATTTTTTGGTATTTTTCTTGAAACGTTCATTTTTTGATGAATAGTGAAACCACTAAGTGGTAGATAAAAAACTGATTTTTTCATAAAAGATAATTTTACCGCTTCTGTGAGTGGAATTTCAAAAATCCGAGATTCACAGTTAATATCAAGGACTAAAATTTGGTTCAATGAGATTTTAATATTTTTTGGTGAATAGAAACGTTTTACTTTTATTTACCACAGTTAAAAGTAAAAATAATAATTAAGGGTAAAAATGATATTATTATTACCCTAAAACATGTCCTAATTCTATTGGATAAGTGTAATTCGACCAAAAACAACCTTAGGAATATAATATGACCATTTAGGACCACTTGGATTAGATTAAGACATTTAATATAAATTTATTTAAAGAAGGGTTAAAATAGTTAAAATCAACGTTTAATAAGAAAATCATTTTTAATATTGGGTTATACAAATGATAAATTCGACTATAAATATTCATTAGAAAGATAAAACTATTTACTACATAATGGTACTTTATTTATAATTTTTAGACATTAAATAATTTAATTTATTTATGACACAATGATGATGCAGTAATTATCTTATTAATGGAATATTGACATAATTGATGATATAAATACCAAAATAAATGTAATTTGACACTTTTTATGAATTACACAAATTTTCTAGGTTAATATGACATGTTATTATTGATTTAGTTAACATTTTTAGAACTAATAATTCTTTTATGATTTTTAGACAAATCAATTACCAAATAGTGTCAAAATTGACATAAAATATACTTTAAAACAAATATTATATTATTAATTGGTATTTTATTCCTAAAAATCTAAAGTTGGGGAAAATTACTTAGATAATGTTATATATATTAACAATAAACAACCCGGGGTTATTTTGGCTTGTTATAGTAATTTTATTAACCTTATAGTGTAAGACAACACAAAGACACGGTAAAAGTTAAATTATCTAACTTAAAGTTAAATCTAAATAATAAGGTTAAAATAGAAACCTAAACTTGTCTAAATTCTATTACATGAGATTATTTCGACCCATACCTACCTTAGATTCTAAATAACTCAATTTTGAGCAATTAAAAACCGAATATGACTTTATAATAAAATAATAGTTTTAGTTATTCCAAAGGTGCCCCTCTCCTCCCTTATAAAAGGGCACCTCCTCTCTCTCCTCCTCACACCACTTTAAGCCTTAAATATCGTCCAACCCTACCAAATTATCTTCTCCACTTCCATAGAAACATCCTAGAGGTTTTTGTCTTCTTCAAAGACCAATTTTAGTGCCCTAAGAAGAGGTCTAAAAGAGGCGCTTCAAAGAAGAGGTAATGTCTGTTACCGATTCTTTCAACTTTAATTCTTCTTCCACTTATTCTTCTTTAGTTGTTTCATTATGAAGTAAAAACATCAGTATCACTCATATAATGATATGTTATTATAAGTATGAAACAACCCTATTTCACCATCTATCCATCCTACGGAAAACGAAATCACCGCGCGTGCGTACGTACGGAATACCGTCTCCACGCCGTGGTGTAATCTATTTTCCACCACCACCTTACTTGGATGGGTATAATGGTGTAAATAATTAGTATATATGATTATTTTAATGTGATATTGATTCTAAAATATTATACATACACTCCAATACAATTCCATGATCATGGGAATGATATCATCGCTTGTGAGTACGTACGGACTACCGTCTCCACGAACACGATGAGATTCATTTTCCATGATTAACCATTCAAGAATGATTATAAAGTATATATAATGAATAATAATTAAATATATTTCATAATAATGCTACTATATTTATGTATATATATATGTATGTCATCTATTTAATTTCATTCAATTCAACAAGGAAACGAAAACATCATTCATGCCTACGTACGACCTACCATCTCCATGAACAGTGTATTTCATTCCTTTTATCGATCTATAATATATATGTATATTATGAATATATATTATATATAAATCATGTTTTACATTCTGTAATTATGTAAATCAGCATATAAGTAATAATATCAAGACCGACAAGTCGAAACACATACGATAAATGAAATGATTTAACCAAAACGCTACTTTTACATTGAATCTACAAAAGAACGGGTAATATAAAGTCATAAGTGAAACATATATGATATCATAACAATGATTAATATTATTTAATAAGTCAATGACATTATTTAAATCATTATACAAGAGGTTCAGATCCATACGAAGCGTATCAGACCTAAGGTAAGGGATAATTTTGCAAATCTCATTTTTTCCGAGATTGCTTATACGTAAGTATTTACTGGGGTTATTGTTATCATCCATGTACATGTTTTCTAAAAGTGTTTTATGTATTTCCTTTTTACACATTTTGACTTTTACTAAATGTTATGTAAGGAATATTTCTTTTGTTTACATTATGAGGTACTTTTTGACTTTTGCAACAAAAGTACGAGGAGCATGTTTTTTTAACATATACGGCACGAACGAATTTTTACGGTTTTACCCTTACTGGGAATTTGAGCTCACCCCTTTTATTTTTTCTTGTCCCTAGGATATAAATAAAGGTTTTAGGTAAGAAAAAAAGAGGAAGATCTTTTTTGGGAGATGTTGAAAATCTTTTACCACAATTATAAGATTTTATTCTGAGTTTCCAAAGACACTAAACTATTACGGTCCTTGTGTGTCTGTTTTTGTTATGTACTTTGTATTCCTCAAAAGTAATGTAATGTCCATGTACATCAAGCTTTGGGTCTCTACTCTAATGGTGCCAATGTCATGAACCCTATGTCCGACTTTAATATGATAGGGGATAAATACTAGAGCCGAGTTGGAATATTACCCACATGGTAGACCATAGACCATGTACATGTACACACCCACACTCATCTACATTCCCCTAAAATGAAGGAATGTAAAAAAATGAACAACCATGGATGAATAAATCTCAATCCCACAACCAAAGTCTGACATGACATAAAATAAATTAAACATAACCAAAAAACAAGCCCTCCACAAAGTTTTTAAAAACAATTACAACCTAAAAGTATATTTGGGACTACTCAAGATACC
This sequence comes from Viscum album, assembly GCA_963277665.1. Classification (NCBI taxonomy): domain Eukaryota; kingdom Viridiplantae; phylum Streptophyta; class Magnoliopsida; order Santalales; family Viscaceae; genus Viscum; species Viscum album. The sequence continues at coordinate 1,519,444,768 of OY728123.1, read as the reverse complement.
ATAAGAACACACCATGGTCTATCCAATCTCTCTAAAACCCTCCTGGTCTTGGTTTCTCAAGGAAAATTTTAAAAGGATGAACACTTGTAGAAGGCCCAATACATATTGAAAATGCCTATGTAACGATTAGTATAAAAACGACTAGCAGGACACCGCAAAATAAAAAATCATAAATAAATAAATAATACTCATATCTTCATAGGAATATGTCTATAACACATATAACAATAATATCTGGGTTCACTCAACAATTAATAAAAATCTAAAATTTAATGTCACAACAATAATTCCATTCCAGGATTCCATCTCAAAATATTAATAATGCACTCTTCCAGGAGAACACACACTCTGAGTCAGGTAGCACTGATGAAATTTGTATGATAGGTAGTGTTTTTCGGGTCTCTCTATTATAAGTATACATTGGATGTCTTAAGAGATGCCATACATAGATGAGGATAACACTTAAGGCCATGGGGTATACCAAGAAATCAATTTGGATTAACATTCTATGTAGAGGATCAGTGCCCCCATAGTTATGGCCATGAAGATTCCATAAACTACACCTCAAGTATGAATTTGAATGGTCAATCTCCCCGTAGGACACATTGAATGATTCAAAAAACTATATCAATGAAGTCATTCTAAACATATGATTGTCGTAAGAGAAATAGTAGATTCCATAATAACCATCATGTAATTGATATGGGGAACATACCATAATAAAAAATATCCATGATACAAAAGAAAAATTACTCTATTCCAATATTATGGGTTTACCCGACATGTATTAGGGGTTCAAAACATCTCCCATCAACCACATGTCATACCCATGTAAAATTCCAATGTCCATATCCATGTAAATGCTGACGTCATGCTACTACCCATGTAATGTTTCCCACGTACCAGTACATGTCATAGCCCATGTATGCCTATATTGACATTCCCATATAGGATTACACAACATTATCATTCCAACGTACTCCAACCCATGTTTCTAACCACTGAGGAACACATCAAGACTTCTGGGAGCTGTCGCACACTGTGTGACATGTTCTCATGAATTGTGATACTTATCTGCATTCTGAAACCAGAGCCTCCACATGGATGTCTCACAAATCATGTAGCTTTTAATTACATGTTATGCATCACCTAATTTTCTATATTTATAAATTAGTGTTAAGATTATACTCATATGACCATTTCTCTGGCCATGGTCCTCACCGAAAACTCAAGAATCACACATTGATGAGTCATAACGTCATCAACCATCATTTTAAACCCATCTATTTCATTAATAAATAATTTTTATTAATCATTTTATTTTATTTACAAGAACACAAAAAACTATATTAATGAATATACCTCATAATGATCTTATGTAATCTTGTCTTTGTACCATAGTTGATTCAAACATAGATTGGTAATACCAATCTGTTGTGATAAGAAACAAATACATAATGGTTTATTTATTGATATCTCATTGAACCACTAGAAAACCAAATTACAAAAAAAATTGTATTAGGGGATAAAAATAATAAAGAAAAATCAAGAGAAATGTACTTGTTATGAAAATGATGATAAGAAGGATTATCATATTCTGGAATTTCATTTTGTTGTTAAAGAAATATAAAATAAGAAGAAATCCCCTCACTTTTATTTTGGTAAAAAATAGAATGACCATAATATTCTGAAAATTGCACCAACAATTCATATTCATAAAATCAGAATCATAGTACTTATTAATGTCTATCGTATTTGAAAAAAAAATTGGAATAAAAAAATCATTGGACTTCCCATGTGACTTGAATTAGTTTATAATCATAATGGGGAAGATAATTAATTCCAGTATGGATATAATAGAAATCACACAATGAATTTCAATTTTGTATTTCCAGAAAATCATAATTATCTTTTACAAATTATAATGATATCTTGATTAAAAAAAGAGGGAGATGATGTGATGTCAATTATATTGAGAATCGACATGTAAGAGAAATGGTTCCAGAAATCATATTCTAGAAAATAATATTCAGGATGATATGGATAAAATGTTGTTACTAGAAGAATGGGAAGTTACAATACATTACATTATAAGTCATATGATGCTAAATCCGATCATAAATGTTTAAAATTAATGAATAAGTCGTGATTATAATCATCATGTTTAAGAAAAATTGATAGTTAAATTATATTCCATGTGGGTCAAGAGAAAATAAGAAGAAGAATCTATTATTTTCCATTAGTCTTTATCATAATGAGGAATATCAGAATTTGAATAAAAGTAGAGTTTTGTTAAGGCTAGAATATTAGTTAAACTGTATGGGAGAGATGAAAAATTATTTTCAATGTGGAGCTTGATGCTTGAATAATAAGTTTGTTTTTGTTTTCATCAGCTGGTACAAATCAGTCACTTTGAGAAATCTTAATGTGGAAATCTAAATAGAGGTACCTGAATGGAGAAATCTGAATAGAGAAATCATAATGGAGAAATTGGAATAGAGAAATAAGAATATTGAAATAGTAATTGAGAAATCATAATGGAGAATCAGTATTAGAATAATTTCTTTAAGTAAGTCAAAATATAGAAGAAGTTATTAAAATATTTCTCAAGGTTCAAGAATATTTGAGTAGAGTAGGTGAATTCAATGAAAGATCATGTTTTTTTGAGGAATTTAATGAGTCAAATAGAGATCAATGGTATAATGAATTTTAATAATTATTTAAATATAGTGATGTTGTAAACCCTTTTTATAATCTATCATAATCAATTCTAGAGAGCCTATAAATATGGGGAGAGTAATTTTAGTATTTTCTTGACTTACTCCGGTAATGAAATAAGAGAGATAAGATTCGTGATTCTTGAAAGCGATGAAGGTTTATGGATTATGATTTCCTAAATAAGTTAGTAAAAATAGAAGAATAATAAAAAGATCATATTCAGATGGTTATCATATTAGACAAGATAATTAGAATGGAAAAATCATATTGAAAATTTTGAACTGAGGAAAAAATGTTCAATTTAATTCCAAGAAATATTATGTCCATGATATATTTTCCATATTGAAAAACCAGTCATACTAATCATATTGGGGAATCATACTAGAATTTATAGACTTAGATTAGATGTGGTTTAGAATTGTCTCAGTGATATTCTGAAAAAAGAACTTTTTTGTATTACGAAAATAAGATTGGGGAATTAGATTTAGTATTATTACAAAATCCAGGATGCTATTACCTATTTAACGGTATGAAAGTGATGATTTTTTTTGAAATATTATGTTTTTGTGAATTTTGATCAAAATACAGAAAAATTATATAACATAATCTTATTCTATTTGAATCACATACACTATTTGGTTGAACATAGTGTTACATGAGTGTATGGGTATATCCTAAACATTTAATTATCCTCAAAAGGATTTTTTTCTAGTGGATTTTGTGGTACTGGATTACTTTCACCCCATACCATGGAATAAATAATCTTATGGAGTAGTGAACCTTATATATTCTTTTGTACTCACGTTTATTTTTTATAATTTTTTCAGTAGAGAATGAAATCATTAAGAGTAGAAAATGTTATTTTATTAAAAAAGGTAACATTAAAGAAAAAGATAACATTTTTTTACCCCTCCCCCTATCAGGGATAAAGGGATCCTGCTAGGTTAATCTTAATTTGGATTTGAGTTGGAGGATCCCTTTGATTAATCTTTGCAGAAGTTTGGAAATAGAATTTGTGATGAGGATTCTGAGTTTTTTCAATTATAATGGTATTTTAATATTTAATGGTAAGAACAATCATATCTAGAAAAATACAATTTTTACTTATCTTATGTATATTGGGTATGATGAAAATGAATTTAAACTAGGTGGATATTCTCTTATTGACAATAAGGTTCCTCAGACACTTTTTTATAAGAAGAATCATTAGAATGATTAAATAGGTTAAAAAACTACACTATCATCACTTTATGAAAGGGAGTTTTTAAGGGTTAAATATGTTTCCACTACCCATGATATTTGGGATAAGATGAAAAAAATTGATGAACTCAATAAAAAATTTAAATTAGAAAAATATAAATATGGATGATGATGTATGAAAATCTGAAAAAGGGTGAGTATGAATTTTTTGGTGTCTTCTTTATCGGGTTGAATGACAATGTTAGCACTATCAGATGTCATAGTGAAATGTTATAAGATTCAATAGATTTTTAAAATATATTATGAACCCATATCAAAAAGTTTGATACCAATGATTCCTCATTGTATGATAGAGATCCTAAAACTATATCTCAGGATGATCTTCAAATTAATCTTGTTACATATGGCATAAGGATAGATAATATTATGAAAAGAAATAAAAATTCTGATAAATAAATTTCTATCAGTGCTTCCAAGAATGAAAGGAATAAGGAGGTTATAAAGTATTATTATGTTTCTGAATATAAATCTAAAAATGAGGTATATAATGACCTTGAATATTGGTTTATCATTTTTTTTCTAAAAATGTCTAAAAATGTACAAAAAAAATTAAGGAAATATTCTGTTTGAGTGTTTTGAATGTCGATCCATTGGGAACATGGAAGATAATTTATATCAATGAATGAAAGAAGAATATAGTGATAAAGAATAAATAAGTCCCAGATGGTCATAGAAAAAATATTTTGATAAGGATAAATACTATTCAAAATGGAATTTTAAAAAATTATTCAAATAGAAAAGACGAATCATCTTATCAAAAGATGATGAAGATGAATATAGTGAAGCTTTATCCAAAAAATATTTTTGTTAAGAAATATGAGTAGAATACATTTATTACAATAGTGAATACTAATGAATTTTTTATTATTTGAATTTAAGAAGATGCAACTCAACAAGAATTTCATTATAATGAATAATTGAAAGACTGTCTGAGAAATATTAAAAGATAAAAAAATAAATTATGATGATGAAAAACGAAAATTGCACAACAAACAATCGAAGAGGGGTTTCTGAGGATAAATTCAACATTATGTAAGGATTGATGATTTGATGAAATATTTAGAGAAAGAAAATAATCATAATGATCATCTGGAAGTGAAGCTGAATGAAAAAAGAAGATGTGCTACAATATATATAATAAATTCATAGAAAAGCTAAAAGTGTAGTAAATGATATAAATAATATATCTATGATGTTTTTGAACGTTCTCATAAGGGTAAACCTGATAATGATAAAAAAGATTAACATCAATTGTTTTTATGAAATTTAGAATAGTCCCAAAGATGAAGATATGTTAAAAAGTTATGTATCTAGATATAACTAACAAAATTGAAAAAATAACAAGTTTTTAAACATATGAGTTCAAAAATGGTTCTAAACATACTATGTGAGAAAAAAAATCTATTAATTCTATTTCTGATATGTTTGTAATAAAAGTTTATCTGAATAATAAACATTCATATGAAAACAAAACATTTGGTGATCAGCAAAATTTTGTTAATAAGGTTTCTAGAAACATACATACCACACATGTAAGTCTGAAAATTTCATAGAAAAATACTATTTTTATTTTTAATGATGGTATTGTGGTGAATTATAACATAAAGAAAATATGTGTTCATTCATTCAACTACATTAATACTATTTCATTGGATGTGGGATGAATAGGTTGAGGGGGAGTTAATCCCATCAAAAGAAGAAGTTAGAGAAGAATGTTTTGATGAAACCTAATATAGTCGGTGTAAAAGTTGAATATAGTTTCCAACCCCTAGAAAATATTTGGGAAATATGTGAACAAATTGGAAAACAGTATAAGGGTCATATTTTTTTATCTGAACTACAAAAGTATCATAACAATTATCAGATGATCGAGGTAAAGAAAAAAGAAGGTCATGTAGTTGAAAACACACTGAAAGTTGCCAAATGGGCATGAACTTGGATTAATTGTAGTGGGTGTTCTTAATATATGATATGAGATTTATTTTTTTAAATACCATGAATGACATTAATGAATGAACAATGACATTTAGAAATGATGAATCCCTGAGAATCAAAGGTGTTGGATCATCTATCCTTAGGAAAGAAAAGATAAAAAAGAACTGTTTGTTTTTTGATGGGATAAAACAAACCATATTATGTATTTCAAAATTTTCTGATGAAGGAAAAAATTTACCTTCAGGAAACATTTATTTTTATTTGTTAATATTAAGGATGATGGAAACATAGTAACAATAGTTCATCATAAAAATGGAATCATACTTCAAGTTAGTTAAATACAAAACTATTCTTACTTGGTTATGATGGAAGAGAATAATTGTGGAATAAAATGATGTGGAACATGGTTCCTAGAGTCATTAGAATGTAATTAATTTGATATAGTTTCCAATATATTCTTGATATTTAAATAAGAAGTGATTGGTGTTGCATTACTTTTGAGAAGGGAAAGATTAAAAATTTTGTTCGTAAGAAAGTTGTCATTTGATCAAAGTGACCCATGAAACTTATTCATTACTATGATTTTTTGATAATGAGAAAACTATAAAATAATGGAGATAACTACTTCATAACATTTATTAATGACTTTACGCACATTACTCATGTTATTTATATGAAACATAATTCAGATGTTATGATAATTTTTAAATGTTTCCATAAGAAAGATGATATAGAATCTGAGAATTCCATGAAGAAGTTAAGATATAATAAAGGTAATGAGTTATAAGAGTCAGTAATATTAAATTTATGTTTAGATTCATGGAATTCATAATTTTTTTCCTTCACCCTATAGTCCTAAATATTGGGTTTGTTAAATGAATGAATTGTTGTTTGGTGGAAATGGAGATAATAATTTTACTTGAACATTTCCTTTCTCATTACTCTAGAATGCAAGCCACAAGTGTTGATGTGTATATCCATCAATTATTTTTCTATAGAACAAGTTCATATATTACTCCATATGAAATGTTTTAGGAGAAAAATACATTTTTTAAATGAATAAGAGTTTTTGGGAGTCTATGCATAAAAAATAATAAAGGTGAAAATCTTGGAATGTTAGAGTAGAGAGATGAGGATGTGATTTTTCTTCGATATAATCTAGAAAAAAGAGGATACAAATGAATCAATGAAGATAAAAGGATAATAATTGATTTTCTTGATGTTATCATTATTGAAAATAATGAGGATGATAAACATCCTAATGTAGATTAGGAAGTCGACAAGGATAAGGAATGTTTTATTAACATTTATTTTAAGGATAAAATAATTGTCATCCTACAAAAGAATAATAATTGGAATTAGATATTTCAATTGATTAGGATGAAACCCAAATAACTCATCCTTGTATGAGGAAGCTAGTGGAGGATCATAACATTATTTCTGATCAATATAAGAAGTTTCAAAAAAGAAGAGCATAAAAAATTGTAACACAAACTTCCATGTATTCAAAAGTCAGTTCAGATGGTGTGAATAGAGTATTTGATCAGATATAATGGGCTTCGGCTATGAAGTAAGAGGTTTATCAAATAGGAAATAATGATATTTGGGAACTCATACCCAACGCAGAAAATAAAAAATTTATTGGTACAAATTGGGTTTTTCAGAATAAGATTAATAGAGAAGGTGAAGTCATAAAGAACAATGTATGATTAGTTTGAAAAGGATACCCAGAAATTGTGTTTTATGATTTTTATGAAACAATTGATCTGGTGTAATGGTTAGAAACAATCCAAAATGTTATTTATTTTTCTACACAATGATGTTACATAATTTTTTAGATAGATGCGTAATATATATATCTGAATATGAATATTGATGAGGACATTTACATTCAACAAACCTATGGCTTTATTATAGGATAATATTTAATTTCTGTGTGTAAGCTTAATAAATCCTTGTATGCGATAAAATAGTCTATGATATCATGGTATTAAAAATTGTGTACTTTCATTAGAAGGATAGATTCTATAAAAGGAATTGTTGATCAAAAAATTTACCTCAAGGAATGTCAGGAGTTCTCCCTCATCATACTATTTTATGTTTCTAACATTACTTTTTATGTTAATGATGAATGAATTTGAGAAAGATATTCTAAATAGATGAAAAGGTTGTTTGAAATGTCCATGTATAGAGAAATGAAATACATTCATGTGTGTGTGAGTATATATATATATATATATCTTTCTATTTATATGCGGTTTCAAAACTTATAATGTAAGGGTGTTTTAATAATTATTTATTCACAAATAATTTTTATCGATTTCCAAATTTGAAAGGGATTATATTTTATTCCATAAAAAATTATGTTTCAATGATCATTTTTTTCAATTATGTGTGTTATTAATTCCATGTTATTAATATATATATGTGTTTAAATGTGTATGGTAAAGACGTTGTAAGGGTTTGTGTGTTTTTCTCCATTGTTTGAGATATATCATGGTGATGTGCATTGTTTCAATTTTACAACATCTTTATGGACTTCCCAAGAACCTCAAGGATGGGTAAATATGTATTAGATGGCCTCCCTAATATCCTTTAGATATGTAGAGCTGATGTGGGACCTCCCTATAATCCATTAGATGGGTCTGTGTGGGGATATTACATCCCAAGTGTCTTGAGATGTTTTAAAATATTTTATATGCCATTAATTTTAAATGTAACAATTCCGTAGCTTTATACATAACTTACTTATGAAAATAGATTGACTGTTATCGAATTCTTTATATTAAAAATTATTTTTAAGTATTCATCATTTTAGGTCTACATGTATTGTTTTCACCCCTAGTAACCTCTTATTACTATAAATTTATATGATAGAACACTTTATTTATTAAAAAGTTTTATCAAAATATTTTTATATATTCTTGTTGATTTAATGAGAATTTGTTATTCTATTTTATAAAATTTGGGTTTCATATTACACTTTAATTGACTATATTATATTTTTATTTGTTTATGGAAATTTAAAAAGACTTTATGTGTGTCAAAAAATATTTATTATTGAAATTTCTAAATTGAGACTCATCCCACATCTATTTTATAGAAAATTTTTTCCTCATCAACATCATCACCCAGATAGTCATTATTACAATTTGTTTCTTGAAACTCATCACCGATATATTTTATGTTTCTTTTACGACCCTGATCATTATTCAGCCCATGTATGACTACTCCTTTTATTATTTCAAGAAACATAGGTTTATTTCCACAAGAGTTGAAGGATGTGTCAAACAATAAAATTAAATGATAATTGTATAAGAGATGAGTTGATGAGGATGATTTTCTGATAACATTCACCATGGAATTAATTCATAGGGAAACAAAATATATTATGGATCAATTCATTACATAAATTTAATAACACATTTTCTCTAACAAACATAAATTCTATGATACAATCAAATAATGAGTTTCCCTTATAATATTTTTTATAACATTCACCATTGATATTGAATATATCATATTTATATATTTATTTTTTTGTAAAAAATTAATGTTTGATGAATCCAGTAAGAAGGATATCAATACAAAATTTATGAATGTTAATTGTTCAAAAAAATAGTATGAATATGGAGTTAAATAATTTATCATGTTTTCAAGAGAGCATGCATACGACCCTTCTCAAATATGATTTCCATGTAAATTTTTTTATTCATGAAAAATTATTCTGTAATTGTTTGAATACTATTTTATTTGACACTAAATACAATAGAGATATAAATTTTGGACAAAATATTCGAAAAAGAAAAATGTGGACACTTTTTGGGATGATATTGTGGTTTACGGATCAGTTGATATGAATACTAGTGTAAATAATTATGGAGATCCCATGGAAGAGAAGAAAATGGACATTAAATAAGACATTGGGAATTTCCAATGTAGTTTGAGGAGTGAAATAGTTGATATTAGAAACCACATTATATTGGTTGTACTTAATACACAACTTTTCCAGCTATATTGAAGTTATATAATTTTTAATCAAGAAATAGATGGACTGACACTATATTTATTGAACTAGTTTTTATTCTATGTTATATGATACAAGGAGAAATTGAACTACAATGTTGAACATAAAATGTTAAAAAAATTATTTTCAATGGGAATGATATCTGAATAAATTAAATCTCGTCGAAATTATTGATTATTATTTCAGAAGGACCACGAATCACACATAAAATTACCTAAGTGTGGCACAGATCGATATAAGAAATATGATACAATTCCTTCATAACATGTATTGTACATTCCAATACATAAATGGTTTAGAAAAAAATATGGGTTTACATAATCTAGGTCTCCATTGACATGGCATGAATATACACTAATTAAGGATGGGAACCTACACCATCTAGAAAATTCTCCTCAGTGGAAGAAAATTGATTACGAGTATCCTGAAGTTGGAAATGATCTGAGGAACAATATCCTTATGTTATCTACTAATGGAATAAATCCTTTTTTTTGTATAGAGTAATACTAATAGAAAATGGTTCATCTAGTTTGTAAATTATAACATTCTACCATGGTTATTCAAGAAGTACAAATACATTTTGATTCCACTGCATATTTTTGGGCTAAAGAAACCTATTAAAAATATTTACGTCTATTTGGATAAATTTATTGAAACTCTGAAATTGATGTAGGATATAGGTTTTAAAATGTATATTACTTATATTAGTTATGAATTAAAATTGATGTTCATGTTACAGTGAAATAAAAATGACTTACCCTCTTATGGAAACATATCATGCACTAGGATTAGAAGAATGTCGGGGTGTCCCATTTGTGAAAAAATATCATAATCATTTCAAATGAAGCATTCGTTGAAGAATTATTTTTAGGAAATTAGAAATATTTACATCAATGAAATAAATACTGATCTTGGACTCCACCATTATATGGGAATATTGAGCAAGGTACAACACCATCTACAGTAATCGCTGATCAACTATACAATAAAGTAAAAGATATTGATACAATTTTGGGTAAACCATTTTTAAAAAACATAATAAACCATGATGTTAGAAGAGATAATGTTTATTTGAATTAATGTATTGTAATTTTTTTATGTCATAAATTTTCTCGATATCAAAAATGATGAAATAAATGTTTTTGATAGTGTTATTAGCACGTTACTAAATGTTCCTAAAATAAATGAAAGATGAAATCAAGGTTAGGTTGGACATGATTATAATGGGGATAATGGGAGTGTTGGGACTGATGAAGGGTAAAAGAAGAAATTTTCTCCCCCCTGCAGCGTACACTATAATCATAAAGGATTAGTTGTAAATTTTACTATTCCACAATAGTGTAAATGATTAATATGGGTTTTCATAAAATATGAATAATTTCTTTTCAGTGAAAAATTTGAATATTGAAGTAATAAAATCATATGAATGACATGTTATGATCTAATATTTAATGTCTTGTTCCTTCCATTGAATTATTCCTCTCAATGTATGACATATATTATCTAGACTCTATTTCTTTTTCAAATATATATGATGTAAATTTAAAGACTCAGCTAGGTTTCACATCATGAAGATGGAGGTTGTAGTTATATTAAGTGAATTAGAGATTTTATTATCAGTATAATTCATTGATATAATGGTCAACATAATGGGTCACTTGATTATAGAGGTTAAACTATGTGGTCATGACCATTGCAATTGGATGTACCCCATTGAATGGCATATGATTATTTTGAAAAGGTATGTCCAGAATCAAAGTCAACTAGAATTTTGTATTTTCGAACGATATATTTTCGAAGAAGCTATTGAATCCTATATAGACTACCTATCAGATGTTGACTACATCGGTCTCCCAAATTCGTGACACAATAAATGTATTTTGGGTGAGGGTGTAACAACATAAACATTTATTAATGAAAATTACCATTGATCCAATTAACTGTTATAATATATAATATTGTTATATAAAAAATATAAACTTCTTTGGTATTATTTTTTGGATTTTAAAATTCCGTTTTGAATTCTTACCATTTCTAATATAGCCATGGAATAGTAATCACATTATTAGTCTAAATATATGGGTTTATCAAATACAGTTTACATAGACAAAGGATGTGATGGACTCACCCAGTAGACATGCCCAATACGAAGCCCATTTGGCTGAGCACGGAAAGGAGGTGAAGTCATTGGGATACTATCTTGAAAATTCCCAAACTGATATTTAACACATTAAGATCAAATAGAACAACCTATGTGAGAAGTGGAAGTTGATAGTGATTACAACCTGAGCGATGTTATCGGACCCACCCCTGGTGTAATCGAACATCGCAAACCTTACCCTTAGGTATTATGTGGGTGTTATCACCAGTGATGTAACAAGACCCTAGCCCTATGATTATGCAAATTATATTTGTATATAATAAGGAATATACATTCATTTTATTATTGTTAATTTGTAAATAGTATTTAATGTGAAAATAGTATTTATTGTTAATATTCATTTAAGAAATCTAATTTGATGAATTAATGGACTTTTGAATTAAATAATATTTAAATAATATATTATTACTAAATAAATTTTCATTAAATACGAAGAAGCATATAATATTTATGAATACAGTTTTAATTTTTATTATGCTTCGAAAGCGGTTTTTGTCAAAACCCATGAATGTTCTATAAATGTTAGTTTTTATTTTAAAATAAAAAATTCACATATTTAAAAATTTATTTGGATAAAATGAATATTAGTTTTGGAATTAGGATGTTGTAATTATCAAATGGTGAAATTTTCATAATTTAATAAGACTGCCAAATTTTTTGTAAGAATTAAACATTATTTATATATATAATGTGTTTTATGACGTCATAATGACCTTATAGTTATGTAAAAAAATACTAATAACATTATGTTCGTCAAATATGTGTTTTACTATTATAACAATGTGATTATTGATTTGTTTGATTTATTTTACAAAGTCTTAGCAGCCCTCCAATACTTATAAAACATTTTATCTTTTTAAAATGTGTTCCTTGAGAGTGTGACTCAGCAAGACTAATATATTAAGATGTTCGGACCCTGGAAAAAAAATATTTTTTTTTCCAAAACCATTTTTCAAAACCATGTGCTGGTTTATGGTTTGGAATTTTTTAATGTTTGGTGACCCAAATTTAAATAATAAAGAATTTCATCTCCTTTCCTATATTAACCAACCTAAGCTCCCAATTTATCTTCACTCATTGAATTTGGAGGTCGTCCAACCCCTAACCTCCTCTCTCCATATTCCTTATCATGTTCCAATAGCTCTCCAGAAGCCTCTCTCAAGCCCCTCCTAAGACATTGGGATCACACTTCCAAGTAAAGGATTCATTCCTTTCTCATTTTATCCATGTTTCTCAATATTTTTATTCCCTTTTATTTTCAATTGTAAATGTTGGGGTACAATTTATCACCTCATCCATACTGTACTCTTTATTTTTGAAGGATGATATACCCTTTTCCCTCTCATTAATGAATCCCATGTACACCAGTTTCCATGCCGAGATTCTGCATGGAATTTATCTCTTCTCGTTTACATTCAAGAAATTATTTTTTATTTTGAATCTAAAATCTCATTAATTATGTTGGGACATGTATCTATATGACCCCCTTAATTTAGCTTTCACGAACATATTATTTGACACACCATTATTAATCAACAAACATTTTTATTAATTCTTATGTCATAATGTTATGCTGCTGAAATTGCGCTGCTATTTTCCAAGACAAGGTGTTTGTGCAGTTAATACCATGCCCATTTCCCTATCAAGGGTATTCTCTATTACACGCATTTCCATATTGATTATATATTTTTATTAATTTATTACACATTCTTTTATCATGGAATAAATGATGATGTTTAATGATTTCATATTGTATGATCCAGGTGGCACACTTATGCATGAAATAAAATGACTAATAATGGTGCGAGCTGAGAGCACTCCATTGCATTTGATAATGATAAGTATTATGTTACATAATGTTAAATGAATTCTTACACATGATAATACAAGTTCAATGATGGTCTACTCATACTCCTTTTGTAATGAGCTATGGATCATGCTAATATCAGGGAAAATGTTGTTTACACAATTCCATGTTATGATATTCAGGCTATATCATGACTTTATGATAATGTTTCTTTTATGCTCCCTTGATATTATTATTGTCTTATATATATTGTATTTTTCATGTTATGCCTTGTTTATTCCCTTTAATAAGATTTATAGCACACCCTTTTTTATTCATGTCCTCAGGTTATCACATGCAATGATATGTATGAGGGATTCTAGTGGTCTTGTAAAAAATGATTTCAATAAAGATGTTTTGTTTCATGTTTTAAGTCATTATGTAATGTTCTTAATCCGTAATGACACTAGACCTTACAATCTTCTATGTTGAATCAAGTGAAGAGTTTATGTAATAAGTCATGTTTTAGTGTGTAATAAAAATGATCACTATTATAGTTTGTATGAGAGGAAAAGTTTAGTTATTTTTAGGATTAGGATTAGAAAACCATAGTGAAGCATTTTAAATATGAATAATCATAATAAAAACATCCCTAACATTGATAGAGTATTGAGTTAGTGGTTTTTTAAAAAGAAGTCATTATTGTTTGTATACGAGCAGGTAGATGCAGCTCTGGTACATATGTACCTAGGAGTGAAAAATTCGATAATGTGTTCCATGCTTGACATGGGGTATCATGGTACACAAAACGGGCTTTGTTGCAGTATTAGTTATGACATTCTTGGGGGGGATATTCTTTGGTAAATTTGTATGCTTAGCATGAACTGTTACATGGGGAATAAAAAATACCCTAATAATAAATGATGGGATGTGGATCCTAGATAACATAGATTGAAGCCTATAGATTCATATGTCATGGAAATAATATTAATATATAAGTCATATGTTTTGTCTTTGGATTACCATTTCTATGTTACCCCTATATTTCCTTTTATTCCTACAAATGGACGGTAAAATGAGGACATAGGCTAACAACCGATGCAAAGATCAATGTGATGACTATTCTAATTCGATGCCCAATCCAATGAGAGGAGGATTCATGAATTGTTTCAAAATACTATCTCAGATAACCCATGTATATAATAGAAACATGGATCAAGAAGAATGTTCAAACCCCCAATAATGAACAAGTCGAAATCGAGAGCTTCATGACATAAAGACCTCCATCTTTTAATGGATCATCTGATCCCTCAATTTCCAAACAATGAATCAAATACATTGAAATGATCTTCTCAATCATTCAAAATTATGACCAAGATAATGTTCTTCTAGATACTAATCGTATGAAGGGATAAGCTGATCTATGGTGGACATTTATAAAAAATACGAAGCCTAAAGAGGAGATCGAGGCATTGGAATCGAAGGTTATCTAGAAAATGTTTTTTGGTAAATATTTTCCTCAGACCCTCATAAATAATATGGAATG
This sequence comes from Viscum album, assembly GCA_963277665.1. Taxonomy (NCBI): domain Eukaryota; kingdom Viridiplantae; phylum Streptophyta; class Magnoliopsida; order Santalales; family Viscaceae; genus Viscum; species Viscum album. The sequence continues at coordinate 1,519,429,335 of OY728123.1, read as the reverse complement.
TGACTTCCTTGACCTCGAGAAAAAAAGAATAGGAATCCATTGGAGCATATAAGGAAAACATTTCAAGGCTTGCATGATACCCCTACAACTTTGTCTTTAAACAAAAATGCAAGGTTGACAAAATTTTTGGTGAATTAAAACTTAGCCTTCTGAAAGCCCTTGAAATATGAGACTTTGATAGTGGTGAGGAAATTGTCCAATGTTCTCTCAAGGTTAAAATGGATATCACAAAATCTCAAGGGTATCATTGGGATAAGAAGCGTAAGGTGGACTTCAATTCTGGTTTTCCAATGTATAAATCCAATGGTGCTTAGAATATCTAGCACCCCACATTCCAAAGGTACAGAAAGAAGAACCCTGTAAAATTCCTGAAGGGGATGAAAAAATACATTAGGTGTGGAATGGAAGGGCACCTAGCCATTAACTGCCAACAAGTAAAACCTGCATCTGTGATAGAGAAGAGGGACTCTTTTTTCGAGCCTCAATGCATTGTTTATTTCTTCAACTATAAAGAATCATGGAACATTGACACTCAATTCCGTATTCCAAGGGTTTTCGGAGGCAACCAACAACCTCTAAGGTATAAAGGGTGATATTTTTCCATCACTATTGACTATGTCAACACAAACAATGAATTGGTAAATGTACATTAGTTATTAATTCATAAATAGAGAACACACATTTTGATTCTAGTTCTATGAATTATTTTGTATCCAAAATATTTAGTAGAACAATCCCAACACCAACAAAAATAATGGATGTAATGATATCGGTGATAAATAGAAATTGGGAAATCATTACAACCCATATATATAACTCCTCCCCTGTCACAATGTGTGGATTGAACTTCCTAGAAAATGTTTTCGTACTTCATCAGGTAGAATTTGATCCAATTATCAGCATGGAATAGATTTCCGTATATAGAACTAACATAAATTTTCATGAGAGGGAAATCAATCTCTATATGGAGAATCGACCCCCCCTGATTCTATACATGTGCAAGGAGGATGATGAATCCTCTTTACAACCATCATATCAAGAGTGGATATTACTCCCATATTACCACACGTATCTAGATCATATTGTTGAGATTACATAAGCAACCATCATTGAAGACGTGCCTATACTGATGGAATTCAATAATGTGTTTCCTGATGAATTTCCTTGTCATCCTTCTATAAGATATGTTGAAGTCTCATTTGATATTATACTTCGGGAATTTCCAATATCCAAGACTATATATATAATGGCTATTGTGGAGTTTGAAGAGATGAAGAAAAAACTACAAAAGAGTATGTATAAAGGGTTTATATGCCCATGTGCTTCACCATTTGGTTCACTAATCCTCTTTATCAAGAATATGGATGGGTCAATATTCCTTTTCATTGATTATTGTAATGACCAAAAAATCATGATAAATAACATGTATCCACTACCACGAATTGATGCAATTTTTTATCAGATACATGTACCACAATACTTTTCCAAGGTGGAATTGAGGTCAGGAAATTACCAAGTAAGGGGGAAGATGGAGGATATCCCCAGGACTCATTTTCGTACAAGATATGAACACTATGACTTCATAGAAATGCCTTTCGGAATCACTAATTCTCCAGCCATATTCATGGACATGATGAATAATGAAATTAGAGATTACCTTGACAAATTTGTGGTAGTCATTATAGATGATATTTTAATCTAATCAAAATCCACGGAGGAGGATGAGAAGCATCGATGAACTATACCAGGGTCGTTGCGAAAGAAGATACTCTATTCAATGTACATCAATTGTGAGTTCTAGTTAAAGTAGGTCTCATTCATGGGTAATATCATCACAAGAAATTGTATATTTCTGGATCCCTTCAAGATAGCTGCAAATGAGGGATGTATGAGACCAATGTTGGTAATAGATATAGGTAGCATCCTAGGGTTAGCTAGATATTATCGTTGATTTGTGAGAAATTTCTCACGATTGAAAAACCCACAGAAAATGATTACAGAGGAGGGTGTAATGATTTCTTGGAGTGAGTAATTCTAATAGATCTTATACAGTTGAAAAGTAATATTATCACTACGCCCATACTCACACTACCCACAAGGGGAGAACATTTTTTGGTATTCATTTATACTTAGAGGAATCTCTTAAGATGCGTGTTGATGAAAAATGAATTTTTTTTGCCATTGCTTCATGGAAATTTAAAGTTCTTGAGAAAAACTATCTATCACTTGATATAGAGTTTGCTATAGTAATATTCTTTTTGAAAATTTTGTGACATTACCTCTTTGGGGAGAGGTGTGATATATATATAGACCCTAAAAGCCTCAAATATATATTCACATAGAAAGGGTTGAACATTTTCCAATGATGATGGTCAGAGGTAATCAAAGACTATGAATGCCCAATCCATTACCGCTATGGGAACAAGAACAAGGTGGCATATGCTCTATGTAGAAAGGACCCATAAATTATATCATTAATTAGAATTTAAAAGGGCCAAATGTTCTTATATTTGATGAATATTGACATTAGATTCATAATAAATGGACATATTCCATCCTTTCACAAATGATTTCTCAACCGCCTCTTTTGGAAATGTTAAAATATTCTCAAAAGTAAAATGCGGGAATTCCAAAAAATGTGGAAACTATCAGAAACAGAAAATCCTTGGATTTCAATGTCAATGTAAAAGGAATTGTGTGATTTGGGTCAATACTATGTGTTCCATCAAATCCGTAGTTATAAAAAGAACTTTTTGATGATACACATAGATATAATGTTTCTATTAACCTAAGAAACACAATTATGTATCAAGATCTATGATGGCGTTCATGGTGGGATAAAATTAAAAAGGATATCACTGAGTATAGATAAAAGTGTCTGATATATCAATAAGTGAAGGATGAGTGGAAAAAGTATTTAGGGGATGTTGCAACCATTACCAATACTAGCATTGAAATTTGAGAACATCACCATGGACCTTGTTATCAGACATCCAAATACATCAAAAAGATAAAATTCTATCTAGGTTATTGTGGATCGTCTTACAATGACTTCACACTTCATTGCAATTTAGGATGATTTCTCACTGGATCAAGATGCACAGATATACATCACAGATGTTGTAAGGTAGCATGGTGTACCAATATCTATTGTATCTGATCAAGATCAAAGATTCACATCTATGTTTCCGAATACTTTACAACATTCTCTAGATACTGATATGAACTTAAACACGACTTATCATCCCCATAATGATGGCCAATATTAGTGGACTATCCTAACACTTTATGACTTTTTGAGGGCATGATCAATTTACGTCAAAGGAGGATGGGATCAATATCTTACTCTATTTGAGTTCTATTACAACAACATTTTCTACTCAAGTATCGAAATGGATCCTTGTGATGCCCTAAATGGGAATAGGATCATAACACCGACATGATGGGAAAACGTTGGGGAGAAAAAACCACTCCGTCTAGAAATGTTAAAGGGAATGGTGGAGATGTTTAAGACCATATATCATTACATTAATCCAACTCATAATCGACAAAAAAGATATGTTGATAATCATTGATGAGACCTAGAGTTTGATTTCAAGGACAAGGTAATCCTATGCATATCACCATGGAATAGAGTTATGATATTTGGGAAGAAGGGATAGCTTATTCCAAAGTACATCAGCCCTTTTGAGATCCTTAATCGCATTGGAGCGGTGTCCTATAAACATTCACTCCAACCGAACCAATCTCATGTACATGATGTATTCCATGTATCACTCATGAAGATGTACATACCCGTCCCATTTCATGAAATTAATTTAGTAGTGGTACCATTGGGGAATGAACTCTACTATAAAGACAATTTGATGAAGATATTAGATCACAGGGAAAAAGTTCAATAAAATAAGACAACGCCTCTTTTCAAGGTGTTTAGGTGAAGCCGAAATGTTTGCAGAGGGAAAGTTGGAATTAAGATAAGTGAGGAAGAAGATTTACACGCATCTATTTTAAGATGGGAAAAGAAAATTTTCGTGTGTGATTTTTTACGGGGAAATATTGTAACAACCCAAACTTTCATTAATAACAATTCTTATTGATCCAATTAAATGTATTATTATGACAGATGTTTATATAAAACATATCCACTTCATTGGATTTATTTTTTGGGAATTTAAAATAACATTAAGAATTTTTACCATAGCAAATATAGTTTTTGAATAGTGATCACATGATTAGTATAAATAAAGGGCTTTAAAAAATCCATTTTAATCAGACAAAGGAAGCGATTACTTCATCCAGTAGACATTCCCTTTACTAAGCCCATTTTAGAAGCATGGAAAAGAGGTGGCATCATTGGTATTTTCTCTTGACTAAGAACAAGCCAAACTTTAACATGTTAATCTCAAACAAAACTGCCTACGTGAGAAGTGGATGTTGAAAGAGATTATCACCCGAACAATATTTTTATATCCACCCTAAGAGATTGTCACCAGCGCACACCATACCCTTAGGTATTATGCAGGGGATTTTAGGGGCTATGTAACAAGACCCCATCCATATATTTATCTGCATTGTTTTTCTATATAATAAATAATATTCTTTCTTTTTATTATTTTTACATAGTAAATTGTTTTTAAAGTGAAAATTGTATTTTTAGTTAACATATAATGAAAACATATATTTCTATGAATTAATGGATTTTTGAATTAAATAATATTATAATAAAATATTATTCTTAAATAACTTAAAATAAAATATGAATTATCGTATAATTTTTATGAACACAGTTGTAGTTTTTATTAAGGATTGAAAGCTGTTTTTTTTAAAACCTGTGAATCTTCGATAACTGTCGATTTTTATTTTAAAATTAAAAATTAAAATATTTTGAAAAATATTTGGATAAAATGAAATTATTGTTTTAATTAGGATGTAGAAATTATCCAAGGGTGATTTTTCATACTTTTCCAAGACATTTGAATTTTCGGTAAAAATTAAATACCGTTTAAATATATCATGTGTTTTATAACATTATAATAACCCAATAGTAATGTATTAAAATAACTAGTACTCTTCTCATGCGATGCACAACACTATGAAATAATTCTTATTATTAACTATACATTACTATTTATAAAACATAATAATTTATATTAATATTGAATATATTAGAAAAGAAACTGACATATAGAATAAGGAGTAAAAGCTACAGAAATTGTGGAACCAAATTTAGATACTGAGTAGAAACAATAAATATGTTGAAATTAAAATTATGGTCATAGTTAAAAAATATGAATAAGTAACAGTAAATAATAAATTATGTAAAAAGAAGTTGAACAGAAACAATAAATTTAAACATATGTTATAGATAGATGAAGTAGGTGAAACATGTAAACAGAAACATGGAAACATAACTTCAAAAAGAAAAGACCACCCAAATTAAATAATTCATCCACTGCTCAAAGAGGGTACATGATGTAGTGCTATAAAAAAGAATCACAGGTCATATTTAATACAATTAAAATAATCTATCGAGTGAAACAAAATAAAATCACCCACTACTTGAAAACATGCCCTTTCTCGAGTCTCCACTGGTGTATTTCTCCAAAATCTAGTGTTACTCCACCCAGTCGCCATATATGCAGAATCAAAACCCATTCTTAATATTTATTATATTGAATATATTAAAATCATAAATTAGTGGTACATAATTTTTTAATAAAAGTGTATTAAATATGCGGTTAAAATAATAGAAAACAAAAAGGACAATCACATTGCACCTTTGTATTGAATATTCAACTTCAATATCTTACGACACATTCAATAATATCCGTGCATAACAAATGAAAAAATTAGAAATGTAATATATAAATGTTAGAATAAATAAAAATTCAATATGAAAATAAAACAATATGCAGGACATCTAAGATGTTTTCAATTGTTCTATGATATCACACCTCTAAACACAACATTAATTTTAAATGTAATATAACAGCAAGATCCCTTTAGCTAGCCCTCTCCATACTCAATAAACATTTAGTCGAGTGGGGATACCAAGTAGATGAATTATACCTACCATCAATTCAGGCATGAAAAATAAAAATTATAATTGAAAAAATAGATTTCACTGTAGAAACTACAATGTCCATATAGCTTATAATCAAGATCAGGCCATTAGAAATGAACCTAACCTAATGCTTGTAGGGAAAGGTCTCGTTGAAATCCTCAATCTAGACCAACTATAAGATTTTTCCTAAAACCAGTGATACTCTGAATTAAAAACGAAACTGGTTTTGTGGGGAAATCATGAAAATTGGAAAACAATAGCAGTAGAGATGATATCTATTGAAGATGATTTAGTAGACCATATACCATAAAGAGACTGTGGAAAAACCTTCCGAACAACACAATTATGTTATCTTGAATCCTTTATGAAAAAATAAATTGAAGCTCACCTTCTCTCTGTTTCATGAGAAGAGTAGTGATGAGTTTTGAAGGATCAACAAACAAAATACTCATAATATTGGAAGCAGAAAAAAGTGAAATTATATACAACAGAATTTTATCCAGAAATTTCAATGCAGCCCAAAAAAACAAATATAAAACGATCCATATTTTCAATAGACTCCCTCATGTGAAAAAAAACATATGAAAATATGTCTCATATATATGTTTTAGAGAAATTGGAATAAATATTTTCATACACTTGATATATATATATATATATATATAATCTGAAAAACATTATAAAATACTTATATGTATATATGTATGTTTTGTAAGTATATATGTAGGGAATGTTTATGTTCTGAAAGCATTGCACTATGTGTGCATCATGTAAGTGTGTATCTTGTGTGTGTCTAAGATTATGTATATCCTAATGAAGTAGTTAATGATGGGTAACACAGAGTTAAATATCCAAATAACACCAAAAGAAAAAAATGAAATCATGGATTTATAAAAAGAATTACCTCAAATACTTTTTTCCCTCTAAACCTTAGTTTTCCATCACAAACGTTGTGCTTTAGGGAATAAAAAATTTCAAATAAACTGGCACAACAATTCAAATGTTCTTAAATATCAGTGCATTTTTTTCTCAAACAATACAAAAATGAAATGTCATTAAAGATAATAAGGATGCATTTGTCAATTAAGCATGATTTGGGGATTTTGTTACCACCATGGTATTGGACATATCATTTTGAAACTTGTAAACCCTATAATATCAGCCACACTGACAATTACCTATACATACACAAAAGATGTATTAGATAAAATGTTTTGAATCCATATAAAAATAATATAAGATGATTCAAGCAAGAAATTATGAATGAAAAAACCTCAAGGATTTAGTGAATGGTTCACATTAGAAGCTCCAATATGCAGAACATGAGTATCTTCTTGATTTGTATTCAGATTATCTCCCAACTCCCTAATCTATCTATTTGATCAATTATTGGCAGCACATTTGTCAGCAGGCTAGAAAGGCAGAGCCCCTCCAAATTCAATGTACCTATCAACAGATGGAAGAGAGATGATGTAATGAGATGAGATATAAATTAGAAGAACTAAATAAATAAAATTATGAAAATTTCCTAAGCTCATGAATATGAAAGATTATTAACCTACCACCCACTCCATGCTTCTTTCCAGAAAACCCTGTATTAATATTGATTATATTGAATATATTGAAAGCATAAATTTGTGGTACAAATTTTTTTAATTAAAGTGGATTAAATATGCAGTTAAAATAGTAGAAAACATAATGGGAAATCACATTGCACCTTTGTACTAAATCATCAACTTCATGATCTTATGAAACATTCTATAATATATGTATATAAAAAATGAAAATATTAGAAATAATATGTATAAAAGTTAGAATAAATAACAATGCAATATGAGAATAAAAAAATATGCAGGAGATATAAGATGTTTTCAATTGTTCTAAGAGAGCACACCTCCAAACATAACATTATTTTTAAATGTAATCTAATAGCAAGATCCCTTCAGCTAGCCCTCTCCATAATCAATAAACTTTTAGTTGAGTGGGGATACCAAGTAGATGAATTATACCTAGCATCAATTAAGGCCTGAAAATAAAAATTATAATTGAAAAAATAGATTTCTCTACATCAAGTTCAATGTCCATATAGCTTATAATCAATATCAGGCCATTAGAAATGCACCTACCGTAATGCTTTTTGGGAATGCGCTCGTTGAAACCCTCCATCTAGATCAACATGATGGTTTTTCCTACAACCTGTGCTACTCTAAATTAAAAATGAAACTGGTGTTGTGGTAAAACAATGCAAATTAGAAAAAATAGCAGTGGATATGATATCTATTGACGATGGTTCAAGAGACCTTATCCCATCAAGCGACTGTGGAACAACCATTAGAACATCACAATTAAGGTATCCTGATGCCTTTAGGAAAACATCAATAGAAGCTCACCTACTCTCTGTTTTATTGGAAGAGTAGTGATGATTTTTGAAGGATCAACAAACAAAATACTCATAATATTGGAAGCACAAAAAAATGAACATATGTACAATAGAATTTTATCTGGAAATTTTAATGCAACCCAAAAAAACAAAGATAAAACGATCCCAATTTTCAACAGACTCCCTCAACTGAAAAAATCATATGAAAATATGTCTCGTATTTATGTTTTAGAGAAATTTTCATAAATACTTTCATACATATTATATATCTATATAATCTGAAAAAATATTTCAAAAACCTTATATGTATATATGTATATTCTATAAGTATAGATATATGGAATGTTTATGTTCTGAAAGCATTGAAATATGTGTGCATCATGTGAGTGTGTATCATGTGTTTGTGTTAGAAGATTATGTATATCATGATGAAGTAGTTCATGTTGGGTAACATAGAGTTACATATCCAAAAAACACCAAAAGGAAAAAAGAAATCATGGCTGTATAAAAAGCATTACCTCCAATATTTTTTTGCCTCTAAAGCATAGTTTTCCATCAAGAACATCGTGATTTAGGTCATAAACAATTTCAATTAAACTGGCACGATATTTCAAATGTCCTGAAAAATCAGTGTATCTTTTTCTCAAATAATATTCAAAATAAATGTCATTAAAGATAATAAGGATGCATTTGTCATGTAAGCACGGTTTGGTGATGTGGTTACCACTAGGTTTTGCACATATCATTTTGAAACCAGTGAATTCTATAATATGAGCCACACTAAATATTCCCTATAAATACACAAAATATTTATTAGATAAATTTTTTTGAATCCATATGAAAATAATTTATGATGATTCAACCAAGAAATTATGAATGAAAAAACATCATGGATTTAGTGAATGGTGAACCTTAGAAGATCCCCTATACAGAACATGAGAATCTGCTTGAGTTGTCTTCATATTATCTCCCATCTCCCTAATCTATTTATTTGATCAATTCTGGGCAGCAACGTTGTCTGTAGGCCAGAAAGGAAGAGCCCCTCCCAATTCAATGTACCTATCAACAGATGGAAGAGGGATGATGTAATGAGATGTAATATGAATTAATAGAAATAAAGAAATAAAATTATGAAAATTTCCTAAGCTCGTGAATATGAAAGATTATTAACCTACGACCCACTCCATGCTCATTTCTAGAAAAGAATTGAATTTAATGATTAAGTAGAATGTGACAGTGACAACTGAAATAATTGAAGCACAAATATGATGTTTAATAGTTATAAGAATTAAAATAGAACAACAATCTTATAGGTTTGAAATATTACAACAATCGGATCTCCTGCAATTCCAGGGTTTTAATATAACTGTACTAAATAAAATATGTGTGTGGATTTGAAACATTATATCATCAAGATAGAATTGAAATGAAAATTGATTCTTCACTCATAATAACATATTAACTCAGTGGCTTTAAACAGCTACAATAATTAATGTATGGAAATTCGGTTGGATCCAGAGAGTTGAACTCCTCTAATTCATTGTTTTTGGGAAGAAAAATATGTTAAACATTGTACTTTCCAGTAATGAGTAGTTTTTAGTTATGACCACTTTCTCTACTTCAATGCTTCATAAATATGTAATTAAACACATTCCAAATTAATGAATTTTATGATATGATAAACTCAAGCAACTTGAAAAAAGAAGTAACTAATATAGAGACTATTCTACATTGTAAAATGCTGCTAAATTATATATACCATCAAGAGTTTGGTTCCCCTGTATAATTTTTATAAATCATTAATACTTGAGTACCATTAAATGGTTACTATAGCTACAACCAATAAAAAAATATTTCTTGTGATAAAGTATCCAAACCAAGTACAGAAGGCTCCATGATGGAAAATGATTTTACCAACATATCTCCATGGAATAGTGAATAATAAAGGCATTAAGGAAAATGTGCATCAGTAGAACATATGAGACCGGAACAAATTATATAAAATTAAGCTACTTCCACAACCTTGGTATCATCAAAACAATAACATACAATTAATACCATCAAAATCACATTAATTTGCCTGTGATTATTCCACACATGTTACTATAAGGCATAAAACTATCAGGCATAAAAGATAAAAAATGCACTTCTATGTGAAATTATCCCTCCACGTCAAAAAAATGATATTCATGAGGCATTATCAGAAATTAAACAAACCTTCTCTATTATAGAATCTAATTTAGAGAACAAATTTGAATGTCCTCTCAAAGAATATAATTTCCCTTGTCAATAACAATGAAGAACAACTTGGATGGGTGAAACATATGGTTTGGGAAATTGAAAATATAAATACCATGTCATGTTGAAATTTTGATCAACACAAATAGAAAATGGCATCACATTGTTTCAATTCAACTGAATCCAAACAATGGAATCCTGATGAAGGATCAAATCCCATTATGTCGGCAACTAAGAATAGAAAAATTAAAAAATCCATTATGCATTTATAAAATAAAATAAGAACAAATAAATGAGAGGTTTCTACCAGATAAATGCCCAATACAATAATCAATTTTGATGATTTAATGAGCATAAATATAATGCATTGATAGTCCCAACATAATATCCATGTACCAGCTTCGTATGAACCAACACATTCCCACGAGAAAAAAGGATATTCTATGTAAACACATCTCCCAAAATCATTATAAGATAGACATTGAAAACCATTAAAAGGTAAAAATTTGATTAAGATAACATCAGAGAACAAATAAATCAAATAATTCAGTATGCCATTATAGATAATATCAGGAACAGATTGATTATTGAAAGACCAAGAGTTTGTAGAGATAGATGAGTATTGTAGGATGCAACGTATCGCTGATAGAAATTCGAATGATACAGATAATGAAAAATGAGAATCATGAATTTCGAGCTGAACGAAGTTGCAATTGATGGGAGGAGACTCCCAATGTTTGTAGCTGCGGATTGGTATGACGAATTGTTGGAGGAGTTGGGGGTTTTGGGGAGCAGCTTACAGTATTGAAGGAGTTAGGGTTACAAAATGCCATCGATGGAAAGCAACACATTGTATGTGTAATACAGAACTGGTCGACAAATACACCGAGCAGTAGGCAGTCAAAAATTTGTAGGAAACGATGAAGGAGTGGAAGAAAATTGGTAGCTGAAAGCATCAGAAGTTAGGGTAAATGATAGGTTGTTTTGAAGTGGAAGGAGGGAAGGTGTGATGGAAGGTATAGTGGATTGGGGAGCTTCCACCGCAGCAGAAGAGGAAATAATATGAGATGTGTTGTTGGTCAGAGCTGGATGGGAAATGATAGAGGAGTGAATTTAAATTTCGAGGCATAACCCTAAGAGCATCGGGGGAAGGCGACGACAAATGGAATGGAAGAGACAGAGGCATGGAAACCCTAATAGGAAGGGGAGATTCGACAAAGCGTAGGGGTAATGGGATAGCGTAGGATGAATCATGATATTGGAGGGAGGAGGTGAGTGTTTTAGGTTACATGGTTGTGTAATTTGGGGACACATTATCATGGAGAATCCAAGTTTAGTACAGATAATAGATAATAGATATATGTGGTTTAATGATAAATATTCTTCTTTTTAATCTCAACAAAATAATAAATGTTAGTAAAAAAAGGCATCATTTTTATAAATGTTATGTATAATCATTAAAAGGTATCTTAGAATATTAGGTTACAATGAAAGGAGATGTACTTATTTGGTGCAGAGAATACATAATAAATGGATTAAAATATGTAAAATCGTGATTCATACATACCTTGTCGAGGAGGCAGGTGATGAGTCTGATAGATAGTTTTCATCAATCAGGATAGCTAACAAAATTATCGAATAATATGTTAGACAACGAATAGCTCGGTTGTACAACCTAAATTTTGTTTAGAATATAATAGTGACATTATACTTATTGAATGAAAATGGATATTGTTTGATGGCATCCAATCTTTTCTTTATCATGTTTGATCTTGAAAAAATTTGTGTCTATGTTTTAGATTGTTGAGGAACTATATATGATGAAGTATACAATTATTAATTTGTGTTAGTCAGAAATGTAGTTTTAAGTATAGGGCTATAGACAAGAAAAATTAAATATAACTAACCATTGATAGATATAGGTGTTCATGGCATGCGTGTGACTCCATTTGGGATGCCATTTGTAGACAAGGGTTCACTTATTGGAGTACAAGACATATTGATAGATGTCATTGAATAATTTCCAATAGATGTCGACAATATTATTGTGATATTTGTATGTTATAAAACTACTGAAAGAATGATTAGAAATAAAATAGTTTGAACTGAACATAATAAGAAACTCAAGATTATTTTTGTTGATCCTTCATTAGTTGACTCATTTTATATTTTTTATCTCGAGATATTGTCATGATAGAGTTAATGAATCAAAAAATATAGTATGAATTTACACAGAAAATAAATAATTAATCAAACAATGTACTGATAGACCTAGCACAATCTATTATTAACTTTATCTGATCATACACTTTCTTATGAAAAAAATTGATCTTCAATTCGACCACTTCTCCTAAAATCAATAGAAGCCACACAAATAAAATTATAAAAAGTGAAAAATGCCTTTAAGTGGACATCAGAGAACAAATGAATCAAAAAATTCAGTATTTATTTACACATAATACCATGAAAAAATTAAAAACATAATTAATCTCATACCTGATGTGCGAAGATGCTGCGGGAGGGAATATGAGATACAAGATCCAAGATGAGAAGATATAATCAAAAAACTGAAAATAAACATAGTATATGTCTGTTAAGTGGACATCAAAGAACAAATGAATCAAAAAAATCAGTATGTATTTACACATAATACCAGGAAAAAATTAATAAAATAATTAATTTCGTACCTGATGTGCGAAGATTCTACGGGATGGAATAAGAGATACAAGACTCAAGATGAAAAGATATAATCACAAAACATAAAATAAACATAGTATAAGTCTTTTATTTTCAGACATAACATGAAAAATCAGACAACTAAATTTTCACCTGAAGTTATTTTCACCTGAGCAGTAAAGAAGATGTGGGCGGGAATGGGAGAAATAAATTCTGGAACAAAGGAACATTGAATTCCATGTATTGAATAAAATAATGTCTGTATACTAGTGTTAGAAAATATGATATAGAGTTTCCAGTTGCAATTCTTTGGCACGAATAGTGCGTCTTGATGCATTTAACTGTTGTTGGAATAGTAACTGTAGTGGTAAAACAGAAGGTTGAATAGAAGATTTATACTGTGAATGTATTAGTAAATCAAGTTCTAATACAAATAAATCATGATTGATAAAAGGCTGAAAATTTCTATGAAAATAGGATAACATACCTATTGCAGAGATGTGGATTCATCTTCTTTCAATTCAGCAAGGGTCCCGGTGGTTTGAAGTAAAGTGAGATGCTGAAGTAGAGGGGGTCGGGGAAAGGGTATGGGAGTGAGGCGGTGTCGAGAGTAGTTGAGGAGGGATTCGAGTTGGGAAGACGTGCCGAGAGGGGGAGGCGCAAGAAGTGTAGGTTGAGGCGGAGGAGCCAGACATAGACCAGACGGGGGCAGACCAATCGTAGGTGGAGCCGCCCGATGTAGAGGTTCCTCGAAGGTAGACTAGCCAGAGGAAGCCCAATCATAGTATGAGTAGCCAGATAAAGAGGCCTTGAAGGTGGAGCATAGAAACATCAGGCGTACTATGTGGTTTTATGTGAAAACCCTAGGTGAAGCGGAGGAGCGGAAGTTGGGGGAGCCGGAGGAGGAGGATCCGAAGGTGGATGATATGGAGGCAGAGGAACTGATGAAGAGGGGATTCAGGAAGTGCAAGGGGAGTGAGAGTGAGGATTTGCATAGGGGAGTAGGGGAGTGGAATTGAGGAATCTGGGGGAACCCTAATAGGGTAAATCCCGATCGGTGGCGGGACTGCTCGATCGTGTTTTGGCTTTTGGATAGAAGAAATATTTGATTTGGGTGATGTGGAGTATTTTGGAGGTGCCACATATGCTGGAAGAAATCCATGTTTAGTATAGATAGTAGATATAAAAATTAATTTAGGCCAATAAATGTTTTACAATTAAAATAATGTGATTTTAGAATTGCTTTATTTATTTTACAAAGCCAAAGTATAACCTCCATGACGTAGAAAAAATTTTATGTTTTTAAAATTATTTCCTTGATAGTGTAAATCAATGCCACAAAATCAGGCTTAATATTTAATGAATTTCGGCCATTGGCTTAAAAAATATTTTTTCCACTTCTCTTTGAAAAAAACCATGGGAAAAAACCATGGGGTTGTTTGTTGTTTGGATTAGATTAATGTGTAGTATCCCAAACCTAAATAAGAAAGAATAACATATCCTTTCTATATAAACCCACCCAATCTCCCACTTCATCCTCACTCAAATCCTTTGGAGCTCGACCAACCCCTTCCCTCCTCTCTCTAAAATCCACCAAAGGCTCCCCAAGATCTCAAGAAGACTTTCTCATGCCCCTCCCAAGCCTTTGGGATCACATTTCCAAGTAATGGATTCATTCCTTTCTCATTTTATCCAAGGATTTTATTATTTTTATGTCATTTTATTTTAAATTTTAAATTTTGGGGAATAGATTTTCACCTCCCCTATACTACCCTATTTATGTTTTAATGATGATAAACCCCTTTCTCTTTCATTAATGACTCCCATGTACACCTATTACCATGCCGAAATTCTGTAAAGAAATGTTGTCTCCTCATTTACATTCAAGAATTTATTTTGTATTATGATTCTAAAACTACATTACATATGTTGGCACATGTATTTATATGACACGTTTATTATCCATTTCATGTACATATGAATATACACCATTTCTCTCTCATCAAAAGTTTTAGGAATTCTTATGTCATGTCATCATGCTGCCAAAATTGCACCACGATTTTCCAATCCAATGTCTTTGTGTAGTGAATACCATTCCCATTTATCTATCAAGGGTATTCACCATTACCCAAAATTACATTTTGATTATAGAGTTTCATTTATTTATTCCACATTCTTTTATCTTGGAATAAATGATGATGTTGAACGATTCTGTGTTGTATGATCCATGTGGCACACTTATGTATGAAATGAAATGACTAAGAGGGGTGCAACCTAATAGCACTCTAATGAATTGGGAACAGATTAGTATCATGATATGTCATGTGAAATGAGGGGTAGCATGAACACCTTTACATTTTACATAATAGTCAATATGTTGACTGATATAGTGAATCCCATAAAGAGATTCATAGAGATCTAAATCCATCATAGGTTTAAGGGTGCATATAAAGTAAACATAATCAATAGTTTATAGGATTGCTCAGATATCAAATTTATAAAAAAATATCTAGAAATATAAATTCAATTGAGGAATGACTTCAAGGGATATCCAGATAACTAAATGCAAATGTTATATATTACACTACTTTTATAATCAATGGTTATATGTTCTATAAAAACCCCAAAGTATAATGTACGAGGAAAATAAGTGGTGTTACTCTAGTGGGTGAATTGATGTACATATCTGGTTCCAAGAATAGAAATCTTGTTTATGAAAATAGTTCATATTTTGGAATTATTGAACTAATATAAAAGTTCGATTAAAAAAATTTCAAGTGCAAATTTTCCATTGAAAATGTGATAAAAATATAACTAAAGTGAAAACATTCAAAATGGGATTTGTGAATGTGAATTTTACCATTGAAGGGGAAAAATATAATCTAGTCATAATTCCATCCCAAACAGTGAAAGTATTTTATGTCTCTAATCCAAAAAATAAGAATTTGTTGATTTCCTATAGGCGACAAAAAACAAATGTCAGGTATGATGAAAATTCCATCAAGGATGAGCCTATAATTATGAGATCACAATCCCTTCACACATGTCCCAATATAGACAATGTCTTGTACATTAGAGGGCCTCCATATTTTGGATTTAGAATCTAGATTAAGGAACCAAATCATAAACCCTTAACAAATAAATAGAGTTCAATGAGTAGGTAAAACTGTTTTTTAATATACTATGTGTTTCCTAAAAATATTATATGTTTTCTAAAAAAATTAACATGATATAAATTAAATGATTCACAACTCATCTATACAATGTATTCTGCACATGATGATGTTATTAACCCCTCAAAAGAACAAAGTATTATGAAGGAAACCCTTTGGAATGATTTAAAGGTAATGTTATGTCATACTGTCTCTATTATACCAAAAACAAATATATAATTGAATGTTGATTTAATTTTTAATATTCGTTGAAGAGTTTTTTTATTCTTGAATATTCTTATAAATCATTCATTCCTCCTTAGGAGGAGAAATGTCGCTACCTCTTCTCAATCACAGAGGTAATATTGATGGTTTAATAGTAAAATAATTTTCTATAAAGTTAATGTATTATTTCATATTTATGATTAAAAATTTTATTTTTTGTATTAAATAGATAATATTTTATTTTCTTATATAGCCGGATTTGTTTGTTCGTGTGTGGGTGATTTTTCTATCTTTTATGACTTTGTGTACACAAACACCTAGATAATTCTTCTCCCACAATACCTTTCACCCCTTCAATATTGACATTTATAACTTTACTTCACCTTCCCTCCACTGCCAAATAACATCGGTAATATTGATGGTTCCATAGTAAAATCCTTGTCTATAGAATTAACATATTATTTCATAATTATATTTAATTTTTTAATTTTTAATATTACTGATGGAATAATTTCTTTGTTGTATTGGATATTTTTTTGAGTTGGGGAGTTTGTCCAATAAATCTGATGAAGTGTTGACAGTTCAATAAATAAATTCAATGTATATCATGGTAAAATTTACACATGGTATTATTTGATAATTTTGTATTTTCTGTAATCAGCTACACCCCAATCTGACAGACGGTGTGATTGGTACGACTCCATGCACTCAGTTCTATATAGAATTGACATTAATTTTTATAATATAGACAAATAAAATTCTCAAAACTGATCTACCATATTCATATTGTTTTTATACATTAAAATAATTGTCTATATGTCATTTTTAATGTGTTGTAATTAGCCTCATCTCAATTTGATACACGATCAACCCGGTATGACTCAATATGTCTGTTATCAATTTAAAATAGACAATTTAGTTCAAAAATAGTCACCCACTGAAAAAAATCAATCATTTTCATATTTTTTTTATAATTTCATAATGATATTGAAATGTCATTTTCAAATTTAGGATTCAGTTTCATGTCAAACTGTTAAACAATGTGATCTAAATGAGCCAAATGTGTGTATCTCAAATTTAAATGACATTTTAGAAAAAAAGACAATTGACCTACTAAATACTCAATAAACACATTAATATTGTTTTAATTGTTTTGTAAAGAAATCCACAGTTCATTTTTTGATGTGTATGAATCAATTGAACGCAAATTTGAAGCACAGTGTGACCTATATGACTCCAAAGGAATCTTTTTGTTAAAATGGTCATCATATTTAGTAAAATAAACAACTAACCTACTCATAATTGAGAAAAAAATTAAAATTGTTTTGATAATATTCAGAAAGGATCCATAAGTCATTTTTAACATGCTTGGATCCACCAAAAAACCAATATAATACACTATTTACCTAGAATGACTCAATTTCTCTGTTTTCATTTTAAAATCGATATTTTAGTTCAAAAAAATTAATTAACATAAAACTGATCAAACACACTCAATATTTCAAGATAATTTAGGAAACAATTAATATGTTATTTGTGGTATATTGGAATTGGTCTTACATCATACCGAAACATGATGTGATCCAAAGGAGTGAAAGTGCATGTTTAGAATTTAAAATGCCATTTTAGTAAAATAGATAATTGATGTACTCAAAAATGTGAAAATATATTTGGAATGTTCTGATAATTTTGAAAAAATATCCATTTGTCTTTTGAGGTTTATAGGAATCATATGTACCTTAATCAGACACATGGTGTGACTCTTATGACAGCAAATATTTCATTCTATTTAAAATCTACAATAATTTTAGTAAAATAGACAACTGACATACTCAAAACTGAGAAAACATATTCTTATTGTTTTGATACTTAAAAAAATCATACATTTTCCATTTTTATGTGTAGGAATTATCCAATCCTCAATCTAATACAAAATGTTATCTGTATGACTCAAAGTGTCCATTATCAGTTTAAAATTGATAATATTTTTCAAAAATAATCACTAAATAAAAAACCCATCAAACATGCTAGAATTTTCGAGGGAATTTAAGACAACAATTCATATGTTATTTTTGATATGTATAAATTAGTTCCATGTCTAAACGATACACGATGTAATCATTATATGTCAAATGTGTGTGTTTCAAGATTAAAATTCCATATTAGTACTAAATAAAACAGATATAGTAAAAATAGTTAAAATGTAAACAGATTGTTTTGATACTTTAGGAAAACAATCAATATTTTATTTCAGATGTGTTGGAATCTGTTAAATCTCAAATCTATACATGGTGTTACTAGTATGACTCCATGTGCTTCTATTTATTTTAAATTGATATCAATTTTACCAAAATTAACATAAATTTTAGTAAAATTATCACTTTATATTAATTTTTTGCTTTATATTATTATTGACATAAGAAATTTATTCTCTAACAAGTGAGTTATTATTCACAGGCAGGGTTGGTTTTTTTCAAGAAATAGCATGAGTCGATTTCATGAATAAAAGATAAAATAACCATGATTTTTTTGAATGTATTCCCTAATTTTTATTTATTTAATTGTATTTACCATCGTTTTAAATCTATAGAATATTATTTTTATTGTATTTGTATTATAAAATTGATTTCATTTTAATTATATATTGGGACATGATTCTGATGATATCTAGTGTCTTTCTAGTGATTTAGTGTGTTGTCTTGGAACATTGCACCAGTTCTGTAGTCTGCGGTTGAAACACACTATAGTATGGATCTTTATCATAACTTTTAAAAGTATTAATACATTAAACAATTACCAATTTATTTAAAAGTGATAATAATGTACACATTTTTCAATGCTTTTAAAATTGCTGATAAATGACACATATCATAGAACATATAAAGGTACAATTTATCAAAACTTCTAAAAGTGATGATAAAAGTCACCTTTTCCACACAATTATAATCTATGATAAACTGGGCCATTATTAGCACTAAAAAGGTTTTATAAATGGGTCATTTATCGACCATTTTTTTAATGCTGATAAAAATCCCCTTTATCTATGGTTTTTCTATGATGATAAAATGGAAGAGCTTTTAATCTTACTCAGGCCGTCAATGAATTTATAATTACAATAGAGGCCATTTATTGAATTTTTTATGACCTATTTGTAATAGTACTATCACATAAAGTGTACATTTAATTGAATGAAATTAATAATGGTTTAGCCTATTGAGACCATTGAAAGTATTATTCTTCATGATTCTTGAGGTACATATCTCCACATAAATTTAATTATTTATAATATATGTTAGATGTGATATAAGATTAAAGATAAGATATGATCCATGAACTGTGTTTTCATAGAAAGGGAACTTGTGCATAAACTAAATAGAGATGTGAGAAGATGTATCTAAATAAATGAAATTCACATATTATATCAGATTCAATATGTGGTGTTACACAACCAACCATTTTTCAAATCTATATTTGAACATATGAAAAATGAAATTGATGAGTTTTGATATATATATTTGAATGGACCAATGGTTTCAAGTCACATTGAATATTAAACAATTTATCTCAAGACTTTTATCATTTTAATTTTTTCTACCCAGAGACGATATATTTGTGAAAAAGTACCAACCATCATGTATTTCATGAGTATATTATCTATTAGAATAATATTGTATCACCTAACTAATTTTAGGATACATATATTTTTCTAAGAGGAAATAATTTTAACTAAAAAATGATATCCCCATTCAAAAAATGAAATAACAATTTAACCACAACTCAGTGTTTGGTATCACAAGTGGCATTAGTAGAAACATGGTTATATTCATGTATAGTTGATGAAAATAACAGTAATATATTTAGCCTTATTCGATGAAGGATTCATATTATTAATTGATTATTATGGATACCATGTGATATAATCATGTTATATTTACCAAGTGGTGTTAGTTGGTTTAATATGTTGTATGTCTCAAACAAGTGTGATTCAACTATTTTAAGTAGTCAGTTTGGTGTTGGTGTTATTGGTTTCACAAGATGTTTTTTTCAAAATAATTAACACAAGATGTTTTTATTCATGTTTGAAATCGTAATTTAATGTTCATAAGCCCCAAAAACAATATAACTCTCAATATTCTATATTGAATCAAGTGGAGATTTTGTGTAATAAGTCATGTTTAATTGTGTAATAAAAAGAAGGACAATTATAATTGGTATCACCAGATAGGTTTAGTTATATTAAGGATTATTATTAAAAAACCATAGTGAATCCTTTGTGATAAGAATAAGAATAATAATAACATCCTTAAATTTTGGAGAGGATCGATTTAGTGTTTTATCAATAAAATACATTGTTTCCTATATACGATCAGGTAGATGCCGCTCTAGAACAGATGTACTTAAGAGTGAAAACTCAGACAAAGAATTTAGGGGATGACTCGTGTATCCTACTACCTGAAAATGAGCCTTTATGTACTCTTGGTTGTTAAATTCTTGGGGGATATACATTGGTAAATTCTTAAGCGTAGTGTGATCCTTTATTAGGGGAATAAAAAAATGCCCCTAATAATAAATGATGGCTACTAGATCATTGATAACAATGATTTTCACCTATAGATTCATTATTTAGGGAAATAAATGTGTTTCACGAGCCATCTGTTTTGACATTGGATTACCCTTTATGTGTTACCCCTAACATTCCTTTTATTCTAGCCAATGGCCGGTAATAAGATGACTCGGGATAACAACAGATGAGAAGATCAATGTGATGATTGTTCAAATGCGATGCACAATTCAATTGGAGTGGGATTTGTGAATTATGTAACAATACTATATTAGTTAAATCAATAATTAAATAGGGAAATCGATAAAGAGGAATTTTCAAACCCCTATGAAAGAACAAGTTACAATCAATATATTTATGAGACAAAGGCCTAAAACTTTTAATAGATCATATGATCCCTCAATTTCCAAACAATGGATCAAACACATTGAACAAATCTTCTCCATCCTCCAATGTTCTGAACAATAGAATGTTCCTCTGGCTACTAACAATATGCAGGTTGAAGCTAGATAATGGTGGACATTGATAAAAAAATACGAATCCTGATGAAGAGATCAAGGTGTTGGAAAGGAAGGATATTGGGAAAATGTTTTTGATAAATATTTTCCTCACACCCTCTGACATAATATGAAATGTGACATACTTGACCTCATGAAAAAAGGATGATGAATCCATTAGAGCGTATGAGGAAAACATCACAAGGATTGCACGATACGCCTTTGGCTTTGTCGTTACCCCCGAATGAGAGGTTGTCCAATTCATTGGTGGGATAAAACCTAGCCTACGGAAATTCAAGGCAATTCGTGACTTTGATAGCTGTAAGGTAATTGTCTAATGTGCCCTCAAGGTCGAAATAGAGATCATTGAATCTGAAGGGTATCATGGGGATATGAAGCGTTACGTGGACTTCAATTCTTCTAGTCTAATGGATAAATCCAATGGTGTTAGAAATATCCAACACAACACATTCCCAAGGTGTCGAATGGAGAACTCTGGAAATTACTAGAAGGGAATGATCAAATGCATTAGGTGTGGAATGGAAGGGCACCTATCTATTAAAACCCGACAAGAAAAACTTGCGGCTACAACCGAGGAGAGGAATGATCTGTTCGAGCCTCAACGCGTTGTTCATTTCTTCAACTACAATGAACAAGGAACCTTGAAAATTAATGTCCTAAGCCAAGGGTTTTCAGAGGCAACCAATAACCTCTAAGGTAGAAATGGTGAACTTTTTTCTTTCACTACAGCCAATGTGAACCCTAACAACGAAGTGGGGACAGGTATACTAGTTATTCATTATGAATAGAGAATATACATTTTGATTCTAGTTCTACAATTTTTTTTGTATCTGGAATTATTAGTAGAACAATCCCAACACCACCAAAAATCATGGAATAAAGAGTTTAGTGAGTACTAAAAATTGGGAAATCATTACAACACATGGATATTACCCCTACCCTGTCAAAATTCATGGATTGAACATCCCAGTAAACATCATCGTACTTCATTAGGTGTAATTTGATGCAATTCTCATCATGGATTGGATTTTCTTATAAAGAGCCAACATAAATTGTCGTGAGAAGGAAAACAAACTCCATATGGAAAATCATCACCCGGTTCTATACAATTGCAAGGAGGAATATTATTTTTTTAACAACATCATCTCATGAGTGGATATTACTTCCCTTTGAGAACACATATCTGGATCAGATGACTTAGTCTAAGGAAGGAACCAGCCTTGAAGACATGCCTATTGTGAGGGAATTCCCTGATGTGTTTCTTGATGAATTTCATGGCCTTCTTCTTGTAAGAGTTGTTGAATTATCAATTGATATTATACCTGTGGCGTTTCCACTATCCACGGCTCTATATAGAATGGCCGTTGGGGAGCTTGAAGAGTTGAACAAAAAACTATAGGAGAATCTAGATAAAGGGTTTATATGCCCATGTGCTTCACCATTAGGTGCACTATTCCTCTTCATCCAGAATAAGGATGCGCTAATGCGCCGTTGCATTGGTTATCGTGATCTCAACAAAATCACAATAAAGAAAATGTATCCTCTACCACAAATTGATGATTTTTTTGGTCAGCTACATGGAGAAAAATACTTTCCCAATGTGGAATTATGGTTAGGATATTACCAAGTAATAGTGAAGAAGGATTATATCCCCATCACTTATTTTCCTACAAGGTACGAGACCTATAAATTCATAGAAATTCCTTTCAGACTCACTAATGCTTCAGAGATCTTTATGGAAATGATGAATATTTTCATTATACATTACCTTGACAAATTTGTGGTGCTCATTATAGATGATATTATAATATAATCCAAAACCATGAAGGAGAATGAGAAGCATCTAAGAACTATACTAGAGACCATGCGAAAGGAGAAGAGTTATTCAATGTACAATAAGTGCGAGTTCATGTTAGAGGAGGTCTTATTTATGGGTCATATCATCAGAAGCAATGAGATATTTGTGGATCCCTTCATGATAGCTGCAATTGAGGGATGACCAAGACCAACATCAGTAACATATTTTTTTATCTTCCATGGGATTTCTGGATATTATAGCTAATTTTTGAGAAATTTCTCACGATTTCCAAACCCTTGTACCAAGATAAATAGTAATGGAGTAATGTCTTCTTGGAGTGATGAATGTGATGATAACTTTAAAGAGTTGAAAAGGAGTCTTATCACAATGTTATCTCTCACACTAACCTTAAGTGGAGAAATGTTTGTGGTATTCTATGATGCTTGGAAGAAGTTCATGAGATATGTGTTGATGAAAAATGACAAATTCATTGCCTATAAATCAAGGAAATTGAATTTTAATGAGAAAAAATATCTAACACATGATAAAGTGTTGGTTGTGGTAATCTTTTCTTTGAAAATTTGGCAACATTTCATCTTTGGGGAGATTTGTGAAATAGATATTGACCACAAAATTAGTCTAGTTTATATTCACACAAAACAGTTGAAAATGCACCAACGATGATGTTTAGCGGTGGTCAAAGACTATGAATGATCAATCCATTACAACATTGGGAAAGGGAACAAGGTGGCCAATCCTCTATGTTGAAAGGACGCATCAATTATATCATTAATGATAATTGAAAAGGATACAATCTTCTTATATTTGATGAAGATGGACATAGGAATCATAAATAATGGAACATCATCAATAATTTCACAAATTATTGTAAAACCATGTCTTTTAGAAATATTAAATAATTATCGAATGGATAATGCATAAATTTAGAAGAAGGTGAAAACAATTAGAAAAGGGAAATCCTTGTAGTTTAGTGTCAATGAAGAGGGAATTGTGATATTTGGGTCAAGACTATGGGTTCCATAAAATTTAGTGTTATTGAATGAAATTTTGAATGATTCACATAAATATAATTTCAAAATTATCCTAGGAAACAAAATGTTGTATTGAGATCTTTGAGAGAATTATTGGTGTGATAAAACGAAGAAGGATATCGTTGAGTATACATAAAAGTGTTTGGTATGCCAGTAAGTGAAGGATGAGAGGTTTAAGTCTAAGGGGATGATGCAACCATTACCCATACCTGCATGGAAATGGGACAACATCACCATTGACTTTGTTACATGATTTCTGAAGACATCCAAAGAAAACAATGCTATCTGCGGTATTGTGGATTGTCTTATATTGACTGCACACTTTATTGTAATCCGATAGGATTTCCCCCTAGATCAACTCACACGGATATACATCGTAGATGTGGTAAGGATGCATGGAGTACCAATATCTATTTTATCTGATTGAGATCCAAGATTCACATCTATTTTTTGGAAGATTCTTCAACACACTATGGATACTGAGATGAACTTCAGCATGACTTATTATCCTAAAACTCATGGCCCATTTTAGTGGACTATATTATCAGTATAGGAAATGTTGAGAGCATTCTTAATGGACTTAAATAGTGGATGGGATCAACATATTCATCTACTTGAGTTCTCTTGCAACTACATTTTCCACTCATGCATCCAAATGGATCATTATGAAGCTCTGTATATAAAGAGGTTCATAACACCGGCATGTTAGGATAAAGTTGGGGGAGATGAAACTCTTAGATCCGGAAGTGGTCGAAGAAATGGGTGAGATGTTTAAGACCATCTACCAGCACATTAAATCTACTCATCATCGATAAAAGAGATATGTTGATAATTGTTGATGAGAAACAAAGATGGATTTCAGAGAAAAGCTATTCCTCTACATATCACTGTGGAATAGAGTTAAGTTATTTTTGGGTGGGAAATGAAAATTTCGATGGTGAAATTTATTAAGGGGGAATATTGTAACCACCCAAAAATTATTTAATGAAAATTCTTATTGATCGAATTAAATGTATTATTTTGAAAATTTGAAATATAGAACATATTAACTTATTTGGTTTTATGTTTTTGGGTTTTGAAATACCATTAAGAATTGTTACTGTTGCTAATATGGTCCTTTAATAGTGATCAAATGATTAGTATAAATATAGGGCTTTAAAAAATCAAATTTAATTAGACAAAGGAAGCGATGGCCACATCTAGTAGACTTACCCCATAAGAAGACCATTTTCAATGCTTGGAAAAATGGTGGCACCATTGGGACTTTCTCTTGACCAAGCCCAAGCTGTGCTTCATCATGTTAAGCTCGAAAAGAACTGCCTACGTGACATGTTGATGTTGATAGAGATTATCACCTGAGCGATGTTATCCGAGCCAACCCTAGAGTCTATCACCATCGCACACCATACCGAAAGGTATAATGTGGGAGATATCAGGGGTTATGTAATAAGACCCTAGTCCTAAGATTATATGCATTATTTTTTTATATAATAAATAATATACGTTATTTTTTTTTATTTTTACTTTGTAGATAGTTATTAAAGTAAAAATAGTATTTTTAGTTAATATTAAATGAAAAAATATATTTTGATGAATTAATGAATTTATGAATTAAATAATATTTTAATAATATATTATTATTAATTTAATTTTTATAAATTATTATTGATTATATAATTTTTATGAATAGAGTTGTACATTTTATTAGGCTCTTAATGCTGTTTTTGTCGAAACCCATGAATCTTTGATAAATGTTGATTTTTAATGTAAAAATTCACATATTTAGACAATAATTTGGATAACATTAATATTATTTTTATAATTAGGATATTGAAATACTCGAATAGTTATTTTTTCATAATTTTCTATGAAAAACACATTTTGGGAAAAAATTAAACACTATTTAAATATATAATGTGTTTCATTACAACATAATTACCCAATAATGATGTAATAAAGTAATATTAAAATTATTTTTGGTCAAAAAATGATTTAACATTTATTATAATGTGATTTTATATTGTTTTGATTTATTTTACAAATCCTTAGTGGAACCTCCAACACATAGAAATCATTATATATTTTTGAAATGATTTCCTTTAGAGTTTGACTCACAACCCCAAACGAAGGCCTAATATTTTATTAATTTCGGCCACCAGCCTTATAAAATATTTTTTCCACTCCCCTTTGGAAAAAACCATGGGAAAAAACCATTTTATGGTTTGTGGTTTGGATTAGTTTAATGTGTAGTGACCAAACCCTAAATAATAAAGAATTTCGTATCATTTATATATAAAACAACCGAATCTCCCACTTCCACTTCACTCAAAGTCCTTTAAGCTCCACAAAAACCTTCCCTCCTCTCTCTATAATCCTCCCATGTCTCCCCAAGATCTCAATAAGCTTCTCTCAAGCCTCTCCCTAGCCTTCAGGATCACAATTCCATGTAAAGGATTCTTTCCTTTCTCATTTTATCATAGTTTTTTATTAATGTTATTCCCTCCTATTTTCAATTGTAATAGTTGGGGGATGGTTTTAACCTTCCTTATACTTCCCTATTTATGTTCGAATGATTATAGACTCCTTTAACTCTCATTAATTCCTCTGATGTACACCTATTACCATTTTGAAATTCGGTAACGAATTTCTCTATCCTTATTTACATTCAACAAATTAATTTGTATTATGATTATAAAATTACATTACCTATGTTTTAAAAATGTATCTATATGATACCTTTACTATAAATTTCTTGAAAATATTATGATACACCCCTTTCTCTCTCATCAACCATATTTATGAATTCGTATGTCACCTTGTTATGCTGTCAAAATTTCACTGCGATTTTCTAGGCCAAAGTCTTTGTGTTGTGAATACCATGATCATTTATCAATAAAGGGTATTCAACAGTACAAACATTTACTTATTTATTATATACATTTATTTATTCATTCTACATTAATTTATCTTGGAAAAAATTATGATGTTCAATGATTCCATGTTGTAGGATCCACGTAGCACACTTATGCATAAAATGAAATGACTCACACGGGTGTGCCCTGATAGCGCTCCAATGCATTGTGTAAAGATTAGTATCATGAATCATTAAGTGGAATGAGGGTTTAAAAAATATAATTAAATAGAAATTAGGGTTTACTCATGCTTCATGTACAATGATCCTTGACCCTTGTTAATATCATGTAAAATGTTGTTCCCACATTTTCATGTCATGATAATGATGATATATCATCATATTTATTTTTTTCTTAATTTATATGACTATTACCTAACATGAATTTTATTCTTCTTGTAATGCATTGTTTACTCCCATTTTGGGATTTATAGATCACCGTTTTCTTATGCATTTCCTCATATTATCCCATGCAATGCTAAGTATGAGGGAATGTAGTGGTCATGAAAATGATGTTTTCAATAAAGATGTTGTGTTCATTTTTTAGTCGTTATGTAATGTTCCTAAACCCCAATGAAACTAGAACTCATGATCCCCTATGTAGTATCAATTGTTTATTTTATGTAATTATTAATGTTTAATTCTTAAAAAATAATGGTTTTTATAGAGGTATTTCCGAATGATATATCATTACAATTACCTAGATAAAGAGGGATCATGAACACCATTACATTTAATATAACAATTAATATGTTGATCGATAAAATGAATCCTAAAAATAGATTTTTAGATATCTAATCCAATCATGGGATGAAGGGTGGATATCAATTACACAAAATAAATAGTTCATATGATGGTTTAGAGATCAAATTTAAAAGGATTTATCTAGAAATATAAATTAAATTGTCGAATGACTTTAATGGGTACCCAGATAACTAAATGAAAATGTTATATATTACACTAGTTTTGTAATCAATTGTAATATGTTCTATAAAATAAACCAATACTGGTGTACGATGAATAGAAGTGGTGTTAAACTAGTGGTTGAAGTGATGTACATATCTGGTTCCAAGGATATAAATCCAGTTAATGAAAATAGTTCATATTTTAAAATTATGAAACTTATATACATATTGAATTATACAACATTTCATGTTCCAATTTACTTTTTCAAATGGTTTAAAAATAAAACTATAGTGAAAACTTACAAAATAGGATTTGGGAAGGTGAATTTAACCATGGAAGTGGAAAAATATAATATGTTCATAACTCAGTCACAAATAGTGCATGCATTTTATGTCTCTAATCCAAAAAATATGAATTGGTTGATTTCTTGTAGGGAAAAAAAATCAAATTTCAGGTATGACTAAAATTCAATCAAGGATGATCCTTTTATTGGGAGATCACAATCCCTTCATGTATGTACCAATGCAGAAAATGTCTTTTACATTAGAGGGCCCCACAAATAAGGGATTCAGATTCTACATAGAGGAACCAAATCCATAAACCCTTAAAAAAGAGAGTTTAATAAGTATGTTAAATTGTTTTTTAATATACTATGTGTTTCCTAATAATATTATTAGTTTCATACAAGATTAACATAATCTCAATTAAATGTGTAACATCCTAGTTCCGGGAGCCACCCAGAGGTGCCCCGTATCCAGTTGGTCACATGGCCTCAAGAGCATTTCCACGAACACCATCGGATCCCGACTAGCAGTGAGGGCGTTGGGTTTTATAGTGGGGAATCTATTCCATCATTGGTAGAGTACACACCAGAAGAGAAATAATAATCAATAGTTGAAGCAGTAAACAATCTATACACAAGTTAACAAAATATGACTAAATATGATAAAGAGTAGGACCACATATATATATGATGCATGATGCATATGTCTAGGAAAAAATCCAAACAAGTCACAATGTTGGAAATACAAACATTACTAAAACAAGTACAAAATAAAGATAAACATCTCCTCAGCATCACAAGCCTATTCTTGGTCCCATGCTCTCCATCTCCACAAAAAGTCAAGCACATGATGTCGAAGGGCTCTTTCACTTTTCTATACATGAAAAAATATAGTCTATTTGGGCCCAATAGCACGACCCAAATAAGGTGTGCAACTAAATCCCAGTAGGGGACCACACGAAGATCTGTACTTAACAGTCGGTGAATATATGGTAAGTAAAAGTATAGGAAACAGAAAACATGAACATTCTGAACAATTAAAAAACCACACTTCCAAAGTCAAGTAACAGGTAGCAATTGACAAAGAACAACAGGTAACCTTCTAGAAGTACTCACAATAATTCCCTCTGGTCCTACCTAACCAATACAAAAATCCCTCTGGGTAGTTAACTCAGCCTAACCCCTCTGGTTTGGTCATGTTGAATTATAAAGACACTCTGAAGAAGAACACACGGACAAATCCTCTTATAGTCTATGCTAGTCATGAACTCTATGAGGAATCTCACATAGTCGATTCCCCTTATATCCCTAAGGTAAAGGAATCTTTGAGGAAGCACACTCAGTCAATTCCCCGTATAGCCCAGGATGTTCATATACTCTCTGAGGAATCTCACATAGTTAATCCCTCCTATAGCCTATGGTAATCTTGTGATTCAGAAAAAAATAGAGACTCTCTGAGGAAGCTCACACGGTCTATCCCCATATATTTTAAATCAGTCAAGGACTCTCTCTAAGGAAGATCTCACGTTCTATCCCCTTTTTGTCTATAGTAATCGTAGGCTCTCTAAGGATGATCACTCGGTCAATCCCCGTATAGCCTAAAGCTCAAGGACTCTCTAAGGAAGCTCACTTGGTCAATACCCTTATAGTGAACTACACCCAGTTCTTAGGGTCCTGTGTAGGATAATAGGATAAGAGTATAATATGACCAATTTTGACTTATAGAACTACTTGTCTAAACAGTTCTACAGCATAAAAATCATGTTAGAAAACATTTTTCTATCCTACTACAATAAGAATAGAAATAGACAATGCAGCCAAGGAAAAACAGGACCAAACGGGCATAACAGAACATGCATAGGTAGAACCTCCAAAGCATAGTAGTTTAGACATATTCATATTCAAAATCTTTTATACGGGCATTGTATCATGGCAGGCATATAACAAGGGTAAAATGGTAAACACACAATACCACATTCAAGGGTATTAGTGGAATTTGCACATAATATTCAAGGACATTCAACGGAAAGGCACAAACCACCTACCCTGGTTCTAGGAGATCAAAATACGTGAACCACCAAACATTATTCTCCTTGGAATGTCATAGATCTAAGAAAATGTCCAAAATGTTAAACCCAATGTAACATAGAAAATAAGAAAAATTGGAAAATAAGGCTCAAGTAGAAGGAAGAGGATACTGCTGCGGTTCTAACGCAATTGACGGTGGTCAATTTGGAGAACCGAAGGAGGCCCAGGGTCTCAGAGGAGATTCAGTGTCGTACGGTTCCTCTCGGCTGAATGAGACCTAGAAGAAGATTCTTCTGGGGGATAGATGTGACAATGGTGTGTTTAATGAAAAAAACAAAGTACACACCATGTACTTTTATAGTACATGGCATGTACTCGCCTTTTCCATACCCTGCATTAAGCGGGCTTAACATCACCCCACACGACCGTTTGTGTGGCCAGAACACGACCATCACATAATCTCTTGTGTAAACTAAGTACACGGTGTGTACTCATAAATTAAAAATTGTGTAATTCAAAAATTTCCAAAAACTCCTATTTTCGCAAAAACTCCAGAAAAATGAAAACATACCTGAAAGAATGATCCTGGTTCTAACAAACATCACCTATTAAAGAAATGTGTCCCCGAGTTTCCCTAGCATGGCATAGAAGAAGAAACCTCGAACAACTCCGGACACTATGATCGTACATCGGCCTCCCTCTCTAAAGTCTCATCTCGAATCCTCTCATGCTGCCATAACACCCGTACTAGAGGAACAGACCGACCACATAGAACCATCGTACTGTGATCGACAATCCAAATAGGATGCTCCTCAAATGATGAATCCACTTCGAGCTCAACCTCCTCAGGTTGAAAGACAAGAGATTGGTCTGAAAAGTATCGTCAAAGATGAGAAAAATGGAAGACGTCGTTCATAACCTGATACCTCTGAGGTAACTGCAACCAATAGGAAACCTGACCAACTCTCTCCATCACCTCAAACAGCCCGATGTATCTCAGTGACATCTTGGCATGTCTTCTAATCCTCATGCGACCCAACCTCGGTGTGACCCGTAGGAAAGCCTGATCCCTGACCTAGAACTCCAGAGGCCATCTACGATGATCAACATAAGACTTCTTCTGTGACTGTGTAGTAGCCATCATCTTCCGAATCAACTCTATCTGCTATGTGGTCTCTTGAAAAAAGATGAGGTCCCAGCAAAGTTGCCTCTCCTACCTCCAACCAACATATTGGTGATATGCATGGCCTACCGTACAATGCCTCACAGGGTTCCTTCTTAATAGTTTCTTGAAAACTATTATTGTAGGAAAACTCCACAAGAGGTATATGCTTCTCCAAAGAACCTAAAAAATCTATAATGCGTGCGTGCAGCATGTCTTCAAGCACCTAAATCGTATGCTTGGATTTTCTGTCTATCCGGGGATGGTATGATATACTCAGAAACACCTGTGTACCCAAATCCTACTGAAGCCCCTTCCATACCTGAAATGTATAACGTGCATCCCTATTTGAAACAATGGAGTTTGGAAATCCATGTTTATATAAAATCTCTCGGATGTACAACAATCCCATATCATCAACATTGAAGGTCTCCATGATCGTCAAGAAGTGAGGATCCTTCATAAGCCTATTGATGAAAACCCAAACTTTGTCGTTCTTTCGAGTAGACCTCGGAAACCCCATCAAGAAATCCATCGTGACATCTTTCCACTTACACTTAGGAATGGGTAGCTGCTGTAAAATACCTGATGGTCGCTGATGCTCCACTTTCACCTGCTGACAAGTGGAACACCTTATGAAAAAACCAGAAACATCTCTCTTCATACCTGGCCACCAATACCAGGGGTGTAGATCACAATACATATTGGTGATTCTTGGATGAACTGACCAAACTGAGGAATGAAAATATTGCATCAGCTCCTCGCGTATGTCTTCTGGCACCCATACGCATCCAAGGAAATAAAATATCTCATCCTCCCCCACTACCCATCCAGTAAGAGGCTCCTCTCCTGACACGCCCTCCCGTGGGACTAGGCCTTCTGAGTATGATAGTTCCCTCATCCGTACCCGATCGAGAAGAGTAAAGGTATCATCTATAGAAGATAAAAAAGTCTACCCCTGCCTATCGTGCACCTCCAAATTCATCTTAAGGAACAGAGCCATAAGCTTCCATTCACTAATGGCCTCCTGGAATTCCTGTATCTGAGTTCTACTGCTCAGTGAATCAGCCACTGTGTTGCCTTTTCCAGGTGAATAGGGAAGCTCAATGTCAAAAGACTAATGATACTCGACACACCTATTTTGTATCATATTTAGATCATGTTGTGTGAAGATGTACTTGAGAATTTTGTGGTTAGTTAAAACCATAAAAATGCTCTCCCAGAAGATAATGTCTCCAACAATGTAAGGCATGAACAACTTCCGCCTGCTCGAGATCGTGTTTCGGGCAGTACCTCTCATGTGGCCTCAACTGCGGAGACCCGTACACAATGAATTCATCTCCCTGCATCATTACAGCTCCCAGACTGA
Source organism: Viscum album (assembly GCA_963277665.1). Lineage (NCBI taxonomy): Eukaryota > Viridiplantae > Streptophyta > Magnoliopsida > Santalales > Viscaceae > Viscum > Viscum album. The sequence goes on along the minus strand of OY728123.1, from coordinate 1,519,396,012 downwards.
TACATAAAGCATCGTAGTAAACAATATAGCTCTTTCTCGGCTTTGGATAGACTAGTATCAATGCTGAAATCAACCTACCTTTCAGCTCTTGAATGGCTGACTCACAAGAATCTGACCATAAGATCTTCACCCCCTTCTAGGACAGACATGTCAATGGTGCTGCTAAGAGTGAGAATTCAGGTATGAAGCATTTTTAGTAACCAGTCATCCCATGAAAACTCTACACCTCAAAGAAGTTCTTCAGCTGGTCCCATGAAACTACTTCTCTCACTTTCTCTTGGTCTACTGATACTCCTGTCTCTGAGATAACATGACCCAAGAAGTGAATCTAGTCCATCCAAAAGTGTCATTTCTAGATCTTAACATACAAATGATGCTCTCTTAGTGTTCTCAGAATGATCTCAAGATGGTTATCATGGTCGTGTCGATTGTGAGAGTACACCAAGATGTCATACACAAAAACCACAAAAATGGAATCCATGTATGGATGGAAAACTCGGTTCATCAGTTCCAGGAAAACATTAGGTTAATTCGTGAGACCTAACGGCGTAAACATACATTTATATAGACCATACCTACTCTAGAAGGTTGTGAGAGGTATATCTAATGGTCTAATGCGTAACTGATGATAACCGAACCTAAAGTCAATATTCGAGAACAATCGGGCTCCTCGAAGATGACCAAAGAGATCATCAATCCTCAGGAAGGGATATCGGTTCTTGACCTTGAAATGGTTTAGCTTCCGATAATCCACAAAAAGCATGAGTGTGTCTTCTGCCTTCTTCGCAAACAGGACATGAGAACCCCAAGGAGAAGTACTAGGTCGGATGATTCTGTTTGCTTGAATCTCCTCCAACTGTTTCTTGAGGTCCTACAACTCTGGTGTTGCCATACTATAAGGAGGAATGGACACTAGTGCCGCTCCGGGCATGAGAAGAATAGAGAAATTCACCTCTTGTTCTGGAGGAAGACCTGAAAAACGTCCGGGGAGACATCCTTGAAACGATCTACCACTGGGGGAAAGTGTAACTGTGAATTCCCCTAGTCATCCAGATATAGAAAAAAAATCTGGTCTGTAACTCCTCCTAGCCTATGATGCTCTAGACCAGCTCTGATCGCATGGACATCCCACTCACACTTATGAAGAAAATATCCACCCTCTGGTGATATAAAACTCACCCTTCGGTGGTAGCAGTCGATGACTGCCTATAAAAGAACTAGCTAGTCCATTTAGAGAATAACATCATAGAATGTCATCTCTAGGACATAGAGGTACCATAATGAAGATTCACCCCACATCCTCCATAGGGCACTCTCTGCACCGACTTATGCTAGATGACCTTGTTTTCAACAGTGTGTCTAGTGTCAACATGTCGATAGAAGAAAAGATACAGAGCCCAAAGCTCTTCACAACAACAAGAGAGATAAATCTATAGAAATAACCTATGTCAGAAAGAGAAAAAGATAAAATGGAAGCTACTAGGATTGTACCTCGAAAAGTGGAAGGTCCGAGATCTTGATCCTACTGGGTCTGCTCCATCACAAAAGTATAGCCAACTCCACAGTCATGTGGCCCTGCCTGACTCCTCTAAGATGATTCACCCTGTTGTCACTGGTAGATCGACGACTAACCACCCCGTCCACGACCTCCACCTCGGCCTGAATGGCTGAAAAAACTCTAGTTCCAAGACTTGTGAGAAACTAGTGGTGATGCTCCTGAACGCGGAGTCATATAAGAACCCCTCTATCTAGCTCCTGGAGGGAAAATCTAACAGAAACGCTTGAGATGGCCCATCCTGGTGCAAGATCAGCACTCCAGTGGGTCTCTTGGGCAATGTGGCCTCGTATTCCTACTACTCCCACACTGGTAGCACACTGCCTGGATACCGGAAGGTGAATCCCATCTACTCTGATCTCCAAGAGCAGACTCCCTACAGTGCTTCATGCTATCAAAAGAAGGAACACTAACTCTGGATGTTGAACCTCATTGGCTCACTACTCCAGAATCTTTTAGATTGCTCTCTATGATCAGTGTCTGGTTGACGATAGAGGATATTGAAGTAAACCTGGAGATGTTCACATGGGAACGAATATCCACCCTGAGACCATCTTCCATCTTCCTAGACAAGAACAACTCATCACCTGTTGGGATAGGCAAGAAATGCTGCAACTCCATTAAGCGAGAGGAATACTACATCACAGAAAGAGTACCCCTCTCTAAGCCCATGAACTATCAGGAACGGTTATCCCTCAAGGACATTAAGTAGAATTAATATAAGAAGATACACTGAAAATCCTCCCAAGCCATATTCTAGTACCATCCGACCGGAGAGATGACATCCCACCACCTCTTGGAGGAGTCTCGGAAAAAGTAGGTCGTGATATTCAACCTACTCTCTGGTGTTACCTCGAGATGCTCGAAGATCATCAGTGTGGCTTCAAGCCATGATTCTTCATCCTAAGGTCCTCCTTCCCCTGAGAAGGTATGAGGATGTTGTTCCTAGAAAACCCACTTCAAATTGGCTATTGACAGGGTAGGAGGTTGTGCTCCCTAGAAGGTCTACATCATCCTTATAAAACCCTCCCTAAACTGTGCATCAGCACCTGCAACTGGTATAACCGCCGGTGCCAAGGCTACCACAGTAAGAGGATCTACAGGAAGTCCCTGATTAGCCATATTGGGCATCTGATCACACCCTTGCGACTAGCGGTCAATTGGAGGACGTCTAGGTGGCATGATTCTGCAAAGTCAAACACACACCTTATATTCAAGATTAATAAGGACTGAAAACTGAAGTCACAAGAAGGAATTGAAAAAATATGGCATTCGAGTTATGCAATACAAGACTACACGACGTGTTCTTTCCCTATACAGTGTGTTCTATTATGTTATTCACATGGGCGTGTAATTCTTTCTAAACGGGTCATTTAATACCCCAAATACACGATGTGGTGTCCTAACACATGGTGTGTACTTGAATCCTCATCCCTGCCGGAGTCATTCTACACAGTTAAGCCACATGGATCATCTAAGACAAAACTACAAGGCATGTTCAAGGTATACACGTCATGTACTTGACATTCCTTACCTATCATGTGTTGTTAGCGACACGTCCTGACAGACAGCTGACAATAAAGGGTGTGTTCCAGATGGATATAGCGTGTACGAGAATGGGTAACATCGACTCGTGTTGTTCGTGACACGGAATGGTACTTAGAATAGACTACACAGCATGTAAAATTGATAAAAAGTGTGTATGTGAAAAGATAACATGACCTATGTTGTTCGTGACATGGACGGGGTACCTATTTCATACTACACGGTGTGCTAAACATGTACAAAGCGTGTTCCTATAAGATTTTTCACAACCCCGTGTCCCTGCTCGCACAGTCAGTGACACAGCTATAGACAACACGGAATGTAAAATTCATACACAGTGTGTATCTGAAAAGATAACATGACTCGTGTGGTTCGTGACAGTACTGGGGTACCTATTTTATACTACACGGCCTGTGAAACTGGTACACGACGTGTTCCTACAAGATTTTTCACAACCTCGTGTCCCTGCTCGCATAGTCAGCTACACAGCTATAGACTAGATAGCGTGTATTCATAAATTACACACCATGTATTCTAGGTTTTTACGGATAGCAGCCTTAGAAATGACTCCGAAGCCTTGAAAACACAGAAAAACAGCGTTATGGTGCCAAATTCCGACTCATGAGGTCCCACACTCCCCGCGAATCAAATCTTGCAATCTTATAAATGTCATATACAAGGGAAGAAAGTGAATGATCCACCAAGATCAGATTCATGAGGGCCCATAAAACCTCAAGAACCAAAGTTTTGCACTCATCTCATCAAATCAATATACTACCAAGTTCCCTATCAAATAGCAAGGATTCTATCAAAGTATCTATCACAACAGCATGCATAATATACACAATATCTATCACAACAACATGCAATCGGTAATGCATCTTAGATGGCATGGAAGAAATGCATGGAATGTGATTTCTAACAAGTGTCTATATGATGTATGAGGTAGCATACCCTAATCTCATCAGGTTGTGATAGAAATAGAACCACAATAACAAAAACGGTAATAGAAAAAAACATGTGAATCACCCAATGGTGAAGTAAAATTAACTGTAAGATATGAAAACCAATAAAATTGCAATAAACGAGGTAGTATGCCTTTTACCTGTACACGGGTTAACTACTCTCGGGCCCAACATATTACCAAGTACTGATTCTGTCCTATCCCTGACTAAGGATCCAAACTATAAGTCAAGAGAAAAGAAACGCCTATGATACAACTTTGTAACGTCCCAGTTCTGGGAGCCACTCATAGTTTCCCCATGCTCGGTTGTTCACATGGCATCAAGCACATTTCCACGAATGATAGAGGATGCCGAATAGTAGTGAGGTACATTGGTGTGATAGTGGGGAAACTATACCATCATTGGTAGAGTACACAACAGAAGAGAAACAATAAAAAATAGCAGAAGAATTAAAAAATCCATACACAAGTGAACATCAGAAGACTAAATATGATCAATAGCAGGAGAACATATATATATTATGCATGACACAAATGTCTAGGAAAATATCCCAATAATTCAAAATGCTAGAAATACAAACAATACTAAAAAAAGTACAAAAGAAAGGTAAACATCTCCTCAGCATCACAAGTCTAAGCCTGGTCCCATGCTTTCCAGCTCCACATGAAGTCAATTACCTGAAGTCGAAGGGCGCTTGCCCTTGTCTATACCTCCAACAAGATAGTCAGTTTGGGAGCAAAAGCATGACCCAAATATGGTTGGAGACTAAATCCCAGTAGGCAACCACCCGATGATCTGTGCCTAACAGTCAGTGAATATATGGCAGATAAAAGTACAGGAAACAGTAAACTAGAACATACTGAATAACAATCAAACCACAGTTCCAATGTCAAGTAACAACTACAAAACAAAAAAGCACAACAAGTAACCTTCTAAAATTACTCACAACCATTCCCTCTGGTCCTACCTAACCTGTACCGACAACCCTCTGGACAGTGAACTCATCCTAACCCCTCTGGTTTGACTATACAGAATTATTATGACTCTCTGAGGAAGCACACACGGTCAACTCCTCTTATAGTCTAAGGTAGTTAAGAACTCTCTAAGGAAGCTCACATAATCGATTACCCTTATAGCCCCAAGGTAAAGGACTCTTTGAGGAATCACACTCAGTCAATTTCTATTATAGTTCAGGTCGTTCATAGACTCTCGGAGGAAGCTCACATAGTAAATCCCTTTTGTAGCCTTTGGTAATCCGGTGATTCAGACAAACAAAACAGAGACTCTTTGAGGAAGCTCACATGGTCTATCCACATATAGTCTAAAGAAGTCAAGGACACTCTTTGAGGAAGCTCTCACGGTTGATTCCATTTTTTCCAAATTTAATCCTAGGCTCTCTGAGGATGACCACTCAGTCAATCCACGCATATCCTAAAGCTCATGGACTCTCTGAGGAAGCTCACTTGGTCTCTCCCCTTATAATCAACTACACCCGGTTCTCACCTCCCTATGTAGGATAATGGCATAGCAGTAAAATATGACCAATGTAGACAAACAAAAATACTTGGCTAAATAGTTCTACAACATACAGAGCATGTTAAAAAACATTTCTCTATCCTAATACAACATGTATGGAAACAGACCGAGCAGCCAAGGAAAAAATGGACCAAATGGTCATAAAAAACCTGCATAGGCAGAACCTCCAAACATAACAGTTCAACCATATTCATATTCGACATATTTTATACAGGCTTACTATAATTGTAGGCATATAAAAGGGGTAAAACGGTAAACAAACAATACCCCATTCAAGGTTATTGGTGGAATTTGAACATAATATTCAAGGACATTCAATGGAAAGGAAAAAACCACCAACCTTGGTGATAAGAGATCAAAATACCTGAACCTTGAAACTTGATTCTCAATGGAACGTCATAGATCTAAGAAAATGTCAAAAATGTGCATCCCATGATAACATAGAAAATAATAGGAATTCGAAAACAAGGCTCAAGCATAAGGAAGAGCTTACCACTACAGTTCGAATGCAATTGATGATGGTCGATTCGGAGAACGAACGGAGGATTGGGGGCTCCGAAGAGTTTCTGCGCTGTACAGTTCCTCTCAGCCAAATAAGACCTAGAAGAACACTCTTCTGGGGGTTAGACGGGACCCTGATGCGTATAATGAAAAAACAAGTACACGGTGTTTCGTCTCCTTTTCCGTACACCACTTTAAGTGGCCTCCATGTCACCCACACGACCGTGTGTGTGGCCATAACACCACCAAAACACAGCCTCCTACGACAACGTAGTAAACAACATGTACTTCAAAAATTTCATGAAACTCCTCTTTTCTCAAAAACTCAAGAAAAAAGAAAAATACATGAAATGACGATAAGGGTTCTTATAAAATGTTTCATTACTCATGCATTCAATGACTTATACACACGATGATGTTACGAATCACTCAACAGAAAAAACTATTTTGAAAGAAACCCTTTAGATAGATTTAAGGGTATTTTCATGACATACAATATATATTACACTGAAAATATATATAATTAAATAATGATTTAATTTTTAATATTCGTTGAAGAGTTAGTTTATTTTAGAAGATTATTATCCATCATCCATTTATCTTCAGGAAGAGAAACAACACTACCTCTTCTTATTCATAGAGGTAATCATAATTCTTTAATAGAAAAATAATTGTCTATAAAATTAATAAATTGTTTCATATTTATGATTATATTATATTTTTTTGTATTACTCAAATTATATTTTTTTATACTGCATGATCCCTTTGTTTGCGTCTAGGTGCTTTTTCTATCTTTAATGCATTTCTGCTCAAAAAATCCACATAAATTATTACCCACAAAACCGTTCATGCATTCAAGATTGAAATTTATCACTTCACTTCACATTCCCTCCACATTATAAAAACCGAGGTAAAATTGATTGTTCTATAGTAAAATCTTGGTCTATATAATTAAAATATTATTTAATATTTATATCTAATTTATTTATTGTAAGTATTACTCAAAGAATAATTTTTTTATATGGGTTATTATTTTTGAGTAGGGGTGTTTTTTTTTGTAGATTCTGATGAAGTGTTGATAGTTCAACAAATAAAGTCAATGTATATCTTGTTATAATTTACACATAGTATTTTTTATATTTTTGGATGTGTTGGAATCAGCTTTATCTCAATCTGACAAACGGTATGATGAGTATGACTCCATTCACTTCTTTCTATTAAAAATTGACATTAATTTTATTAATATAGATAAATAAAATTCTCAAAACTATTCTACTATATTAATTTTGTTTTTATAGATTAATAGAAAGGTTCAAATTTCATTTTCGATGTGTAGGAATCAGCCTCAACTCAATCTGATACGCAATCTTCCTGGTATGACTCAATTTGTCCATTATCAGTTTAAAGTAGAAATTTTAGTTTTAAATTTATCACTCACTGAAAATATCAAACATTCCATTATTTTCTGAATAAATTCAGATATATATTGAAAATACATTTTAAAATTTATGAATCAATTTCACATCAAACTGATAAACTATGTGATCTAACTGAGTCAAATGTGTGTATCTCCAATATAAAATGAAATTTTAGTAAAAAAAGACAACTGACATACTAAAAACTCATTAAACTCATTAATATTCTTTCTATACAATAGGAAAAAATCCACATTTCATGTGAGAAATGTAAGAAACAACTACACGTCAGTTTGCCACACAATGTGACTGGTATGACATCAAAGGAATCTTTTCATATAAATTAGTCATCATTATTAGTAAAATAGACAACTAACCTACTCATAACTAAAAAAACCCATTTAAATTGTTTTTATAATTTACATAAATGATCCATAAGTCATTTTTTACGCTATGGTTCAGAAAAAAAACAATCTAATACCCTATTTTCGTGGCATCACTCAATGTCTCTATTGTCATTTTAAATTCGATATTTTTGTTCAAAATTTTTTAATAACATAAAACTGATCAAATGAACTCAATATTTTATGTCAATTTAAGAAAAAACATAATATGTTATTAGTTAAATATAGTAATTTTTCATAAATCAGAACAAAACATGATGTGATCAGAATGACTCAAAGTGTGTGTTTACCATTTAAAATACCAGTTTAGTAAAAAAAAGAATTGATGTACTCAAAACTGAGAAAAATTATTTGGGTTTTTAATGATACATTTTATAATTTATCTATAAGTCATTTTAGGTATACAAGAATCATATTTACCTTAATCAGACACATGGTGTGACTGGTATGACTCAATGTACTTCATTCTATTTAACATTAACTATAATTATAGTAAAATTGACAATTGAGACACTCAAAACTAAGAAAACATATTATTATTATTTTGATACATTAAAAAAAGATCCATAAGACAATTTTCATGTGTAGGAATTATATGAACCAAAATTTGATACACAATGTGCCTAGTATGACTCAATGTTTCCATTATCAGTTTAAAATTGATCTTTTATTTCAAAAATATTCACTCAATAAAAACCCATCAAAAATGATTTTATTTTCTTGAAATTTATGACAATAATTAATATTTTATTTTTTATGTGTATTAATTAGTTTCATGTCAAAATGATATAGGATGTAATCATAATGAGTCAATGTTGTGTGTTTCAAGATTAAAATTCTATCATAGTAAAACAGACAACAGACGAACTCAAAAAAGAAAAAATGAATTCATATTCTTTTGATACTCTAGGAAAACTATCTACATGTTATTTAATATGAGTTTGAATTAGCTAAATCTCTATTATATGCATGGTGTGACAGGTAATAATCCAATAGCATTTAAAAAAAATTAATATCAATTTTATCAAAATTAACATCAATTTTAGTAAAATTGTCACTTTATGTTAATTTATTGATTTATATTATTATTGACATAAGAATTTTATTCTTATACAAGTGAATTATTTTTCATGTTCATGGGGGGTTTTTTCAGCAATAGAATGAGTCGATGAAATGATTAAAAGACAAATGAACATTTATTTTTTGAATGTATGAAATAATTTGTATTTATGTAATTTTATTAACCAATGTTTAAAATGTATATAATGTTGTTTTTATTGTATTTGTATTATATATGAAATTTAAATTCAATTATATATTGGGAATTGATTTTGTTGATATCTAGTGTGTTTCTCGGGTTGTAGTGTTTTGTTTTAGCACATTGCACTAGTTTTGTAGTGTGCGGTTGCAACACACAACTTTATGAATCTTTATCATAACTTTTAAAAGTACAAATTCATGACACATTTATCAAATCATTAAAATGTGGTAATAAATTAAAAAAAATAAAAACATTTAAATGTGATGATAAATGACACATTCCATAACATTATAAAGGAATAACTTATCAAATATTATATAAGTGATGATAAAATTCTATTTATCAACACTTTTATAAGCTCTGATAAACTGGGACTTTAGCAGTACTAAAAAAACCTTGATAAATGGTTCCTTTATCAACACACTTGTTTAATGCTGATAAAAACACCATTATCTATGGTTTTTCTACACAGATAAAATACTAGAGATTTTAATTTCACTTAGGTAGTCCGTGATTTTATAACGCTAATAAAGGCCATTTCTATCATTATTAATATCCTATTTTTAGTAGTACTATATCATAAAGAGTAAAATTAATTGAATGAAATTAAAAAAGGGGTTTCCCATTGAGACCCATGACAATATTATTCTTAGTGATTCTTAACGTACATATCTCCCCGAAATGTAAATACTTATAATATATAATTGATGTGAAATATGATTAATGAGAAGATATGATCCAAAGGTTATGTTTTCACTGAAATGGAACTATTGCATAACGTAAATAGATATGTGACAAGAAGTATCTGAATAAATTAAATTCACATATTTTATCAGATTCAATATATGGTGTTAAACACACATATTTTTTTAAATCTATATTTGAAAATATAATATAAGAAATTGATGAGTTTTGAAATATATATTTTACTGGTCCTATGGTTTTAAGTCACACTGAATATTAACCAAATTATATGAAGACTTAGCTCATATGAAAGTTTTCTATGAAGATAAGATATATTGATGAAAAATCAGCAACCATCATGTATTTCACAAGTATATACTCTATTTGAATAATATTGTAACACATAACTAATTTCAGGATACCCTTATGTTTCAAGGAGGACTTCATTTTAACTAAAATGTGATATCCCCATTATAAAAGTAATTCAAAATTTAACCAAAACTAACTTTTTGGTATCAAAAGCGGCATTAGTAAAAAATGGTTCTATTCATAGATAGTTGATGAAATGAATTTTAAGATATTTTACCTTATTCGATGAAGGATTCATATGATTAATTTATGATCATGAATACCATGTTATATGATGAATTTATATTTAATAAGATATGTTATTTGGTTTAACATGTTTAATGTATCAAACAAGTGTGATTAAATGACTTTGATTAGTTAGTTTGGTGTTAGTGTTATTGGTATGACATGATGTTATTTTGAAAATAATGAATTCTATCATTCTTGTATCTATGAAATTATATTAGTTACAAATAAAACACTAATGTTTGTTATCATAAACTCTTATTTCATTCAATGAGTTAAAATTTAGTAGGAAAATAGGATATTTCAAGGACTCAATTACAACTGGTAAATTCTCTGGATGAAAATATGTAAGTGGATTTCATTAAAATATGAAAAGTAATGTATCCATGATTGAATGTTTTCAGTCATGATTTTATAAATGCTGGTGAAGTTGATAGTGGATCTGATTATTCAACGAGGCGGGTTTTTAAATTATTTCCATTGTCTTTATATGTAAACTATGGAATCAAATGTATTTATAAAAGGTACATAAAAATGGTGGAGAATAATATCTCTATATCTATATTTTAGGAGTTATATGTGAACAATTTTCCCCTATTTTTTTAATGTTTTTGTAATTCTATTGAATAAGGATTTTTAAACAAGTGGTAATTGAGTTTTTTATGAATAAATACCCAATAGACTTCATGGTAAACACCTAGAATATTATTTCTAAAAGTAAGTAGTAACTTGAATAAATTGGAACTATATACAAGGAATAAAATACAAAGGGATGAATATTTGTAGTCTTGGTAAACTAGACACATACATGAATATCACATTACCTTGTAAAACATGAAATAATAAAACATAGAGAATATAAATATTCTACACCCTTGCACATATTCAAAGATCATGTCTTCATATATTAGGTTAATGGAAACAAATAGTAGTGATATAAAATTCTCTATATGATTTATGTACATATCATTCAATCATGAGTAAATAATGAATAATAAATATTTAAATGTAAATAATTGAAAAAATATTCTATTTAATTAATAATATAAACATGAAAAATATTAAAGAATGAATAAACAATTTTAAAATAATAAAATATAACAAATATTATTATCTTGAAAATTATCTATGGATATCATTACAATTAAATTAATCACATGAATATATATAACCAATATGATAATTTTGGAATGCTTAATGATAGAAATCATAAATAGGCTTCCAAGGCCTCTTTCCAAGACATGTTATATAGTAGGATAAGTCCTCATCCAAATACCCAAATTAGTTCCTCTAAATAGACCTCTCTATAAATCAAGGGAATATAGAGAGACACGCCAATAACTTATTAATTATAATTAATTTATTACATAAATGGGGTGAATGAAAATTCAGTATGTAATAATTATAAACATTGAAATTGGAATGCTTGAACACAAATGTTCATACTTTCCCAAGTACAATGTATCCTAAACCATATAGAGAGATAATAAGGATTCATTCATTAAAAAATATCCCATAATGAGTAATATTATTTTTTATTGTAAATGATGAATATAAATACAATAAAATATCATTAAATCTATTCTAGGTGAAAATATACTTTCCATTATGAAAATAAATTTGTAAAAAAATATAATAATTTTTGAAATATATTGTCTATGAAATTAACCAGGGGAAATTTTATAGTAATATTCAATGAAATAAGAGGTTATGGCTGAAGGATATTGTTTATGTATTAAGTACATTAAAATAACAACCCCTTTTACTATACTGGTTAAAAGTTAAAAATTACCTCATTTAGAATAAAATGCCAATTTTAATTTTAAAGAAATTATGTAAAATTTAAAATATTTAAAAAAGAATTTGAAAAATCATTAAATAATTTTAAAATCATTTTCAGTTCATTTTATGGAAAAAATTGACATAAAAGAAGAACATTCCTAACAGAATAGAAAATAATGTTTTATTTCATTAATAAAAATTATTTTTTTAAGTTGATTATCTATAGAAAATAAAATTAAAGTTAAAAATTATAATTTTCCAGAAAAAGTATAGGATAATAAAACATAATTGTTTTATGATATAAACATCAAATAATAGAAACTTATACACAAAAAAACATTAATATTGAAGGTATTGAAAAAACCCCTACTGATTTGGTAAATTTCGAATCATAACCCCCATTAATGAAATAACATCAAATGAAACATTAAAAATTATTAATATAACGGTATTAAAGATATATCATATAAAAGTCGTTTTTGATACACCTCATAAGAGAAGATATGGGTATAACATAATATATTTTCCAAAGATGACAATTTTAGGCGAATAAAACATACAAATATCATACCATTAAATTGAGAATTATTCATTGAAATGATTATGTGTGAAAAATGTAAATCTAAGAAAACATATCTAAATAAAACATAATATAATAATAGTATATTTCATTCATAATAATTATATAACATAGTAAATTATGTATAATTATAACCTAATGAGTGTAAATTGAGCTTTGAAACCCCGAAGAAATTAGTAGTTTTGAAATCAAATCCCCTTGGATAAAATAATTTAATTTTAATATAAATTACCATTAATTATGAAGGATTAATGATAAAATATATTTAAGGGATGTATAAACACCATATAAAATTAATTGGTTCATATTATTAAAATTTGAATCAATAAATGGAAATTGAAAAAACAATCCCTTAATAAAAGTCTAGATAGTCACATTTTTTCATTTATATTTTAGAATATAAAATTATATTATTTATATGAATTTTCAAGAATAATTTTTCATCTTTATTCTTATATTTATTTTATTTATTACCATGTTATAATTAATTAATTAATTAATTATCTTTATTCATTTTAATGATACTCAGTTCAGATGTCTACATTGATTATGGTAGTTTACAATGGAAAAAGATATCATTATTACATCATCTCAATAATACAGTAATGAAATAATTATCATCTGTATAATTTAATTATACTTTTTCAAACCAAAAATGAAATATTTTTTTTTAAAATTAAATATATTGCAATCATGGAGATGGTAATACATACATATTCATGGGTATCCATTCCATTTTTAAATTATCAAGATTAATGAAATATAAGTATTTTCATAAGATACTGATAATTATATCATAAATATGATAATATATATTTTAATACAGTTTTATATACTATCTATATGAACCAGTTATGAAAAATAAGTCACATTTCTTCATAGAGGTGGTAATCCACATAAATTCATGATCAATGTTATCATTCTTAAATGTGTAGAAGGGGATTAAATAATAATATATAATATATTTTGAAAATTATATATCTTTTATTATTATAATAAAAATACAATATATATACCATTATTACAAGATGTGATGGTTGATGATGGAAAAATAATAATAATAGTTCATGAGGCAGAAGATCATCGTACAACGAAATATTAGTTTTATTTATTTTTTGATAGAATAGGAGTGGGATATTGGGGTTTTCATTAACATAATAAATTCTATGTATATGGAGGAAAATTATTATATTATGTCCTCATGTTTGGATAATATTTGAATGGGGTATCATAAGAAAAAAAATTAAAATGCTCAGTTAATAAAAGTACATCCTCCTCGGATAGCCTAAATTTTTTACACGTTATGTCCACTAAGATTTGTACTATTGCATAGATAAAATTTCAATACTAGGGGGAGTAATATTATTAGTGGAGTTTTTCAATGATTTAATGAACTAAATTGATTTTTTTGAAGATAAAAGATGATAGGGGTGATATTTTATAAGAGAGTGGTGGAAAAATTGTGGAATTTCATAATTCATTAAATTAATATAAATTAATTCTCATTGATAAATTGATCCAAACTAATATATTTTAATTATATCATAATTTCATACCAAAATATAATCATCCAATTAATATTTTACTGGTATAAAAGATTTTTTCACCCTTATCCACTTTGTTTAAATCATTTGTTAACTGTGTTGACACTTACTTTAATATTAAATTATTCAACCATTTAAGTGTTATGAATGATTTAATAAAAATTAAAAAGTCACAGAAATTGAACATATAAAATTTCTTAAATAATATCTTGTTCAATTAGCCAAATATTGATTTTTTATTAATGTTAAACTATTTATTAAATTATTGTTTATTAAAAAATACCTTTACTGGAAATTACGGGACTATTCATGTAATTTGACTTTAAGTATAAAACTAAAATGGTAAATTTAGAATATAATATAAATAAAAAACATAAATATTTTATATTCAAGTATAAAATTAATAGAACAAAATAATTCCTTCAAATTATACTACTTTAAATATATTAAAATTATATGTATTATTTTTCTATCAGTTGAATAAAAACTATGTCAGTGTTGTGTAAGAATTTAAAGTAATTATTTTATAAATAAAAATTATAAACAAATTACCATGATAAAAAAATTCTTTATATTTTAAAAAAAATTATATATTAAAACGTCACATCTCTCTATCCTTATGTCGAAGATATTGGGAAAACAATGTTTATAAATAAATTTTGGACTTTTCTTTAAATAAAATAAATATAAAAGTAAAAATTTCATAAAATTAGAAAAAAATATAATATCTTCTAATACTATAATATAATGATTTAAATAGTTACATTCTATGAAATTAAGTCATGAAATAAGGTCATTTCATTGAATATATATTATAATTTTAACATTAATTACCTGATATACCCTTTCTATAGTGAAAATTATTTACTATGGTCATTATTAATAATGAACTAAAATAAAGTGGTAAATATTTAATAAACATGGGATCCAAAATTCAAAATATATAATATGTTTTTCTTCATTAAATTTCTATATATTGTAGTATTATATTTAAAATGAAAACCCAAAACACAGTGAAAAATAGTTTTTCATACAAATGAATGTGATCTAAAAAAATGGTTTTATACCAAACTCAATCATATTATTGATTACAATTAAATTAATTTGTATATTAATAATATAATAGTTTTAATTTATTTTTAAATTAATTTTAAAAAAATGGACATTCGTAAAGGATTGAATAAAAAAATTATTCCGTAGAAATTGATATTTGTCAATATTCACTAGAAAAACTATCTTTTTTGAATAATCCAAATATTTCACCATAAGATGATTT
Organism: Viscum album; assembly: GCA_963277665.1. Lineage (NCBI taxonomy): Eukaryota > Viridiplantae > Streptophyta > Magnoliopsida > Santalales > Viscaceae > Viscum > Viscum album. Next base: position 1,519,380,370 of record OY728123.1, on the reverse strand, counting down.
TGATATGATTATTTCATAAATAATAATTATTTTAAAAAATAAAAATTATATATGTTTTAGAAAATAATAATATTATTATCTCACAAGATGATATAAATTTTTTTGTGAAGAAAATATATATTCTTGAAGCATAAAATTAATTTTCCTAAAATTATGTTCAAATATATAATGAATTAGTAAATAAACCTATATTATGTATCTAATATATATATATATCATAATTTAGTTAGTACTATTAATACCCACCAACTCAATAGCTATGTTATATTGGTCATATTTAAATAATAATATTTTGGGGTTCTTATAGAATCTTTATTGCGTGTCATATATGCTATCGAACATATTGATGTTTTCCAATATCATTTTTGTAAATTTTACCCTATAAATGAATTTTTTTATCACAATTTTATCATATTTCCGATAATCGAGCATTTTATAATTGAATTTTTTTTATGGAAACCCCACTTCTTATAAATAGTTAATAAAACTCCCTCTTGAAAATAGGGAAATAGATGCTCAAAGTTAATTTGAATTAACCAAATATTAGGCTTTCAGGAATCATAAAATTAATAGGAAGTGAAAACGTGGACATGAAGCTAAAAACTAATAGTAATGGACTAATTGAAAATAAAGGAAATCATGGTCATTATAATTTTAATAGCCATAAACCACAAATCATTTAGGAGTGAAAAGAACCATCGATTAATTAAAATTGATGGTATTATGTTTTTTTGTTCAAGATAATTTCTATTGTGTTGATTATTTATGTTAAAATATATAATAATAAGGAAATTAACTTACTTTTCAGGTATAGTTTCATCCTTTAAAATATTTCCTCAACAATATAATTTTTCCACATTCGATGATTACTCAAAAATAAATTTTCATGTATAATGAGATAAAATGAATTTCTTATTAATCACATAGTCAAAAATATAATAAAAATATATTCATTCAATCCATACTAAATCCAAAATTTTTAAAATAATGTATAATAATTCCCAAAATAAAAAAGACTTCCATAAAAATGATATAATCAACACATTTAAATACTCAAATAAAAGGTTAAACATATAAAATTTTATAAATAAGTACCCAAAGATCACATATAATGACAATAACATTAACATTGTTGAAATTTTTTACCATAAAGGGTTACCTCATACCATCCATATTACTCCCACAAATATGTAATATCATTGGTCGCAAATAGTCCTTTACCCTAAAAATAATGTTTTTATTTAACAGAAACAAATAAAACATCTCTTTAAACATAATCAATCACATCAAATCTAGAAATTAATATATATTTTATCAAATAATTTACATCCTAAAATGAACATAATTGTTATCCAATAAATAATTTAAAATATTTGTTTCAAATAGTACATCACGTGGGTATGTGGTAGTTGTTTCAAAGTTGTTTCCCTTCGATTGATGGTTCATGACCTATTACTTTTCTAGATGTGAATTGTCTCCCAACATACAGGATTTATTTCTTCTAGTACACGATATAATCTGTATAATGTTTCTATAAATATGATTAACGTCTTAATAAATAACTTTATTCGTCAAATCTCTTTTTATTCATTAATATTTTTAACACATCATATTTTAGAAAAACAAAAACTTCTTAACTGACCATTATTAATATAGAATAATTAATTATATATACCTCAATGTTTATAATTAACATTTAAATTATAAAATAACTATTCTCAAAATATCCTTCTTATAAAACATTTACTTTACCAAAGGGTTTTATTCCTCTTAATAATTCACTACGTATCCCTAATCATGTTAAATTGGCACAATATAAAACAATAAAAGCATTATCTATGACATTAATATGATGATGAATGATAGATTTATAATCCCAATGTACGTTGGGCTTATCCTGAAATCAATCAAATATTAACGGCTCTAAGTACCTCAATCATGTCATTTAAAAACTACAACCTTATCAATAAATAATCTTTGTAGGTTATTAGTATCATTAACTTTATGGTATAAAATACCAATATAAAATTTTTGTGGAACAATCCGTAAATATTTCATGATTCATATATCCATAATATCAATTATATAATACATTAACAACATAATTTTCAACTACATATAAATACTTCAATACTTATAATTCAACAATTTCCATACTAAAAGTCCTTGTTCTAGGATTTAACCTTTGTATTATTTAATTGAATTGGATAATGTCTATATTCCCCACAAAAATGACATTGAACTACAAATGATTCTATAGAATATGATATATTTTTATTAATTGTACTCTAGATTTTTCTCAATGATTCATTTATTTATGATAATAATTTAGAAAAATAAAACATTTTTACATTCCATTGAAACATTATCCAAGGTGTATCGTTATATATTTATGATATTTAGTAAATTTTACATGAATTCCGTAAGGTTATAAACTACATATTACCTTAGTGAACCCTATCATTTTCTTCTTTATTGGGTCCTAGAGTTGGTTAAGTTGAACGTTTTAATCAAGTATCATTATAATTACTGAAGAATAATCAAAATATCATTCACTCCATTAATAATCCATTCTAGTTTCTCATAATGACAAAATTTTATATAAAATATTACATTATCATAGCTCCATTTTTAACTTTATGTTAACTTATTCATAATATCATAGTATTAGATACACAAATCACAGTGCGAAATCCTGAAATATCATTCATATGGGGTCTATGTCATGAAATAAAATTTATAATCTATGATACCTTCTTTTCATCCATGGGAATCCATTTTTATTATATATTAAAATCCTTCTTATGGTTCATAATTAAAATGTCCATTAACACAAGAATACCCCCTAGTTTTTCATACTAGGTGAGCTGAAAGGGAAAACTCATTATGCATTAAAATTAAGGCTTAGATGTACTTGATCAAATATTTTAAGGGTTATTACCCCTAGAAACATATATTATATAAAAATATTAACTTTTATTACCCAAAAGGGATATATTATTTGAAAAAACAAACTATTAATACCTTAAGAAATTATTATGGTATCGTATACTAAGACAAACCCCTAATGTTAGTCATAAGGATATGACCACTAATCCATGTTTTCCTAAAAATGGTAGCAATGATTCTTTCTAAACTACTAATGATACTAACTAAAAAGAGACATAAAATAGTATCTCACAGTCTGTGGTTAATTCATTACATTGGGTATCAATATAATTAGTCATATCATGATGGATAGAATATTTTAGTCTCCAGGGTTATGTATAAACATATTATATTGTCACATTATGTTAGAAAATAATCAAATCACAGTGAAATTTTTTTTTCAACATCCTTGAAATCATTTCATGATTATGTAATTATCTCTTGGAAAAAGAATCCAAATAATTCTAAGGTAAATTTAATAGTGTGGGTTATATACATTGTAAGAATAATGATTAAATAATGAATAAATAATATCTAAAAGAAAATAACTAAAAACATATTCTATATAATCATTAACGTGATAATGAATAATAATATGGTAAGAATAAACGATGGACAAATAATTTCATATAAATAATCACATGAGATGGAAACTTTTCCATGGTGGTTATGTCTGTTTAAATAATGTCATGGAAAAAATAACTAATATTATAATAATATAATGCATAATGAAATTCATTATAACCATACAATAAAGGCCTCTTTAAAATAAATTTTATGCAAATGGGTATAGCCTCACCTAAATACCATGAGTGGTTTGTATCATGGGTCCCGAAAATGAATTAATTGGCCATACCAGGAGTCACCCCTCACATACATAGTCTAATGGACTCATCATATTAAAGGGCTGTATAAAAATGAAATACATAATAAAAATAGTCATTTCTACTTGAAAACTATAATATAAATGTTAATAAATTTCCCCATGAAACTTATCATTAAATATCCATAGAAAGAACAAGGATAAAATCATTAAAACATATTGAATTAGAGTAAAATGAAGGTTAATTGTCATTAACAAATAGAAATATCACTAAAAGATCAATGAAAACATTATTTACGAAATTTTAATTGTGATATATAAAATAAATTTTAAAAAATAATAAATTCTGAAATATTGGGAAAATAGTTTATTTATAAAAAAACATGGAAAATATTAATTTTAACTTCAATTAATTGAGTGTTTATGATAGATAGAAATTTTGTTCACACTGTATATGATGAAACACTTATTCTATTCACATTTTTTGTAATTATTGAAAAGTTACCTCAGTTAGGAAATGATAAAAAGATTCTTTTTATTTTATTAAAAAATGAAAATGTTGAGTTAAAGAGTATTTACAAATTAATAAGTGAATTAATATTTTTTAAAAAAAAATTGGGAAAATAACGGCATAGAAGAAAAATATTCCTGACTGAATAGAAAACAAATGATATTTTTCATAAAAACATTAAATAGGTATCTTGAGTATATAACGAACTGAAAATGAATTTAAAACATTCAATATTACCAAAAAAATTTATTGAAAATAAATTATATTTGGATTAAGATAGAAACAAAAAACGATTCCCCCAAAAGTGACATATAAATAAGCAATCCAAGAAAATTTCAATTATTGTGAATAACACCTTACTGATTTTGTAAATTCAAAATCATAAAACCCATGAATTAAAAACATAAAACTAAACACTAAATAAAATTTATATAAATGGATTCAATATATAACTTATAAAAGGGGAAATATATGCACCTCATAAAAGTTGATAGGTCTATAACATTACCTATATCTCAAATAAGACAATTTGAGATAAAGAACCATTACAAATATCCTACCATTAATGTGAGAAGTAATCAATGAAGTTATTTTTAGTGAAAATATAAGTCACTCAAACAGGTTTAAATACTACATAAAAAATCGTAGGATATTTTAGAGCTAATCATATCATAATATAGTCAATAAAGAAGAAATTAAACCCAATAAATGAAAACTGAGTTTAAAAACCCCTTTACCTCTTAAAAGCATTCATGTAAAATCCCCATGTATAACATAATTTGAATTTATACAAAATATTTCATGAATAGTGAGTATTTAGTGATACAATTTATAAAAGTGTGTCATATACACTATATAGAAGATACTTGTGGATAAAATTAAAATATTCCATAATGAAATAAAATTGATACAGAAATCCGTCAACATAGTTTACAATAATCATGTATGTTATTAATATTCATTAATAATACAAAATTTTTAATTATTTCTATTATTAAGAACCGTTTTAAAATTATTAATAAAATTATTTTTTCGTACAATGTTTTCGTTATTTACTAAATAAATTAAGATCATATTGGGTATTTTGATGATATTCTATTACTATGTCCAACATGAGTATGGTAAATTGATTATGGTTGATGATGCCATTATTCGATCATTTTTTAAAAAAAATATTTCTATAATAATAATTTCAATACATCACATATAACTTTAAATATAATGATGAAATATAGATTGATATATATATATATATATATATGTAAAAATTTATGATGATACAACCATGGAGATAGTATGGCGTCCGTACACGTGAGTAACTATTCCATTTTTCATAGATGTTGTTGGAAAGAACATAAGTATTATTTTATATTTTAAAATGATAATTATATCATTAATATCATATGATTTCATTAAATAAACTAATATATATCATCCATGTGATGCAATGATGAAATATTTAACTACGTCACTTTGTGGAGGTTGTAATCCACACTAATGCGTGAAAGAAATTACCATTTATTAATAGATATAATGGTAATAATTTTTGTGATTTATTATTTTCTACAATTAATAAAAATTTCATGAGTATTATATATATAAATTTAATATTTCATTATAGAAATCCAAGAGAGGTGGTGCTGGAAAAAGAATCATATCAATTCATGGGTTGGTAGTTTTACGTGCACATGAACAAGATTTTTGATTCCCATTTGATGGAAGAGGAAATGGATATAGGTTATTTTAGTGAAAAATTGACATAAAATCATATGTATGATAATTATGATATTATATCATAATGGTTATATATTATTTTACAATTTATAATTAGAAACCAATTTAAAATTACATGTAAAGAACAATTATTTTCATTTTATGTGATTAGATTATTGTAAATAATATTATTTTTTATGAAATATCATTAATTTAATTTTTAAATATTAATTTAGTTTTACATTAACAACATCAAGATAATGATGAAATTAGAATCTAACCCTTTAGCATATACCTAATATGACATCTCAGCTAACAAATTTATATAACAGAATAATGACTTCAAATTGTATTAATTTATATTCTTTTAAATTCACTTATTTTATTTTTCTATTATATGATTAAAAATTATTTCATCTTTTCATAAGAATTGAATGAAATTACGTCATTATTAAAAATACTAAATAGAATACCATAATAATAACATGTTATTTATATTTCAAATAAATATTTTTAACTAAACATATCCTCTATTTATAGCTGTATAATTAATTTAATGTTAATAAAAAATATAGATGGATAATTTTTAGTTTTCGTTAAATAAAATAATATAATGGTAAAAATCATGGAAAAACTATAGAAAATCACATATATTATAACATAGGATGAGTATGAATAAAATAGGTTCATCCAATGATAATAGGATAAGTCTTAGGGTCATTTCGTTGTCCTTATCATTTTATATTTAACCTTAATTACAATAAATACCATTACCATGGGATAAATTATTTATTATGGGTACTATTCATATTATTGAAAAATAAAAGTTAAAAACATTCCAAATTTTGAGAACATGATTCTAATAGAGAATCCATTCTTCAACATTAATTGTGAATACATGACCTAAAACATAACATAACCATGAATTTTAGTCAAGAATTATCTTTATATTATTTTTGATGATTTTTTTGAGAATTATAGTTTTAGGAAATTAGGAAAAAACTCAAATATAATAAAGCCATAATTTTAAAAAGTAGACAATTCAATTTAGTATCCATTTTCCAATAATATAATTCTTTTAAAATAACTTGTTTTTATTTTAATGCAAAATTTTCATGAAATTCATCTTTGATTATTCCCCAATGGTACATATCCTTAAACCCGTTGAAATCCATTTTAAAACCCATGATGAGCATGAAAGTATCTGTATCGTACATAAAAGAAGAATGAAATAAAGTTTTCAGTCCCTGAAAACATATTATAATTTTCAATTTCATTGTAATCGTTGGGTTAAAAACTGAAATTTTATTACCCAAGAATGATCATTATATTCTGATATATTTTCATAAAACATTTCATAATAAATCAAATTGTAAAAAACTACAACAATAGTATTTTATTTTAAAACATCATAAAGTTATAATTTTTTTCAATAAGATAAACATATCATAATTAATAAGCAGTAAATACATTAATTTGAAAATAATCACACTTATTTCCTATATAATAATCATAGTATTGTCATAAAAATCAATAAAAATCATATATAATGCATATAGTTATCTTGTGACATCATTTTTCATCTAAGATAACATCCTTTGATGTAACTAAAAGTGAAAAGGTAATTTTCCCCGCGAATGTTTGTATTGATATTTTTGGACATTTAATTTATTCAATACCAGTAAACCTTGACATTTCATATACTCTACTAAGATATGTTGAAATTATTCAACCCCTAATATTTATCTTTTATAATTATGATGGTTTAAAGTGATTTTAACAGAACAAACATCTTTTCTATTGGAAAATATTTTTTTTAAAGGAATAACTATTTTTCGACAAATAAAAAGAATAATTATTGTTTCTATGATTTTTATGATGAAGTGAGTTATATATATAGGTTATGTATGATATTATTATATGAATGATTTTAAAAGTCAGTGTTGTTATCTAATAAACAATGATCGGTGGATTCATTATAAACCAAGGGTTGTTCGTTATTTTATAAACTAGGGATTTGTGGTTCTCTTATATCCCTCCAATGATTTGGGTTTATAAGAGATGGAAATAGATCATAATGGTTATTCCATTTGTATGAATGATATAAAGATGATGTTAAAAGATACACAAACTTTTTTTACTTTATATTGGGATTTTATGAATCTTATATTTTGATAAAAATAACATGTCATAGGTTTTTTTATTCTTATGAATATTGACAATGAGAAAACCATATGAAATGCTTCATGATTGATGATCCATGTATTAATGAGTAGGAATATTGACATGTTATCCTCATTCAATTTTATTATATCATCTTACCCTTATGGTATACATATAATCAATGATGATATTTAATTGTTATTTCTTATGTTCACACATACTACTCATTTTAGGTCACTCTTTTTATCTTTATTAATACCTATGTTATGGAAAACGTTGATTAAATGATTTTTCATTGAAAGGAATAACATTACATGAATTATTTAGGATATGTGTAATATATGATATTGAATATGAGAAGTTGGTTATATTGCTAAAAATATATCCTCAAATTCATTTTATTCTGTATGTAAGAGTTTTTATTAATTATTTAAAACTATAAATTTAACATGTCATTGGATTTAAAATGATCCGTTATTTTATTATGATGTTGTACGTTTTTTTATGGATAATGGGTTTTCACCTTAATTTTTATAAATTCTCAAATTGTAATGTTTAGTATTTTTGAACTAGATCCATATTTTTGGGATATTTGATGTTATAGTTCATTTCAGAGGATTGGTTTTGATAAAATTTGACACTAAGATGGTTTAATGTGATTGTATCTTAATTATAATGTATAAAATCATATGTTTATATGTTTTAGGTTGATCAAAAGTTTAAAGGTGTTGAGAAAATTTATTATTTATATGATATATGATGATTAAGGTTATTTTTAGGATATTTGTTATTATTTTCAGAATTTTATAATAATGATATTATATGGTTTTAGAAAAAGAATAACATTTAGGCATAATGAAAACCCATCAAATCTAACATGTTTGTATGTATTATACTGAAAATTTAATTAAAACAAGGGTGAAATTCCTACCCCTAGTATATGTGTGTTCTAGTTTTATATGAAATCATTATTTAATTAAAATTTTGGAAATATAATTATTATTTTTATTTTTGTAACATATGTTTTATCATTTAAATAACCATGTGATTGAAATTTTATTTGGTTATTAATATTTTTTCCCTAATATGATCAAGATTATTTTGAAAAACATAATAATTTTTAATATTTATTTATTGTAGTGAATGTCTATAAATTGTATGATTATCTTATTATCCTTTTAGGGATTATTTTATCTATAAAAAATTTAATTTTTATTCATCAAGAATTAGAACTTCTTTTTGAATACTCATCATTTGGAAAATTTCTTATATTGAGTTGGAAATTGATTATAATATAAAATTATACTTTTGTTTTCTATGTATATTTCCTCATGTTATTTACCTATATATTAAATTAATTCATCAAAAATTGTAAATAGATCATGAAACAAATATTTCACTCTACAACCATGATTTTAGATGAACGTAATAGTATTTTCCAATATTCTTTTGTATACAGTTTTGTGGATGTTGACTTTCTCATCATCTTTTAGTTTCTTATGATAAATGATAAAAATCACTCTCCATAATTATTTGGTCATTATTATTTTATTCTATTTTCATATCTTCCATTCCAAAAATTATCTCATATTTGTAAACCTAAAATGTGTTTTTCAAGATTACTTTCATACATCTCATTCTCTCATTCCAAGAAGAAGCTTTACTAAACATTTATCTGTTGTTGGATTTCCAAAATGGAATTTCCATGTATAAAAAATTTTGTTATCAAGATCAAGTTAAAATTGTGAGGACATAATTTTTCAATGGTTGGAAGATAATATAACAACGTAAGGGTTTTAAATAAGAACAATATATAACATATGTTATTCAACACACAACTCCCAACTTAAACAAACAATATAACATAATTATATATATACGACTATTATAACCTAGTAGTTAAATTTATCGGTATGGAATATATTAACTACATTATGAAATATATGTAAATTTCAAACACAGTATTAAATAATAAATAAAATTATTTATAAATAATCAATTAATTAATAAATTCTAGTCATCAAAAATATGTTTTCCTTAAACATGTTTTTATTTATTTTATTGAGAAAATAGTACACTTAATTTTTATATATTTTTGTAAACATTTGATAAAAGAAAATTCATATTATAAGTAATCATATATAAAATAATATAGGCTAAATGTTTATTCATAAAATATTATTCTTTCAGTAAATAGTGGAAAATATCACTTTTGTACAATAGTAATTTATTATGAATAAATTATTTAATTAAAATGATATTTGTGATTTTAATTTAATTTCATTTAATATTATATTTTTTTTTGAAATATTAAATCAAATTAATTTCATTTTAATAAAAATTATATTATATTCTGGTATATGTTTAAATTTTTTATTGATACATTTTTCTAAAAAGGCAGTAAATATTGTTCATATTTTCTTATTTTAATTAATTAACATAAAAATTAATTATTAATAATTTAGATGAAGTTTAAATATTTAATATATATTTATATTAATTGGAATAATTATAATGTTTATTTCTAGTCATAGAATTTATATATAATAATTGTTTTATTAAAAAAATACATTTCCTAAAAAATTGCAACTCAACACATCTGTGGGTTTTTTGTAAAATTAAATTCTATCTTTTCAATGAATTTATTATGGTAAAATGGAATACATATTTAAAATAATAGTATTATATGTTATATAATAATGCAAAGCTAATTTATTTTCATAGTCAATATTTGAAACAGTAAAAATAGTTTACCATTGTTATTTTTAAAATCATTTAGCAAAGGGTTATTCTAAAAAGATATGGGTTAAATGGCATAAAAACTAGTATAAAATATATTGTATGTATATAATTTGACATTATAACATATGAGGTAGGCTAATATTCCATTTTGAATCCCTTTTTCATGTAAAAAATGTTGGTATCAAATGTTTTTTTTAAATAAAAGGTGTTCCCTCTCCCCCACTTATAAAGTCCACCTACTTTCTTCGCATTACTTCACATTAAAATCATTTTGGTTCAACTAATTACTTCAAAAATAAATTCCTTAATTCAATACCCATGACGTAGTTCCCCTTTTCTGATCATAGATCCTTACAAATAATTCTTTTGGTGCTAACCTCGAGAGGTTTTCTGAGGAAGATGTATTATGCCTAACTGAGCATTTTTTTAATTATTTTCCACATCATTCAAAATTTCATCAATTTTGATGATCTAATAAGACATATATCACTAATTATATTTAAATTTTAATATTTAAATGGAATAATCATAATCCATTTAATCATCTATTTTATGGGAAACAAATCTATAATTAGTTTGTTCGATAAACTACTTCCTCACACACCGATGTAATTTATTATTCTTCATCGCCTCTCATAGGTAGTTGTAATAATGAATTAAATGTATATATATATATACATTTTCTAAAAAAATATTTATTATGAAATTTTGATATCAATTATAACTTATTACATACCATTTAATGGGGGATACAATAAGGCCGCTCATGTGTGAGGCAGACTATAGCCTCGTGAAGTGACGTGATTATTATTTTTCTAACACTTTACAATGAAGTTAATATGGTTAAATAAAATTAATAAATGTCATATATATAGGAAATAATTATGATAATTATGAAATTTATATAATTAAAAAATATAATATATCATTTTAATTTATTATATTTTTAGTTGTATCAAAATGAAATTTATATCATTAAAAAATACAATATCACATTCTATCTTTCAGTAGTGATCATTTAAAACTGGAAATGTTACTCGTGATGGCATACAACCTATATTTTCCATGATGGTAAAGGAGTTCATTTTTCATATCCAAAATGAATTTTTGGAATACGTATAAATTCAAGACTCGAGGTAAGGTACTTCACCTCAATTTTTCTTTATTGAGGCATATTTTAATGTTATACACCTAATTTAGATTATATAGTTTATATAATGATACATTTAAGTGTAATAAAATTATTCTGTTATACTTAATTATATTTTTTGTCCTAATTTTAAATAATTAATCTAAGTGTAATTGACTTGAATGATACGACGTGGTAATGAATTTCACAAATCAATTTTTTCATTGGGCTATGTTTTTTATTTATTACATTTTTGATTCTATGTTCATATTTTTAATGATATTTTATTAACTGATATTTAATTTAATCTTGTTTTTTTGTGGATTTAGATTTTATACAAATTATCGATTCACTAATTAATTATCATGTCAATGTTAAAATTATTGAATGTGTTTCTTGCATCAAATTCTCTTATTTGGGACATACATATGTGGTACACCAATATTGCATTATGTGATGTCTTTACTACCACATTGATAAATTATATCATAAATCTAATTAATCTAAAAATATGTAAATATTATCACCTTATTATCCTACCATGGGGATATTAATTGAGTTGTTTCCCAGGTGTACAAGGATTTATCATACAATATACTTTCTTTCTGGGGATTTTTTAATTTCATTGGGAGGAAATAATATGATCTTATTTTTTTCAAAAACATTTATTTTCAAATCCTATGGCTACAAATGTGGTCCAAAATTTTCATTTTCAATTCTTCCTTATTTATTGACGAGATAGTAGAAGAAATTTAATGTGATATTGGCCATGTATCATTCTTTTAGATCGGGGATCGTTCTCTTATTTATCAATGCCTTATTAAATATTTCAATTTTTTTCTAAAATAAAATTATTTTTTGAATTATTTTTTCCTGATCACTAAAATTATATTAAAAGGTTTTAAATGTGGAAATTTTCAATGTTTTCTTAATAAATTAATTTGTCTCTATTACAAAATTATTAAAAAGAATGGTTATTTTTATTATTTACAAAATGAATATATTCTTGCACCAAAATGACTAGTCAATATTTTGAATATTATTTTTTATGATTCAAATTTTGTTACCCAGGAATAATATCTCATTTCTATTTTACATTATTTTACATTTAATATAAATGTTTAAATAAATAAAGATAAATTTCTTCATGAAATTTTCCATTTGAACTTTTAAAATAATTTTCCATATAAAAATACACCTTTTATGTTACTCAATGTGTAGATAAACCTATTTCAAGAAATATTTCAATTCTATTTTAATTGTTTTTTAATTAATCAACATAAATAGCCATTGATTATAGTTATGCTACACTAGTATATGTTTAAATGACACCATCCTTATTTTTTCTCTAGAACTAATTTGTCTGTTTCATGAGCTTGTCAAGGAACCCGTTTATTTTCCCTAGTTTATGATGTTATAAAATGAGTCTTGATTATTTATATAGGTTTTATGATAAAATTAATCTAAAATATACCTAATTCTGGATAAATTTCATGGATGTTCTTCATGAGGATGGGTTCTTCCATTATAACCCCAGGATGGGTGGTTTATTATAATCCATGGAAGAGTGTTCATGTTAAAAACTAGGGATATGGGATTTCTTCATTTCCGTCTAATTAATTGGGTTATTTACTGTTGTATATATACCACGTTAATTATTAAATTTGTAAAATTAATATTAAGATATTGTTTGAAGATACAAAGATGTTTTAATTACCCTTTATTTGGATATCTAATGATTCCTTTGATCAGGAATGAAATCACATGGTTTATAGTTATAGAATTATATTACTCTTAAATTTGATAATTCATTATCCCAAGTATCTTGAATTCTAATCTAGGTATTGATGTGTATGAATATTATTTTGTTATTAACATGATATTTTGTTATATCATCATACCGTTACACTCATGTTTTGATCAATGATTAAATTCAATTGTTGATAATTTTTTTACCCTTACTGATAATTTTATCTCACCCTTTTTATGTTTCATATTCAACATGTTATTAATAATGATTGGTAAATGACTTGTTTCTTTAAAGAATTCTAATTTGACGAGTATTTTAGAGACGTTAAAGAAATATTATGCAATATATAAATATTGGAATACTGGTAAAAAAACTCCCTTTAATAAATAATACTGTTTATGTATTATTATTTTTATAATTATCTAAAACTCTAATAATAAATGGTTTTTTTGGTATATAGGTGATCCCATTTTTCTTTTTGACTTTAGAAGTTTTATAGGGTACAAAATTGTCAATTTATTGGTATCAAAGTATGAAATGCAATATTTATGGTTTTAGAACTAAATCTAAGAGTTTGGTTTAGTCCTATTATATTTACTTTCTATAAGGTATATTGATTGTTTTAAAGTCAAAATGGCAAACAAACTGATAAAAAAATTTATAATTTTCTTTTAAGATATAAACATGATTTTATAAAAAAATTAAAATTATTTTAAACGAATGTAATTATATATTATTATATATGTGAAATAATTCACGTTGAAAGTTTTTTAAAACAATATTGTTCTTAGAAATTACTATAAAAAATACAGTTAAAAAATGTTATTTATTCTTATTCAATAGAAAATATATCTTTTCAGAGAAATCCTAATAAAATTTCACTTATATATTTTTAATATGATGACTTCCAAACTCTTTTTATATTTTTAAAATATAATTTATCAATAATCTCAAAATTTATTATAATATTTTACCAAATATAGTCTAACGAATTATTTTTTATGAAAATGTATTTTCAAAGATAAAAATTACTTAACTGAAAACTTTGTAGGTATTTATTAATCATTATATGGTGAATTTATATTAAGTATGTATTATATATATATATATTATAATTGGGTAGATAATATTTATATCCTCTATTTTAGTGACCATATTATAACATTAATATTTAGAAAATAATTTTGTTTGTTTGTTTGGGATCGATTTTGTGAGTTTTATGCACTATCAAACACAAAGTTCGTTTTTATTATTAGGGCTTTACATTCACAATGATAAGATAAGGTGACCTAAAAGAAATTTAATTACAATTCCTCCTGATTTATCATTATTTCAATGGGTGAGATGACATAAAAAGAATATACGAAAACCGTATAGTTAAGAGAACCTGAATAACCAATTTTTTTCTTATAGAACATTACATTTAATGTCAACAGGGGATAGAAAATTAATAATGAATGAAAATTAAGAATCATAAATACATATCCATATACAATTTGTATTATATGATATAAGATGGATTTAAAATATTATTTGGGAACAAAATTAAAAGGGGGTAAATATTGAACTGAAACATATTTTTTTTGATTGATATATTATTGATTATAGTGTCCTGAAATATTTATAGTATTGAAAGATATTGGTAGAATATCTGAATGGTGTGATAAGTATCAAGTGGCATGTATGATTCCCCATATATTGTAGAAAATAATATATCGAATATCTGTAATAGAATTTATGTTGTGGAGGACAGTTGTGGGTTAATCTAGAGAAATATGGGTTAATATAACTTGGTGTTGTGGTTGATGATTATGTTGACTAAATCAAGTTTATTACTGAATTATAATAGTTGATTATCTAAATTTTATTATTATGAGTTATTCTTGATGATGACATTAACATGAATAAGGAATTTATGGAATAACTACATGGTTTCTAAGAAATACTGAGTGCTTAGAATTATGCTATGATGTTCATCAAGAAATACAAAAATAGTGATCTCTTTTAAATCTTGTGAATATAGGAAGATCACTAATGTGATATTTGGATGTCGATGGATGAATTCAAAAAAATGTATCTATTTCCTAATTATTACTACATAGAATATGTTTATCATTCTATTGTATTATGTAGAATTCACAAACATTACCATCATAATGGGAAGTTGTTAAAATCTAGAAGATAACAACTACGTAGGGAAGTTCAAAGAATGAATACAATGTCATTGAATAGGAATATAAATTTCCACCTTTATCTAGTGTTTCATATATTGATAGGTGATTTTTTTTATACAGAGAAACGTTTCATGAAAATCATGATCTTCAAGATAAAGATGTATTTTTGAACAAAGGAATAAGTTAAACAATATATGCATGGATTTAGAATGTTTCATGAAATTTAACCTGTTTTATTAAAGAATGTTGTAATTAGAAGGCATAATGTTTTTTTTTGGAAAATTAAAAAGTCTTATGAAAGATTAATTTACCTAAAAAGGTGGAAATTGGTGAATTCAATGTTATATTTTATTATGCTAATGTTAATTTTTTTTAAATTTGTGGAGTTTTAAGACAGATAGTTTATTAAATAATATTGATGAAACATTTATGATGTCTAAAGTATAAAAAATGGTATTTTATCCCAATTTAATATACATTTAAAAATTTATGGCCCCATGAAATATATAATCATGATGAAGAAATGATTCATGAATAAATAATGAAGGGAATGGTTAAAAATAATTATGCAAAGGAAATGTTTCCAACTTAAGAAATGACTTGGTACATGACTATAAATACCTGAACTTTGATAAATAACCACATAGAAGCATGATACATTTTTTTAGGGAGATTTCTTAGAGACAAATTCATATAATTTTTCAAATTAAAATGTTACATTAATGTGTTTTATTAATAAACAAGTTTAGTGATTATACATCCATGAATCAATGATTAATAATAAATCATATTTCATTTAATCTTTTTTTGGTGTATGGGAGGATATTTCCTAAAATAATTTTTTAGATTATTTTTTATGGACGACTATACAATATAATAGTTTAAAAAAAGTGGGATATTCATGAATGGATTTATTTTATTAATATAAAGAGTATCTCAAGATAAGAATTTACATGACCATCATGTATTGAACATCTATTTTATGTTAATACTACATTCTGATTGTAACATATAAGGAGTATGATGAAATAATATTATCATTCTAACAAATTGGAAATCATTATATTTCTAGTATTTTGATGTGGGAAGAATGTTTGTAAAATGTTTATGTTCCGTAACCAAAGTAGTATGTGTTAGTTTTGTAGAGGTAGTGTCCCTTGCAAAAAGTTTGAAAAAACCATTAACGTTGTAAAATAAGTGAACCAATAGTATATTGTCTAGATTCAAAACATTATATTCACCATAATATGGATGCTATGTGGATACTAGAAAAATATACACATTATTATCCTATATTACATGAACTATCACTCTCTGGTTAACTAAGTAAAAATACATGTTTCATGTGGATGTTTTTACCTTTTTGAATAATTTTGCTTTTTGGTTATATACTAAATCATGTTTTATAGGTTTAACATGTTCTATTTAATACGTGATTAAGATGTTAAAAGAATAAATATGATGGAAGAAAATGTTTTAATATACGAAAACCCTAATTAACCCCCTATCACGGTGTATCTAGATCAAAAAACATCCCATTTATTTCCATGTAATCTATACTAGAATATAGAATACCAAATTATAGAGGTCTGTTGACATGAAAATATCATTATGAATGAATCACCACTATGTCATGGCCTTCAAAATCTATTATAATATTT
This sequence comes from Viscum album, assembly GCA_963277665.1. Lineage (NCBI taxonomy): Eukaryota > Viridiplantae > Streptophyta > Magnoliopsida > Santalales > Viscaceae > Viscum > Viscum album. Next base: position 1,519,362,776 of record OY728123.1, on the reverse strand, counting down.
AACATGATTTCCTTAACAACCACGGTATGGAACACGTCATAACAACATGTAATTCATTAACCTTAAAGTTTTTATCTCTCATAAGAAAAAATTTCATTTCAAAGGTCATTATTTGACATTTCAAGAAGAGAATCCTAATACATTACGATTTAGTTTAAAATAATATAGAAACAAATACATGGATTTTGAGATTCAATCGAACATTTCTTCCTCCATGATGTAGAAAACACAAAACATGTCGATCCATTGATATCTTTCTGAAATTATGTTCAGTGTTTCTAAACCCTCCATGGATCAACTATTTGTTTCATTAAAATAGAAAAGGTTAAAACCACTCATGCCTCCTAAATAATCTTTTGGTAATCCAAAAGTATGTAATGTATGAAGGTTCTTTTCTATTCTTGAATAATGCTTTAATATTTTATAAAGTGAAACATAGGATATCATAGAACAACCATTGAATTATCTCAAATCCAAAAAACATGGTCTCCAATAAATGTGGGGAATATCCCTATGATTCCAAAATTTAGTGTCAACACCCCAAGGTTTTGAAAGAAGAATGTTTGGTTTTATAACCTATATTTAAAACAATATGAATCTTAGATAAGCAAGTAACAACCTAATATTTTGAAAGACGAATGTTGGTTTTCATATCATATATAACAAAAAAACACTGATCATAGATGATAATGTAGAAACATTAGATTTTATGAAATATATATTTTTTATTAAATTAGATCTATTTGATAACTTTTGATGCACATAACTTCAGGTTTAAATGTAAAATTATAGTGTATTAAAATATAATAATTTAAAACATGACCACTATAACCAAGCCCTTAAGTTGGAGGGTCTGAACATGACTAACTAATTTATAGAAATATTCACCTCACTCATTATCAGTGGTTATTTATTTATTATAAAAAAACATAAAAATCATGAAAATGAAATCATGTTTTTTTAAAACAACAATTTAAAAATATACTATTTAGTCATTATTTGTGCGAATAATTAAAAATAATTACCTACTATATAAGTATTGTGTTATTAAACTGAGTGAATATTTCATAAAATAAAATCAAAATTATCATGAAGAAAATATTTTCAATTTTTCTAAAATTTTCATTTTTTATGAATAGTTAAAAATACTATTTTTTGAAAACTATTATATCATTTAAACAATTAAAAATTAAAAATTATTTTTTTAACTGGTTTAATTTTTTCAATTATTATTAAAATTTATGTAATTTACGACATTGTAATTATTCTCATATTGAAATTTGGTATTGATACCTTATAAATATATATTGAAATTTTGCCTTTGGAAACCCATATTTTTCGTCGAGTCTACGAGAATAATTTTGAATTTGATACTAACACATAGATGAATTGAATTTTAGAAAATGAATTCAATATTTATAATTAAAATAATATATATTATTTAATAATTTCTACTTAAAATTTTATCATTATTAATATTTAAATGAGTAAAATAAATTAATTGTCACATTTAAGGTGAAATTAGATTTATAGGGTTTTATATAAATTGAAAAGGGTCAAATCGACCTATAATTATAAAATACCAATTATACTTCAAAATATTTAACTTATAACATATAAATGTGTAGAATAAAACATTTATTTATTATTTTCAATTGAAAAATGTTAGTGTAATCGAATATATTTAAAAATTCTATGTGTTTCCTCTCCCCAAATTATAAAAGTCCACATTCTCTCCTTCCCTACACAAACTTAAAACAAAATTTAGTTCATAAATTAAATAAAAAAATACCTCCATTATTCCTATAAAAACATAATATTGGACATTGTTCATAAATCAAAGCTAATAATGCTTTTTGTGAAAACCTAATGATGTTTTTTGAAAAAGAGGTAACATTAAAAAACGAGTGTTTTGTTTGTTTCATATTCTAACCCATAAATTATTATCAAAAGAATATTATATAATAACATTAAAATATTGCATATAATTTGATGCTATTATTTTTTTTAATAACTAATATCCATCACCTCTTCCATCAAATTAGAAACAAAACTATTGTTCATGTGTACGAAAGACTGCCGCCTCCCGAACTAATGTAATTAGTTTCCATAACCATCACACAACGAAGGATACAAGGATGAATATAAAATTTTTTGAATATTTTTATGAAATAATTATATTTCTATAATTATTATTTTACATATACCTTCTTACTTTATTTTCAATTTAAAACATGATCATATCGCCCGTGTGTATGGAAGACAACCCTCTAGTGAAGCGAGGTGCTTCATTTTTCACTTAAACAATAAATAAAATTAATAATTTAAAATTTAAAGAATATATGTGATATATATGAAATGATATTAATTCTATAAAAAAAATATTACCCAATTATTTACCCTTTCACAAGTGAATTATATGAAAATGTTTCTTATGCGTACATACAACCTATCATCTCCACAAAGTGAATAGATATACTTTCCATGTTTAAATTTCCATAATTTTTCTAAAATTGTATCTATTTTAAAAAATATTTAATCTATTAATATATTTGTACATATGATTTAAATATATAATATTTTTAATTATTAGAACAATAATCTCAATAGACGCATGATAAAAGAAGGTAATTATCACCAGAGACAATGAAAAAAATGATAACTTTTATACATTTTTGTGGTAATGTGTTATTAATGGATTGTGTATGAGATTATAACAAAAAATATGGTTATTTAATAAGAAAATAATATAATTAAAACCACTATAAATGTCAGTAATTTTCAGACAACCAAAATTAACCAAGAGGTATGGGGCTTTGTCTTAATTTCCCTTTATTGGGGAACATTTTAATGATATTAACTACATTTAATTCATAAGGTGTATATGATGACACATTGAAATGTAATATCATTAATATAAAATAATTAAAGTTATTTTAAGATTCAATTATAATTATTTCATCTAAATATATTTTACTCAAATATTTCCATATGGTAAAAAATTTATAACACAATTTCTTTTCATAAGGTTATAGTACATATTCATTATCTTTGAAAATATATTATTATAAATGTAATTAAATATTACTATATTATGATCTATTTAATCTTGTTTTATGTATAGTATCATTTGATACAAATAATTGAATCATTTAGAAATTCTCATTTAAATTTTATGTTTTTCACTGGGGTTTATTTTACATTCCTATTTTATTTGGGATTATTTATACATCAATTTAATTTAAAGGAAATCAATTGATTATTTTATATTAAAAACATCTCATTTTATTTTCATATTTATATTCATCAAAATATCAAGAAATCATTTTATTTCACCCTCTCTAGTAGTTATAATTATGGAAAAAATATTTTTATAAAAAAAATAAATTATTTATCTCTGGTCAAAAATCGTTTTTCATCCAAAAATATTTTTTCTAATGCTTTTTCAAAATATTATTTTAACTTTATAAAAATTATTTAGAAAGTAAATTTTTACCATAGTCTTTATTTTTAAAAATTTTATAGAAATTAGTATTAATTTTTTATTCCAAACAAGGCCCATTTAGATTTTATGGATAATGTAAACATAATATTTGTTTTAATATCCATGACATGAATATAATTTCTATCCATTATGAAAAAATAGTCTTCATATAATAAATTATATGATTTATTTGTTCGTTTCATTGAAATTAATTTTGAAAATATTTTTTTTTTTAAATTTTAGAATCATTTTTACGATGTGAAAACGATTATTTTCCACAAGATTGTTATTAAATTCATTTTTATGTTATTTATAATCATAAGATACATAAAAAAATTATTATACTTATAATCCACTATGAATGTGATTTATTGATATGATCATTATTATTTTCATGATGGTTTAGGATCAGTTTGACTAGAGAACGTATTGAAATTCTCTTTCTTGGTAAAATTTTATAAACATTAACTTTCCTTTGAAATATTCGCTTTCGTGTAATCATTGGAAATTAGAATTCACCTAAATATCAATATTATTTATGATGGATATTCTTATTACATAAAACATATATAATTTCTACATCGAAAATATTTCATTTAATTGCATATTATTGACATCAGATTTTATTGTCAATTTGTATTCCGTACTCGATAATGAAATTTATTATAAGGAATATTATTCATGAATTAAATATTCATTAGATATATGAGTAATGATTTGGACATTTAGATATTAGTTGGTCTTGATTATAGATAGCATGTCAATACAATGGTAATATCATGAGATAAATATGTTGGCTAGACATAGATAATTGTGTTTTTTGTGTATACCTTACAATCAGTTCAAAACCAACCAGTTTAAGGTCATAATAGTAGAGTTATCATGATTACTGAAATCATGAAATCCTATAATTAAGAATTAATTTAATTAATAATTCAATTATTATCATCAATGATATTTTCATATTGATATTTTTATGAATTAATTTTATTTTACGTTTATTGAATAGCTGGAATGATTTTCAGTTATTTACCAGTCTATATGATTATTTCTTATATAATCATTATATTAATTTTATTTATTAAAATAAATGTCTGTTCATAAACTTACCTTTCTATATTGACAATGAGTTATTGATCATGATTTAATTACTCATGATAGCTTCTATTTTATGCCTACCACAATGAACATTTTAGATCACCCTTATTGTTTTAAACTTTCCCATGAATCCAAGAAGTATAAGATGAATGATAAAAAAGGATATTCTGGAGGAATAATTATATTCATTATAAAAAAATTATTTGTTTATTTTTTTATTTAAATGTAATAAGTGAATCATGTATATATCTGGTTTACCAAGACTACAAAAATATATTTCCCTTTATAATGTGATCATTATTATCTAGTTCAATTGTTATAATGTAGACATTATCTCTATGTTAGTGGGGTACTAAATTTTTTAGTGGTTACTAGTGCTTGTTTTGTATAATATTTTGGAACATGATAATAAAAAAAATAGATTAGAGAAGACGATTTTATGATAAAAATTGAGGTAAAATATATAATAGTATCTTAATGTTTTGTTATGTTAGATATTATGTTATATTTTCATTGAAATAAATACTTATATATATATATAATAAGTTTAGGTGTTTTTGAAATAGATATACGTATGGGTAATAACTATGATAGGGGAGCATCAGGCATGACTTATTCATTAAGAGGTACAAAATAAGGGCCCCTATTGCATATTTTTTTTATTCTTCTAAGAAACATGCTTTGGATAATTCAAATTTACATTACAAAACATTATGAAGTATTTGAATGTATATTGACAATGAATATCCGGGGTTAATACTAAGGTTTTTTATATTGAAAATACCACATCAGGATTATATAGTTTTCCCTCTAAGATTATTGTTTCTCACATTATGATTTTTAGTTTTATTCCATGGATGAAATATATAGGTCACATATTAATAGTGTGTTTGAAGAAAAATATGGTTACTATGAGAAATCATATGGGAGGGTGATTTGAGTGAAATATACATTGATTATTCTTAAAAATTTATCCCAAAATAAGTTTAACATCATATTACCTATTAAATGATCAGAGACAAATAAGAATAGGGTGTTGGTGTTAACAAAGAGTTTGAGTGAAGGAGAACATATAAGAAAGAATGGTTAATTTCATTCAGTACATAAATGTGGAATGAAAGACTTATAAATGTTCCTAAAAGGAATGGTAAAATGTGTTTTGGTGAAAAATAAGGGCATAATGTAATTAATTGATGTAAACAATTAAATATTACCTTGGGAGGAAATAAAATTTCTCAATGGGATGTATTTAAAAATCATTGTCTTAAATATAGATAACTTTTCCACTATCCTAGTAATTTACATATTTTAAAGGTTAACCCTGTATGATGTATGGTATAATTTTGAAATGAAAAGGATGATGTATTTATGTATTATTATTAAACAATTAATTGGAAGAATTTTTTTTAACAATGTTATTTTGGTTATTAGAATCATGATACAAATATAGATTGTTAAATATATTAGTATAATATATTTATTAATTAACTTATGTGTTATGAATACCACCATGGGTTTATCAGTTTTGGTATGATCATAATTTAAAATTATTGATCAACATTTTTTTCGTTTTATATGATCAGAGTCTACAATTATTAAATATTATTTTTGAGATATTTATGGGAACACAACCCAATAGTTAAGTATATGTTTAGAAAAAAATTTATTCCGGGAAGAATGTAATTACTTTTTGGCGATATTAAATTAATGGTATTGGGAAACATAAGGATTCGTATTATCATTGATGTTGATGTAATTATGGGTTATTATATTTTTTGAATGTTATAGGAATAATATTATATTTTCTGGTAAAATAGAAACCCATTGAATCTATAAAATAAAGTGTTAATGGTATGTAAAACTAGATGATCATAACAGTTTACCACCTACCATTGGTCTATGTTATGTTCTGTTTGACATATCATTATTTATACATAATTTATTTGATGAATAATGAGTAAACATGAAAACATGGTATTAATATTTAGTTTTAGATAATATTACATATCTTTTCTAACTCTATTGGTTTTGGAAAATATTTAGTGATTTGTGGATGTAAATTTTATATTTTTAAAGATGTTAAGATTGGTTAAAAGAAAATTTTAATTTTCAGGGAATACAAATTTATTTTCGAAATAAATTTCCTGATATAAGAGACGATGTGGATACTAATCCAAGAATGAAAAAATGATGAAATTGTTTTTATAAAATAGGAACATATGTATTAAATATATTTCCATATATTCGTAGATTGTAAAATAATTACTCAACATTTGGAGAAGCATATTTCATAATAACAATTATCTTGTCACCGAAATATTTGATGAATAAAATGGAATTTTTTTAATGGTAAACTGAGACCTTTACCAGAAAACCACAACCCCTTTATTAAATAAAAAACCTTACACAAGTCTAAAAATGGTAGATTAACATTGATCTCACATGAGAAGGGGATGAAGATCATCCGGAACCTAATTGTCCCATTGAAAGGAAAGACCATTGATGACCTTGTTTGCAAGACCATATTCAAGAACATTATCCTATTGATATATATTGGTGACAATATGATCCATAGAGTAAAGAAAATATAAACATGTGTTCTATTTGTCGGTGAAAATCCTTGAAAGATGAGTAGAACCTGATCGAATGGAAAGTACATAGTGGTAGAATCACATTCAAGACGAATATTCTTCCAACCACATTGTTCATCTTGATCAACCGTGATAATTACACCAAACATTTCTTCGTAAAGAGTAGAGTCGTGTTTACAACATCCATGGAGACAACCATGAACACTGCCATGACGATCCATATAAACAGCACCAAAATGAGCATGTCCCAGATTACCTCTTGAGGTACATCAGAATTGAATTTAATCCAACCAGATAACAGAGTTTCCTAAAGAACATCAAGCATGCTAAATGGGGTCAAAAAGTTCTTTTGAACCCAATTCAAGTTAAAATTGATAGGTCATTAATAGAGTTTGTGGAGGAGAATTTTTTTGGAACAAAAGAATTACGAACAACAGATAGTATACCAGCCATCACGGCACCAGCCTAGAATATTTAATGGTCATGAATCACCTTGTTCATGGAGCTCCAAATATAGTGAAATAACTCTTCTGCAACCACCTGGAAAAGACATAAAAGATGCAGTGATAAGATTATACTACTCCCTTACTTTAAAAAATCATGAATCAATGTGACCCGAGGTAAAGACACTTCAAACTGTTCAGCCATAGCCTTCCACATTGTTGAAGAATCCACACATCTAAGGAAAATATGATCAACATATTAATTATTTTTATGACACAAAACTTAAATAGAACAAAGAAATATTCCAAAAGATTGAATGAAATCATCAGTTGAAATCTTCTAATGAGAAACTCTCCCTGCCAGAGTCGACAAAGAGGGCTTCATGAAATTTCCCTTCAAATTACACATCCAATAGAACTCATTATTATTGTATATGACATGCTCATAGATCATATTATAGATAGGGTGACATTTGAAGTAGGTTCCCAAGATAAAACTTCCACCCTAGGAGAGAAATGTATTTGTCAATATTTGAAAGAATATGAGATGACATATTTTCCAAGCTCTCAAGTTGATCTTCAATAGATTTGTCAAAATATAGATTTGAGTCTCTATCTATAATCAAATCTACTCAAGGAACCCCATTCTGGTTTCTCTTACAGATATATAAGGATGAATCCTATGTTAAAATCCATCTCAAGTCATTAACAATAATGGGAAAATTTACATAAAAGTATATCATACCGAAGAGTTGAGATAATTAAAATTTCTATCATTGAGTTTTTTAATGAATATAACCCTAAAGAAGCTAATAGATTATGATATGACATTAATAAGCCTCCAAATAATCCAATCATGTATGGAATCATTAAAATATCCAAGATTCTTAATTCCCAATCCACCTACATCATAAGGCTTTCAGACATTTTTCTATGAAATTTTTGAAAGCCTTCACTCCGTAATGAAACCACTCCATATAAAATATTTAATCAACAAACCAATGGTATTGATGAGATGTGACGTCCATTTATACACCATAATAGAATACAAAAATTTGGATAAGATAATGGACTTCACTAACCAGACAGGACCAGTAATGGATAAGGATTTACCCATCAAAACTGAATGATGTGTTCTGATATTCCCAATAATGAAAGAGAAATAACAATCCTTTAACCTATTCTAGAACATATGGACCCAAAAATGTATGAAGTAAATAAAACCCTCTCTGATTCACATCTCACTTATAATGGAATTGTTTCTGTTAGGGGTTCAATTCCACCCAAAGTACACAATGTACCTATCCCAGCTAATCTCGTGACCATAAACTATCTCATAATGAAAAAGATCCCTCTTAATGTTCTTTATATTTTTCTTGTCTCCTTGAGTGAAAAGGATGATATAATTGGCATAACGATAATGGGAAAGAGCAACAAGACCCCTACCAGCATGAAAAGTCTTCATCTTCACATTCCCGTCCATAATGGAAAGCATTCTTCTTAAATAATCTTTAGTAATGAAAACTATCATAGAAGATAATAGATCACCTTGCCTAACGCCTCTCGTGTAACCAAAGTGTACTTAATGAGATTCATTAACAAGAAAAAAAATATGAGTAGATCCCAAAATGATTTTCACCCAATTAATGAAGTTTATATCAAAACCAACCATGATGAGAATATTACAAATGAAACCCAAATCCATAACGTCAAAAGCCTTCTGTTCATCATGATTCAATGCATTACTACCTCCCCTGATCGGAATTTTGAGAATATTCACACATTCCAAAGAAGTAATAAAGAAATCTTGAATTGAACTTCCCGTTATAAAACTAAATTGATTGGAAGAGACAATCTTACTTGCAATATAATAATGCCTGATAACAAAGATCTTGAAAATAATCTTCTATTTGGTTTTGACCAAAGAGAAATGCCTAAAAGGATGGATTTTATTGGCATTATCCACTCTAGGGATAAGAACCAAAAACTAAGCATTTAACACATGAAGAAATAATATCATCCTTGAAAATTTTGGTGAACAACCGTCAAACATCCAGATAGATAATATCCCAAAACGATTGAAAGAAGAAGTTACCAAAAGCATCTGGTCCAGGAGATCTTTTAGATTTGAGACTAAAAATAACCTCCTTTATCTTTGAAGATAAGGGGATAACAATAAGGATGGAGTTTTCCTTCTGGGTCATATGCTAAGGGGTAACCCCTTCTATAGGATCCATAGAAAAAAATTCCCTATTGAAGAGATCATTGAAATAGGAGACAACATGCTCAGATAAATCCTTCCTGTTGTCAATGAGATGATCACAATTTTTAATTAGGGAAAGAGGTTTAGAAAAGTTCTTGATTTTTTTAAATGAATAAAAACATTTTGTTTTTCTGTCACCATCCTTTAGGAAAATTTCTTTAAAGTAGTCCCTTTGAAAATCATCCTTTAGGTTAAGAATCTTATTAAACCTACAGAACAACTTAGTTTCCAGCAAAATACCATCAGAACAGTCATGAAAGGTATTTTCCTCATGCACATTTCAAAGATAAACATCAAGAGAAACAATTTCAGATTCAAGTGAGATGAAATGATTTTATCACTAAACCATCGAAGTATTATTAATAATTTAGAGTTTGTTTACACAAGAGAAAGAGTCAGTCCTTCAATTTACAGAGTTCCAAGTGTTTAGAATAATATATATACATTCAGGATGAGTTACCCAAGATTGCCAAAAATGAAAGGTAATAGAGGTTTGATATACTTTTAAACAATATCAACTAGAATAGGGTGATTCTCAGAATTGAGTCTGGATAGAAGAGTCTATAAAATAGATCATCATGCATTTAGAGAAGCCTCATTTACAAATTCACTGCCAATTTTACTAGCCACAATACTGTTCAAATTCTTCTTGAACCAATTATACTATAGACAAACAATATTAACATCAAACAAATAATTTTAATCTATGAACGATCAGAATTCATTGGAGGATTATTAATTATTGGTCATGTCCATTCTCTCATGTGGATTAAAAATAGAATTGAAATACCCCATCAAAATCCAAGGTTTTGTCATGGAGGATTTTAATGTACCAATTTCCATCCAAATATTTCTGAGATCTTGATACATGTTTTCAGTATAATTTAAAGAACCTAGAAATAGGAGACCAAGGTAACTGAAATAGCATGTCACATGGTGATCGCTAGAGATAACTATTGAAGGGATATTCAGGGAATCATGAGACAGAGCCCAATCACCCTTGACATCGATGATCATTTGTTGTTACAAATGAGATGAAATTAAAGATTCTCCAAGTTAGTAATGATGGAAGAGAAAAAACTTTTGGGTTCCGGCAGACCAATAAAGACTGGCTTGGGTTCTTTTATAAATAACTGAATGGACCTGAAGGTATCCATATTTTCAAACCCCTATCAATTCCAAAATAGTATTTTTCATTTAAATCTGAATCTGGGGTTAGAACCCCTCTTGATTTTTCTGCATTCTTTATTTGGTGGTCTCTCCACCTTCCTTTAAGAGTGGGAGTGCACTATAATAAGTCATTATTCGTTGATGTACTAGGCTGTGAGATCTTTTAATTTCCATCCAGAATAGATTCATCCACGTTTTTCTAAATTTTCTGATTACTTTTCAAATGAAAAATAATTTCCTTAATTCCACTCTTAGGAAAATTTGGAATTTTGATGTGTGAATCAGTAGCTACATCATGCCTCAGTGAAATGGGATAAGCAAGCATGTCAGTATTTTGAACCTGTTGTCAAATCTGGCTAGTTGTTGATGTTGCTACTAAATCTGTGATGCACTGAGATTCTTTTCCTGCAAATATGAGATGATTTTTAGTGGTGATGTTTTCTGGATGTTTTGAAGTTCTAATATCAGAAAACGTCATTATTAAAGACTTCTCTTCAATCTCACAATGAACATGTTTAGGGCTGAGATGTTTTACATTCTGTCAAGAACTCAAAAACTGCACCTGAAGCTTTCTTTGAATCCTACTACCAAAAACTCAAAGCTATTGATAAAATAGAATTGCATTGAGGTTTTTGAGCTACAAATCTGAATTTATTATTAGAAGGCTTCCACTGTTAATGTTTTTAAGTCCTTATATTAGATCAACTCACTGGATAGGGCTGCTCAGCAGGGACTAAAGCAATAGGAATTTATAGTATGGGAGAAACCTCAGAAGCAGTAGGATCTACTCCTGGCATAGCTAACATGAAGTCAATGATTTCCTTAGATAATTCAAGACATCAGTAAATATCATTATCTTTTGTTTAAAGGTTACACACTAGTGAATAAATTTCATTAGAAATGTCAACAAACATGGGATGATCATCCATGAAATCAAATTCTATATTAGGAGTCATCACAGAAGCTACCTTGTATGGTGAGAATGTCATCACAACATTATATGTGTCCTCTTCCTGAAAAATATCTTCCAAATAATTCTTCATGGTGGAGATTAATGTAATGGAATTATTCACAAGATATTTAATCAGGGTGATGTCATTCTGAATCGTCAGAGGTTGTGAGGGACCAGCTTTACTCTTAGCAACCACCTTCTTCTCAACAAAAGAGGCATTGTTTTTCCTAACCATGTAAGGATTATTACACTCTTGATATTTAGTATTAACAGTAACCTTCATTTTAGGTACCCTAAAATTAGAAACCTAATGACCCACGATCTTACAAACATCACCAAAATTTGGCATAGTCTCACACTCTACTTTCACTTATGAATTCATTCCATTAACATGGAATGATATACAGGCAGGTTGCTTGATTTCCATGTTAAAATCCATCAGAATCCAAGAAAAGAATCCCAAATCCCCTTCTAGGGTCCTTTCATCCATTCTGATGGGGTTCCGAAACATGAGGCTATGTCATTTAAGATCTTTGGGTGAAAAACACCCAGTTCAATCAACGTATCCTTAACCATATTTGAGTATTGGGTTTTTGATGATTGATGGGATTAAAATTGACATCCCATTCCAATAATATGAGGGTTCCATGTTTAAGATGAAAATTTTCATAGATCCATGCCATGTTTATAGCGTCTTAGGATTGAATTATTATACGAAAATACCCTCTCCCAATAAGAATAATACTCTATTCCTAGCTTCCCAAAAAATGAGAATCCATATCCTTGAGTTCGGCATAAGACCAAGGCTTGTCCCCCCTTGAGTAAATCATGTGACTAAGGATAGTGAATTTTCAGATGTTGATCCTTTTTTACAATGCCTCCAGATCATCCCCCACTGCAAATCCACCATTTTCAAGCCTTGAAATATTATAAGAGTGAGACGAATCCTCTTTGAATACATCAGAATAACCTGAGAGCACCTCTGTGACGGTTAGTCTTTTCTTTCTTTAGAATGAGGGATCTCGAGAATCCTATGAATTACTTAGATCCCTCAATAGTGGATGATCATCTATGAAGGAAAATTCCCACTCGGGGTTGAAAGAATCATTTGAAAAATCAAAGAGGAATCCTAAAAATCATGATTTCAACATTCATAGATTGAGAATCACAATGTCCGACTCTTTCCATCCTCCTCCATTGAAAAAAGAATAAATGTCATTTTAAATCATCATATATTTATATTATTTTTGTGTTTAATATTCCAATTATCAGTTATGATTATTGGTCCATATCACTCACTTAATAACTAATCCTTTTCATATATATACATATCATCACATCCCACCTATATTCTCTTACATATAAACTTATTTATACTTTATTTTGGATGATGTTTATATTTCACGTTACCTCTTATTAATAGGATTTTTGAGTAACCCATTTTATGTCGTTTGTCTCCATTATTTCAATTTTTAAATATGAAACAATTCATTTCATATATCAACTATAAATTATAAGGATTGAATTTATTGAAAGTGGGGTGAATGTAACACCACCATATTTTAAATGATGAATGGGTGATTTTATTATGTATAGGGCATACAACACCAATCTTAGATTAGAGTATAATACCAAATGAATTTAAAAGAAGAATATTATATTTGATAGAATATATGACACAAAAACCCAATATTAGATTATATTGTAACACCCCAATACATTATTATATTTTTTTAAATAAGTTAAATCTCTTTGATAACATGTAATCCATGTAACACGAGGTTAAAACGAAACATAATACTATATTAAAATATTAGTATTTAAAAAGAGTCAATTATTGCATAAAAGTTATGTTTGTGGAAATGAATATGACTAAAAAAATTATTAAAATGTTTTACTTATTAATTTTCATTGGTTTATTATATATTATAAATAAAAACTAAAATAATTTAAATGAAAAATATTTTTATCTGAAAAATTATATTTTTATAAAAGACAGTTTGGTCGCACTTTGAACAAATAATTTAAAATTATTTTTTACCAAATTTATAAAATGCATATGAAAATATTATCTTCCTTATCTAAATAATATTATGAATATTATATTCGGTTTAAATCTTAGTATTTTTAGAAGTTTTATTATTTTTCAATGAATAGTTAAAAATATTTATATTTATTGAAAATTCCTATTTCATATAAATAATTTAAAAATTTATATTTTATTATAAATATGTTTTAATGTAATATTAGTTCAATTTTATTAAAATAAAACTAATTATTGTCAATTTAATAAATTTTTTTTTATATTTTTATGTTAAAACACTCTATACTTATTAGAATTCTCTCTTTTGATGATCATTTTTTCATCTCTCCTATAGGTATAATAATTAATTTGATTTTTACACTTTTTTGAAATAAATTTGTAAAAATAGATTCCCTTTTTCAAATCAGTTTTTTATATTATCTATTAATATCATCTTAATTTTGGACCAAAATTAATTGTAAAAGTACTAAAAGATTAATTGCAATGGTTAATGTAATAACTATTTTATAGGGGGTTAAACTTATAAGATAAGTGCTGAAATGACACAAAAACTTCTACAAAACACATTTTATGGTCTGATTTCGACTTCAATACCTATAAATGTATTTAAACCAATTTTAGAGGCATTAAACATGATAAAAATGATTTTGTGATTGAATTGTTTTTAAAATTCCATGATTTTCCACTCCCCCACTTATAAACGGCCACCCCAACCCTCTTAACACTTACCAGTATATGGGGATGAGAAAATACCACCACATATACCACCCTTAATCTACTAAAAATATAATTTAGTCCAAAATTATATAATAGGTTCAAATTTGGAATTATTTTTTTGCAAATCTAATGGTGGTTTCCCATTAAGAGGTAATGTTATTAAATGACTATTTTTATTTTGTTTATTCTCACAAATACTTTAAATATTATTAAAACATGAATAAATATTATCCCAAATATCATAAATTGAATTTGATGTTATTAATTCTTGATAATGACATATATCCATGTCCTTTTCCTTCAAATGTGAAAAAATTGATGATCGTTTGTTCGGTGAACTATCACCTCACGAAATGGCATAATTCGTTTTCCATCAACACCATACAAGTCTGGATAAAAATATAGATTTATGAAATTTATAATATAATGATTATATTATCATTATTATTCAATTATAATATCTCGGTTAACATCTTACCTTCCACATTATTTTAAATATGATAATGACTCCCATGTGCATGACAAACTTCCACCTCACGAATCAAGGTGACTCAATTTCACTTAGTCATTATGTGGAATATAATATGGATAAAAATCATGTATATTTATGATATATATGAAATTATATTTATTATTTAAAACTAATATATCACCCAAATCATTACCCTTTTACTCGTTAAGAAAATGATAATATCGCTCGTGCGTACGTACGACCGACCGTCTCAATGAAGTGACATGATCCATGATCTATGTTAAATATTAAATAATTATTCGAAAATATTATGTAATATAAAAGAATGTTTATATCATTAATATAATTTTGGATATGATGGAAACATAAAATATTATTATGAGTATGATCTTTAGTGAAATATCATGAATAAAAAAATAGAGAAATTAACACCTGAAAGAATGAAAATAATGAAATGTCATTAAAAATATAGTGGTCAAATGTTATTATAGGATCATATATTATATTATAAATATTAATACGGGTTTATTATTATTTAATATCATATTATAATCCACTATTCATGAGAATAAATTACGTTCAACCAAGTAGGAATCATAAGGCAATGGTCCCCATCTCAATTTCGCTTAATTGTGTCTTATTATACAATTATGCACCAAATTGTTTTATATGGTTTATATAACTCCCATTTACCATGTAATATTATAATTATATTATAATTCAAGTTATTTTAAGATTAAATTTTAATTATTTCATTTTAGGGTATTCGACATGAAAATAACTATCTTTTAACAGATTTCATACATCAATTTATTTTTATTGAGTTATATTGCTTATTCATTATCATTGACATTATATGATTATGTGTGTTAATAATTTTAAATATATTATGATTTTTTTTCATTTTTATTATATTTAATTATATTTTATACACACAATTGATTTATTTATTAATTATATATTCAATGTTTTGTTCTTTGTAAGGGTTTATATCACAATCTCATTTTAATCCGGATTGTTTATAAATAAATATAAATTTGAAGAAAGCATATTTTTATTTACAAATAAAAAAATTTAATTTTATTCTAATATTATTATTCCTCAGTAATTCATTAAATATTAACATTTTACTATCTATGGTAATTAAAATGATTGACATAATTCTTTTATGAAAATAAAATATTATGTCTCTCTTCAGTTGAAAAAACATATTCATCAAAAAAATGATTCATAAAACAAATATTTTTTTAATACTATATAATTGATATATTAATAAAATTTCAAACCATTTTTCCCTTTTTGAAAAATGTTTTGACTGGAAGATTAATTTTTTTTACTTGCAAGGACAGTTATGATTGTAAAAAAATGTTAAAATATTTTTTTAAAAAATTGTGAAACAAATAAAACAATCAATCCATCAGGAACACTTGATGTTTTAAAGGTTAAATATTAATTTTAAAATTATATTTTTGATGAAAAGTATTTTCAAACTATTTGGTGATCTTTTTGTTTGAAAAATATTTTCAATAACTAAATGTTACATTCCTCGAGACTATTTTTAAGGAATTTTTTTTTGTTTTTATATTCATCAAAAACATAAACCAATCATTTTAATTATGATAAACTTGGAATATTTTTTATTTACACCATCCTTATTATTTCTCTTGATGTTTAATGATCATTTTGACTAGATAAATTATTTGAATTCTCATTCTTAATTAATTTTCATAATAATAATCTCTTCTTTGAAATAACCACTTCATTTTTTTTCATCATACATTATATTTCCCCTAAATTCCTATATTATGTATAATAGAAACACTTATAACTTAAACCATATATCATTTGTATAAATGGGGTTATAAGTTGAATGTTATATTATTGACATGGGAAATTGTTGTGAATATTTATTTCATAATAGATAAAAATATTTTCTGATATGTTTTGACACACCAAGTTTTAATAATTTTTATTTTTTTATCAATTAAATTTCAATGATATATTTTGTTACATGAAACACTGATTTTAGTATGTGTAACACACAACCCTGAGTTTTAACAAACTATAGTGTATTTTCATAGTGTTATTTAAACAGGACCATTATAACATAGAAGTTAAAATTAGAGATAAGAATAGATGTTAATAATTTATAAATATCACATATAATAGTTTTCTATAAAGAATAAATATTTTAAAAAAAATACATAATTTTTAAAAAATATTTTATATCTTTTGAAAATACTTTTTTAACACAAAATGTATTTTTATTTATTTTTTTGAATAATAATAATATTGTTACATTTTACACCATCTTCAATTAAATTCAATTAAAAAAACATTATTTTCAATTAAAAATATAAAAATAAACTTATGGTTAGTTATTGATTTTTTTTTAAAAAAAATTTATTTTTTAATGAATAGTGAAAATTACTACTTTTTATTAAGAATATTAATTTCTTTTAATGTTTTTTAAAAAATAAAAATTTATTCAAGTATTTTTCAAATATAAAGATAGTTAAATTATATATATATATATATAACTAAATTCATTTTTAGTTATTTTAAATAATTTATATTGAATTTTGTTATGAAAACTTTTTATTTATCTCAAACTGTTCTCTTTGGAAAACAAATTTTTTGTTTCATATATGAGATTAATTTTAAATTATATTATTCACTTATATAAATTGAATATGAAAAAATAGTATAATTTTATTAATAATTATAATTTATATTATATAAAAAATTCAACATCGTTTTTTACCATAATGAATTGTAATAATATTAGCATTTATTTACTATGGTACATGTAAAAACTTGTTTAAATGTGGGTTAACATTAAAAAATACATGATAAAAATGACAGAAAACTTATCCACAAACTATTATAAGGACATATTTCAGCCTTCTATCTTCTCAGTTTGATAATGGTTGATTTTGTAGCTTTTTGGAATTATAAAAATTCATGTAGGGCTTTTATTATAAATAATTGCAGTTGTGTTACTCACCACAAAAATAAAAGTACACCACTTCTTATCACCATATATAAATTAAAATACCATTTGGATCTACGAACACATAACTGAATCTCTTCATTTTCCCTCCTTATAGTTTCTAATGGATAATTTTTCAAAAAGAAAACATTAAAAGCCTTTGGTTGGAACCAAATGATGCTTCCTTTAAACGAGGTAACACCCCTAAAAAATTCTCATATAGTACTATCACTATATTCCATATACTTTTATTTTATTTATGTTATGTTAATTACCAAAACAATCTCATCTTCCATTAAATGAGATGTGAAATCATCATTAATGTCTACGGTGGACTATTGCATTGCGAACCGAAGTTATTATTTTTTTCAGAAACACTACTCATGGAAGTATATAATGGTAGATTAAATTTTTATGTATTATATATATGATTTTACTATACATATGGTCACATATAAAATCATACTTTTTATAATTTTGGAATATGATGGCGTTGCTTGTGTGTACGGAAGACTACTGCCTTTTGAAACATTGTGATTCATTTACTCTATTCCTAGAAGAAAATAATGTTGTGTTTAATGATAATATGTGATATATATAAAATCAAAATTATTATGGAATGTTAATAAATTATTTATCATTGTTTCTTTAAATCCTTTGAGAGAAGGGAAACAACTTTCATGCTTACGTATGGCTTATAGTATCAAGGAATGTTGTATTTGATTTTCAATATATATATCTTATGGATTAAAATAAAAACATAAATAAAGAATATATAAAATATTTATATAATGGTTTAAATTCTGTAAATGATTTAACCATGATAAAATTATGCGGACCAAAATTAAAAATTCAACAAAAAGATGAAAAACAAGAAAATTAGTCTCCAAAATGTGATTTTAACTTAGATTTGTTAATAAATAGGTAATAGAAGTTTATAAGTAAATCAGAAATGTTATGATATATGTATTTATGATTCCTTAATATATTTATAATAACATATTAGTTTTTATTCATGAGGTTTTAATGTGAATGATGTACATTTAGGCTTATAGTAGGGGACTTCTGTCTCACTCGGTGCATATATGAGACACATTCCATATTCACCAAATATTTAATTTATGTGGGTTATATGAATAAAATGTATATATTTTATGATTATTCTCTTGGAAATTATTCATATATTCATAACCATTTTAAGATTTCTATTTCATGGGGTCTATAGTTCAAAATTTACCAATGGGGTAAGATAATTTTGTCTCAATTTTCCTTCCCTAAAACATATGATAAGTAAACAAAAAATATTCTTTATTTAAGGTATATATATATAATGTAACAGCTCGAGATTTTATGAGATTTATTCTATTTAATTTCATTCATATATTTTGTTCTACGCTACACCAATATTATCTTGCACTATTTGCAAGACTGTATTAGCTTGCAGTATACACAACATTATTCCTGGATCGTGTTACACACAATTTCAAGTTCTTTTGATAGTAGTTATTTTACATAACATTGAGTGTATATATATATATTATATGATTTTATCAATATATATATATATATATATTCAATGTATAAATGAAATATGGTTGGATTCTGTTATACGAAACAACAAAGAAGTCTTGCACCACATGCAACCCGGACTTGGCTTACATTACACGCAATCAGGACCTTCTTCGATAGCATGTGTAGTACGCAATACCCAGTTTCAGTAAATGAGATATTATTATAATATTATTATGAACTATCCGTTTTGAATACTAATACCCACTTTTTGAACTTTTATAAATTTTATATTTCAAAATGGACTTCATTTTTAGATTCGGAATATCAAAATTAGCCAAGGGTGAATTTTTAGTATTTTTCTGAAAACTTATAATTTTTGATGAATAGTGAAAACCCTGGGTTACTATTTAAAAACTGACTTTTTATTTAAATAATTATTTATTTTATTTAAATTTATTTTAGGTAAAAATTGATACATAATACCTATATAAGTTCAATTTAATTAATTTGAGTCATTTTATAATGATTTTAGATATATAAAAATTTTATTGAACTATTCACCGTTTTTTACCCAACTCATATGAGTATTTGAAAATTTACATAAAACATAATTTTACCACTTTTGTGAGTGGAATTTAAGAAATCTAAGAGACACGGTTAATATAAAGGAGTAAATTGTGGTTCAATAGGATAATTTTTTTTGATTAATAATACCTTTTTACATTTTTTTACCACGGATAAAAGTAAATACAGTAATTAAGGGTAAAAATGTTATTATTATTATTCGAACACATGTTCTAATTCTATTGGATAAGTATAATTCGACCAAAACCAACCATATGAATATAATATTATCATTTAGGTCCACTTGGATTAGATTAGGACATTTATTATTATTTTATTTAAAAAAGAGTTAAAATAGTTAAAATCAATTTTTAATAAATAAAACATTTTTAATATAGGGTTATACATAAAATAAATTCGACTATAAATATTCATTACAAAGATAAATAAAATTCTACCTAATTTTATTTTATTTATAATTTTTCGAAATTGAATAATTTATGTTATATTTGACACAATGATGATGCAGTAATTACCTAAATAATGAAATATTAAAATAATTTATATTATAAATACCCAAACAAATGTAATTTGAGACGTTTTATGAATTCCACTAATTTTCATGGTTAATATTACATGTTAGTATTGATTTAATTATCTTTTTTAGAACTAATCATGCTGTTATGATTTTCACAGAAATCAATTACCAAATAGTGTCAAAATTGACATAAAATAGTTTTTAAAACAAATATTATATTATTAATTGTTATTATATTTCTAAAATTATATTGTTTGGACAAATGACTTAGATAAAGTTATATATATTAATAATGAACCAACTGGGGTTCGTTTTTCTGGTTATAGTATGTTTATTAACCATATAGTGTAAGAAAACAATAAGACACGGTAAAAGTTAAAATATTTAACTTAGAGTTAAATCTAAACCAAAAGGTTAAAATAGTAACCTAAACTTGTCTAAACCCTGTTGGTTGAGATTATTGCGACCCATCCCCACATTACCTTTGAAATAAATTAATTTGGAGCTATTATAAACTGAATATGTATTTATTATAAAATAATATCTTATGTTTTTCTGAAGGATCCCCTCTCCTCCCTTATAAAAAGGGAACCCCTTCCCTCTTCTCTTCACACCCTTTTGATCCTTGAAGATCGGCCAAACCCTACACATTTCTCTTATCCACTTCCCTAGAAACATTATGGAGGTTCTTTTCTTCTCAAAATACCAACTCTACTTCCATAAGAGGAAGCTTAAATGAGGTGCGTCAAAGAAGAGGTAATCTCTTCTTCCAATTCTCTCCAGTTTATTTCTTCTTCTACTTCTTCTTCATTAGTTGTATCATTATAAAGTAATAACATAAGTATTAATTATATACTTATATGTTATTATAAATAGGAAACATCCCTATTTCACCTTCTATACATCATACAAAAAACAAAATCACCGCGCATGCGTACTTACGGAATACCGTCTTCACGCCGTGGTGTAATCTGTTTTCGACCACCACCTTACTTGGATGGGTATAATGGTGTAAAAAATAATTATATATGATTATTCTAAAGTTATGTTCATTCTTAAATATTATACATAAACTTCAATATAATTCCACAATCATGGGAATGGAATCATTGCTCGTACGCACGTATGGACTACCGTCTCCACGACGCGATGAGATTCATTTTCCATGTTAACCATTCATGAATGATTATGAAGTAAATACAATAAGTAATCATGAAATATATGACATAATAATGATACTATATATATATATATATATATATATATATATGTATTTCATCTATTTAATTTCATTCAATTCAATAATGAAACGAAAACAACGTTCATGCGTACGTACGGCCTACCGTCTCCATGAATGGTATGTTTCATTACATTTCTCGATCTATAATATATATACATATATGCTGAATATATATTATATATAAATCATGTTTTAATTTCTCTAATTAAGAAAATCTGGATATAAGTAATAATATCATGAACAAAAAGTCGAAACACATACAATAAATGAAACGATTTTACCCAAATCGCTACGTTTACATTGAATTTACAAAAGAACGGGTAATATAAAGTCATAAGTAAACCATATATGATATCATAACAATGAATATGATTCTGTAATAATTCAATGACATTATTGAAATCATTATAAAGGAGGTTCGGATACGTACGAAGCATATCAGACCTATGGTAAGGGGATAATTTTTCAATCTCATTTTTTTATCTGAGATTACTTATATATAAGTATTTACTAGAGTTATGTTAACATCCATGTCCATGTTTTCTAAAAACAATTTCATTAAATTTTTACTACTCTTCCATGTATTTGTAATGTCATTTTTATCCTATGTTGACTTTTACCACAATGTATGTAATGAAACTTCTTTATGTTTACCATATAAGGTACTTTTTGACTTTTCTATAAAAAGTACAAGTAGAATGTTTTTTATCTTATACAGCATGAACAGATTTTTACAGTTTTATAACACCTTATTTTCATGAATCTTACTCTACAATATTTCATGCTATTTTCGAAAAAATCATTTTCTGTTCAAATTGCATGGCATTTTGTGAAAATAAAATGATTTTGAAGAAGAAAGGATATTTTCCAAATAAATTAATTTCAAGTGTTTTATAAAAACCATTTTCCATCTAAGATGATATTATTTGGTATGCATATGATTCTAGTATAATGTCTCTATGATTTACATGGTTTCACTTTTCTTATGATGAAATGATATCCATTTCTTTTATATGGATTATGTTATGATGGGATGAGGTTTATGAAACCCATTTTATTCGTTGGGTTTTTATGAACGATGTATGTTTATTTTGTGGCACACGATATAATGATTTCATTATGAGATGGGTGGGACCTATATCTCCCTCCAATTCATTGGGTAAAGATTATATATCACATGACATATACATGGATGGAACGTTATGTTAATCCGGTTCAGTGTTACAGGACTGGAATGAGAAGTGAACTCGATTCAGAAAGGGACTTTGTCCACTAATATGGTCTTAGCAGCAATTCCTTGGCTACTATGGAAATCAAATCATGTTCTTAATGTTATTACACAATTAAAAGTTTTATTTCCAAACTATTTTATCATGATTGATGTTCTATTATGATTTATACCTTACGTACTGGCATGTTTTATGTCATTGCTCAAGATTTCAATGTTTAAACATTATGTTCTTGTTTTTATGTTCAAATGTATATGGTTTGTTTTATTTTCTCCATACATACAAGTTGGAACCACTTTGTGTATAAGGTTTTATTTGTTGTCAATAGTTGTCAATGAAGATCAAAATGAAAGAGATCAAGAAGTTCTCCAAAGAAGTGGAGGAATGATAATTCAGACGATTGTTGTACTGATCATAAGATCAAAGAACTTGTGTCAAAGGTGATACATTTTTTACAACAATAAAGAATGTGAGATGTACTCCATATGAGGATGATTAACGATGAATGGGGTTTTTGGACGAAGGCCATGCAATTCCTTCTTATTGCATGAGAACCATGGGTTTTGATGAAGACCATGCAATTCCTCATTATTGCATGAGACCCATGGGTTTTTTGATGAAGACCATGCAATTACTCATGATTGAATTTGAACCATGCAAGAGACTTCTTGATGAATAGAATCAAATGGTTTGCATGAAGTTGATCATGACGGTTGATGCAGAAGACAATGTGCCAATGATTGGAATTCTACGATAGCCATGCATGTCAGATTGTCATAGAAGATGATGATGCTGAAGCTATTCCTTCAAAGAATACATATCACAATAGTGGAGTTTGTGATAAATGTAGAAGAGTTGCTGAAGGATACATATCACAAAGAAGAAGTGCTATTGAGGTAATCATGCTTGTTGAAAAAGCAAACAGACGACATACAAATTTGTTGACAAAGGATATTCCTTGGTGGCATGTCGAGTTCGAGGGCTGTGGATAATGATCCATGTTTTATTGAAGGAACATCGACAAAGGAACGAATGATCTGGAGGTCAAAAAAAAGAGCAGATACAAGGTGGTGTCGTTTTCCAGTGTTTGCCAAATTTTTCGGGTCCAAAATCTGGAAGTTGCTGAGCATCGCAAAATGTGGATTTCCATGAAGATAATAATTAAATATGGAAAAGGAATTAATTTCGCGAAGAGAGGATGCATGGTTTGGAAATCGCGAGGACCCGAAGAATGGAGCCGGTGAGTCTTCGCGATTATGTCAAAGCTTCGCGAACGGAAGAGTTGAAGCGCATCGCAGCGGTGAAGTGCTTTGCGAGGGAGCTTCACGGGGAAGGCGCGAAGGAATGATGATGGTAATACTCCGCGATTACGACGAGCTGCAGGAACGGAAAATTGCCTTAGTGCTTCGTGAATGTGAGAGAATTTCGGTGGGCACTTCGGAGCTTCACGATTTGAGCTGACATGACGTTGACTTCGCGCGGAAGGGTCAAGGGTCGGTAGAATCGCCTATAAATAGAGGCTGACCCCCTAGAGAGAAGTAGAGAGAATTTCAGAGAAAATCCTTTGCTCTCGGTTCGCAAAGGTCACTCGCGAAGGCAGTGTGCTTCGCGAAAAAGGAGCTTCGCGGCGGCTATTATGGCTCCGCGAAAGTCGTGCGCCCCACGTTGGATTCATGAGCTTCGCAAAGAGGTAGGAGCTCCGCGACAGCCGAGCATTGCGAAGGCTGGAGCATCGCAAGAGTGCTTCACAATTGAGCTTCGCGAAAAGGTAGGGACTCCGCGAAGGCTTGTTTGGGATTTGCAAAATTGGGAGCCTTGCGAAGTATGGTACTTTGTGAAGGCCCTTTCCAGAGGTTATTTGCCCAGTGGACAGGGGCAAAAGGGGTATTCATCAGTGGATGAAATTTGGACCTCAACAGAGAATCATTTATTGAGCAATCAGACAAGTGATTGTGATTCAGGCAAACGAAGACACATGGATCTAGTGCATTCATTCATTGCACTAAAGAAGAAGGATTGAACTTTAACAGAGCATCATCTCAGGACTCTGATGGAGGAAAAGTATCATGCTTAACATGAGACAAATAACTTCATGTCTATCTATTGAAGAGACCTTCACGTCTATAAATTGAGTGTGACTTCACCAACAGCAGTGAGCCAGGGGGAGTCAATGGGAGTGACCCAATGGAAGTAGTGAGCTATCCCTGAACCTTTGTAAAGGCAGTGGTCCTGGGACAGAGTGACTGTGCCCGAACAATTGTAAATCTACAGCTAGTGAAGCATAGTGGATTTAGGTACGACCGACAACCTGTCGGTGTATGCTACTTGGACGTAGCCTTAGTGGTGAACCAAGTATAAATACATGTGTCATCTCTCTTCATGTGAATGTTTCAGTGCTGAACATATCCATCATATAGGTTTAAGTAGTTCCTACCAACGTGGGAACAAGATCCACAACTTTAAGAAGAAAAAGTTGACACCCTGATTCACCCCTCCCCTCTCAGGTTGTCTCGGGGTCCTACAAGTGGTATCAGAATGAATGGTTGATGTATGTTGGATATTCTCAAGTAATTTTATTTAGAAGAGGATTTGAGTTTCTTTCCTAAAGTCAACAATGAAGAGCAGTCTTGATGAAGATTCAGTTATTTATGAGCAGAAGTCTACATCTAGAAAGACCATGACAAATAGGAAAAAGAAAGAGAAGAAGCAGCTAAAGAAGTCCCTCATATCCAAATAGGATTCAGTGTCTTGTTCTCCATGCCATTCCAATAATGAAGAAACATCAGGCTTGGAAAGTATCAAGCAGGTGGCTCTGGATTCTTCCAGAGGAAAGGATGACACCCCTAATTCAAGCTTCCAGGAAAAACTCAAAACATATCTGCATGATATTCCTGAAGAAAGGGTTGCGATTATTTGTTGCCTATTCCAATGTATTCAGGTTGAGATCACTTTATTAGAAAGGGAAGCTGACAATATGGAAGAGGGGTTGTAAAGAAAAGTTATGGAAAGTATGAAGCTCACAAAACAGGTGAAAGTCTTTGAAGAAAAAGAGGAAGTCAATAAGACTCTAAAAGAAAGGATCCATGCACTTGAAGTTGAGCTGAAGAAGAGCAATGAAGTCAAGAGTTTTTGTTTGGATGAAACTTCAATGAAATTTAGGGAACTTGACTATTTGTTACAAAACAAAGTTAAGTTTCATGAGGATGAGGTTGAAATATTGAAGAAGACTTCTGAAGAGAAGATGACCATGATTAAATATCAGAAGATCATCCTCAATAATGAAAGTCAAAAATTGGAAGCCCAATTGACAAATCATGAGAAGACAGATATTGAGACTCCACAAAAGAACGAAACAAGAGATTCTGGTACTCAATGTTCATTGGAGGCTACTAAAGTTGATGTACCTCCAACAGGTGACAGGAAGATTATGACAACTCTTGAGTGTCCACCTCAAGAATCAGTCGCTGGTGGTACTCAATGCTCACTGGAGGATTCTATTGTCAAAAGACCTCCAACATGTGATAAGAATATCATGACTTCACTCATTTATCTATCTCAAGAAACTGAGAAAGTGTAGGTACCATCCAAACCATCTTGTACTCATGTTTCTAAATATGTTCCTATAATCAGTGCAGGTTGGATGAAAATTTCTAAGCAAGTATGGATAAAAGAAGTAGTGTGGAATAAACCTACCACCATGGCTAGGGTGGATGAGAAGAAAAACGAGGAAGTTGGTTCCTCAAATAGAGCAAAAAAATTAAGAAGAAGTCCCAACAACCTCATACAGAAGATAAAAAGAAGAAAATATTTGTGAGGCAATGTTGATGCTACAACAGATGTGGGAATTGTGCGTTGGATTTTTGGTACAATACCTTTAATGGAAAAGCACAAAGAAAGCCTTTGTAAAAAGAAAGAAATACAGAGATGAAGAAGAAACATCAGTAGGTCCAGAAGCATTTGTTTACAGCAAACAGATTTGGAATGCTTGATAACATCTGTGATGTATGCAACGGCAGTGGTCACAAGAATGGTGCATGCCTATGTCAAAAGATATCCAGAGCTGATTGGAATAGAAGACCACAAAAGCCATCTAAGAAGAAATAATATTCCTTGGGAAGAAATCAGAAGAATAGTTCGAACACACATTTCCCCAAGAAGATCTCAAGTAGGGAAGCTGAGAAGACCCAGGATTTTAGATCCATGAAATTGAAGGGTCATTCATCCAAAAGAATCACTAAGGTGGATGAAACTCAGATGAACCCATATGGAAGACCCAAACCAGCTGCAACAGTTCCAAATGACATATTGGTCATCTGGCCCAAAGATTTGAAAAGAATGAGGAAACATGAAGATGAAAAGGCCAAGGCTGGTGACAAAGGAAAAGAAAAACTTTCACATGAGGAAGACAGAGTGAAGGAGAGATTGCAAACCAAGAAAAACACTCATGTCATAGATGTTCTGTGTGAGAGATGCAAGAAATATGGTCACGTTGCAAAAGTTTGTCTAACCTTAATACCATAACAAGAATCATTCCTTAAGAAGAGTAAGAATGTATCATTCATGATGGATGTTCAGCAGAACAATTCCTCACACAATATAAAAGATAATGTGAAGAAATCCATGCCACACTAACAGATTTCAGAACATATGTTCAAATGTGCAGGCATGAATACTTGAGTGAACAGAGGAACTTGGTTGAGAAAAGAACCTCAACCATGCAGGTCTTGTTGATGAAGCAAGGAGGAACCACCTTATTCCCTTATTCACGTGTGTATTTTATTTGTGCTAATAATGCAGGGAATTGAAGGTGAAGAATGCTCTCAGGGGGAGAACCTGAGAAGTACTAAATGCTGTCAAATCTTGATAGCTAAGCTGAAGTAGTTTCCATAATTGGATGGTTCTTCAATTGATATTCAACGATTAAGATGATGAAGGATCACTCTTGATGAAGGTGATGAGAAGTGTTTCCCTTGAGGGGGAGAAAAATGAAGAAGCTTCCAAAATCACTGTTTTAATCAATATCAACTCTAGCTGGTATCAAATGCAGTTACTTTGAAAATTTATTGAAGAATATGTCATTGGAGATGGTATTTCATTTCTCAATCTCTCATCCTTGGTTAATCAGATCATTATACAAAGGGAGAGTAAGTGAATTGATCAGTGGCAAAAAAATAATGGAAGTTCCCCAAGGTCACTTATCCTACCGATAACACTTGAATGTTTTTAATCTGTTTGGTAATGTGTGTGCAGGAGTTTCAGGTTGATTATTCATTATCACATTTGATTTTCTTCTACTTGAAATAAAAGTGGTAAACCCTTGAAGAAAAAAAAAATAAATGAGTTCTCATCTCATGTTGGTATCATGATCTGTAAATAATGGTCAGCCTTGTTGACTTAATAAAATCCTCTTGTTTTCTACATCGAGCATTGCTCAAGTATACTTAGAGTGAAATTATTAATGAAACATTGCTTAAGTGTGGATTGATACCCTCCCGACCATGCGCTTTGTATTTCTTGTCAATAAGGGGGAGATAAAGTGAAATGAATGTTTGAAAAGAGAAGATGATTGAAGAGAATATTCTCATTTTGATATTGACAAATTCATTTCAGAATATGTATAAGTTATTGACAACACAATACAAAGGGGGAGATTGTTGGAACCACTTTTTGTATAAGGTTGTATTTGTTGTCAATAGTTGTCAATGAATATCAAAATGAAGGAGATCAAGAAGTTCTCCAATGAAGTGGAGGAATGATAATTCAGACGATTGTTGTACTGATCATAAGTTCAAAGAACATGTGTCAAACGTGATACATTGTTTACAACAATGAAGAATGTGAGGTGTACTCCATCTGAGGATGATTAACAAAGAATGGGGTTTTTCGATGAAGGCCATGTAATTCCTTCTTATTGCATGAGAACCATGGGTTTTGATGAAGACCATGCAATTCCACATTATTGCATGAGACCCATGGGTTTTTGATGAAGACCATGCAATTACTCATGATTTCATGTGAACCATGAAAAAGGCTTCTTGATGAATAGAATCACATGGTTTGCATGAAGTTGATCATGACGGTTGATGAAGAAGGAAATGTGCCAATGATTGGAATTCTACGATAGCCATGCACGTCACATTGTCATAGAAGTTGATGATGCTGAAGCTATTCCTTCATAGAATACATATCACAATAGTGGAGTTTGTGATAAAATCAGAAGAGTTGCTGAAGGATACATATCACCAAGAAGATGTGCTACTGAGGTAATCGTGCTTGTTGACAAAGAAAACAGACGACATACAAATTTGTTGACAAAGGAGATTCCATGGTGGCATGTCGAGTTCGAGGGCTGTGGATAATGATCCATGTTTTATTCAAGGAACATCGACAAAGGAACGAATGATCTAGAGGCCGACAAAAAGAGCAGATACAAGGTGGCGCCGTTTTCCAGTGTTTGCCAAATTTTTCGGGTCCAAAATCTGTAAGTTGTTGAGCATCGCAAAAAGTGGATTTCCATGAAGATAATAATTAAATATGGAAAAGGAATGAATTTCACGAAGAGAGGATACATGGTTTGGAAATCGCGATGACCCGAAGAATGGAGCCAGTGAGTCTTCGCGATTACGTCAAGGCTTCGCGAACAGAAGAGTTGAAGCGCATTGTGGTGGTGAAGGGCTTTGCGAGGGACCTTCGCGGCGAAGGCGTGAAGGAATGATGACGGTAATACTCCGCGATTGTGACGAGCTCTAGGAACAGAAAATTGCCGTAGTGCTTCGCAATTTTGAGCGAATTTTGGCGGGAACTTCAGAGCTTCACGATTTGAGCTGACGTGGCGCTGACTTCGCGCGGAAGGGTTGAGGGTTGGTATAATCGCTTATAAATAGAGGTCGACCCCCTAGAGAGAAGTAGAGAGAATTTCAGAGAAAATCCTTTTCTCTCGGTTCGCAATGGTCACTCGCGAAGGCAGTGTGCTTTGTGAAAAAGGAGCTTCGTAGCGGCTATTCTAGCTCTGCGAAAGTCCTGCGCCCCGCTTTGGCTCAATGAGTTTCACGAAGAGGCAGGAGCTCCGCAACAGCCGAGCATTGCGAAGGCTAGAGCATCGCGAGAGTGCTTTGCGATTGAGCTTCGCTAAAAGGTAGGGACTCCGCGAAGGCTTGTTTGAGCTTTGCAAAATTGGGATCCTTGAAAAGTAGGGTACTTTGCGAAGGCCCCTTCCAGAGGTTGTTCACCCAGTGGATAGGGGAAAAAGGGGTATTCATCAGTGGATGAAATTTGGACCTCAACAGAGAATCATTTATTGAGAAATCACACAAGTGATTGAGATTCAGGCAAACGAAGACATGAGGATCTAGTGCATTCAGTCATTGCACTAAAGAATAAGGATTGAACTTTAACAGAGCCTCATCTCAGGACTCTGATGAAAGAAAAGTCTCATGCTGAACAGGAGACAAAGACCTTCATGTCTATCTATTGAAGAGACCTTCACGTCTATAAGCTGAGTGTGACTTCACCAACGGCAGTGAGCCAGGGGGAGTCAACGGGAGTGACCCGAGGGAAGCAGTGAGCTATCCCTGAACCTTTGTAAAGGAAGTGAGCCTGGGACCGAGTGACTATGCCCGAACAATTGTAAATCTATAGCTAGTGAAGCATAGTTTATTTAGGTACGACCGACAACCTGTCGGCGTATGCTACTTGGACGTAGCCTTAGTGGTGAACCAAGTAAAAATACTTGTGTCATCTCTCTGCATGTGAATGTTTTAGTGCTGATCATATCCATCATACAGGTTTAAGTAGTTCCTACCAACGTGGGAACAAGATCCACAACTTTAAGAAGAAAAAGTTGACACCCGGATTCACACCTCCCCTCTCAGGTTGTCCCGGGGTCCTATAAGTGGTATTAGAGCGAAAGGTTGATGTATGTTGGATATTCTCAAGTAATTTTATTTAGAAGAGGATTTGAGTTTCTTTCCTAAAGTCAACAATGAAGAGAAGTCTTGATGAAGATTCAGTTATTTCTGAGCAGAAGTCTACATCTAGCAAGACCATGACAAATAGGAAAAAGAAAGAGAAGAAGTAGCTAAAGAAGACCCTCATATCCAAAGAAGATTCAATGTCTTGTTCTCCATGCTATTCCAATAATGAAGAAACATGAGGGTTGGAAAGTATCAAGAAGGTGGCTCTGGATTCTTCTAGAGGAAAGGATGACACCCCTAATTCATGCTTTCAGGAAAAACTCAAAACATATCTTCATGATATTCCTGAAGAAAGGGTTGCGATTATTTGTAGCCTATTCCAATCTATGCAGGTTGAGATCACTCGATTAGAAAGGGATGCTGACAATATAGAAGAGGGATTGGAAAGAAAAGTTATGGAATGTATGAATCTCACCAAACATGTGAAAGTCTTTGATGAAAAAGAGGAAGTCAATAAGACTCTAAAAGAAATGATCCATGCACTTGAAGCTGAGTTGAAGGAGAGCAATTAAGTCAAGAGTTTTTGTTTGGAAGAAAATTCCATGAAATTCAGGGAACTTGACTCTTTGTTACAAAACAATGTTAAATTGCATGAGGATGAGTTTGAAAGATTGAAGAAGACTTGTGAAGAGAAGATGGTCATGATTAAAGATCAGACGATCATCCTCAATAATGAAAGTCAAAAATTGGAAGCCCAATTGACAAATCTTGAGAAGACACCTATTGAGACTCCACAAAAGAATGAAACAGGAGATGCTGGTACTCAATGTTCATTGGAGGCTACTAAAGCTAAAGTACCTCCAACAGGTGATAGGAATATTATGACAACTCTTGAGTGTCCACCTCAAGAATCAGTCATTGCAGGTACTCAATGCCTACTGGAGGATTCTATTGTCAAAAGACCACCAACATGTGATAAGAAGATCATGACATCACTCATTTATCTATCTCAAGAAACTGAGAAAGTGAAGGTACCATACAAACTATCTTATACTCATGTTTTAAATACGTTCCTACAATCAGTACAGGTTGGATGAAAATTTCTAAGCAAGTATGGATAAGGAAAGTTGAGTGGAATAAACGTACAACCAAGGCTAGGGTGGATGAGAAGAAAAATTAGGAAGTTGGTTCCTCAAATAGAGCACAAAAAATTAAGAATAAGGCCCAACAACCTCATACAGAAGATAAAAAGAAGAAAAGATTTGTGGGGCAATGTTGGTGCTGCAACATATTTGGGAATTGTGCGCTGGATTTTTGGTACAATACCTTTAATGGAGAAGCACAAAGAAAGCCTATGTCAAAAAGAAGGAATACATAGAAGAAGAAGCAACATCAGCTGGTCCACAAGCATTTGTTTATAGCAAACAGATTTGGAATACTTGATAACATCTGTGATGTATGCAATGGCAGTGGTCACAAGAATGGTGCATGCCTATGTCAACAGATATCCAGAGCTGATTGGAATAGAAGACCACAAAACCCAGCTAAGAAGAAAGAATATTCCTTGGGAAGAAATCAGAAGAATAGTTCGAACACACATTTCCCCAAGAAGATCTCAAGTAGGGAAGCTGAGAAGACCCAGGATTTTAGATCCATGAAATTCAAGGGTCATTCATCCAAAAGAAACACTAAGGTGGATGAAACTCAGATGAACGCATATGGAAGACCCAAACCGGCTTCAACAGTTCCAAATGACATATTGGTCATCTGACCCGAAGATTTGAAAAGAATGAGGAAACATGAAGATGAAAAGGCCAAGGCTGGTGACAAAGGAAAAGAAAAACTTTCACATGAGGATGACAGAGTGTAGGAGAGATTGCAAACCAAGAAAAACACTCATGTCAAAGATGTTCTGTGTGAGAGATGCAAGAAATCTGGTCACGTTGAAAATTTTGTCTAACCTTAATACCAAAACAAGAAGGAGTCCTTATGAAGAGTAAAAATGTATCATTCATGATGGTTGTTAAGCAGAACAATTCCTCACACAATGTAAAAGAGAATGTGAAGAAAGCCATGCCACACTAACAGATGTCAGAACATATGTTCAAATGTGCAGGCATGAAGACTGGAGTGAACAGAGGAACTTGGTTGAGAAAAGAACCTCAACCATGGAGGTCTTGTTTATGAAGCAAGGAGGAACCACCTTATTCCCTTATTCACTTGTGTATTGTATTTGTGCTAATAATGCAGGGAATTGAAGGTGAAGCATGCTCTCAGGGGGATAACCTGAGAAGTACTGAATGCTGTCAACTCTTAATAGCTAAGGTGAAGTAGTTTTAATCATTGGATGGTTCTTCAATTGATATTCAATTATTAAGATGATGAAGGATCACTCTTGATGAAGATGATGAGAAGTGTTTCCCTTGAGGGGGTGAAAAATGAAGAGCTTCCAAAATCACTATTTCAATCAATATCAACTCCAGCTGGTATCAAATGCAGTTACATTGATAATTTATTGAAGAATATGTCATTGGAGAAGGTATTTCATTTCTCAATCTCGCATCCTTGGTTACTCAGATCATTCTACAATGGGGGAGTAACTGAATTGATCAGTGGCATAAAAAGAATGGAAGTGCCCCAAGGTTCCTTATCCTACCGATAGCACTTGAATGTTTTTAATCTGTTTGCTGATGTGAGTGCATGAGTTTCAGGTTGATTATTCCCTATCACATTTGATTTTCTTCTACCTGAAATAAAAGTGGTAAACTCTTGAATAAAAAAATTACATGAGTTCTCATCTCATGTTGGTATCATGATCTGTAAATAATGGTCAGACTTGTTGACTTAATCAAATCCACTTGTTTTCTACATCGAGCGTTTCTCAAGTAGACATAGTGTGAAATGATTAATGAAACATTGCTTAAGTGTGGATTTATACCCTCCCTACCTTGCGCTTTGTATTTCATGTCAATAAGGGGGAGAGAAAGTAAAATTAATGTTTGAAAAGAGAAGATGATTGAAGAGAAGATTCTCATTTTGATATTGAAAAATTCATTTTAGAAGATGTATAAGGTATTGACAACAAAATACAAAGGGGGAGATTGATGGAACCACTTTGTGTATAAGGTTGTATTTGTTGTCAATAGTTGTCAATGAAGATCAAAATGAAGGAGATCAAGAAGTTCTCCAATGAAGTGGAGGAATGATAATTTAGATGAATGTTGTACTGATCATAAGTTCAAAGAACATGTGTCAAAGGTGATACATTGTTTACAACAATGAATAATGCGAGGTGTACTCCTTCTGATGATGATTATCTAAGAATGGGGTTTTTGGATGAAGGCCATGCAATTCCTTCTTATTGCTTGAGAACCATGGGTTTTGATGAAGACCATGCAATTCCTCATTATTTCATGAGACCCATGGGTTTTTGATGAAGACCATGCAATTACTCATGATTGGATGTGAACCATGCAAGAGACTTCTTGATGAATAGAATCACATGGTTTGCATGAAGTTGATCATGACGGTTGATGAAGAAGAAAATGTTCCAATGATTGGAATTCTACGATAGCCATGCAGGTCACATTGTCATAGAAGATGATGATGTTGAATCTATTACTTCAAAGAATACATATCACAAGAGTGGAGTTTGTGATAAAATCAGAAGAGTTTCTGAAGGATACATATCACCAAGAAGAAGTGATGTTGAGGTAATCATGCTTGTTGACAAAGCAAACATACTGCATACAAATTTGATGACAAAGTAGATCCCATGGAGGCATGTCGAGTTCAAGGGATGTGGATAATGATCCATGTTTTATTCAATGAACATCGACAAAGGAATGGATGATCTGGAGGCGGACAAAAAGAGCAGATACAAGGTGGCGTTATTTTCCAGTGTTTGCCAAATTTTTGGGGTCCAAATACTGGAAGTTGCTGAGCATCGCAAAAAGTGGATTTCAATGAAGATAATTATTAAATATGGAAAAGGAATGAATATCGCGAAGAGAGGATGCATGATTTGGAAATCGCGAGGACCAGAAGAATGGAGCCGGTGAGTGTTCGCAATTACGTCAAAACTTCGCGAACAGAAGAGTTGAAGCGCATCGCGGCGGTGAACGGCTTTGCGAGGGAGCTTCGCGGCGAAGGCAGGAAGGAATGATGACGTTAATACTCCGTGATTACGACGAGCTCCACGAACGGAAAATTACCGTATTGCTTCGCTATTTTTAGAGAATTTCGGCAGGAACTTCAGAGCTTCACGATTTGAGCTGACGTGGCACTGACATCGCGCAGAAAGGTCGAGGGTCGGAGGAATCACCTATAAATAGAGGCTGACCCCCTAGAGAGAAGTAGGGAGAATTTTAGAGAAAATCCATTGCTCTAGGTTCGAAAAGGTCACTCGCGAAGGCAGTGTGCTTCGAGAAGAAGGAGCTTCGCGGCAGGTATTATAGCTCCGCGAAATTCGTGCGCCCCGCGTTGGATCAGTGAGCTTCGCGAAGAGGTAGGAGCTCCGCGACGACCAAGAATTGCGAAGGCTGGAGCATCGCGAGAGTGCATCGCGATTGAGCTTCGCGAAAAGGTAGGGACTCCGTGAAGGCTTGTTTGAGCTTTGCAAAATTGGGAGCCTTGTGAAGTAGGGTACTTTGCGAAGGCCCTTTCCAAAGGTTGTTCGCCCAGTGGATAGGGGAAAAAGGGGTATTCATCAGTGGATGAAATTTGGACTTCAACAGAGAATCATTTATTGAGAAATCACACAAGTGATTGTGATTCAGGAAAACGAAGACATGGGGATCTAGTGCATTCATTCATTGCACTAAAGAATAAGGATTGAACTTTAACAGAGCATCATCTCAAAACTCTGATGCAAGAAAAGTCTCATGGTGATCATAAGACAAAGAACTTCATGTCTATCTATTGAAGAGACCTTCACGTCTATAAACTGAGTGTGACTTCACCAAAGGCAGTGATCCAGAGGGAGTCAACGGGAGTGACTCAAGGGAAGCAGTGAATTATCCCTGAACCTTTGTAAAGGCAGTGAGCCTGGGATAGAGTGACTGTTCTCGAACAAATGTAAATATATAGCATGTGAATCGTAGTGGATTTAGGTATGATCGACAACCTATCGGTGTATGCTCCTTGGACGTAGCCCTTAGTGGTGAACCAAGTAAAAATAGCTGTGTCATCTCTCTGCATGTGAATGTTTCAGTGCTGATCATATCCATCATAAAAGTTTAAGTAGTTCCTACCAACGTGGGAACAAGATCCACAACTTTAAGATGAAAAAGTTGACACCCTGATTCACCCCTCCCCTCTCAGGTTGTCTCGGTGTCCTACAATACAACTAATGAGAATTTGAGCTCACCCTTTTTATGTTTTCTATCCCCCAGGATATAAATAAAGGTATTAGGTATGAAAAAAATGGGAATATCTTTATGGGAGATGTTGGAGATCTTTCACCATGATTAGAAGATTATATTTTGAGTTTCTAATGACACTAAACTATTACAGTCTTTGTGTGTCAGATTTTGTTATGTATTAAGTATTCTGAAAAAGTAATGTAATGTCCATGTATGCCATGTATTGGGTATCTATAGTTGGTATCAGAGGAAAGGTTTAGTTAAACATTGGAATCTAGGATGTGAAAACATTAGTGAAATCCCTAGAGATATTTCTAAGGTATGTCAAGGGATGTCCCTAAGGGTAATTATACATATATGTTATAGTCCTAGAATTACGATAATGATAATAGAATTAAACCTAAGATGATAGATATTGAAGTTACTCCCCCTTTATTATGTTCTTTTCCTAGAATGATTTTTGCCTCTCACACTATTCTTTTTGGGTTTTAGATAATTGCTAGAAACAGGAAGATTCACGATAATGTAGGATTTGTTGGAAAATGGAATGATATTCTTCATGAGAAACCAAATGGAACATGATTTTGAAGTCCAAAAATCGTTATTATGCCTAATCAAAAATCTCATAATATTATCAATAAACTCAACTTTGGTAAGTTTCTGAACTCAGATAATGAGAGAAAGATGGAGTTTCATAATGATCATATAAGAAGGAAAGTTCAATTTCTCTCATTTAAATAATGTTGGAAGAGGCATCAAGGAGAATGTTTCAACGGAACTGGAAGATGATTTGGGTGCGGAAAAGAAGGACACAAATCCAGTAAGTGAAAAAGAAAAGGTTTAGTTAACACCATAGATAAGGATAATGGTATTTCTACGACATCAAAAATGATTAGATGTTTTAAATGTGGAATTTATGGGCATTATAAAAACCAATGCCCTAAGGGAAAATCTCATGAAGAACATCAGTATGGTCATATGGGTAGTATTTATGTTGATGATGATGAAGAAACTATAAATGATATATGAGATGAAAGAAGTGTTTAGGAATAAAATAATGAAGCTCGGTCAATGGTTTAAGAACATAGTTGAATGATTGTATGTTTAACAAGAGTTATGTTAATGGTACTATGGAATAATAAATCATCTAAGGATTGTTACACTATTGTTTTTTCTAAAGTATTTGAAATTATATGTTGAATGGTATTGGTAACCCTGAAAAGTTATTCAGATATTTTTGGAAATAAGAAGATACGTGCATAATGAATGGATAAGGAGAAAATAATACGTTTGATAGTATTCATGAGCACATGATTGATATAAGTACATAGTGATATCATGGATTGAGTATATAGAATTTTTGGGATTTTGGTATGTGGAAAGAGTTAACTTTTAACTGCATTCAAGTTTTCACTAAGGTTCAATGTGTATTCATTTTTCAAGAGAATACATGTTTAAGGCATTCGAATGATTGGAATGTGACCAAAAAGATGTATCATATGATATATGAGGATAAATGACGGTATTTACATGCTTCATTGATAACCTATATATAAATCTTCTTCATTATACTGTGAGTTTGGGTAAGCCTAAAGATTGGAATAGATTAATTTAGACCTATGATAGTATTGTTTGTGGATAGAACCTTTTTTTAGATATTATTTATGGAATGTTACTATAGTGTAGTTTTAGAAAAAGGACAACCTACCGGACGGGTGATAATCCGTCGCGTCGGACAAGGTTGCGGGAATTAAACCCACAACCGAAGTGAGACAGGCCTTTATCCTCAACCTCTGGCCTACAGGAAGTCCCTGGTTAGTATAAACTAGTTTTATTTTTTTAAGCGGTATGATAGATGAAGTATAAGTCCATTTTTTGATCCATATACGATTAATCTCACTATAGATGGACTTATATCTATAACATTTTCTAACCTTTTGTTTGAGACATATGGAATTACATATCATTCTATCGCATGATCTATTAAAACTTCATTAAAGAAAAATTCAACTTTATTTCATTAAGAGATGAAGTGGAAATTGATTAAGGCACAAACAACAGTGAGATTGTACCAAAATCAAGTAAATATTTCTTTTAATTCAAAAAATATTCAACATTAGAGAAATGATCTTGAAAGCCAAATTTTTTTTCCTAGTGCCCTCATATATGATGAATTAGATGGTACCTTAGATCATCAAAAATTTATGGCTTTGTGACTGTTGGCTTTATCATATCCATGTCCTCTACCACTCTCCATCAGAACTTGATGGTTAGATTTCTATTCTATATCTATATTTTCATCTATGTTATCCTATGTGGAAACCAAGTGATTAGTTAATTTTGGTAACTATTATGTTTCATACTTTAGTTTTTAAAGACAATTTTCGGTATTCCTTTTTACGAAGTGGGTTTCTGTGAAAGAAACTTCCAAGTAGTAAACCATTTATAACCCCGATGAATTTCGATGGCTAAATTCATTTTAAAGGGGGTAGAATGTAACACTCTGAGATATTATGAGATTTATTATTTTTAATTTCTTTAATATCTTTTTTTGTAAGCTACACCAAGATTAACTTGCTCTATACGCAAGACTATATTAACTTGCAGTATACGCAGCACTATTCCTGGATCGTGTTACACACAATTTAATGTTTGTTTGATAGTAGTTATTCTACGCAACATTGAGTGTGTATATATATATATTCAATGTATAAATGAAATATGGTTGGATTCTGTTATACGCAACAACAAAGGAGTCTTGCAAATTACGTAACACTGACAAGGCTTACAGTACACGCAATCAGGACCTTCTTCAATATCATGTGTAGTACGCAATACCATGTTTCACTAAACGAGATATTATTATAATATTATTATGAAATAGTCGTTATGAATAGTAATACACACATTTTGAAATTTTATAAATTTTACCTTTCAAAATGGAATTCATTTTTAAATTCGGAATATCAAAATTATCCAAGGGTGAATTTTTGGTATTTTTCTGAAAACTTTCAAATTTTGATGAATAGTGAAAACAATGAGTTACTATGTAAAAACCGACTTTTTATTTGAATAATTATTTATTCTATTTAAATTTATTTTAGGTAAAAATTGATATATAATACCTATATAAGTTCAATTTAATTCATTTGAGTCATTTTATAATAATTTTAGATATATAAAAATTTTATTGAACTTTTCACCGTTTTTTACCCAACTCCTAGTAGAATTTAAAAATTTACATAAAACCTAATTTTATCACTTTTGTGAGTGCAATTTCAAAAATACTAGAGAAATTGTTAATATCAAGGAATAAATGTGGTTCAATATGATAAAAATAATTTTTTGTGAATACTAACTTTTTACTTTTATTTACCACGGTTAAAAGTAAATAGGATAATTAAGGGTAAAAATTATATTATTTTTACCCTAACACATTTTATAATTCTATTGGATAAGTATAATTTGACAAAAAAACTTAGGAATATAATATTATAAATTAGGTCCACTTGGATTAGATTAGGACATTTATTATTATTTTATCTGAAAAAGAGTTAAAATAGTTAAAATCAATGTTTAATAACTAAAAATTTTTTAATATAGGGTTATACATAAGATAAATTCGACTATAAATATTAATTAGAAATATAAAAAGCATTATTACCTAAAGGTAGTTTATTTATAATTTTTAGAAATTAAATAATTTACGTTATTTATGACACAATGGTGATGCAGTAATTACCTAAATAATGAAAGATTAAAATAATTGATATTATAAATATCCAAATTAATGTAATTTGAGATTTTTTATGAATTCCACTCATTTTATAGGTTATTATGACATGCTAGTATTGATTTAATTAACGTTTTTCCAACTAATCATGCTGTTATCATTTTCACAAAAATCAATTACCAAATAGTGTCAAAATTGACATAAAATACTTTTTAAAACATATATTATATTATTAAATGTTATTATATTCCTAAAAATGTAAAGATTGTCCAAATTACTTAGATAAGGTTATATATAGTAATAATGAACTACTTTGGGTTCGTTTGGATGGTAATAGTATGATTATTAACCATATAGTGTAAGAAAACAAGTAGACACTGTAAAAGATAAAATATTTATCTTAGAGTTAAATTTAACGGATAAGGTCAAAATATTAACCTAAACTTATCTAAAACCTATTGGTTGAGAGTATTTAGACCCATACCCACATTACCTTCGAAATAAGTAAATTTTGAGCTATTATAAACCGAATATGACTTTATATTAAAATAATATTTTAAGTTTTTCCAAAGGTGCCCCTCTGCCCTATTATAAAAAGGGCACCCCTTCCCTCTTCACCTCACAAACTTTTGAGACTTGAATCTCAGCCAAAACCTTCCCATTTCTCCTATCCACTTCCATAGAAACATTCTGGAGGTTTTGGTCTTCTCAAAACACCAATTCTACTTCCTTAAAAGGAATCTTAAATGAGGTGCGTCGAAGAAGAGGTAATCTCTTCTTCCGATTCTCTCAAGTTTCTTTCATCTTCTACTTCTTATTCTTTAGTTTTATCATTATAAAGTAATAATATATGTATTAATTATATACTGATATGTTATTATAAATATGAAACAACCCTATTTAACCTTCTATCCATCCTATGGAAAACAAAATCACCGCTCGTGCATACGTACGTAATATCGTCTCCACATCGTGGTGTAATCTGTTTTCGACCACCGCCTTACTTGGATGGGAATAATGGTGTAAATAAATAACTATATATGATTATTTTAAAGTTACATTTATTCATAAATATTATACATACACTTCAATATAATTCCACGATCATTGGAATGGTATCATCGCTCGTGCATACGTACGGACTACCATCTCCACGACGCGATGAGATTCAATCTCCATGTTAACCATTCATGAATGATTATAAAGTATAAATAATATGTAATAATGAAATATATGACACAATAATGATACTGGAAATATTTATATATATATTTATGTCATCTACTTAATTCCATTCAATTCAATAAGGAAAAGAAAATAGCGTTCATGCGTACGTACGGCCTACCGTCTCCATGAATAGTGTATATCATTCCATTTATTGATCTATCATATATATATGTATATGATGAATTTATATTATATATAAATCATGTTTTACATTCTGGAATTATTTAAATCATGATACAAGTAATAATATCATGAACAACAAGTCGAAACACGTACAATAAATGAAACGATTTTACCCAAATCCCTGCTTTTACATCGAATTTACAAAAGAACGGGTAATATAAATTCATAAGTAAAAAATATATGATATCATAACAATGAATATGATTCTGTAATAATTCAATGAAATTATTTAAATCATTATACATGAGGTTCAGATATGTATGAAGCATATCGGACCTAAGGTAAGGGGATAATTTTGCAATCTCATAATTTTATCCGAGATTGCATATATGTAAGTATTTACTGGGGTTATGTTTATCATCCATGTCCATGTTTTCTAAAAATGTTTTCATAAAATATATACTACTCTTCCATGTATGTTTAAAGTCATTTTTATTCTTTTTTGACTTTTACCACATTGTATGGAAGGAATAATTCCTATGTTTTCCATATTAGGTACTTTTTGACTTTTCCGACAAAAGTAGGAGAAGAATGTTTTTTAACTTATACGGCATGAATGTATTTTTACAATTTTATAACACCTTATTTTCATGAAGCATACTCCCCAAGATTTCATATCGATTTTCAAAAAAATCATTTTCTTTTAAAATTGCATGGAATTTTGTGAAAAGAAAATGATTTTGAAGAAGAAATGATATTTTCCAAAAGAAGTCATGTCAAGTGTTTTATCAAAACCATTTTCCATCTACGATGAAATTATTTCATATGTGTATGTTTCCAGTATAATGTCTGTATGATTTACATGGTTTCACATTTCTTAGGATGAAATGATATCCATTTCTTTTATATGGATTATGTTATGATGGGATGATGTTTATGAAACCCATTTTATTTGTTGGGTTATAATGATTGATGTATGTTTATTTTTTGGAAAAAAAACTAATGATTTCATTATGAGATGGGTGGGACCTATATCTCCCTCCAATGCATTGGTTAATGATTTATATCTCATGAGATAGACATTGCTGGAATGGTAAGTTAGTCCGGTTCAGTGTTACAGGACTGGAATGAGGAGTGAACTCGATTCAGAAAGGGACTTTGTCCACTAATATGGTCTTGGTAGCAATTCCTTGGCTACTATGGAAATCATATCATGTGATTAATGTTTTTCCATAATTACATGTTTTATTTCCAAGCTATTTTATCATGATTGATGTTCTATTATGATCTATGCCTTACGTACTGCCATGATTTATGTCATTGCTCAAGATTCCAATGTTTAAACATTATGTTCATGTTTTTTATGTTCAAATGTATATGGATTCTTTGATTTTCTCCATGCTTACCCTTACTGAGCATTTGGGATCACCCTTTTTATGTTATATTATCCCCAAGATATAAATAAAGGTTTTAGGTAAGTTTACAAAAGGGTAAGATCATTATGGGAGATGTTGTAGATATTTCACCATGATTAGAAGATTATATTTCGAGTTTCCAAAGACACTAAACTATTACGGTTCTTGTGTGATGGTTTTTGTTATGTATTAAGTATTCCAAAAAAAGTAATTTAATGTCTATGTACGTCAAGATTCGGGTCTCTACATTTAATTTGATAAGTGTAATAATTTATATTTTTATTCTAATGGTATTTTATGTTTCAATTAATGTTATTCTATAATGGGGATTAAAAATCAATGTTCTGAAAATTGAAAATATTTTATGTCATCATCTCATCGTTTATCAGGAATATTAATGATTATACTTACAATGATGAAATATTCTGACCCATATTTTAAGAACCAATGTTACATTATTATACTATGGTTATGTAATTATAATAAATGTTTTTTTCTTTTCAATATGTTAATTTACTCTTGATTTATAATGGCCCAGACCTCCAAGTTCCATTACTTTGTCAAAATTCATTATTTGGGGTGTTCGGGGAGTCATCATTGGAATATTTGAAGACTTTTCAAAATTTTCTAGTTTTTTCTTTGGTGACTTAGGTAGTTGGTGTTGGAGTCTCTTTTGCGTCGGTGTTGGTGGATCAGGGAGTCAGTGTCGGTGACTCGGGGTGTCAGTGTCGGTGACTCAGGGTGTCGGTGTCACTGACATAAGGAATTAGTGTTCGTGACTCAGGGAGATAGTTTTGGTGACTCCGGGTGTCATTGATGGTTACTCATGGTGTCAGTGTCAGTGACTCAGGGCATCAGTGATGGTGACTAAGGGCGTCACTTTTGTTGACTCAAGGCGTCGATGTCAGTGACTAAAAGGCATTAGTGTCAGGGACTTAGGGAATCAATGTAGGTGACTCATGGTGTCAGTATCCATGATTCAGGGCGTCAATGTCAGTGAGTTAGTGATTTGGAATCAATGAGTCAGGGAGTCAATGTTAATGAGTTAGGGTCTTGGTGAGTCAGGGAATCAGTGATTCCGGCTTGCGTAGCTTGCTGTCGGTGACTCACCCATCGGTGAATCATATTAGAGTTTTTATAGTTTCACCCCACAAACCTATTATTTGACATAAATCAAGTATAAAGCCTTATTTGGGAGTTTATAATTTCATTTCAATGTACATTAATTATATCATTAATATACTAACACTCAGGGGGACATTCAAAAAAGTAAACCACATGATCATGGACATAATACAACATTAATGGCCTTGAATCAATTTCCTTATACTGATATAGGATCTAGATTTTCTAAAGTCGAGGACCAATCA
This sequence comes from Viscum album, assembly GCA_963277665.1. Lineage (NCBI taxonomy): Eukaryota > Viridiplantae > Streptophyta > Magnoliopsida > Santalales > Viscaceae > Viscum > Viscum album. Next base: position 1,519,318,323 of record OY728123.1, on the reverse strand, counting down.
TATCTTTTTCTCTTGGTACGTGGATACTGTTTCTTCCCCAGATGAGTTGTTCACATGTGATGTCCCCCCCTTCAATTTTCCTTTGAATCTTTTGCTCGCACGACCCCTCTATTTTTGGCACAAGTAGGTGTTTTTGTCACCTATTCATCCAGGTTGGGATTATATTCTCTCTCTCTAATTTTGAATCATGTGGGGTGGGAATAGTAAGTTAATTTCATGAAAAAATGTTTAATCCAAAATTTAATAATGATAAATGCTAATGATGGAATACAAGCATGATAATGGGCTAGTAGTGAATTGATATAGATCAGTTTTTTTATTTTGTATACTATTTTTATGATGTAATTTATTATTGCCATTTAAACTAAGAAAACAATTATCATTGGTTTTATTTACCATTGTAGGGGTGATCATTTGTAATTATTGTTGTTTCCATATGAATAATTTCGGTAAATATCAATCTGATTAATCACGTACACATGGATAAATAAATAGATTTCCCAGTATGAAACCACTTGTGTGATAACCCCTGTTAACAAAATATAATTTAAAAAACAATGTTGATAATTATGAACACACCATATTTGATTGGTGTGGCTATGCACTATGTTCTTTTGGGTTTTGTGCTTTGTGTGTGTTTTGGTTTTGGTAGCAATGAGATTGTGTGTAAAGGGTGGTACAGGCGATGAGATGGTATCCTATGTTTGTAGATTGATTGATTATGGAATGAATGTAATAATTATCTATTGGTACTTCATCTATGTATTGGTTGGGAAGTGGAGATACAGGATTGGCTTGTGTCGTGATTTCATGTTCACAGGTGTGTTGGGTGTGGTGTTGTTGTGCTACAGGGCTACTGGGATAATTTGTGAGAGGATGATTAAGAGGGATAACATTGAATAATTTTATGGGATGTTTCTCTCTTTGTTTAACTTGGTATTGGTCGTTATGTTTTCTTTTCCTCATATTGTTTACAGTCTTTAGTAGTTTCCAAGGTAGTGTTGGAATAAAATAAGAGAAATTCTTATTAATTACTGATTAATAGATAATAAAAGGGGTGGCTTGATGTCTTAGTTGTGGATATTGTGTGTATGTTAATGTAGGGTATCAGTAATGATATTTTCATACAGGCTGGTTGTTTGTTTAGAATCCCATATGATGGGATATGTGTTTTTTACCTATATATATAAACTTGTAGTATCTTATGTTTTCTATACAAAACCCACCGATGTTGATCACTATGTGCTAGACACCCCCATTGTTATGGGTGTGGGGTTTCTTTCCCAACATACTTGTTGGAGGATGGATGGATTTTTGCTGACATTACCATGCCAACACATCTATGAATTGGTCACCCATGATTTTTTGGTAGGTGGTAATGGATTGAGAGTTAATATTAGACATATGTTAATGGTTGTGTGATAGGTGTTTTGTTACCCAGGTGTCTACGGGATGAGGCCCATGGGTTTGTGGGAAAGAGGTGTGGTGTGGTTGTGGCCCAAGTGTTTGCGGAAAGGATGTGGTGCGATGTGTGGATCATGTGTATAAAGGAAGGTTGTGACCGTGGGTATTATGGAAGAGCGTTAAAATGTCATGAAGTTTTCCATTATGGATGAGAATTTAACCAGTGGGATGTGGCATGGGGTACCCAAATATCATTCTGCTTATTATGTTACATTACATGACTTGCATGATTTTGTGAGTATGATTTGGTGAGGATGGGGTTATTAGTATTCATTTGTAGGTGTTACTGGTTTCTATTTTTTTTTACATGAGATTTAATATGATCTTCCCACTTCTGTATGGGTGACACTAGTTTTATTCCTTTCTACATATACCTGTATGATCACCATATATATATATAGATTTTTTATAGGTTTTTAGGGAGATTATGTGGAATGTGGTGGACCTTACTCGCTTGGGCATTGTGGATGGTTCCGTCATGGATACTTAGTTTTATTTTGGTACTAAAATTGGTTTTTTATTTTTATTTCTAGTTTTTTAATATAAAAAAGTGTGTGGGATAGTTTTTTGTTTCATTATATATTTTTTTCTTGGAGTTTTTTATGTTGATTCATATTATCTCTTGATCATGGTTACTAAAACTAGGGTAATGCCTCCCATATTTTGTTTGATTTTATATACCCTTGGCGGTGGTTTCCACCCATGGGCCTATTGGTGGCAGGGCTCAGGGGTCATTTTCTCTTGTTCATCTCTAAAAAGGTATCAACATCTATATATCATTTACCTTATCTTAAAGGAGGCATATCCTTCTAGATTGGTATTGGAGGTTGATGGCTGAGTGATAGAGTGGAGTTTGGAGTTAGGAACAATGAGGATTTCATGGGTTGGTAAGGAAATAGTGTTATGTAATCTTGGTGTGTGACATAGGCTAGAGAAGACTGGTTAGGATATGGAATTTTAACCCCCCCCCATCGATCTGATGCAAGGACTATGATCGTACATAACGACAAAGTGAGGCTGCACTATTTATAGGTTAGAGACCATTGGAAATGTACATGAATCATGATGACTTGTATTATTTATTTGGGATTTTTCAGGAAATTAAAATAATTAAAGAGTTAAAATGATTCCTAAACGAAATCTATAATAGACAGTATTAGGAGTCCCTTGTTTTTATTTTTTTCGGTGGCTCCTAGACGTCCTCTAAATATGGTAGAAGAAGTGGATGGTGAATAGACTAACCTAGTTGACTAGAGGAGTGTCAATTCAGATGAGTATGATGAACAATGGAAGAATATGCTTCTTTATTTCCAGTAGAAGAATCTGGAAATGCACAAGGGAAGTGTCTTGGAAATGGAGATGGATGGTTGGCTCAAGGAGCTGGTGATCACTTTTATCTTGATCAATGATCCAACAGAGTAATTGTTTCCTCTATTGGTGAGATAGATTAGGGGGGAAGTGAGTCTATAGTGGAAACATTGCCATAGGGAGAGAAAGGAGATGGATGTTCTATGTGATTAATTTGAGAAGAAATTTTGGGTGGAATTACATTCAAACACGATGAAGACTAAGGAGAGGTTAGAGCTACTCTCCCTCCACCGAGTGAGTATCTCGGTGTGGGAATTAGGGATCATGTTTCTGGATCTCCAATGTTTTTCTCTAGATCTCCTTATAAATGAGGATCCTCATGAATTATGTTTAAAGGATGCACTTCGTACTTCCCTCCAATTTTTTGATACTATATATACCCAACTAATATACATAGAGGTTTAGAATATGGCTGAGGTGGTAGTAATGATGCACTCTCAAGGAAGTCATCCATGTGTGGGAATTCAGTCGTGTTCTTCAAAGGGGAAGGCGATCAGTAATAAGTTTCCATATTCAGGTCCTTCCAGGTTTCGACCAGCGTGAATCTTACCACAATTGTTTTAGTTACGACCATTATCCCATCACTATTTACAATGGTCTTAGGGATGAGGTTTTTTTATTTTAGAGGAAATTTTAACCATTAGATTCAGTGACCTATTCGTTCTCAGTATGGTGAAGGTGGGATGTTTCAGTGCTCTCCATAGGAGTGGTTTCTAGCCAGGCCTTTCCAATATCAGGGGAAGTAGGCCATTTCTCCACCAAGGGCAGACAGTGCAGGAGGAGGCCTACCTCAGGATTCTCCTCGTGGACCTCAATAATGGTGTGCTTAGGGAGGTAGTCGACTGGTAAGAGGAAGATGACTACGACATCATAATTTTAACACTATAGAGGCTGCAGTTCCAGTAGGGTCGTAGATCATTTAGGTACAATATGTTTGTATTTCATGATTGCTGGAAATTGTGTGATTTGAGAGATGCACTCCTCTTTTGAACCAATATTGACCTATTCCTTGTGACTTGACAGAGAGAAAGTTTATGTGTATTTGGTTTTTAGTAAACAAGTTAGAGGCCAGACCAGTTTGTTTGATGTTTTTCAGGGATGTAGACTGATGTTGGGGCCACATCAGTCTTGTGGGATCTATTTCAACTTCAGATATAGTTGTATGATTTAATCCTTGGCATCGAATGGTAATTTTCAATACATGATGTCATATAATAATTTCTAATAAGAGTCTTGGTTTTTAAAAATAAATTCCAGTGTGCAGCTTTCATTGGCGTGTAGGGATATCATGTGGGTAGCAAGCGTATGGAGACTTTTATTTACTAGTTATCCAATCTATTATTGGGATCGATGGATGATAATATGGTTGAGGTTCTATGAGTTTTCGGAGAGTTTATGGATTTTTTTCCCGATGAGGTTGTGACTTTACACCCCTCAACATGACGTTGAGTTTGGAATAGACAGAAGACCATGTGATAGTCTGATTTTGATGCTTACTTATTGAATAACACCTTATAATTTGTGGGAGTTGTGGATCCAAATTGATGACCTGACGAATAATGATTTCATCATACCCAGTTTTTTATTGTGGGGTTCTCTAGTCTAGTTTACAAAAAAAGAAGATTGTGGTCTGAGCCTATGCATAGACTAATATAGACTGAATCAGGTAATGGTCGATAACCCTTACGTGCTTCTAAGGATAAATTATCATTTCAAATAGATGAGGGGAGAAATTCGAGTTAACAAGCTAGATATGTGACTTGGGTATCACCGGTTAAGGGTGAAGGAGGGTGACATCTCAAAGACTATTTTTTGGTACATGTATGGGAAATTTGAATTTGTGGTTATGTCATTCAGTTTTTTGAAATAACCAGCCATGTTCATGGGGCTTATGAACATTGTATTTCATGAGTTCATAGATAGTTTCTTCATATTATTCATTGAACAAATCTTCATCTAATTGAATTAAGAGTAGGATCATAACAAACATCTCAAAACGGTCATATAAGACCATATACACCACCAGCTCTACCAAATTTTTACCAAGTTCACGTTTTGGACATGATAAGTCAACTTCCTTGAACATGTGGTTTCCAAATTGGGTATAACAGTGGACTCATAAATGGTTGAGGCATTCCTATATTGGGAATCACTAATGAATGTGGAATAGGTTCACCGTCTTCTTGGTATAGTAATCTATTATAAAATAATCATACCTGAATTCTCTTGGGTAGAAGCTCAGTTGACAGCTCTGACCCGAAATGGCCATGATTGTTTTTAGGGTTAGCAATGTCCATAAGAATATCTCTTTATGAAATGGAGATTTCATCCCTCACTTCTGTTGGGGTGTCTGATAATATTGTAACAAAGGGAGATAACATATGGTTTTAGGAATTTACATCCCCATGAATGTATTTCTTCCACCCATGATTTAGAACTTTTAGTGGTCATGATCACACTAAATCTCTAGTGTCATTACCTCATTCGGTAGCAATTTTTGGTCTTCATGGATCACAATAGCTATATGTAAATATTTTCCCATAGACACATGAACTTGAGGCAACAAAGGTGGATGTAATTTCTCTAGGATTACAAACATGATATATCCTACACCGTAGGAATGGGTAATGTAGTGGCAGATGCTTTTAACTGGAAGTCATAGAAAGAAGTTGTCCAGGAATAAGTAGATGTTTGGAGGGTGATGGATGAGTTTTATGCCTTACTATTAGATAAATTAATAGATGGTGGTAGAGGACATTTTTTTCAGATGATGGTACAATCATCTCTAAGGAATAAGGTAGATAAGTCTTAATAGGGAGAATTAGAGGTGAAGGTGATGATTGATTATGTTGTCCAAGGTGATGCTCCAGAGGGATAGTCAGAGGATCATCAAAATTAGATGTTCTTCATTGGGAAGATGTTTGTTCTAGTTTAAATGTAAGGGGATGTTCTCCATGAGTTTCCTAGATCACATATAGAGGGGCACCTATTAGTTTCCATGATGTACCAGTGCTTGAGGAAGTAGTTATGGTGGCCCAGGATGAAGTGGGTAGTGGTGGTTTTTTTTTGCAAAGTGCTTAGTGTTCCAGTAATTGAAGGATGGGAACTGTGTTCCAAGTGGTTTTTTTCTTCCCCTTGTTGTACATGAGTGGATGTAGAATGAAATCTAAATGGATTTCATCACAGGATCACACAAGGATTAGGGAGGATGTAATGATATTTGGTTAGTAGTGGACAAATCTACAAAATCGTCTCACATCATAGTGATCAATGAGTCAAGAGTAGTGAATGCAATTGCACAGAGGTGTGTGGATGAGGTGGTGCGGCTACATGGAGTCCAAAAATATATTTTATCAGATTAGGACACACATTTTACATGACAATTCTGGACGGTATTTCAACATTATTTTGGTACATAGTTATTTTTATGTATTTCCTTCCACTCTCAGACAGATAAGAAAATAGAGCATACCATCCGGATGTTGGAGGACATGCTACGAGCCTGCATCTTAGAATTTGGTGGCTCTTGGTTGTGACATATTCCCTTGGTAGAGTTTTCTTAAAATAATATCTATGACACTTCAATTGGAATGGGTTTGTTCAAAGCTCCATACAGGAGTTTGTGTCGTTCGCCCTTGTGGTGGACTGATGTTGGTGGGACTTCTATTCTTGATCCAAACATTGTAAAAAGTATGTTAGATTAGGAGCATTTTATCTATGAGTGGATATTGATACCACATGATTGGTTGAAGTCGTATTCTGGTCACATGATAATGTACTTGGGGTTCGAGTTTGGGACCATATATTACTGAAGATTTCCCCTCTATGTGGTCAGTATAGGTTTTTCATTGGATGTAATCATTCACCTAGGTTCATTAGTCCTTTCAAAATGTTTGTATTAGTCAAAGAGGTGTCATAAAAGTTGGTGTTTCCACCACAGTTTGATAGAATCAAAGACGTCTTTAATGTACCCCAGCTTCGTCAGTATCATCACGTTGATTCACATGTCATTGATTGGGGAGAGTTTGATAACAAGGATGATTCCACCTTCATAGGGATACATGTGGATATCTTGTATCATCTTTAGAAGGAGTTTCATGGATTTTCAATTCCCCTGGTTGGCATGTTGTGGAGACATGTTGTCCTGAGGTGGGTACTTTTGAGCAAGAGATGAAGATGCATGCCTAACACTGGGAGTTGTTTTATGTTTTTACCATGTGTCTGGATTTGGGATGTAATGTTGGAAGCTTCTTTTATATGAGATGAATTTTTTTATTTTTTATGTTATATAAAATAAAATCCTAATAGGAGAAAATAGTGAGACTTAATTCTTAATCAAGAAACATTAACGTGGATGCGATTAAACCCATGCGGGCGAGTCAGTGTTGCCCAAAAAGGATAGTATATTTACATAGGGGGATGAAATTTCTGGATTCATATTCTTAGGAAGTGTGACTTTTAGTGCCTATGTGGTATATCTATTGGGTTAAGAAATCATGGAGGAGGTGTTCTAGGATGTTGAGGTTTCACTCCATGGAGGTAGGTTGTCCTTGGGAGGTATCTTCCAAGGTGGTTGTTCAAACACCTATTTCTTCTAGGTTTGGTTTTTAAATTCTTGAGGGTGATAATAGTTTGAGAGGTATCAAATGTAATGGTCCGTACCTCCATATTCCATTCCATATTCAAAATCTTTTGTTTAGTGTGTTATTGGTGGAAAAAATGGATCCTTACATGAATTTTCCAATTTTTCATGTTTTTTCAGTAGTGACTCAGGGTATCAGTGTCAGTTACTTAAGATATTGGTGTTGGTGACTCGGGGAATGATGTTGGTGACTCATGGTGTTAGTGCTAGTGACTCTAGGAATTAGTTTTGGTGAGTCAGGGCATCGATGCCTGTGAGTTAGTGCTTCGATGAGTCAGGGCGTCGATGAATGAGGGTGTTAGTTTGTCAGACATTGATAGGTCAAGGATTTAGTGAGATAGGATGTCAGTGAGTTAGGCATTGGTAGATTTCTGTCATTGACTCACCCATTGATGACCCGTTTTCCAATTTTCCCTATTTTTTCCAGTTTCAGACTTCTTAAGTATTATATGACATGAATCAACTTTAAATAATTTATTTGACTTTTCTAATGTCATTTCAAAGTATATTAATTATATACATAATATTATAATGCTTGGGATACATTAAGATAGCAAAATTGCATGATATTAGCCATGATCTGACATTAATGGCCTAAGAACCATTTTATTTCTTTTATATAGGATCTGTCTTTTCTAATGTAAATTTCCCCTCTTCTCATTTATTTTTGGGGACAAGGAACTTTTCATCACCAGAAGAGTCGTGCGCCTATGCTGTAGACCCCCCCCTCTTTGGTTTTCCATTAAATCTTCTGCATGTGTGACCCCTATCATTTTGTGCAAAGAGTAGTTTTGGATGCCTATTTTTCTAGGTAGATATTATATTATCTCTCTTTATCTTTATATCATATGGGGTAATAATAGTAAGGTTATTTCATGGAAAACTATAGAATCCCAATTTTAAAAAAGATAAATGCTAACATTGATATAGTGAAACGATAACATACTGTGAGTTCATTTAGGTTGATCATTTTTTTACTGGTTATCATTTATTACAATGAGATCAATTGTGGATGTGTAGACTATGATAATAATGGTAGATGGTGGTTTTTTAATATGCATGGTTGATGATTAATAACTGTTTTTGTTTCCTTTTGAATAATTGATATAAAAATAAATCCTATTAATCAAGTTCACTTGGTTAAAAAAAATGGATTCCCCTGCATGAAAAATCTTGTGTAATCATGCCTACTTATCAAAAATATAATTTAAATAATTGTGTTGGAAAAATATGAACACACCATTATTTATAGGTGTGGTTTTGTGATGTGTTATTTTGGGTTTTGTTCCTTGTGTGTGTTTTGGTTGCGATAACTATGTGTTTTTATTTGGGTGGTTTGGGCGGTGTGATAGTATCTCAGGTTTCGTGATTGTTTGATCATTGAAAATATGGACTTGGTATGCAGTGGGACTGCATCTGGATAGTTTTTGGGTGGCATAGATGATCGAATGGGTTGTGTCGTGATTTAATGTTTATGGTTGTGTTGTGTGTGTTGCTATTGTGCAGTAGGGATACTGGGTTTAGTTGTGAGAAGATGATTGAGCGGGATAACTATAAGTAATGTTGGGGGTATATTCTATCTTTGTATGTATTGGAACTGGTTTCGTTGACATATAACTTTTTCAGTGTTCGGTAGTTTCCTAGGTAGTGTTGGAATAAAATAAAATAACTTCTTAATAATGAATGATAGGTGGTCAATAAAATGGGTGGGCTGATGTCTTCATTCTGGTTGTTGTGTGGTTGTGCATGTAGGGGTAGCAACAAGGACATTTATTTTTAAGCTGGTTTTTTAATCTGATTGTATGGGTTGAGTTTATGTTACCTATATATATATAAAAATTTAGTTCATTATTATTTCTATACTCCCCACCCGTGTTGAAAACCATGTTCCGAATAACCCCAGTATTATGGGTGAGGGTGTATTTCCCAATATCCTGATGAGAGGATAGATGGAAGGTTACTAACATTACCTTTCTTCATCTTATAGTAATTGATAGACCAAGAATATATGGCCAAGATGTAATGGATTGAGGTTTAATATGGGACATATGGTATTGGATGTGTGAGATGTGGTTTGTTTTCTAGGTGTCTATGAGATGATGCCCAATTTTTTTGGGTGAGACGTGTGGTGTGGTTGTGGGATAGGTGTCCAGAGGAAGTATTTTTTGTGGTGTGCGGATCAGATGTATACACATAGTTTTTGAATGTGGAGATTGTGGAAGAGCATGGTAGCTTCATGATGTTCCCTATTATGGATGTGTAGTTAACCAGGGGAGTGTGGTGCAGGGAACCCAAATATTGATGTGCTTATTATATTACATTACCTGACCTATGTTAAATAGTGAGTGTGCATTACTGAGGATGGGGTTAAGTATTCCTTGTTAGGTTTTGTTGGTTTCTAATGTATTCTCACAGGATATTTAGTATTCTCTTCCCACATGTTCAAGAGTGAATTTGGTTTTTCAATATTTAGTATAATTCTATTCTCAATTTTTTTTATAAAATTGTTTTCAGGATTCTAGGGTGATTATGCAGACCGTACTGGACCTTACTAGCTCGAATTTTGGGGATGGTTACTGGATCATTTATTATGATTATTTTTGTTACTTTTTTGTTTTCTTTTTATTTCTAGTAGTTTCACTTAATAATTCATGCGTGATGGATTTTGTTTTCATTTAATATATCTATCATTCTGTTTTTTATTGTGGATATATCTTATCTCCCAATCATGGTTACTATTAAAAGGGTAATGTATCCTAGTTTTTGTGAGATTTTTTATACCCGTGGTGATGGTCACCACCATAGTGATTATAAGAGGTTTTCCATGGGGGTCATTGTCTATCCTTAATCTTGATGAATTATGATTTTGAAATCTTTTTATCCCTTCCCTCATGATGAAGAAGATGGGTCGTGATAGGAGTGAAAATTAATTAATTTCAGAAAATTAACTTTTATATATCTCTTCGATTGGAAACCCATTATTTTTCCAAAACCATGTTACCTAATTGTGTTTCTAAAAATTGTTTTTCATTCAGAATATGGTTTATTAAACACATTATTACCTATGTTTTACCTTTAATTTTTATTTTGAAAATAATGTTCATTTTATTTTCCAAACTATTCTTATTTTTATTTTACCACAAAATGTGAATGGAATAATAATTTAAATGTGTATGAAATGTAACAAATTTTAAACAAACATGACCTCATGATATTTCAAATAATTCTTTATATGTTTTCGAGATTATTTAAAAAGGATATCCATAATTATTTATTTATTAAAATATTGTCTTTTAAAGTGTAATTTTATTTTCCATATTTAATGTTTTAAATTATAATTCAAAATAATTTTATATCAAAAATGACATCAGTTGAAGTTAATTAATACTTATTAGGAAAATGATCCCGTAATAGCATCATTATTATTTCTCTGAATGGATTAGGTTTATCATGTAATGATGTTTGTGAAAATTGATTGTCTTTCATAGGGTATACCATGATAAAATTCTGATGACCCCCTATTTTTTGAACCATATATTATATGATGAAATGTTGAAATATGTTATGAAACCTACTTTTTGAAATAATTTATGACATAATGAAATATTTATGAAAAATAATTTATTTCATGGGTATGATATGAAGAGTATTTTATTATCTTATAGAAGACATACATATGATTATCATTATGTGCTTGGTGAGTCATATAAATCCAACCAATGAATCAGGTAAATATTAATATCTTATAATATAAAAAGAAATAGATTGGGGGTAAACAATGTTTAGTAAGTAAAATTTTACATTATGATGGTCTTGGGAGTGAAGCAATGACAATAATTATTGTTTTGGGTGAACCTATTTAACTATGATTTCAATGACAGCGAGTTTTGGCTATTATAGAAATGATTTTCTATGCTTTTGTAATTGAAAAAATATATATTCCTTACACTAATGTAATTCTCTCATGAATCGTGTTATTTTATTTAATTTTTATTTATATCTTATGAACTACTAATATTTATTCCATTAATCAAGATTTTTATCATTCATATACTTGTTATGGTTTTCAAAAGTTTTTTTCAGCTTCTCATACCTTTATTTTCATGTTTTTCTTATGTATTTGTCTTTATTAAACATACTAATTGTCTGAGATAATCCTTTATTATGTTTCCATTATAGATTTTATGAAGTAATTTTTTATTTAGGTTATATCTAAGAAGGGTTCCATATATTAAGAAATAGTTTATGATGATGTATTTCACTTTTGAACCAGTTTTTTAGGATTAAATTTTTGTAAATGCAATATACATTTAAGATCCTTAGCTTTGTGTTTATAAAATGTAATAAATGATTGTCTTAAAAGATTTAATATCTATGTATGAAAGGAATTGGTCACCAATGATAATATATAACGATACGTTCAGGTAAACATTAAAAAATGGGAAATGAAAACATTACTGAGATCCCTAAATACATGTATAAGGATAAATATAATGATGAGTCAATGTATAAGAAAATGTCCAAGAATTTCTGTAAAGGAGAGATTTTTTTCTTTTAAAATACAACAATTTATGGATATTAAAATTGGATGTGTCTTTGGAATAAAATTACCATGTTTGAATGATTCCAAAAAAAGAACTTAAGCTGGATATGATTGTCGCCTAGTTAATGGTAAAGGTCCTTACATCACACTAGGATCGACAATACCAGGGGATGAAGTTAGAAACTTTAAAAACACATAAAAACCATTGTGAAGGATTTAAATAAATGATGAGTTCGAATGAACTAAGATAACCAAATGTTTTAGAGATAAAAATATTTGTAATGGTTTAGACATTCTATAAGTTATTTAACATGATTACGTGGTTCCCCACAATGATTATTATTACCAACACTATTATTTTTGGTTTTATTAAATGGATTATACATGAAATATGTATGTTAGTACTATTTTCAATACAAAATGTTATTATTTTACTCTTGATGATTTAAGAGTTATTGGAAATAGAATAAAAAATCACAATCTTATTCGTATGTTACTTTCTCAAGAAATGAATCATGTTAAACATACACATGTGGAAAAGAGGGATCAAATTCATATTTTTTTTATAATGAGTCATGGTCCACCTTTATTTAGTGGATCTGATGACTTGCAAGTTTCTATGTAATTGATAAATACCACTAAAAATATATTATATATTCTCTAGTGTTCAAAAGATGAAAATGTTATTTTTGTTGTCTATCGTTTTAAAGGTGAAGGGGATCAATGGTGTACTGTCATTAAGAATAATAGAAAACATGAGAAAATTTACTCTATGTATTTGGAAGATTTTAAGAACATATTTTTTAATAAGTATATTTTTCATATTTTTATATGAATATTGAGATGTAGTTTAATGAGACAATGAAAAAGTATGATTAATCCATTGTTACCTATGAGTAAATACCTTCAAGAATTGTGTAGTACACAAAGGGTATTATCATCCAACATGAATTTACAGTTAGTCGATTAACATGTGGCATAAAGCTAGGTATCTGATGTTTGTTTTCATAAGAAACTCCATTATCCATTAATATATTTTTCAATGTGCTATCATAGTTGAAATAAAGTGTGGAGTTATATAATAAGCTCTTGGTTGGTATATGGAGGAAAAAATGATTTCAAAAGAAAATATCAGAACCATAAATAGAAAAATAATATATTTATTTTATGATAAATATGTGGGAAGAAACATGGAGGAAATATTCTCATGGGGACAAGTAGATGTTGTATGTGTATAAGGGATGTTCATTGGGACATTAATTACTGAAGTGATGGGAAAAATCTAGTTAATGATTAAAATAGAGAGACAGATCCATATAATTCCCCATGCACTCTACAGTGTTTCAAATACAAGGAGTATGGGCATTATTTTAACTAATGCCGAAATACGAAGGTTAATGATAATGATCGGTGTCCGCTACCACTTAGACCAAGAGACAAAGGAAAATATAATTTGGTTATTATTTCAATAAAGGGGTGTTATAAAGATAAAGTTAAAAGTTAACTAATTATCCACTATATATCTTCTAATATAATATTTGACAGTAGATCTAAACATTCAATCATATATTATGAATATTGTAAGGGTATTCCGATGCCACCCAATTGATTAAGTATATTATTTTATGTGAAAACCCCTGCTGTTATGATGATCACATATCATTTTTATGATTCCTTTCTAGTTTAAGATCGTGAGAATGTGATTCCTTTATATCATTTCATTATCTTTCTAGTTGAATTTGATGTTATCTTAGGCATGTATTGGATTTTCTTATATAAACCCCACATCAATTATCGGGGAAGAGAATTCATGATGGATATTCCAAAAAAACCTATGATCATCTATCAGTGTGATGATAAATAAGAACATATTATGGAAATGATATCCATTTTAGGGGTTTTAATTCGTATTAATCATTATTTTTTATATCATATTGTTGGAGAGAAACTCAACATTGAAAATATGCATATTGTTTGGTTTTTTGTCTTCATAGAGTATTTTCCTATCCATCCACCAAAACATGAAGTTGCATTATCAATATAACTCAATCTTGATGCACAAACAATTTAAATAAATCCTTATATAATAATCATGATTGAGTTTCATGAAATGAAAATATGACTCCAAGAGAACCTTGAAAAGGGTCTCATTCATCTATTTGTGTCACCATGGTGTAAACTTATAGTCTTGGTTATAAAAATTATGTATCAATGTGACTCTGCATGAATTATCAAGAGCTTAAAAAGATAATGATAAATATTATGTATCATCTACCCAATATTGATAAGCTACATGACCAACTTTGTGGAGTTCTATAATTTTCCTAGAATCACATTCATTTTTGTTATCATCAATTGTGGTTCAAAAATATATATATACCAATGACATCCTTTTGTACAATGTATGAAAACTGTGAATATATAGTTATGGATTGAGGTCATACTAATTACCCAACAATATTTATAGTTTTAATGAATATATTATTGATTGGTTATCAAGAGTAGTTTGTGGTAGTCTGTATAGATTATATTCTTATTTATTAAAAGTTCAATGAAGAGCATGGAAATCACATGATAATTGTTATAATGTCTCCTCATGAAGGATATCAATATGAAAAATTTACAAAGGGTGAATTTTGGAATTGAAATGTTTCATATTTGGGTAATATAATATGAAAATAGGGTACATTGGTAGATCCATCATTGACGAAGGCTATTGAGTGTTGTCCCAGACCATGCACAATGATTGGGAACCTAGTTTATTTAGTCTATCTTGAAATTATCAATGGATTCTGGATAAGTTCTCAAAAATATCAAATCCACTCTCTATGTTAACAATGAATGGAAACATGTTCCTCTCAACATATGAGTTTGAGGAAAATTTCAAATAACTATAGTGATGATTAGCTAACACACATGTGTATACATTACCCTATAGAAGAGAATAGTTTGTAATCTACGGAGATGCATTAAAGAAGGGATTGGGATGTTTTAGTATGAAGGAATAATTTTCAATAGATTATGATTCATTAAAATTAAATACTAATGTGAAATATCAACAAACATATAATTTAGAGTTAACTATGGTAATTGTTTTACTAACGATATAGAAGCATTATTTTTATGGAGAAATGTGTAATATATATACAGATAACAAAGTACTAAACTTTATATTCCCATAGAATGATATGAATATGTACTAGAGAATATGGTAAGATCTAACAAAAATTATTAAATACCAACACGTTAACACCATGAGAATAATAAAAAGGTGTCTCGTGCCTTGAGTCCAAAGGATCTTGATTTTTTATCTATGATAAGGATCAGAAAAGATCTAATATATTTGGAATTTTTAATTATGGATATAGGAATCCTAAAGGAAGTGGATAAATATTTTCTTTCTTAATTTAATATTCAAACATATATCCATGTAAATATAATGTAGGCATAGATAATAAATGTGGAGTTGAAAAAGTAGAATGGAAATGGTCCATAGTTTATAATTAATCAAGATGGAATGACCATGATCAATATCTATTTATGTGTTTTGTCCATGATAAATTTCAAGATTTATTTGATTTAGGAACCTTATAGATATTGATTATTTATTAATCCTATAATTATGAATATGTATTATTACTTGAAAGAGTATTTCTGGTGTAATGATATAAAGAGAGATATCATTCATTTTTTATCTTAAAGAACGGTATGACAAAATGTTTAGGATAAGATACAGAAGACTAAGGGGTTGTTACATCCATCAATTATTCTAGAATTTGATTGGGAAGAAATCACCATATATTATGTCACTAGAATACCCAAATTGTATAAGGGGAATAATTCTATATTGGATGTAGTCGATATTTTAATAATTTAATCCCACTTCATTGCTATAAGTGAAAACTTATCTCTTGATCAGCTTTCTATAATTTACATTAATGGTGTTATAATGTTCCAAAAAGTACGTAATTCAATTTTATATGACTGGGATATAATCTTTACCATAGTTTTATAGAATATTATTAAATAATATCTGGATAAAGAATCATATTTCTACAGTATATGTTTTCCTCATACATATTGTTATTTAGGGAACAAATCAAACCCGAGAGGATATGTTGATATCATCTTCTTCATATATCACTGGTAATTGGGATTTAAACCATCCTCTAGAGTATATTTTATTGGAAAATATCTTTCACATGAGTATTCATATATTTCCATATGAATC
Source organism: Viscum album (assembly GCA_963277665.1). NCBI lineage: Eukaryota > Viridiplantae > Streptophyta > Magnoliopsida > Santalales > Viscaceae > Viscum > Viscum album. Next base: position 1,519,302,075 of record OY728123.1, on the reverse strand, counting down.
CATTTATGGGAATAAGTGTATAGGTTTAATGTTATCAAATTTCATTGGTGAAATAAACCTATTGGGGCATGTGATAGTTAAAAAAATGGAAGGGAAAGATATATCTATATAGATATGGCATCCCTCCTTTTTATAGCATAACGGTTCATTACATTTCACAAAACTGAGGATCTTTAAGGTTTAGTGTCTTGGAAACCAGGAACATAAAACATGAAAACATAAAACATCCTTCTTAAAAACTTGAAAGGATTATCCTTATGTTCATCCTATTTTCATTACTGCATCTCATAACCTGGGGACATACATCAAAAGAAAGGGTGAGCAGAAGGCCCATAAAAGGAAACAATGGAAACATTTAACATGTGAACTTGAGATACATCAACAATGTCATGAAAAAGAACATTAAGGCATTAGAAAGAAATCATGAGGCATATCATAATAAAAAAAACGTATTTCATAACTTAATGATGTGGCTACAACATTTAACATTGAAAATCATTTCAGTATCACCAATGTCCATCCCCAAGGTGTCATTAAAAATTACCAAGGCTATTCACCAATGCGTCGATAAAAATGGTCATCTATAGAGATTAAGTCTTTAGCCAATGAATTGGAGCGCTATCAAGGCACACCCTTAAATTTGTCTTTATTATCATGTGAGCCACATATATCATCATCAAATATTTCATAATCAACCCATATAGCATAAAAAAATGGGTTTCCTTTCATAATCATAACGTTTTAAAAACTGCTTTAAAGACATGATCTTAATGTCACTTTAAACCCAGGAAAAAGAAAAGTAGGTTTTGTGCATGTAAATCACAGAAATAAAATAGAAAATTTTGATATATTTGTGAATACCCGTGGAGAAAAAGATATTTGAGTATTCACTTAATAAATTAAAATAATTTGAGAAAAAGAGAGAGACTTTTTGAGATAAAATTTTGCAGCATAACGGCTATGTCACAGGGTTTTAGAAAACATTGAAAAGATAGGGGACATGAGTCACCCAGAAATAAGTGATTCATAACACAGTATAGGGATAGAATATAATGGATATAGGAACATGGTAATGGAATTTGAAAGACATACAATATTAATTGAAAAACCTGGAAGGAAGACAAAAATATGATTTCTCTTATGAAAATTCGGCCGCCTAACAACGTCACTTAAAACTTCAAAAAAAAAAAAATTGATGAGGTAAAATATGGTCTCTAATAATATGAAAATAAAAGATAATTATTATATATATAGAGATAATACCCCAAAATAATAAAAGGGAACATGAAACACTTGACATGAAAATAGATCTTGAAAACTAGAAGGGTGAAAGAATCACTTCAAAATTCAGCAACCTAACAGCGCCACATAAAACATCAAAATACTGAATTGATGAGATCAAATAGAGTCACTCATCTTATGAAATGAAAAAACCAGTATGATAGATATAGATATCATACCCCAACATAATAAAAAGAAACATGAAAGACTTGACATGAAAATAGATCTTCAAAACGAGAAGGGTGAAAGAATCCCTTAAAAATTCGGCAGCCTAGCGGTGCCACTTAAAACATAAAAATAATAAATTGAAGAGATAAAATAGGCTCTCTCATAATATTAACATAAAATATCAGTATGATAGATATAGATATCATACCTCAACATAATAATAATTAACATGAAAGACTTGACATGAAAATATATCCTGAAAACGAGAAGGGTGAAAGAATCCCTTAACAATTTGGCAGCCTAACGACGCCACTTAAAATTTCTTAAAACGAATTGATGAGAGCAAGTGTAGGTCTCTCATAATAAGAAAATGTAAAGAGAATTAATATTAATATAAAAGTTCATCCTCGAAAATAATATCGTGGACCATAAAATAAATGGCATAAAAGAGATTACTTGAAAAGAAAGAGAGAGGTAGGATCCCTTACCTTAAAACGTATCTCTTAAAACTCAAAGGTTGGGACCTTGAGGGCTTGGGGGAAACTTGGGAGGACACCTTGGGAGGTAATGAGACCAGATCTTCTTTTGGGGAGAGTTGGGAGTGAAAACTAAATGAGGAAAGGGTGGGTATTTATAGGGAAGGTGAGGTGATATTTTAATAATTTCAAGGGACACCTGACAAGTGGCTTTCTCAAAACCATGGGCTCTACCATGGTATTTCCCATGGATTTAGGCCACATGGGGCTCCCAATACAATAATTCATAACCTTTGGTTGGACAACTCTTAAAATATATCATGGCATCACCATGACACAGTTATGATGTCATTAATCATACTGAAACCCTAAAACTGAATTTTTACTATTCGCTGAAAATTCATCTTTTTCAGAAAAATCCCAAAATTTCACCTTAACAAAATATCGATTCATTGATAAAAAATATGAACTTTATTTTATAAAAATAATTTTCTAAATATTTATAATTTAATTTTTAAATAAATACACTATTCACCAAAAATTCATTTTTTTCAGAAAAATCCACAAAAATTACCATAACATAATATCGATGCTCTAAGTTCAAAAATAAAGTCCATTTTATAAAAAAAATTTATAAATATTTTTAATTTAATTTTTAATTAAAGAACACTATTCACCTGAAAAAACAAATACTTGATTATTATTTAAGGATACCGTTATTTACCCATTTTATTGAATCACATTACTTAATCAGGGTGCCTAGATTATATTAAAACTTTCTTTAATTGAGATTACTAATCCATTTGGTCACATTACTAATCCTAAGCGTAAAATCAGTACTCATAATTTTCTATTCATCAAAAATTATGTTGATCTTATTAGACTCCAAATTCATTATTGAAAACTTTTGCAGAAGACCATTTTTTGAAAATCATTAAACATAATTAATTATTTATGGTTTACATAAATATTTTAAAATATATTTTATTTTCATAATTCATCAATACAATACATCCTATAATTATCCAGACATTTGAAATTTCACAAACTTCACTAAAGGAAGAAATCTCAATTTATTCATCTTAAAGGATTACACAAAGAATCTACAGTCTTGTCACGTATCCCCTTATAACACCAGAATATGACCTAAGTTTAATGTGTTCTATGGTAATAGAATCTGAGGGTGGCTCAGCCAACATCACACGAGTAGTAATTTCTATCAGTTTGAACTTCTTGCGAAGGCGATTCCGTTCTATCTTCACCCGATGAAGTTTGACTTGGGTTTGGTCCAGAGAAAAGCCCTATGGTGCTACCTCCTTCCCAAGTTCTGTTATATGGGCTTTGATCGGCCCCAGACTACTGGATGAAGCCATCGAATCTTCTTTCTATATTAATTATCAAATATCACTTGTATTTAGAGACAATAATCGAAACGTTTAGTTCCAGTAGTCAAATTGACCAATGTTCATATAGCAGTCAAAACCCAATGGTCTCATTTTAATTATACTCATGTTATCAAATGAAATAAAATGACACACAAATTTAGGAAATCAAATTTATTCAAAATTTCGGGTCGTTACAATCTTATAAGAAAAGTAACTAACCTAATCACATTTTCCCCAAGACAGGTTAATCATTTGAATAAGTAACCTATATTACCATAATTTTACCTTAAATTTATCAATTCTTCAAAATATAAGTCAACCTTTACTCCCCAATAAAAATACCGTACTAATCTATTTACCTTGATCAAATAGGGTTCCCAAAAATGTGAACGTCTTCCAAAATAATAATCATCTTTTAATCCATTAGTCACCCTTTTTTAAGAAGAAATGCTTCACTACATCAACATGTGGTACATAACAATATATGTATTCCATAATGATAAGAAATCATCTTAGGTAGTGACTCGATGATCTTAGAAAATATAAAAGATATGATCATAGAGAAAGAACTAAAATACTACATGACATAGACTATTATTGCGAAGAAGTTACATGTACTTTAGTCATCATGATCCAACTCGGCATAGGACTTGCATTGTTCCCTTGTCCTCGAATATTATTGATGCTCATCATGTTTCTCATCCCTTCATAGAGATCATTTCCGTTGATAATGTCTAACTTCTCCACATTTACGTCATTGAAAAGTATAAGGTACATTAGACCGAACCTTATCTCTATTCATCAAATTATCTACTTTTTTAAAGCAATTGGATACTTTATGCCCCATATTACCACACATAAAACATCTCCAGGTTCCTTTGTGACATTCTCCTTAGTGCCTATTCCCACAATTTTTGCAAAAAAGAAATTGGGTCCTCGTTCCCTCATCAACTTTATCATAGGAACAGCCTTTAGACTTTTTCTTCTTCTTCCTTGATGAATTTGTGCATTCAACTAGGTACCAATTATTAATTGTGATTTTTGATAGCTGGTTTGGCATAATCACAATATGTTCAAATTGATCTCTCGTCATCTCTGTCACATTAATAGGGAAATTTTCACATTTCCTATCACATTGGTTGTTGGGACATGTTCTTCCATTTCCCACCATTAACTAAGAAAAGAAAGTATAATTAGGGGCTTAAATACTTAGCCAATAATCATTATAAGTAAACATTAAGCATAGAAGGATAAACTGGTAGAATTAAAGTATACACTAACTTATGATCCCCTAGGTTCCAATCCAGGTTATCCTTGATCATATATTCTTATGTGAATCTTTATTTTATTTTATCTTTGTTCCTTTAATAATGGTTCATACTAAGCTTATGAATTCACCAAAGAATATCCCATGTGAGTGTCGTAACGAAGGATGCATCAAGGCCCGTTGTTGTGTACCAGTTCCCGTTCGAGTCTAGCTCAAAGCGGTGTTTTCGGGTTTTACCCCTATGTACATCTGTTCCAGAGCCACCTCTACCTGCTCGTATACAGATAGGGATATATTTTCTTGGCAACCCCTTACTCAATACTCACCAAAATATCAGGAATATTTCCTATATTTAAGAATTTATATAGGTTTCTTCCAAATGTTTTCATATCCTAATTTCCAAAAATAACTAAACCATCCTTTGATACCAACTATGGCATCCCGCCTTTTTATAACATAACTTTTCATTACATTTTACAAAACCAAGGATCTTTAAGGGTTACTGTCTTGGAAACCAGGAACATAAACCATGAAAACATAAAACATCCTTCTTAAATACATGAAAGGATTATCCTTATGTTCTACCTAGGTTCATTACTGCATTTCATAACCTGGGGACTTACATCAAAAGAAAGGGTGAGCAGAAGGCCCAGTAAGGGAAACAAGGGAAACATTTAACATATGAACTTGAGATACATCAACAATGTCATGAAAAAGAACATTAAGGCGTGAGAAAGAAATCTTGAGGCATATCATAATAAAAATTAAATATTTCATAACTTGAATATGTGGCTACAACATTTAACATTGACAATCATTTCCATTTCACCAAGGTCCATCCCCAAGGTGTCATTAAAAATTACCAAGGCTATTCACCAAGGCGTCGTAAAAAAATTTCATCTCTAGAGATTAAGTTTTTACCCAAAGCATTAGAGTGCTATTAGGGAGGACCCTTATATTTGTCTTTATTATCATGTGAGATACATATATCATCATCAAAAAATTCATAAACAACTGATATATCATAAAATAAATTGGTTTCCTTTCGTAATCATTACGTTTTAAAAACTGCTTTAAAGACATGATCTTTATGTCACTTTAAACACACGAAAAAGGAAAGCGTGTTTCGTGTATGTAAATCCCAGAATTAAAATAGAAAATTTTGATATATATGTGAATACCCCTGTAGAAAAAGTGATTTGAGTATTCACTGAATAAATTAAAACAATTTGAGAAAAAGAGAGAGACATTTTGAGAGGAAAATTCTGTAGCATAACGGATATGTTACAGGGTTTTTGAAAACATTTAAAAGAGAGGGGACATTAGTAACCCACTCATAAATGATTAAAAACACAGTATAGGGAAATAATATAATGGATATAATAACATTGTATTGAAATTATAAAGACATACCATATGAATTGAAAAACATGGAAGTAATACAAAATTAATATTTCTCTTATTAAAATTCGGCAGCCTAACAGCGTCACTTAAAACTTCAAAAAAATGAATTGATGAGGTAAAATAGGGTATCTCGTCATATGAACATAAAATATCAGTATGGTATATATAGAGATAATACCACACTATAATAAAAAAGAACATGAAAGACTCTACATGAAAATAGATCTTGAAAACGAGAAGGGTGAAAGAATCCCTTAAAATTTTGGAAGCCTAACGGCGCCACTTAAACTTTCTCAAAACGAATTGATGAGAGAAAGAGGGGGTCTCTAATCATATGAAAATGAAAAGGGATGTAATATGAATATAAAAGATCATCCTCCAACATAAGACCATGGATCATAAAATAAATGACATAAAATCGATTACATGAAAAGAAAGAGAGAGGTAGGATCCCTTACCTTAAAACATATCTCTTAAAACTCAAAGGTTGGGACTATGAGGGCTTGTGGGAAACTTGGGAGGACTCCTTGGGAGGTAATGAGACCAGAGATTTTTTGGTGGAGAGTTGGGAGTAAAAACTAATGGAGGAAAGGGTGGGTATTTATAGGGAAGGTGAGGTGATACTTTAATAATTTCAAGGGACACCTCACAAGTGGTTTTCTCAAAAACATGGGCTCTTCCATGGTATCTCCCATGGATTTTGGAACATGGGGCCCCCAATACAACAATTCATCACCTTTAGTCAGAAAACCTTTAAAATATCTCATGACATAATCATGACACTGTTATGATGTCATTAAACATACCGAAAACGTAAAACTGCAATTTCACTATTCACTGAAAATTCATCATTCTCCGAAAAATCCCATATTTTCACCTTAAACAAATATCGATGCTCTGATTACAAATATGAACTCTATTTTATAAAAATAATTTTCTAAATATTTTTAATTTAATTTTTAAATAAATACACTATTCACCGAAAATTCATTTTTTCAGAAAAATCCCCAAAAATTACCATAACATAATATCGATTCTCTGAGTTCAAAAATAAAGTCCATTTTATAAAAATAATTTTATAATGTTATAATTTAGCTTTTAATTAAGAAAAACTATTCACCCCAAAAAACTAATACTTGACTAATAATTTATGAAACCGTTATTTACCCATTTTATTGAATCACATTACTTAATCAAGGTGCCTAGATTATAATAAAACTTTCTTTAAGAGAGATTACTAATCCATTTGGTCACATTACTAATCCTAAGCGTAAAATCACTATCCATAAATTACTATTAATCAAAAATTAAGTTGTTATTATTAGACTCCAAATTCCTTACTGAACACTTTTGTAGAAGGCCATTTTTTGAAAATCATTACAATTTAGATAAATATTATATAATAACTTTTTTTTCAAAATTCATCAATAAAACACATCCTAAAATTATCCGGACATTTTAAATTTAAATAACTTCACTAAAGGAAGAAATCTCAATTTATTCATCCCAAAGGATTACATAAAGAAGCTACGGTCTTGTCACATAGCCCATTATAACACCAACATATGACCTAAGTGTAAGGTGTGATATGTTGACTGAATATGAGGGTGGCTCAGCCAACATCACATGAGTAGTAATTTATATCAGTTTGAACTTCTCACGAAGGAGTTTCCATTCTAGCTTCACACGATGAAGTTCGGCTTGGGTTTGGCCCAGAGCAAAGCCCAGTGGTGCTACCTCCTTCCCAAGTTCTGTTAGATGGGCTTGGATCGGCCCAAGAATAATGGATGAGGCCATAGAATCATCTTTCTATATTAATTAACCAAGATCACTTTTATTTAGAGGCAATAATCGAAATGTTTAGTTCCAGCAATCATATTGACCAATGGACATATAAAAGTCAAAACCCAACAGTCCCATTTTAATTATACTCATGTTATCAAATGAAATAAAATAAAACACAAAATTAGGAAACAAGATTTATTCAAAATTTCGGGTCGTTACAATAGATACACATCGAGGTAGTTTAGAGTGAGGAAAAAGATTATAAGATATTCACCTTCGTGATATAAAATTTTATTTTAGTGGAATGGCGTTTCTATAACTTTCTCCATGGTTTTAGTTAATGCAATTTAGAAATAACGGAAAACTGAGACCTAGTTATATTAGTCCCTTTAAAATTCAGATTGTATTGTGATGGTAGACATTCGGTTAGAACATCCCCAAATCTCTTATCATGTCCATGATGTGTTCAATATATATCCCATGAATAACTACTAACATATTCCATCAAATATACTAAACGAATAGTTCATTCAACTGGAGCTTGTACATTCTTATGTGAAGAAATAGGTGTGCAATTTGGATAATATTGAGAATGTTCTATGAAATAAGATTACTCACTAATTAAATGTTTTTTTGGGAAACCACCATGTTTGAATATGAAATCAATGAACCTGATGAAATAATGGGGGAAAATTATCTTTGGTTATTTGTATCAGAATAAATAATTTTTATGGTAACATTTAATTTAACAGGGGTATAATGTACCACCCATAGTTTTTATGTTTTATTATTTTTCAAATAAATTTAATTTCATTGATATCATTCATTACACATAACCCTGTGTTTAGCCTATGTTAAACAACACACCATGTTTTAACAAACAACAATATATTAGTAATATTATTGTCTAAATAAGGCCATTATAACCCAGAAATTAAAAATAGTGATAGGGATATTAATAAATAGTTTTTAAATATTAAGTATAAATTATTAATTTAATGAAAAAAATTGATAAAAATTTAATAATGTTTTTGTAAAGTCTTTTTATGTTTTGAAAATATTTTTTTTAAATAATGTTTTATATTTTTTATATCAATTAAAAAAATCATTTCTTTCCCTTTTTTAAAAATAGTATGATAAAATAATATTTTTTAAATCATCATATCAAAATAATCTTAATTTTTTTTAAATGATTATTTTTTTGATGAATGGTAAAAAATATTAGTTTTTATTAAGAATTTTCATTTCAATTAAGGTTTTTAAAAATATTCAAATTGTTTTATCATGAATTGAAAATTGAAATCATTTAAATATATATATATATATATATATATATATATAAATTAATCCAAATCATTTCATTTTAATCAATTGTATATTTTCATTTGATATAAAAACTTTTACAACTTTTGATACTTTTCTTTTTTAGAAAATGGTTTTTTCAGCATGTATATAGATACAATTTGAAATTAAATATTGCCACTTAAGTGAATGTAATTTTAAAAAATATATTTAATATTTTTAGTCATCATTCGTTACATTGAACAATTAATTTAACTTAATAATTTACATAATTAATATTAAAAACTGAAAAAATTATTTACAATTGTTACGGTAAACATTAGTTTACTATGGGTAATCCATACACTATAAGGGTTATAGATGACCCAAAACATGTAAAAAACTACTTATATGTACATATATAGAACTTATTTCATCTATGATCATGAATGGTTCATTTTAGAGCCTTGTGGGATGCACAAAACTTGGGTACCCAGTTTTCATTTCGAAAAAATAAGTGTGCCAGTCACCTCACGAATGAAAGCAAACAAATTGTACTACTATTCACACATAAAAAATCTTTTGGTTCATAAATTACAAACCCAAAAACCTAATCAAATCCATACTCCCATCCTAGAATCATTATTTTGGATACATATACATCCAATGATTACTTTTCTTTTAATTCCAAAAAAGTTATCTAAAAAAGCGGTAACAACCCTAACAAGGTATTAATTGTATTTATTCCACCAAATCATTAAATTATTAGTAAACCATAATGATATAATATCCTAGGAGTCATTCTTATAATGAGATATATTTATGTTAATATCATGACCTAAAAACGTATCATCTTCTATCAAATGGGATATGAACTCATCATTCATGTGTATGAATGACTACAATATCGCGAAAAGATGTTATTTATTTTCAATCCCCAACTTTAAAAGTTGTATATAATGACGGATCAAATGTTTATATATAAAATTTATAATATTATTATACATATATAAATATTATAACACATATAAATTTTTTATTTTTATTCTATGGGAATATGAAAACATCCCTCATGTGTGTGGAAAACTACTACCTCACGAAGTGATGAGATTCATTCATGATTTATATAGATTGATGTAAGGATAGTATTAATGAACATATGTGATATAAATGATAGAAAAATTGATTTGAAATCATAAGATAATATTTTAATTTTCTTACTTCTATCATTTGAGAAAATGGAATCATGGTTCATGCCTATACACGACATACCATCTCTATTAATAGTGTATGTCATTTTCAATCCCAAAATATTATAGAGTACTCACAAAACATATATAATAAATATATAAGATATTTATTTCATGGTTAAAATTAGGGATATTTTTTTAACAATGATGAAAATTAATAGTATAAGAAAATCAAAACATACATAAAAAACAAAAGGGATATTCCCTGAAAAGTGGGTTTAACATTAATTTTTAATAAAAAGGTAATAAAATATAGTATATAAACCATATTTAATATATATATATATATATATTGTTTTATATTATTTTAATAGTTAAAATTTATTTATTATAAATAAGGATTATCTTTTTATGATAGAAATCTAGGCTTAAGAGTTATGGATCGCTGTCACACTTTTTAACTTCTATGAGATACATTCTATATTAAATGCCTATTTAATTTTTGTGGTGTATATACAATCCATGATGTTTTTATGATGAATATCATTAAAAATTTTTGTTTTTAAATTTCTATATATCATTCCCTTTATCATGGGGTTAATGATTTAAAAGTTACTAGAGCAGTAATAGTATTTTTCAACAATTTTTCTTTGTTTGAGTCATATGTTATGATTTTCACCAATATTATTTTATAATGTGTATATAAATTTCTTTTGAAATTTTTGATCATGAAATTATTAGATCAAATTATATTTTAAATTAAATATAATGTTATTCATTTATGTGTAGATGCTAGGGAGGAGTTCTGACCATCATGATATAGGAAAACTAGTCGACTAGCCCTTTGAAGGTGGAGTGCTGATCAACATGACATATGCTGGGGAGGAGCACTTCCAAGTTTTGTTTTCTGGGTAATACCCTCTAAGACCTTTGAGTAATGTAATTTTCTCTGAGACTTCGAGCCTTGTAAGGGTTCCACGACATCCGTTGAAAGGTTGATTGTAGAATATAATAATAAAATGAAGGCCTTTGGGCCATTCGGTCAGTCATCGTTTATCATGATTTTTTATGTTTATGATTCCAATGATGAAATATTATGATCTACATATCAAAAAATAATGTATTTTCAGCTTCTATATTTATATAATGAGAATAATTTTTTAACCTTATTTTTCCTCTATTTATGTACTGAAGAGTTAAAAATAATTTTTTTAAGAAAAATTATCTTATCTTCTCACTTATGTATAATATTTTTTCTTCCAAACACATTCTTTGTAAAAAAATTTGGAAACACTCAAAAATTCTAAAATAAGAACATAATTTCTAAAATTATATATGACATGAAAAACCAATCATAGGGTAATATATAAAACCCCATGACTTTATTAAATGCTCAATGGATTTCCTCTGACTGACTTTCCTTGTAATTTAACTTTAATTACATGAAACATTGATTTTAGCATGAATTTAATAAAAAAATGAGATTATAATTCACTACATGCACCTTCGTGTTTAAAAAAAACATGGAATATTATTTAAGTATAATTATTGAATGTGTTATTTATCACCAAGACATTAAAATGGAGGGTATGAATTGGATTAACTAAATTATAAAAATATATAGTTGACAATTATACGATTTTTATTTGATTGTTATAAACAAAATATGACTCATTTAAAAGAAAAAAAATATTATTTTTTTAAAATAAATATTTTTCTATAAGATTGATTAATATTACTTTACGAACATAATTAAAAATTAAATTATAACCACTTTTAGAAATATAATTTTACTAAATGAACAAATTTTTTGAAATCATGATGAAAAAATTAGTGTAGGATAAATGTTTTCAATATTTCTCTGAAAATATACATTTGTTGATAAATAGTGAAAAATATTGAATTTTAATTGAAAATGACTTTTTGATTAAATTATTTATATGGTTAAATTATATTATACATTGATTTTATACTAAAATTAGTTTAATTATATATTTATTAATAAATTGTATTTTAATGAAATTTTTCCATTTTTATTTTTAATTTGAAAACCATTGAACCTCTTGAATGATTTCTTTTTAAAACCCCACTTTCTCATCACATTTATGAGATTAATTTTTAAATTAATATTTTTCTATTATTGGATTTAATTTGGAAAAATCAAATCTTGATTCAAAATATACATAATTATTAATGTCTAATACGGGAAAAATTATTTTTTACTTAAATTAAAAGTTAAATGGTTTATATTAATTACCGCGATTGAGGTGGAAACAAATTTACCATGGCTTAAAATAAAAAGATAAGGGTTAAAAAGACCTAAAAAATAATCCATCTATTATTTGTACGAGATACCGAAATATCGCTCATGTTTATAGTAGACTACCTCCTCACGAAGCGATGCTATTTTTCTTTCACTAACTCTTTACATAGAAGGTGATACAAATAATGTAAATGATTATATATGATATAGATAAAATAATTATGATATTAAAGAAATATATAAAATTATGTATTGAAGAAATATCATTTTTCTTTTAATAACTTTTTATCTCATTTAACGATGATAACATTGATTGTGTACTTATGGACTACTGCCTTCACGAAGCAATGTGCCTCTCTTTCCATCTCCAAACCACATCGATGATATATATATAATTATAAAATATATTATATGTGATATTATATTAATTTTGGAATGATAAAATACTAATTACATTCATTCAATAATTATCATTGGATAATGGAAATGCTACTCATGCATACATACGACCTATCATCACTTTGAATACAACATACTCTAGTTTTCATAAGCATATTCCATGATTGGTCTTGAATTTAAACCTGTTGTAAAAATGTAATAATTATTTCATGATTATTATTATAGATTTAATGAAATTATACAATATGAAAATGAAATGGAACTTTCTTGATAAATAATGAATGATAATCAAGGGAACTTACAACCAAAATAGTGAAACTAATAAATGATTATTAACAAACAAGTGATACGATATTTTTAAAGGATAATATATAAATTTATTACAATAATATGGTTTTAATATTATGTAATAATATGTTTAAAACTATTATACAAGTGGTTATGAGTCTTTAATCCATAAGGAACTGTGATTTAAGGTACTTTATCTCGATTCCCCTTTAATGAGGAATATTATAATGTTATGCACCTAACATATTCTTAATGTGGTGTAAATTATTCCCATTTACATGTATTATAATTATCCAATAATATTTATTTTTACTTTATGTTTCAATTTAAATTTCCTCATCTAATGTTATTTCACATGGAAACTTCCATATGGTAAAATTTATTGTAAAATATCACTTTATTCTTTAATTGCAAGATTTCTCTTAAAACAATCACTTTCTTGTACATTGAATTTCTATTAAATATCAATATTCATTAATGCTTCATATAATTATTCCCTACAAATATACAATTTTTACATATGGTGATTATTTTGAGTGTTATTTAATCACTAATAGGAATTTGGATAAATCGGTATCCCATACTCAGTAATTTATTTTTGATAATGAATATTGTTCATTAATTAAATCGATTATTTGATATATTAAAAATTATTTGGAAATAAATAAATGGGTGGGAACCAATTATATATATCCCCATGATATATCAATAGGTCACATGAAGAACATGATTTGAAAAAACCCTATGTGTTTGTTCCAGGTAGTTATAACTATCTTTGGAATGGTATGGAAAGGAAAAGTATAGTCATCAATAATAAATATGTTTATACCCAGTAGTTGTAAAAAAAATATTATGAATTGTTTTTATGGTATATGTATCATGTGTATTAATACATTAAGTCCAATAATTAAATAATTTCTTCATTAAGAATGAATTCTTTATTCTTCATGATATTTTGTCAATGATATTATATCCAGATGGATTAAATTTTTAGTTTATTCATTTCACGGAATTTTTGTTCAGTTATATACCCTACCATATTTATTATTCCTTGTCAAATTATAGTATACATTTTGTATAATAAATTAAATATGTGTTCAGTTACATAACATTCCATTTTTTTGTGCTTCTTCATTCAGGGCAGATTTTGTTGTACACTACCTTTATTAAGAATTTTATCTCATCTTTATTTTTTATCATTTACCAAGAATCAATAAATCATACCAAAAAGTAAATGAATGAATATTATAGAGGAGAAAATAATATTCTCTAAAAAAATTAGGATATAAATTTTTATTCAAATATAATATAGAAATCATGTATGCATCTAGTTTACTATTACTACACAATTAACTAGTCATTCCAGATAAGACAACATTTATCTTATGAAAATGTATAAATTTAGGCCCCAGAACTATGATATTGGTGGGATGTTCATTGTAGTTTGTTTCAATGAAAACTTATAAGAAATATTGGAAACATTATTTAGGAAAAATTGATTATATAACATAACTCGATAATAAACCCTAAGGATAATAGTGCAATAACATCTTAATGTTTCGGTAAGGTAGCAATTTTGGGGTTTTCATACAATACACACCTTCTTGAATATTGAAAGATTTTATGGTTCTATTATATAGGTACCAATTGTTAATATATCGAAATAAGATGCATTGATTTTGACCTGATTTTGACCTGGTTCACGATAATGGTTCTTACTATGAAACTAGTTTCACACTCATGGGGTATATTCATTGGATAATTCAAATTTTCATGAAAACCCATTATAAAGGATTTGAATAGAGGATGATAATTAATGATATTTTTTACACCAAATATGTCTTATTTTTGAAAATAACGTCTCTATTTAAACATTAAGTAAATGATTCTATGGTTTTCCCAATATAGTTATTGTTGAACATATTATGGATTTATTTTTTTGTCAATGGATAAAACCTGAAGGAATCATGTTGAATTTGAAAATGAAGTAGAATATGGTGACGATGAGCCACCAAATGGGTTTGTACCACTAGTTAATGATATTATGATTATTTTTAATTTTATATTAATAAATATGATTACTAACATATGCATTAATTAACTCTTGAAGTCACTAAAGAACAGACATATGGGAGTTTATAATAACTCTTGTGGTAGAGACCTTGTTGGATAGAAGTATTGATTAATATCATGTTACAAATATAAAAATAGAAATCTAGTAAAGTATTTCAATAGAGTGGGAAATTTATTTATGTGTGAAAATAAAGGGAATAATAAAAATTAATTTTTAGTAAAAATAAAGAGTACAAGGGAAGTAAATAGATATCATCCTAGGTATCTATTTAAATTTAGTATTCATAAATTTAGGTAAATTATTCATTATCTATTTCAATTCAATTTTCTAAAGGAAAATCCCAAGACCGTGGATGGTCCAATTTAAAAAAATAATGGTTGATTTCTGTATTCATTGTGATTATATTTAAAATCATAGTAAAAAATTTATTTAATGATTAATTTTATTTCAAGGATTTCCATATTTTTTTGTAACATTATATAAATAAAATTAATATAGATTCGCATAGGGGACAACCCACATGATGGGTGATAACCCATAATATTTGGAAATGATACGCGTCTTGAACCCATGACCAAAGGATGACAAGTTTTTAGTTCCTACAACTTTCCTTCAAGATGTCTATGAAAATATTAATTTGTTTTTATTTAATATATATAAAAAATAAATCTAAATTATGATCATGTGGATCACATTTTTTTTATAGAGTTTATTTTATTTTAATTGATAACGTGTGCTAATCATATTGGTCTTTCAATATAGTTAGCGATATAAGTAATGAATTAACACTCTTGTATTGATTTTAAATTCTATTAAAATATAATTTTCTAGTTTCATATTAAAAAACAACTTTTTTTGATATTCAATTCATATAATAAGTGATGAATATGAAAATGATCATTGATCGACCACGTGATGAAAATTAACTTCTATAATATAAAAGTATTATAGGGTCCTATCCATAAACAAGACATATTATACTATTTTTAACTAGAATTAAAATTAGAGGATCCATTATGTTCATAGATTTAGATAATTAAGAAAATATATTACAAGGTAAACTCATAAATTATAAGTGGACACTTGTACCCTAAATCCATTTTTCTATTAAATAAAAATCGTTAAAATAAAAAAAATCTTGTGATGATTAATCTTGACTATTTTCCCATTGATCTCATCAGTTTCCCTAATCTTCATTAAAAAATATGAAAACTATTTTAAAACATTGGATGATCAAATAATCATAGAATGATACATTGAATAAAAGAAACCATTAGTCTATAGAAAGCCTGTAATTTGTTTTCCATAAAAAATACATTTTTTTACTTTGATAATGGAGTCATCATTTAAAAAGTATCATTATATTACTTTTTTAAAATTAATTAATTATCATTAAAATCATAACCAAGTATAAAATATATAATTCGGTTTCTTAGGAAATAATTATACTCAAACAGAATAACTATGTGATCATCTTCCATACCTGTCAGTATTACAAATAAAATAACCATACAATCAAGTTCCATACCCAAGTGAATGGAGGGATATCATGGGCCCATATATCATTAGTTTATCATAGACCAACACATCATTGTTTTATCGCATACAAAATAATCAAATTTCAATGTACCATTATATAATAAAAAAACAAAAAATCATACAATTATTAACATTTCGCTACAAAAATTACATTTTCAATAATTATAAATAATTTTAATTTATTGAAATAATCTTTACAGTTTAAGAACAAATAAGAAATATTTAAAAAGATATACTAAATAAAAGTGCCTCATACAATAGTGATACATTTAAAATAAATTATAAAATTTCCATATTTAGACATTCATGTGAAAATAAATAAATTCACAAAAAACATTATTAAAAAAATGTACATTCCAGAGAATAATTTATAAAATAAATCATTAAAACAACTAACATTAGGTTTTTAGTTAATCAATCCCATTAAATTCATTTTAATCATCAAGAAAATTCATAATCATCTTGACTAATAATCATAGGGTAATTATTTAATTTCTTGACGACCATTATATGTTTCATTATACCTTTTATAAACCTTATTATCACATTATAAAAATTAGTAAATCATTTATGTTTATGTCTTATGTTTTTGTGATATCTGGTACCAAAGTACATAATGAATTTTATATGATGTTTATATCCAAAGTGGTAATTACTCCATTATATAGAGAATAATATTAATGAAATAAAAATGAATTTTATAAATCAATTATTCTTTCAAATACATTAATTAAATATATATATTAATAATGAACTATATTGCAATCATTAAGATGGTAATCCATATATTAAAATGAGTAACATTTCAATTTTTCAATGATCATTAAAGAGATAATATATGTAATATTTTATCGTTAAATAGTTATCATTATATCATTAATAAAATATTAATAATTTATATATATATATATATCATCCATGTGATACGGCGATAAAAAATAAATAAAATCGCTTCGTGGAAGTGAATGTTCGCACGTACGCATGAATGACATTATTATTTTTATGAGAAGATAAAGGTAAGAAATTAAAATATATAATATATTTTAATAATGAAAATTTCACGACCCTCTCCCCACAATGATTACCCTTATTGGGCCGGTAATATGAGATGAGAGATAATGTCCACTGAGTCAATCCTCCTGTAGGCTCTGGGTTGGCGACTAGCACCGAGGGTATAATAAACAGACACATGGGAGGCATTTCCCTATAAGAGTACACATGCAAAATAGAGAGATAAGATATAAACCAAACAACTCCATCCCAAACTGAAATATAAATGAAGACCCAAGTGCACATATGTAAGGCCCCGCAAAACTACTACAACTGGAAGGGGAAACTGTATGTACTAAAAAGAATGTAAAACAACAACAACCAGAAGCCCAAATAGCTCATGAAACCTCATGAATATATAAACCAACATGATCTCAATCCTAATATTTGTGACCATAAAAATAGTTTATATACACATAGGGTGTGTGTAGCATTGTACTCAGTAGGATCCTACCTGGGGCCTCTCATTCAAAAGTAATGGAAGAATGCTAAAGCACAATGAACAAAAAGTGAAACTAACTCATCACCTAAACATGTATACTATGTTTTTAGCCTCACCATGGATACTCTAACCATGTATTACATACAATAGTATATAATATAATAAATAATATCAAGGTATGCCACTACTACTTCCCCCACTAGTTTTCCTATTATCCCAAACATCGCAAGTCCAAATCATCTCTCTCCAAAAAAAGGCTTTCCTACAAACAGCTGGGTGAAGCACCATAACATGGACCTCATGTAACCACAACACCATATACACACAATAAAGTAACCAGATGGTTTCTGGGATCCACCATAAATCGTATAACATGTATTATACATCGATTATTAACCCTCAAGTAGTTATAGCACATACATCGAGTATGAATCCTCAAACCATCACAGCCTATACGTGTTACAACTATAGTTATCCATAGAAAACTATATCTAGAATATATGTGTGTGAATAACAACAAGACGTTACAGCCCTCTACAGACATATAGTGGGAAGACTAACTATTGTGCCTACCACCATATGTATCATCCAAGAGAAGAGATCGGGTACAAAGGGGGTAGTCCTCTATCCATCCTCAAACCAGATTATTGGGGAAAAAACCCCTCTAGGGCTCTGAATCCCTGGGGTTTCAGTTTCCCTAACTAACATTGTGGAGTATCATATAGAAACACAAAAATTACAGAATATACTATATCTCGCAACCACACTATGGGAATAAACTAGTCTTAGACACAACTACAGCTAACGTCTCTCGGACTCCCAACTTCCACTTCTAAGACTATGTATCTTATAAGAACACAACCATTTAAAAAGAGTAATTAGATTACTTCATTCCATTTTTATTATTTTACTTTACATTAACTAATTATTTAAACATAAATTTACTGTCAATAATTCCACATTAAATACCATTAGCATCACATCTATATTCCATTGTCCCATTAAATTGAAACCTTAGCATTGTGTCCCAGCAAGATTCAACCCCCTGGGTTTACAACATTTATTAAACCATTTTTTAACAAGATTATTAAATTCCCATATTCCCTGGAATTCTAGAAATACATCCTATGCTACTAAACCCTAGTGTATGAACACAACGATTAGATGAACTACCCGTCGAGTTTTTTCCTCATATAGAATGAGCGTAGACACATTATATTTTGAGAAGATAAAAACAGTAATCATGTGGCATACACCACACTTTTTCGCCCATTTTTGTAGAAGGGTAAGAAAGGAAAACTTCCTTGAGCAGTGGGGAAAGTAAAGAAGATAAACAACCAATAAGAATCTGTAAGAATACAAACATTCACATCGAACCAATTTCATCATCATCGGTGTCCTCCCTGACACCCACATGTATAACCAGATGCATCTCGCCACTCTAGGCATCAACTACTGCAACAACCAATAAACCTCCATCCCCGCAGATATCGTAACGGCCATTCAAGATCACACCACAACACAAGAAGCATGAAAAAAACATCATATCAAATGAGATCTTGTCCCTTAAACAAATAAGAGGGTAACTCAAAACCCTAAAAAGAAATATCTATTATCAAACAACTAGTTATTTATTCCATCATGGATTAACTGATTTATAATTCATAGGTTCTAAATTTGGGAAACCTAATCAGTAAGCTATCACCAATAATTAAATATGCTTACTGCACCAATTTTATTAACATCAAATTACAACAAGAGAAACCATATTCATTTACATGCCTCTCAATCTTTATCCAAACAATTATTAAATAATTTCGGCTTTAGGTTCATTACCAATCTCAGTCGATAATGAAAAAGATAACCAATCAATCAAAGATATCACACTATCGAGAAAAACAACAGGCAATACCATATGATCAATATCAATTTTTTTATCTAAATCAAATATTTATTATGCCAATTCCATTGTGATCTAGTGGAATAAACCATGCTAACTCTATAGTTGCACATAAATGAAAATAGAATCAATGGATAACCTACCTCAAACAGTTATTGAAGTTCTTTATATGAGAAAAAGCCACACAATGGTTTATGATCTCCTCCCCTATGACAGCTGCATCCACCTAAGCATGTAGAGACACCACCACATCGTCCAACACCCATGAAATAACCCATAGGAACATGGTGGTAATATTTAATAAAAAGGAAAGGGAAAGAAGGAGATGAACCCGAAATAATGAATATAGATTATACAATATATCAAAGACTGATTTATATTACTTGATTACATAAAAACAAAATAGAAGAAATCATAGATGGAAAGTTTCATTGCATAACTCCTACAAGATGGAATGTGGTGTTTGAGTTTATCACACCCAAGAACAAGGAGGAAGAACTATAGAGGAAGATATCTCATCACTTTAGATGATTTTACGGAGAAATGGTTTAAGATACACCGGGTTTTCCATTTAAAGCGGGTCACATTAAACCACATTGTTTGACAATGTAAAAACATCCTGATCCATAGGAGAAATTAATGTATGAGTTTCGACCTTTGAAATATCCTTAGAGTTCTTAAAACAATAAATTAAATGCAATTTACGTCCAAGGAAACATTAATGGGGCGAACTGTAGGAAGCTAGAAACACTATTCACAAACTCGAGATTTGGAAAAAGAAAAACACAGTTCATGAACCTCACCGTTGGAACCTCACCATTCTAGAAACATTGTTCTTGAACCTCGCGATTGGAACTTCATCGTTAGAACCTCACTATTCTGAAAACACTATTTATGAACTCAAAATTTGGAAACGGAAAAAGGTCACTGTTGGAACCTCACCGTTTTGGAAACACTATTCAAAAACTCAAAATATGGAAAAGGTAAATGATCAGTATTGTAACCTTACCATTATAGAAACACGATTCATGAAAAAAAAATTGGAAGTTGAAAGAGGTCACCATTGGAACTTCACCATTGTAGAAACAATGTTCATTAACTCAAAATTTGGAAAAGAAAAAGGTCTTGGTTGGAACCTCACCATTCTAGAAACTCTGTTTATGAACTCAACATTTGGAAAAAGAAAAAGTTCAATGTTGAAACCTCAACATTGGAACCTCTCCGTTGCATTGTTCAGAAAAGGTTACGGATGACACTATTCATCTACGGCTATAGATGCACTATTCACATAATTTTAACATTTCATTATTCACATAAGGTTACCGATGACACTATTCACAGAACGTTACTGATGCACTGTTCCCAATGATCTACCATTGGAACTATTCACCAATGGAACTCTTTACGGAAATTGTAATTTGGAAAAGTGTTGAGGATTAGTCACTATGACCTCCCAAAGAACCTCATACATATGATTTTCAAAATGGAATGAATCAGAGGGGTCCAGACCATTAAATCAGATACCTCTCAAAACATTGTCGTCCTCGAGAATTTAAAACCCTCTTAAATGGAAAACGAACCGGGGTCCGAGCAACCACCCATCGAGATACCTCTCAAAAGATAGAAAGCCACATGAAGAAACAAAATAAATCCATTTTATTAACATGAATGGTTTATAACCTCAATGGATACATTGATTCAAGAAAAGAGTTAAACTTCAAACATCTCTGGGTATGGAGCACATTTCTGAGACCCACATTCCCTGTTAGTCTCCTCCATTCCATGATGTCACCACAAAAGACGTACCAATGGAATAAAATTCTCACACAACACATTATATTTGCTATCTTGGGTCTCCACAGGTTGCTCCACAATGGTCGCATTATCATCAACATCAATATCTACCCAATTGATGATGGGAGATTCATTATGAAGATAACGATGGATCTGTGGTACATGGAAAACAACATGTATCTATCTCATCTACGGGGGGATGTACTACTCGATATGCCACAAATCCAACATGATCTAACACCTCAAAAGGCCCAAAAAACTAGAGAGAAAGCATACTCCCATGACCAATCCTTCAATACCCACGACAGAGAGTCACCTTTAGAAACATGTTATCCCCAACATCAATATATAATATTCTCCCCCTTTGATCTACATATTATTTCTAATGATATTTTATTTTTCTCATCCTCTCACGAATCTCATGAACCATCTCTGTTATATTTTTCACTAGTTATGATCTGAGAATTGCTGACTCTCTCACCCCAATCCACTACAATGGATAATTGCAATGTTGGACATACAAGGCTTCAAATAGCACTAGACTAATGGTGGATAGAAAACTATTATTGTAAGAAAACTCCTCCAAGGGTAAGTGACTCATCCACGAACATCCAAAATCTGGGACAGAAGAGCATAACATGCCTTCATGAGTGTAGATGGTTCGCTCTGTCTGACCATCCGTCTGAGGAAGAAAAGCAGTGATACGCCATTACTGAGAACCAAAAGCATGTTGGAGACCCCTCCACACCCTAGAGTAAAAATGTGGATCTCCATCATAAATGATGGTCCTTGGGACTCAATGAACTCTCACCATCCACTCAAGATACCTTGTAGACAAAACTTCCACTGAGCTTGGCTCCATGATTTCTATGATGTGGGATGATTTTGTTAAACGATCCACTTGCACCCAAATAACATCATGTCCTTCCTGAGCTCGAGGTAAAATTGAGAGAATGTTCATTGAGATGTCCTACCACTTCCAATAATGAACATCTAATGACTAGAGTAGACCACCAGGAACACTTTGTTCGGCCTTCACCTTCTTACAGACCACAAATCAATACAAAAACTCCACAACCACAGGCCTCAACCCAGGCCACCAAAAATGGCTCCTCGAGGCTCGGTACATCGTTTTCATTCCAAGATGCAACACAAAAAGAGAAATATAGAACTCTATGAGAACCATATTTCGCATCATCAATGGAAAAAATATCCTTCCCTGATACAACACTCAGTTTTGTTCACCCACAAACCAACCATCTGGGGCCTCACCACTATCAACTAGGTCTCTCCAGACCTCCACTTCTAGATCTTCCAATGGGGTCTCTTCCACCTTCTACACAAGAGATTACTGCATTGTCATGTGAAAAATACAACATCATCCCCCCAACTTCTTCCATATCATTATGTAATGCTGACAGTTCATCCATTACTCTCCAAGAGCCACCAGATTCATGCACCACATCAATACGTTACTTTTGACTTAGTGCATCATCTACAACATTCTCATTTTCAGTTGTATATGATATTTTGAAGTCATATTCCTATATGAACTCCATCCACTTACATTGTCGTAAATTCAACAACGCTGGGAGAAAACATACCTCAGGCTCTTATGATCACTGAAAACCAAAAATCACTCACCTATGATGTAATTCATCCACAAATTCAGCGAACACACTATGGATGTTTACTGAAGATCATGGATGGAATAGTTAAATTCATGGGGACATAAATACTGAGACCGATAAGAAAAAATTTATCTCCACTACATCAGAAGACAACCTAACCCTTGATGCGAAGCATCGTAGAAAAAATCAAACTGAACTTCTTCTGCTGGAAGATAGAGAACTGGATCACTTACATACTTCTCTTCTAGATACTCAAATTCTTCTTGAAACTGATCAGTCTATATGAACGCCTAATCATTCCATGTCAAAGTTGTCAGAGGATTCACACCATGAGAGAAATCGTCTACGAACCTCTTGTAGTAGCATGTGATACTAAGGAAAATTCACACCTCTAACACAGTCTCAGGGGGCTTCACAAGATACAACCACTTATCTCTACAATGGATCCATAGCTACTCCCTATTGAGAGACCACATGCCCAATGAAATGGAATTCTCAAGGCCAATACTCACTCTTCGAAAACTTCCCACATAGTTGATGTTGACAAAGAATTCCCAAAATGACGTGTAGATACTCTGCATGCTCTTCATTATAAGTGGAGTAAAAAAGGATGTCGTTGATGAAAACAACAACGAACATGTCCAGGAACTCACAGAACACAAAGTTCATCATCCCATGAACACAACTGGAGCATTTTTCATGCCAAAACACATTACAAAAAACTCATAATGCCCATCACGACAACAGAAAGTAGTCATCTGGATATTTTTATCCTTCACATGCATCTGATGATATACTGAACGCATGTCGATCATTGAGAACCATATTTCACCCTTTAGTTGATTGAATAAATCAGAAAACCATGGAAGAAGATAGCATTTCATTATTTTCACTATTTTTTAAGAGACGATAATCGACACACAATTGCAAACAACCATAAGCCATCTTCACGAACAATATCGATGCACCCCAGGGTGAAACACTAAGCTGAACAAAACCACACTGTAATAGACCATCAATCTATATACATAGCTCTCATAACTCAGAAGGGTCCATCCTATATGAAGACATAGAGATAGGAGACACTTCAGGGTGTTTCTCGATCCCAAATGTGATCTCACGTCGATGGGGTAATGTCACAACCTCTTTTAAAAAGTCCTCATGGAACTCTTCTATGACCCAAGAAAATTCCCACTGCTAAAATTCATTATAAATAAAAATTATCTCAGCCATCATGGATGATAAGGACCGAATACGACTATGGCCCATCTGAGGGTCTCTCACACCAATGAACACCACTGGCTATCCACCAGAATCAAAGAACACAACCTTCCTCCTATAGTATTTCATGACATCATACACCGAATACAACCAACCCATTCCAAGGATGACATAATATGGTTGTACTATTAATCACATGAAATATCCTCAAGAGTGGTGCTACCCCAACACTTGCTCATAGTCTCTACCTAAGTCAAACAATTCATCTCGGCCTCTAACAGGTGTAGTCAATGACAAGGGCACTGGATGCCTCTCTACCTAGAGTCCCAAAGCATGGAGAAGGGTAGGTGATATTAAGGAGTGTGTTGCTCCCGAATCAAAAAACGACATACACCATGGTAGAAAACAAGCCAAGGGTACATCGAATGACATCTGGCTCACCTAGAGCTAGAAACAATAATGTATAAAGATGTCCACGAAGTCCTACATAACCTCCTTAACCATGATGAAGACCACAACCATGACCGCGCTCTGCTCTCTATGTATGGGGAGCATCACATGGTTGTCCTCTACCTGCCCCATCTACCCTCCTCAGATCTAATGCTAGTGCACCTGCGGCTTCTGCCTCTACTGAAGCTGCCTCAACAGAGGAACCCGAAGAAGAACACCTGGTGCACAACTACTACTCGAAAAGGTCAAGCACTTTCATGTCTTATGACCCCCGCCACCAAAGGGAAAATAGGAACTTGATCCCTTAGCATTGTTCTGAGAGACATTACCTCTGGAGAAAAGAGATGCAGAGGGCTGGGAACTACCCCCGGCTAAACAGAAACCCTTCTTCCCTGAAAACCCTGAACCCCAGACCATAGATCTGCATTATGAGGAATCACGATGAATCCCCTCTCATGATGATCTTGTTCAGGCTGATGTCGTCTTGTTGACCTTTTCCCTCACCAGCACCTCAAGATAATTCTTCAACATAAATGGGGCCACTAGGAATTGGATCTATGGATTCAAACCCTCTTCTAAAGGCATCACCATGTCCTACTTATCTGACAACATGTCTGAAGATTATTATAAAAATATCCTAAAATGGATTCGAATCTATTTCACACTGGAGCTCCCATGTTGAAAGGTATGAAGCTCTGGGTGACTGGACGCCTTCGCAATCAAAGAAAGAAACTCAACTATAAAAATGTCTTAGAACTCCTCCCATGAGATTACTGACTCTTCAATCTCCTTGGGGAACAAGAACCACCACTACCTCACATCTACATGCATGATCATCACATCCACGGACACCCAATGCTATTTCCGAGCACGGATCGAATTGAAGCCCATCTCAACCTCCTTCAACCAGTCTTCCTTGAATACATCAAAAACATATCCATCGTACATCTATAGACTATGGAGATGAAACTCTCAGAGTGTCCTCATCTAAGTATCATCATCGTCAACCTCTACCCTCCGGCGATCTGCTGGCACAACTTTCTGGACAAATTCTATGCATTCTTGACAAGGACGTCAACCTGGAGCCATACCTATAAAATTAAAAATAGTTAGATCTCATAAAAATGGAATATGGAAGAATCGACATTAATTAAATAGTTGTTTTATTTTATTCATTTTTGTTTAACCTATCCCAAGGTCTACCAATTCAAAAACTGGAACAAATAAGATGGATGCATGATAATTTCATAGGTATCTACCTTGCAACTAGTATCACCACTTTTAGTAGCCATTATAAACATAATATTATTTATATCAGTTCATAGGGGGCCCTAAAATCCTATGTATCAGTTGATCTCCAGTTTTTTCATCACATTCTAAACATGAGTGACACTGTTTCCCTACCAACCCATGCAACCTCACTTGTTCCAAACTCCAAACTCCATCTTTTCCCTAGACTAGGATTTTGATACCACTCTGTCATGACCCTCTCCCCACATGGTGTACCCCTCCTAGGCCGACCATGTGAGAAGGGAGATAATGACCCATGAGTCCCATATCCAATAGGCCCCTGGTCAGTGACTAGCACCAGCGGTATAGTAAACACACAGATTGTAGGCATTATCCTCTAAGGGAGAACATGAAAATGAGATAGATAAGATAAAAAATAACCAACTCCAACTCATAATGAAATATAAATGAGAACCCAAGTGAAAATATGTAATTTGATGAAGGAATACTACAAATAGAAGGGGAAAACTATAAGTACCAGGAAGAAAGTATAAAAAGCAGCAACCAAAAGCCCCAACAGCTCATACAACTCCAACCTAGTAGAATACAACATTATTTCAAACCTGCTCCAAGTGACTTGAAAAACTGTTTGTATACACATATGATGAGTATAACAATATACTCAGCAGGATCCTCCCCAGGGCCTCTCATGAAAAAGTAAATAAATCAAGTTAATGCACATTGAACAACAAGTGAAACTGACTCATCACATAAATAGGTATACTAAGTTCCCTACCTCATCATGTCTACTATCACCAAGTAATGCTTACAAGAGTATATAATATAATAAATAATATCATGTTACCCTGATAATACTTCCCCACTGGTTGGCATCTTTGCTCCAACGGCGTACGCCCTACGCATCTCTCTCAAAAAAAGTCATTCTGACAGAAAAATGGGAAAAGCACTACAACATGCACCTCATGAAACAACGCCACCACGTCTACACATGAATGTAACCAGGTAGCTTCTGGGAGCCACCACACCTCTCATAACAGGTATCATACGTCAGGTATGAATCCCCAAGGAATTATAGCCCATTCCCTGAGTAAGGATCATCATGCCATCATAACATATACACATTACACCTAAAGTAGTCCATAGGAAACTATATCAAGAATATATTCGTGTGAAAAACCACAAGTCATTAAAACCATGTACACAAAAATATTTTGAGAACTAATCATTGTGCCTACTAGCACAAGTAACTACCAAGAGAAGAGTGCGGGGCCAAAGGGGGTAGTCATCCATCCATCCATCATCCCACTGGAATGTTGGAGAAAACACACCCTAGGGCTCAAAATCACTGGGTTGTATGTTTCCCTAATTAACAGGGTGGATTAGTGTATATAAACAAAAAAAAGTATAGAATATACTATATCTCACAACTACACTATGTGAAAAACCTATTCATTGACACAACTACAACTAACGTCTCTCGGACTCCATGTTGTCACTTCTAAGACTAGGTATCCTATAAGCATAAAAACATTTAAAGAGATTAATTACATTACTTAATTCCCTTTTTTATCAGTTTAACTTTATATTAATTAATTATTTAATCATAAATTAACCATAAATGATTCGACAATAAATTTCATTAGAATCACTCCCAAAGTCCACAGTCCCTTTAAATTGTAACCCCAGCATTGTGTCCCAGCAAACTCCAACCCCTTGGGTTAACATCAGTTATTAAATCATTTGTTAACAAAATTATTATTTTCATATATTCCTAGGAATTCTAGAACAACATTCTAAGATACTAAACAAAAGGGGGCTCAACACGGTGAGTATATGAATTACCCATCATGTATTTTCCGCTTATTTCAAGACCGTAGACCGATCCTCCATTGGAGATGATAAATAGGGAAATCACGTGACATACCCCACGTGACATAGCACCTTTCTAGAGAAGGGTAAGCAAGACCAGATACCTTGAGAAATGGGGAATGTAAATCAGATAAACATCCAATAAAAATAAATAAAAATCCAAACATACACAGCCAACCCATTTCATCATCCTTGGATTCCTCCCCAACACTCACATGTATAACCCGATACATCTTGCTACTCTAGGAATAAAAAAGTTCCAGAAAATATAGGTCCCCATGCCCCCACATATCAAAATATACATCCAGGGTCATACCACAACACATGTAGCAGGAAAAAACATCATATCAAATAGGCTCTTGGACCTTAAACAGGAAAGAGGGTAACTCAGAACCCTATGAGGAATTATCTTTTATCAAATAACCTATTCATCAATCCATCATGGATTTATTGATTTATTATTCGTAGGTTCTAAATTTGGGAAACCTAATAAATAAGCTATCACAAATAATTAAACATGCTTACTACACAAATTTTATTAACATAAAAGTACAAGAAGAGGAACTAGATTCCATTATATACCTCTTTATTCATATCCAAATAATTATCAATTAATTCAAGATTTATGTTCTTTAACTGTCTCAATTGAGAACGAAAAAACCTGAGAAAGAAAGCATAGAAATCACACTATATAGAAAAATAAGAGGCCATAAGAAACAATCGATGTCTATTTATTTATATAGTTCAAATATTTATTATGCCAATTCCATTGCGATCTAGTGGGATAAAACATGCTAACATAACATTTTCACATATAATAAATGAGAACAAACAGATCCCCTACATCAAATAGTTCATGATGTTATTTATATGTTGATGAGCCACACAATGTGTTATGATCTCTTCCCCAATGACAACAATTTCCACCCGAGGAAGCAGAGACACCCCATATCGACCAACACCCATGAAAATCCAATTAGAAACATGGGGGTAAAATTCAAATAAAATGGAAAGGAGAAAGGAGGAGATGAAACCAAAATAATAATGAGAGACCATACATAATATTGAATACAGATCTATATTTCTTGGTTGCATCAAAACAAACCAGAACAAATCCTAAGTGGAATGTTTGATTGCACAACTTCTACCGGAAGGAATGGGATGTTCTAGCATCTCACACTCAAGAACAAGGAAAAACAACTTGGGAAAAAGATATCATGTCCCTTCAAAATATTTAATGGAGTTGTTGTCTAAGATACTTTGGGTTTTCCCTTAATATCGGATCGCATTAAACCATGTAGAAACATCCCGAGACTTAGGATTTATAGACACTGAATGTGCGTTAGAGTCTTTAAAACAAGTCATTAAATGCATTTTATTCAAAGGAAACGTTAAAGGGGTGAAACTGTAGGATGTTGGAAACATTGTTCATGAACTCAAAATTTGGCATTGGAAAGACATTGTTCATGAACCTCATCATTGGAAACTCACTGTTCTGGAAACATTGTTCATTAACATCACCGTTGGAACCTCACCATTGGAACATCACAGTCCAGGAAGCACTGTTCATGAACTCAAAATTTAGTAATGGAAAAATGGCACCGTTGGAACCAAACCGTTCTAGAAACACTGTTCGTGAACTCCAAATAAGGAAAATGAAAAAGGTCACCGATAGAACCTAAAATTTATGGAACATTGTTCTTGAACTCAAAATTTTGAAAAGGAAAATGGTCATTGTTGGAACATCACCATTATGGAAACATTGTTCATGAACTCATAATTTCGAAAAAGAAAAAAATTCATTGTTGGAACCTCACCATTCTGTAAACACTATTCATGAAATCAAAAATTAGAAAAGGAAAAAGGTCACAGTTTGAACCTCACCGATGGAACCACACTGTTGCACTGTTGACAGATTGTTACCGATGACCCTATTCACATAGGGCTACCGATTCATTGTCCAGATAAGTTCATTGTTGCACTGTTCACATAAGGTTTCCAATGACAATGAACACAAAATGTTACCGATACCCTGTTCACAATGGTCTACCATTGTAACTCTTCACCGATTGAACTGTTCACAAAAATGTAAATATTGCAAAGGGATGCGGATAAATAATCATGACCTCCCAAAACACCTCATACAACAAATTTACCAATGGAATGGACCATATAGGTCCGGGAAATTGCAATAAATATAGAATTTATATCATATATAACCATTAATTCCATAATTACAACCATCCTTGAAATACTGTGATGGAAAATGATTTATAAGGGTTCACATTGTGGTTGTCCGCTATACACACAAATGATTAATTTTTTACCCTCTAGTGAATGTGAAGATGGATTTATGTGATGATATTAACATAAAACAATGTCAATAATTTTTTATGATATATTTATCTTTTCATCATGGTTTAATATGATTAGAAGGAATTTTGAAAAGAACTAAAACATAAATAAATGATTAAAAATGATAAATTTTCTTCGGGCAATATTTTTTCATAAAAAAATGAGATTAATATAATAGTGTTATGCCTAAAAAATATATTTAGGTTTTGGGGAGTGATACTTAGATGGTTGTTTTGATGAAATAATTATAATTGAAATGATTTTTAGGATTTAATAAAATAGAATAAGGGGTTCCCATTTATAAGAGTAGAGGGAAACTCTTTGAATTTCTCGAAATATTAAAATAATATAAAAATATTTTCTATTATAATTGGATTTAAATTGAATTATTTATAATATAATATGATTTTCTTTACAAATTACCACATCCAAAAAAATTATAATTTTAATGAATAATTTTTAATATGTATCTTTTGGGTTGAAATTTTATTTATCCTCTCTAACATGAGGTTAAATACTATGTATCATAGTGTAGAGACATAGTCAAAACATATCTAATTTTTATGGGATGAGATTATTTTGACCACAATTCATATTTTAATCTAATAAAAATCCCTTTTTAAATATCATGTACATTATAGATCATAGTATATCCATTTTAAAATATCAGAATATTAAATAATAACCCATTTAATATATTGCATCCTCATAATTTTATCTCAGGCTCATTAAATAAGTTTTTAAATACCAAATACCTTTGTTAAAATACCATATCATCAGAAGGATTAATGAAAATTACACATTAAAAGTATCAAAGGGAAGTAAGGAGGTCACCCAAGATAACACAAACTATCGTCCATGTAAGAAAACATAGACATGGAAGAGACAACTAACTATAATGTTCTGATATAGAGTGATAGAGAACATGGTTATTATAATTTTAACTATCATAATACTATATTTATTTGATTGGTTAAATTTAAATTTATTTCGTAATAAGAAATGTAAACATATAATTTTTTTGGAGACTTTTTATATATGTGAAGAATTCATTTTATTCAATACTGAGAACATATGAAAATATACTTACTTGAAATGTAGAGTTTCATCCTATTATTAATTTCCACCACACACTCATATTTTCCTCCAGATGAGGAGTATTCAAAATTATTATTTTTTCATTCAAGAATAATTTGAATCAACTTACACAAAATATTAACAATTTACTTCTTCCATATTTATAAATTAATCATAACCAAAATAGTTATGATAAGATAATATAATTCCCTAAAAAGAATAAACCTTTAAATGATAAAAACTATATATATCACAAAAAATAAATATGGATGTCCAAAGATTAACATTGATCAGTTAAAAAATAACTATCATTAATACATCTCAAAAATATTCCATTGTACGAATAAATCCCAAAATTAAAAAGTTGTTGATCACATAGTCTTCCATGATGAATTTTAAAAATTATCTTCCAATGACCTCTATTAAAAATGTTGCCTTATACCGAAAGTAATTTCTTTAGTATTCTTATATATATTCAAACAATTTCGATAAATAATACTAAATCAACAAGAATCCACAATAAATTCAAATATTCATAAAAAATATAATTTAATGTTTTTTACACAAATAAAATCACATAGTAGTCTATTTAACTCAATCATTAAGGGTTCCCAAAATAGTGAACGTCTTCAGAAAAACCATTAATCACATAATCAATAAATCATTTTTCTATCCCAATGTTATATATTTCATAAAACTTATTTTTTAAAAATAAATAATAACTTTAATTTTCATATGGCTTCAAACAAGATTTTTTTTCAAAATACTAGGACATCACGCAGGAAGTGGTAGGTGTTTCACCATTGTCTCCCTTATGTTGTGGGTTTAATTCCCATGAAATTTTCAGATGTTGATTCTTGTCAGACATACTGTAACTTTTTATTTTCCTAAACTTATATTTTCATAGTTTTTATTAAATTCAAAAAAATAATAGAAACATCACAAAAAAACTCAATATATTTTTACCTCAATGGATGTATCATACAATTACCTTTTCATCCAAAAAATGTAATAATACAGAATTATTTTAAAAATAAATTTATCAAAAAAATACCATTAATCACATTAATATTTCACAATTTATAGACTCAAAATTATATTTTATGACATTGATATTATGATCAACTATAATATAATAATCCATTGATGATATCTATATCTCTTAAAAAACATAATAAACACTAAAATCTTCTAAATCATCATTTGGTAACAACTGTAAGGACCCAAATATAATGATTACATATTCTTGTGTTTTTAAATAAGGAAGAAAATTTTAGGTACTTTTCTGTTTAGGGTTTTAGAAAATTATGAAAAATTCATACAATGTAAACCCATACATTACATGTGTAAATTTATACTATGTATCCATTTTTTTCATAAATCAAATATCATTAATATAAAACATGATTTATTATGATGATAAATCTTCATAATTTTTACCGTGATCACATCCTTATCCCTAATCATCCGTAAACCCTATGAATTTTTTTTAAATTAGGAATTATCACAAAAATATTAGTTAGGTACATAAAATAAAAGAAACAATTATTCTATTCAAAACCCATAAATTCATTCTATAAAAAATAGTCCTTTTTTACCTGAATAAAGGAATGATATTTTCAAAAAGATCATTAACATTGATTTTTAATTTCATGTAATTTTCATAAAAACTTATTACAATGAAAATAATATATAAGTAGGAAACACGGGACATAATTAAATTCAAAATTGAAGAACCATTCGGCCAGATTCCATACATGTCATTCTTAATATACGAATAACTATACAGTCGACTTCCCTACCGAAAGCATTAGAGGGAAATCATAGACTAAACCATCCATAGATTATCACAGAACAACAATTCATTGGATTATAACATAACCACACATCAACAAACTTAGTACCATTATATACTCATAACACATAATACTTTTCAATTATTAACATGAAATTATTAAAATTTTATTTTCACTCATATGAAAACATTTGATGTAATTAAAATAATCATTCTATTTTCAAATCCCATTTAGAAGATTTTAAATGATATATTAAATCATGTGACTCATGAAACATTAAATTATTTGAAATAAATTAGAAAATATCCATTGTTAAACATTAATTTAATATTAATGCATTCCTGAAAAACATGGACAAGATAGAGAAATATTTAAAAAAAATAAATCATTATAATAAATAAGATAAGGTTTTTATCTAAAAAACATTAACATGAGTCTAAATATTCCCGAAAATTCTTTATTTTCTCAAATAATAATCTTAGGTTTATTATTTACTTTCTTGGAAACCATTTTCATTTTTACTCATCTGTTTATTTATTTTATTGTCTTGTTATAATAGTACTTGATCATTCATTTTTACATCTGATGTTTTGATTATATTTCGTACCTATGTCAAAAATTTATTTGGTGTGTTGTTTATAGTTAAAGTGTTAATTAGTAAATTTATCTAGAATAATATAACTAATATAATCATTACATTTATGCATCAATTATACTTTAAAATCCATACATTAAATACTGATATGAAAAATGAACTATTTTACAATCATGGAGATGGTGAGTTGTATGTACGAATGAGTAACGTTTCCATTTTTCAATTATGATTGTGGAAGGTGTTAGGTATTATTATGTAATTAATAAATGAATATAATATCAGTAATATAATATTAATCATTAAAATATATAGATATATATCATCCATGTTATTTAGTAATGAAATATGAATCGCATCTCTTCAAGGAGGTGATAGGTCACACGTACACACAAATGACATTATCATTTTATTTTATTGGAAATGTAATAACATAAATGATATATTATATTTTCATCATGATAAATATTTCATGAATATCATATATAAAAATAATTTCCATAATTATAAAAATTCTTGAGATACGGTGATGGAAAATGAATTATATCAGTCGTATGGTGGTATCCCATCACACACACGAATGATTAATTTTTTTTTACAATTTAATAGAAGTGGTGAAAGATTTAAGGTTAAAATTAAAATAATAATATTTAAGTATATTTGGGATATTAGATTTATTATTTAATTATTTCCAAATAAGATTTTATGAAACATTAAAATGAACGAAAATATAAATACTTAAGTAAAAACTATTCTTTTTCTTTAGATAATCTTTATTTATTAACACAGTATAACCACTACAAATGGTGTTTGGAAAATAATAAGTGCACTATAACTTTTGGAGGTAATATAGGAATTTATTTGGTTAGATATTTAAAAAACCTATGGTTTTTATTTTTTATGATAATAGAATAAGTTGTGGGTTTTATAAGATAGGGGATGGGCACTCATGGAATTTCTCAAAATATTAAATTAATATAAATTCATATTATATTAATAATGGGATGAAATTGATTTATTAATAACAAGTGATTATATTTTATCACATTCCAATAATAAAATTAAAATTTTATTTGTTTTAACTAAATTTAAACCCTTATCATTTGGTATTAACCCTTATTTACCCTCTTTAACTCTTATTGTGAAAACTTGTGTTTTTAATAATTTAAGGTAAAAAAAGTTACTATATAAATATAAAATACCCATACATGAATAATTTGTTTAATTTTAAAACATAACCAATTAATTGGGCATAATTTTATATTTTTAGGAATTTTATGTCAATTAATAAATTAATAATTATTTAATAATACCATAATGTGAATTTTTTCTCTATTCATTAGAAGATTTTTTTCCAAATAAACTAACAACATGATATATTTAAACAACTCTTTTAAAGAATTTGTAAAAGATAAATATTTTCTAAATAAATTTTTGGATGTCATTAATTATCAGAATTTATATTAATTTTAAAATCAATAACGTCATTAATTTTATATTTCTTTATATTAGAAAATTCCAACATCATCATAGTATATGAAGTTAAGGTAAATATATCATTCTAAAAAATTAAAAATAAATTACCATGATTAATATAAAAATATTAGATTAAAATTTAATAATTATAGATTAATAAATAACATAGGTACATCAATATTAAAAATATATTACCTCTTAAAAACAAATGTAAGCCATGTTTGAATTTTCATTGAATAAAATTGAATCATAGTTATGTTCTCATACAAATGGCCATAAATGGACACATATCCTATAACATAATTATATAGGACAAAATATACTACTATTATAAAATGGGAGGAGTTTTTGATGTTTTTTTATGAAATTTATTATATCATTTTTACCCTTAATTACCAGATTTACTCTTAACCGTGAAAAAAAAATAAAGTTACTATTCATATTGGGAAAAAATAAAAGTTATAACACCCTGAACCCAGTTACCAAGATTCGGTGCTTTGTTACATAACATTGGAATGATATAGGGAATCATATCACGAAACACCGATCAATTTAGTAGACATGGAAGTACTATAAACATTCATATGTTTTAAATTACATCATGAAATAAAAATATCAACAAAATTTTAACCCCTTTTTAAACACACTTATATCCTTAGTCTATCCTTGCAGGTTAACTATAAAATAATTCTTCACGTCCTAGGAAAAATATAACATAGAAAGGGGTGATCTCAGATGCTCAATAAGGATAACAATGTAGCCACTTTCATAACAATGGAATACATAATTCCAGACTTCATAATAATGGAATACATAATTCCAGACTTCATAACCACATAGTCAAGGCCTTGTTCAATGAAAAAAATATGATTTTTGTAAAGGCCTTTTTCCAAGACACTAGTTTGTCTCATAAGACCTACCGATGCATTGAGGAGCTATAGTAGGCTCCACCAATCACATATTATGTCCAATGCAATGCTCATATGAAAACATTTAATTATAAAATAAACATTATTATTAAAACTAACATTTGAAATTTGAATACATTATCCATAAACCATGATTGATTTAAAAATAACATATCCACAGTCAAAAATATCACAAAACCATCAATAAAATATGGAAGATCTCTATCATAACAATTCAACTTAAATCTAGTTTGAAATCCATTAAATTATGTTGATATAGGTGAAATCAAAACTTTTTGAGAGAAATAAATCTATCTATTTTGAAATCTTTTAGAAGTCATGTAATTATAAAAGAAAAAATAAATTTTGAAATATTTTTATAAAGACGTATGGGAAGATTCGAAGGTGTTTTAACAACGTAAAATAGCTGCACCCGCCGTATAAGTTAAAAAAACCACCGTTCCTTAATTTTGTCAAAATGGTCGTGAAAGAAATTATTTGAAAACAATGGAAAAATTCCATTATAATTTTTTTATAAAAAGTAAAAAATGAGTATAAAATACATTAATCAATAGTTGGGTAAATAGTTAAAAATATTTTGAAATGTATTTTTAAGAAACACAGATGTTGATGATGAAGAGGTCATAGTAGATACTTATGTAAAAACAACCTCGGATAATAAAGAGATTGTGTAATTAACCCTTAATATGTAATTTTACTTAGTCGATGGTATGTTATCCTCCTATATAATAGTTAAATCATTGTTAAAAAATTATACAATAATCATATATATAAATATAATATCATATATGATATTATAATATTGTTATGTTATCAATATTTTAGTAGTATCATAGTTTCTGATGTTAACTGATTTGTTTTACTTTATATGATGGGTTACGTAATCCATGTTTTTTTGGATAGGATTTATTTTATTAATATATGTAATTATATTATGACCATAAATGTTATTTTTAATCATAAAATGTTAATTATTCTTGAATGATTACAATGGGTAATGAATCTCATCGTGTTCGTGGAGACGGTAATCCATACGTACGCAGGTGCCACAATATCATTATATTGATGGTGAAATTGTATGTAATTTTGTAAAGACCCAGAAATTTCAAAGAATTTTTTTTAAATACTTGGGAATTTTACGGTTCTGTGACTTCTGACGGTACTTGATTCCGAGGCCCGGTGTTCCCGAAATCAATTTCCGAAGTTTAGCTTGGGTACGTTCAGTGAACGAACGAGCATGTTTTTATAACATTTGAATCGGAGCTCAGAATTAAAATCCAAGGGCACCAATGAACTCGCAGTGCTTGTAATTGCTTAAGGGGACACTTACCGTAGTTGCATTCGCAAAGGAGGAGAAGATACTTTTTGGGGGTATATTTAACAATTAAATAAAAAAATTCGGAACATTTTTTATATTATAAGGTGGTTATTCCCTCCCAAGGGTAGTTAAGGATGGGGCCCCCATCCACTTAACTACCGATGTGTGGATGTTAGAGAGGTGGGGCCCACACGAGCCCCACCATTTAATTTCCTCTAATATTTTAAATAACCCCTCTTTAACATGGAAAAACACCATTAAATGCCAATCTCTTTCCTCACCCCATTAATTTTTTCCAACACATATAATTAATGGGGACCTTCCCTCTCCCTTCCATTAAATCAATGGTCAACACATTATTAAATGTTGTGATTTAATTCTGGGAGTTTCTTTGCCTGTGTAATTAAATAATAGGAGGAACCTATTATTTAATTTGGGGAAGAGCATTCATTGTGCGAGGGTGATCAGGAGAGAATTAGAGATTTTGGAATAATTCGGGTCTCCGACGAATAACGACGAAGAACGCTAGCCTCCGACGAAGAATGATGAAGAATGACGGTTCCTCAACGATTGACGACGCGCCACCCATTCTCTTCTCCTCGACAAAAGAGGAGACGCTGCTTCCTCCTCGGTGCACTCTGACGTCTCATATGATCCCTTTCCCCACTAAGCTGTCTAACCCGATACCAACATCCGACATTAGCGGTTGAGTTTGGTAAATTTTTATATTCATTGTTTTATGAGAATTGTTACCCTTGTGCTTGGTGATTAAATTGTTGGGCGACGTCTGCACATCTAACGCAGTGGCTACGGGATAACGAACAAGCCCAAACACACCACTTCTTTGTTCTTGATGTGCGGAATAATTAGAAATGATGAAGCGGGATTGAAATGGCAATTGGAGGCCTTCGCAGTGATGCACGGGCCTTGAGACGACCGCAGGCGCAGAAAAGAGCAAAATCGGACCACTGGAACGACTATAGTGGCCCGCGGAAGCCCCAGGCGGTCGGAGGCGGGGGCCGACATCGGCCGGCCGCCTAGAGGCCGCGGTATCCTGGCATGTCACCAGTAGATGCCCGCCACGGCTGAAGCTGTGACAAAGAGTGCTGGATGCCGCGGCCGCTTGAGATCCATGGAAGCCGTGGCGCCCCCTGGTGCTGCGTCCATAGAAATAGGGTGTCGCGTCCGCCCTGCTCGGCTCACTGGCCGAGTCAGCGCACCCCCTGGCTGGGCCAGGGTGGGTCGCACAGACCGGGCCGGGCCGCGCCTGGCCGGGCTGGACCTTGACCCAGTTTAGGTCAACCCAGTTTGGGCCGACCCAAGGGGGGGTTGGGCTGTGTCGGACCGGGCCCATACCCCCCACTTCGGACCATTTTCGGTCTTTTTCCCATAACATAAGCTACAGACCTCCGATCGACGCACCGTCAGTTGCGTATGAATCTTCGGATCGAGGCAATCATTTAGGTATATTACACACGAGGATTCAGAAATTTTTTGGTATGGCCAGATTGGTTCAAACCCGAAACCAATCCGGCCAATGTAGCGGAAACACTTATAACTTAAGGACCGGACGTCCGTTTGACGTGCCGTCAACTGTGTTGAATTCCTCTTGATGAGGCAGTCCTTTTGGTTTACTCCTCTTGTGGTTTGGATGATGTTTGAGTATAGTCGGGTTGGTTTTAGCTTAAAAACCAACCGGTTCCCTAGGACGAAAAGGCCAAATACTCTCAGACCGAGCATCCGATTGACATGTCGTCTATCGCGTTAGGTTTATTTTGATGAGACAGAACATTGGGATACATAAACTCTAGGCTTCTTTATTGTTGATGTATTGACTCTCTTGCTCGAGGAGTGGACCCTCCTGGAATCGAGCATGCTATGTGCGGGAACCCAAGAGCTGGGTGCGACTATGATGATGACGACTGCACTTGGAAACTCCGTGGGTTTGGCAGCAAGAACGACTGTACATGGATCCTCAGTGGGTTCGGTAGCAATGAAGAACATACTGGGATCCTCTGTGGGTTCGATGGCGATGACTAATGTTCTTGTAGCCTACGTGGGTCCGGTAGTATTTGACCTCAGTACTTGTATCTTGAGTGGGTCCAGCAAAGTAGCTGGTCTTGTATCATATGTGGGTCTGACAGCTTAGATGAATCAGTGGATACATCTAATGATCTCTATAGCCTTACGAAGTGTATACCTGTGTGAGCTGAGTCTTGATCTCAATCATTATAATTGATGAGATTGTCTGGCTTTACTTTGTGGACTGAGTCGTGTTTTCCAATGTGCACTGGGTTTTTCTTGGGCTCGAGAGTTGGAGACGAACTATAATTGATGGCTTAGGTATATGTATGGGAATATACCTAAGTATAGTTGTTGATACTTCGTGTTTGTATCTATCCTTAATCGATTCTGAGAGACCTTCAATGGTCTTGGGGTCCCTACTGGGTATCGTATACTCACCCTGAACGGGATATGCCCACACTATGTTGTGTTGGATGCATACGATGGACATCACTGATCGAGGTGGATGCTTGTGGA
Source organism: Viscum album (assembly GCA_963277665.1). Classification (NCBI taxonomy): domain Eukaryota; kingdom Viridiplantae; phylum Streptophyta; class Magnoliopsida; order Santalales; family Viscaceae; genus Viscum; species Viscum album. The sequence continues at coordinate 1,519,261,583 of OY728123.1, read as the reverse complement.
GTTGGGTGGTACCCAGAGGTGGACCACTTGACGGGACGTACACAGAGCGGACGGTCGGACCCGAGGAGCTGAGGAGACCATTTGTACCCACCCATCAGGTGGGATTTCTGGAGGACAACTCAGTGTTGCTGTTTTACTTACTTCTATTGTACTTTTCTTTCAGTTGTATTGTACTTTCATTTGGGTTTGTATAATTTCCCATTTACTTTTCATCACTTACCGTGTACCCAGTTTTACTTAATGCTTACTTCACTTGTATTCTATGTTGTGTTTTGTTTGCTATAAAAAAGTAAATGCCTTCCCTTTTATCGGGATTTACGCCTTTGGTGCAGGTTTCCAGCCCATGGCCTATGGCATGCGTGCTTGGGGTGGTCACAGAACGGGCCCCGAGGACAGGTTGTGAAAAATTGGTATCAAAGGAGTCAGTTCTACTACGGAACTCAAGACTCTGATCTTTTCTTTTTATGAAGAAATAGTGTTAAGAGTATTGAGTGTAGTTTTCAGTACAGGGAGTCCAGTGTTGGTGCGACGACCAATGTATCCATACACCAGGACCATGACCTTTGATTTCCGAATCAGTGCATGAGGACAGTAATTGCATGTTTGATTCCTTTCAAAAGATTTCATTTTGATTACTTTGTGTCAGCTCACGAGGTATACTGTTTGACCGTGGCATGCATGTTTCTTTTCAGGATGGCTCCACGAAGGAAGCCATCCAGGGTTCTTAGTTAAGTGTGGGATGGCAGCCCACCGAACGACTAGGCCTCAGTGTAGGGCCCCATTACAGTGGAGGCACTAGTGGTACCACTACCCGCTGAGCCACCGATGCTACCAGCCCCCGCGGAGGAGAGTGCATGCCGCCTGAGCGCGTTCCATGAGTTCTAGAGACAAGGGCTACCCAGGTTCCGTGGAGAGATGGATCCTTAGGCAGACGAGGATTGGTTGGAGGCTATCGTCAGAGTCTTCAGAAAGTTAGGGACACCGACAGATCTTATGGTGATCCTTGCCGCGATTCTCATGTAAGTAGCCGCAAGTAGATGGTGGAGCATGATTCTATAGGTGCATGATTAGGCATCTCTACTTTGTACAGACATCGAGAGCCTCTTGTGCTCGGAGTTTTTTCCAGCCACCCTCCATGCGGTGCGCATCCATAAGTTACTACAGCTGCGGCAGGGAAACATGTTAGTAGCCTAGTACTCGGTGAGTTTTACTGACCTTTTGCGCTACTCCACGAACATGGTACGTGAACCATTCTTCCAGGACTGGACCATTAAGCAGGGACTGTGTCAAGAGATCATAGCTTCGAGGATTCCCCTTACCATCCCGATGTAGGTGGGGGTGCTGGAGCAAGCCCTATTGGTGGAGAGCTTTCTCGCCGAGCTGCCATTAGTAGCGAGACCCACCGGAGGATGGCACGAAGCAGAGACTTCTGCAACCGACAGTCGACAAATGACGCAAGGGTCCAAGTGGACCAGGCCGACAGGTGGGAGACCTCAGGATACAGGTTTGGCTGTGTGGGACATGCGGCGCAGATCCGGCCTTACGAGGAGCATAAAGTGCTATGCATGTGGAATGCAGGGCCACATGGCTCGTGCCTACCTGACCCACCATGCAGACGAGCAGCAGACAGTGTAGGGACATCCCAGGCAAAGGCAGAGGTTCGACCGTGGTGCTCCGCAGGGAGCAGGTGGACGAGGCAGAGGAGCTGGGCGAGCAGCGGGTGGTGGACGACGCTTCGAGGATCTACCACCACCACCCCCAGGAGGTCCACTCTGACCACATGGAGCTGGCGGGCAGAGGCATGCTCATATTTAGCCAGTGGAGACTTACGACTATGGGGCACCCGAGATGATTCGAGGTACTATCTGTGTCTATACCACCCTTGTTATAGTTCTTATAGACACAGGTGCGAGTCATTATTTTATTTTCGTTGCCCTTGTTCAGATGTCGGAGATTCTGACGGAGTCATTGGCTTGATCCTTATGGCTAGAGACTCCTATAAGAGCAGACTCGATGATTACGCACTGGTGCCGGCAGTGTGACCTTACTCTAAGTAGCGAGAGCTTCGGCTGTGATTTTCTTGTAGCGGCGTCGAGGCCTTACGACATCATCTAGGGTATGGACTAGTAATCTAAAGTCAATGCTCAGATTGACTGTATTAGGTGTAAGGTGCAGTGTGTCCGTATGTATGGGACCAGTTTCAACTTCTCCGGCGATAATGGAACCTTCACAGCCCAGGATGGACTCACGCAGAGGAGAGTGTAGCCAATCACACATCAGTTGGCTAGTCTCATCCTCAAAGCAGTTGACATGTGGAGTCTGATTTTTCCTATAGTGGTGGATCAGTATGTGGACGTTTTTCCGGATGATGTCCCCGGATGACCTCCTTACAGGGAGGTATATTTCTATATAGACTTGTACCCCGGTACATCGCCGACATCCACTCCAGCATATCGGATGTCTCCCACCGAGCATCATGAGCTGCGGGTATAGATGGAGGACTCACATGGGAAAGTTTTCATTCGACCCAATGTTTCACAATGGGCTTCTCTTATTCTTTTCTCCAAGAAGGCGGATGGCAGCTTGTGACTGTGTGTCGTCTCCCGTCTCTTGAACTAGGTGACCATGAGGAACAAGTATCCACATCGGAGGATTGAACACCTCTTTTATCATCTCAAGGGAGCATGTTGGTTCTCGAAGATAGACCTCAGGTCAGGCTATCATCATCTCCGAGTTCGGGATGAGGATGTGCAGAAGATAGCCTTCAGGTGTCGGTACGGACACTATTAGTTCTTGGTCATTCCCTTCGGTGTGAACAATGCTCCATCAGTATTCATGAGTCTCATGAACAGGATCTTCTACCCCTACCTCGATCAGTTTGTCGTAGTCTTCGTTGATGACATACTTATTTACTCGACCACTAAGGAGGAGCATGCCTACCACTTACTGGTTGTACTGGATACACTCCAAGAGAACCAGATTTATAGTATGCTCTTGAAGTTCCATTTTTGGCTCCGAGAGATTCACTTATTGGGGCATGTCATCTGAGAGGCGGGAGTTGCGGTGGAACCCGCGATGGTCGAGGTGGTACTTGCTTGGGATCCACCCAAGAGCACAATGGAGGTGCGAAGTTTCCTAGGTCTGGCTGGGTACTATCAGAGATTTATTCCAGACTTTTCTAGAGTTGCAGCACCACATACAACATTGAAGAAGAAGGAAAACCCCTTCGTGTGGTCATACAGATGCCAATAGAGCTTCCAGGAGCTCAGGCGGAGATAGACCAGTCACCCCATCTTGAGGCTACCAGAGGAGGGCGTAGGGCACGCAGTTTACTACGACGCATCAGGGATTGGACTTGGGTGTGTCCTGATGCAGGAGTGAGCTGTGATCGCTTACTTTTCATGGTTGTTGAGGCATCACGTATAGAACTACGCTACCCATGACCTGGAGTTACCAGCAGTGGTCTTCGCCCTGAAGATGTGTCGTCACAATCTCATGGGTGAGCGCTTTATAGTCTACTCTGACCACTAAAGTCTCAGGTACATTTTCTCACAGAATTACTTGAACCTGAGATAGAGGCGATGGGTCATGTTCCTCCAGGATTATGACATTGAGATTTTCTATAGTCCTGGGAAAGGGAACGTTGTGGCTAATCCTCTCACCAAGAGATCAAGCATTCATCTACTTGGAGAGGCGACGTATCAGTTAGCCTCATTGATGATATCCTTCGTGGATAGAGATGTGTAATCCTATCTTTAGTACCTCACAATAACTCCTCCACTACATCAGCGGGTCAGAGAGCCACATCGTGGGGATGATGACTGTGAAGCGCGACGTGCTCAAATATCCTCAGGGATGGAACCCGATGGATTTTCTGAAGGCAGAGAGCACGTCATCCTCCTTAGAGGACGTACCATGGTACATGTTTCACTACAGTAGGAGGTTTTGAGGGAGTTCCACACTTCCCCTCTAGCGGTACATAGAGGATTAGCGAAGATGTATCAGGACCTCAGACGACAGAACTGGTGGTCGGGAATGAAGAAGGTTGTGGCAGAGTTCATTCCTTGGTGCCTCACTTGTCAGCAAGTGATGGCAGAGCACCATGTACCAGAAGGCTTGGTACAACCCTTAGTGGTTCCAGAGTGGATGTGGTATGGGATATCCATGGATTTAGTGATGGGACTCCCATGTACTTCCAGAGGACACGACACCGTCTGGGTGATCATAGACCAACTCACCAAGTCGACCCACTTCCTACCGATCAGAGAGCAGGGCTCAGTAGAGAGCTTGGGATGCCTCTACGTTCAGAAGATCATACTACATTATGGTGTCCCATCGTCTATCGTCTCCAATCAAGACACTCGCTTACTTCCTGACATTGGAAGGGGTTGCAAGAGGCTTTTGGGACACAGTTACGCCTGAGCACTACATTTCATCCTCAGATGGATGGCCAGACGGAGAGGACCATTTATACACTCAAGGACATGATCTGTGCATGTGTCTCTTAACATTGGTCGTAACGGGGAGGATCAACTAACCTTGGTGGAGATTTCGTACAACAACAGGTACCACTCCACCATCAGGATGGCACCATACGAGGAACTGTATGACCGACCATGCTGATCACCTCTGTGCTGGACTGACCCTGGGGAGTCAGCACTCGTAGGACTAGAGATGGTTCAGGTTATGACAGGAAAGGTACAGATCATCCAGGAGTGGATGAGGATTTCACCGAGCAGACAGAAGTCCTATGCTGATAGGAGGAAGAGACCACTGGAGTTCGAGGATGGTGACCACATTTTCTTATGGGTCTCAACTCGGCATGGATTGCATAGATTTTTCTGGGGTGACAAGTTATCTCTACGCTTCATCAGGCCATTCCTGGTCCTCAGTAGGGTAGGTGAGGTGGCTTACCACCTGGCCCTTCCACCTCAATTTCACCGAGTACACGACGTCATCCACGTATCTCGGCTGAGGAGATATGTGCATGACCCGACACATATCATCGACCACTAGGAGATTGACATCGATGACAGGGTGACTTTTACGGAGGTCCCGGTGAGGATTGAGGACCGACAAGAGCAGGTCTTACGTGGATGGTCGATACCTCTGGTGTGAATTCGTTGACAGCACAGGAACCTCTAGGAGAGCACATGGGAGCGGGAGGCTCAGATGCATGCTCAGTACCTCATTTGTTTCCCTACTTATGTTGTATATTTATAGGGACACAAATCCCTTATTTGGGAGTAATGTAAAGACCTAGAAATTTCAAGGAATATTTTTTAAATACTTGGGACTTTTATGAGTTTGTGACTTCTTAAGTCACATGATTCCGAGGACTGGTGTGCCCAAAATCAATTTCCGAAGATTAGGTCGGGTACGTTCAGTGAACGAACGAGAGGGTTTTTCTAAATTTTCAACCGGTGCTCGAAAATAAAATCCGAGGGCACCGATGAGCTCGCAACACCAGTAATTTCTTAAGGGGACACATACCGTAGTTGTGTTCACAAAGGAGGAGAAGATAATTTTTGGGGGTTTATTTAAGAAGTAAATAAAAATTCTCGCAAATTTTTTTATTTTATAATGTTGTTATTCCCTCCCATGGGTAGTTAAGGATGGGGCCCACAACAACATAACTACCCAAGTGTGGATGTTAGAGAGGTGGGGCCCACATGAGCCCTACCAGTTAAATTCCTCTATTATATTTAATAACCCCTCTTTAATTTGGAAAGAATCCATTAAATGTCACTCTATTCACTCACCCCATTAATTTTTTCCAACACGTGTAATTAATGGGGACATTCCATCTCCCTTCCTTTAAATCAATGGTCAACATGTTATTAAATGTGGTGATTTAATTCTGGGCGTTTATTTGTGTGTGTATTTAAATAACAGGAGGAACCTATTATTTAATTTGGGGGAAGAGCTTTTGTTGTGTGGGAGAGATCTGAAGAGATTTGGAGATTTTGGAAGAATGCCAGTCTTTGAAGAAGAACGTCGGTTCCTCAATGATCGATGACGCACCACCCCTTCTATTCTCCACTACAAGAGTCGAGACTCCGCTTCCTTCTTGGCACACATCGACATCACCTACGATCCCTTTCCCCACGATGTCCTCTACCGCGATGCCGACGTCTGACCTCAACTCTTGACGTAGGAAAATTTTTATATTCTTTCTTTTATGAGAATTTATACCCTCGTGTTTGGTGATTAAATTTTATGGTGACGTTTACACCTCTAACACGGTAGGTGTTGGTTAACGAACAAGCTCTAACCCACCACTAATTTGTTCTTGCTGTGTGGAATAATCGACAACGACTAAGTAGGACCAAAATGGAGATTAGAGGCCTTCACAGTGCTTTACAGGTGCCGAGACAACCACTGGCGCAGACAAGAGAAAAAATAGACCACCAGAATGACTCTGGTGGCCCGCAGAAGCCCCCGGTGGCGCTGGTCGCTGGCATGGTGGCACCCCGGCACACTGCCGGTAGAAGCCCGCCATGGCGTCTGCCACGACGGTGAGGTCCAGATCTCGCGGCCGCGTGTGATCCAGGGAATCCGCGGCACCACACTAGCGCAACGTCCGCGGAAAGAGGGGGGCCACTCCGACCCTGCTCGGCTCGCTCGCCAAGCTAGTGCACCCCCCAAACGGGTCGGGGAGGGTCTCGTGGACTGGTCCGGGCCACGCCCAGCCGGGCCAGACCCGGACCCAGGTCGGACGGGGCCCAGACCCCCCCCCCACTCCAGACCGTTTTGGTCTTTTTCCTATATCATGAGCTACAATACTCTGATCGACGTACCATCAGTTTAATAGGAATCCTTGGATCGAGACGGTTGTGTCGGTATATTATACTCAAGGTTTCGGAAAACTTTGTATGCAGAAGAGTTGGTTCGAACCCGAAACCAATTGGGCCCTTGGAGCGGAAACACTTATAACATAAGGACAAGAGGCCTGTTTGAAGTGTCGTCAACTGTGTTGAATTCCTCTTGATGAGATGGAACATTTGGATTACTCCACTTGAGGATTGGATGTAGTTGGAGTATTGTCGGGTTGGTTTTAGCTTAAAAACTAACCGGGCCCCTGGGACGGAAAAGCTAATAACTCTCATACTGAGCGTCTGATTGACGCGCCGTCTATCGCGTTGGGTTTCTATTGACGAGACAGAACATTGGGAAACATCAACTCTGGGCTTCGTGATAGTTGATGTATCAAATCTCTTTCTCGAGGAGTGGACCCTCCCGTAATCGAGCATGCTGTGTGCGGGAACCCTATATATGGTTGTGACTGCGACAATGACTACTGCACTTGGATCCTCCGTGAGTTCGGCAGCGAGGACGACTGTACTAGGATCCTCCGTGGGTTCGTCAGCGACGAAGACCATACTGGGATCCTCTGTGGGTTCGACGGTGATGACTACTGTTCTTTTATCCTACATGGGTCTGGCAGTATTTGACCTCTGTACTTGTATCCTGAGTGGGTCTGGTAGAGTAGCTGGTCTTGTATCATATGTGGGTCCGACAACTTAGTTGTTCTTTTATCCTATTTGGGTCTGATAGCATAGATGAATCAGTGGCTACATCTGATCATCTATATCAAGATACAATGTGTTTACCTATGTGAGATGAGTCTTGATCCCAATCATTATCGTTTCTGTGATTGTATTGCTTTCCTTTGTAGACTGAGTCGTGTTTTCTTGTATGGAATGGGTTGTGCTTGGTCTCGAGAGTTGGGGATGAACTGTAACTGATGACTTAGTTATATGTATGGGAATATAGCTATGTATAGTTTTTGATACTTCGTGTTTGTATCTTTCCTTTTTGGTTTATCCTTCATGGATTCTGACAGACCTTCGGGGGTCTCGGGGTCCTTACTGGGTATCGTATACTCACCCATGCACAGGATATGCACACACTATGTTATATTGGATGCAGACGAAGGATAGTATTGATCGAGGTGGAGGCTTGTAGAGATAAGTAGTACCCAGAGGTGGACCACTTGGTGGGATGTACACGGAGCAGAAGGCCGGACCCGAGGTGGTGAGGAGACCATATGTACCAACCCTTCAGGTGGGATTTCCGGAGGATGACTCGGTGTTGCTATTTTACTTACTGATGTTGTACTTTCCTTTCAGTTGTACTATACTTTCAGTTGGGTTTGTATACTGGCCCATTTACTTTTCAGTACATATCTTGTACCCAGTTTTACTTAGTTCTTAATTCACTTGCGTACTCTATTGTGTTCTGTTTAATATATACAAGGCAATGCCTTCCCTTTTCTCGGGATTTACACCTTTGGTGCTAGTCACCAGCCCCTGCCCTATGTAAGGTGGGCTTGGGTAAGTAACGGCATGTGCACCGAGGATAGGTCGTGACAAATTGGGTGTTATATCATTTAAAAAAATAATTAACTTGTTATATTTTTTATTTACATTAGTTATATTCATTATTATACCCATCCAAATAATGATGTGTTTGGATAACAAACTATAGCACGACGTGGAGATGGTAAGCCGCCCATACACACATATTTTGACTTTGTCATTCATATGATGGTTAGAATAATGAATATGGTTGTACCAATTTTTTTTAAAATCACAGTATATATAGAAGATATTGGTGGCATTATTTTAGAATGTAAATAAAAATGATAGAGGAAGTGGAAGATTAAAAGAACTTTAAAGAGGTGATGAAATATTTACCTCTTCTTTGGGTTCATTTTATTATTTAATCATAACAGATTCTTTGGCTAGCTTTTTGACCAGATAAGGGCTTCTATGATTAAGTTATAACAGTTTTGAAGGTATTTGGGTAGGGTTTTGAAGATCCAAATGGCTTTGGAGGTGTGAAATTATGATATGGGGAAGTTCCCTTTTATAAGAGATGTGAGGGTCACATTAGGAAATGTTTGAAATATTATTTTATAATAAAATTATTTTAAGATTCAAATGGATACAAATTAATTTTTTATGATACTACGGTGGGGATGGGTTGATTTAATCTCAACCAATAGGTTTTATATAGGTTTAGGTAACTATATTATCCTTATCTATTATATTTAACTCTTAGTTAAATAGTTTGACATTTACCATGTCTCATTGTATTTTTATATTATATGGTTAATAAACATACTAAAAAATTCCAAGAGAACCCCAAGTATTTAATTATTATTATATATAACCTTATATAAGTTCTTTTTCCAAACATTAGATTTTTAGGAATATTATATCTATTAATAATATAGAATTTTTTAAAAAAACTCAATAATTTCAATTTTGCACTATTTAGTATTTTCTTTTTTAGATATCTATAAAAACGATATCACTTAGAATAAAATATATTAAACCAACCCTAACATGTCATATTATCATAGAAAATTAGTTTAATTCATCAGAATTAACAATTTACATTTATTTGGTTATTCATAATATCAATTATTTTAATATTTCATTAAAAAGGTAATTATTTCATCATCATTGTGTCATGAAAAAAATTAAATTATGTAATGTCTAAAAATTATAAACAAAATAACATTATGTAAGGAATCGTTTTAGATTTATAATTAATATTTATAGTCAAAATTATAATGTCTGTAACTTTATATTAAAAATATTTTTGTTATTAAAAATGGAATTTATCTCTTTTAACTATTCTTTAAATAAAATAATAATAAATTTCATAATCAAATCCAGGTCGACCAAAGGGGATCATATTTTATTCTTAAGGTTTTTTATTGTCTAATGATTATTATCCAATAGAATTATGACATGTCTTAGTATAATTATTATTTCATTTTTACCCTTAATTACCTTATTTACTTTTAACCATGTTAATTAAAGTGAAAAGTAACTATTCAGCAAAAATTATTTTCATCTTATTGAACCACATTTCACTTGATGATATTAACAGTGTCATACAAATTTTTGAAATTCAACTCACAGAAGTAGTGAAATTAGGTTTTTTGAAAATTTCTAAATGCTCATAGGTGGTGGGTAAAAGACATTAAAAAGTTCTTTAAAATTTGTATATATATAAAGTTATCATAAAATAACTTCAATGAATTACATTGAAAATATATAGGTATTATATATCGATTTTGACCTAAAATAATTGGAAATAAAATAAATAATTACTTAAAAAAATTCAGTTTTTACCAATAACGAAGTGTTTTACACTATTCATCAAAAACTAAATGTTTTCGGAAAAATAAAAAAATTAACCCTAAGCTAATTTCATTATTCTAAATTAAAAAATGAAGACCATTTTGAAAAACAAAATATATTAAATTTTTAATAACTGGGTATTACTATTCATAACAACTATTATGATTGTTCGTGGTGTGTTAGAAACTCGAAGTTGCGTACAATGCAAGCTATTTCTTTATTCAAATTGAAATATATTGAGGAAGATTGGGGTGGTACATTCTTCCCTCTGTCAAATAATTTATTCCTAGAAATTTCTAGTATACTACCACACAAAAACATTCAGCTGGTTTTTCATCACAACTTCTTCAGGATCCCATTTGCCTCTTCCATCTCTTGGTTTCTCCATAGAACTTTTACCCGACAAGTCGTCCATTTCCAGAGAACATGTTCTATTGTATCACGAATTTTGACAGGCTCTTCACGATAAGGAAGATCATGTTTCTGTTCAATTTTTTCATATGTGAGTATATGCGTTGGTTCAAGAGCTTATTCTCTCAATGATGATATGTGGAACACATCATGAACTATGGAGAGACTTCGAGGCATTTCCAAATGATAAGCTACAACTCCAATTTATTCTATAATTTTGAAAGGTCTGATGTACCTAGGACTCAATTTACTCTTCTTACTGAAACATATAACACCCTTTCATGGAGATACCTTCAAGAAAACCAGATCTCATTCTTGAAATTATAAATCCTTCCTTCGGTTTTCGGCCCAACTCTTTTTCCTACTTTGAGAAGCTTTGATGTGGGTTTGGATAATATTCACTTTTTCCATTGTTTCATCAACAAGTTATGTGACTTTGAGCTTTCTTTCACCGAGATCAGCCCAACAAGTTGCTGTGGAACATCTCTTTCTATATAATGCTTCAAATGGTTCCATCTGATTACTTTAATGGAAGCTATTGTTATTGTAAAATTATACCAGAGGTAAATATTGATCTAATATACCATGAATGTATAGTGATAAACATCTCAACATGTCTTTTATGTTTTGAATAGTTCTTTCTGATTGTCCATCGGTTTGAGGGTGGTAGGCCGTTCTCAAATGAAATTCAGTATCCAGGTATTTTTGAAGACTTTTCCAGAATCATGATGTAAAACGGGGATCCAAATCAGAAAATAAAAACAATAGGGGTCCTCCCTGAAGTCTTACATATTCCTTAATATTTAGTCTTTCCATACTTTCAAGGGCTAAATAATCTCTTATAGTAAGAAAATGTGATGAATTTTTATGAAGATCAGCAATGAACCATATTGCATCATTCCTTCTCAGAGTCTTTGGTAGCTCCATGAAAAAGTCCATAGTATTATTATCCAATATTCACCCAGGTATGGGAAGAGGTTGCATGACTCCTCCAGGCTGTTGCCTTCCAGCTTTCACTTGCTGACAAACCATAAATCTTGACCAAAAATTATAAATCTCCCTCTTTATGTTGTCTGACCAAAAATTTTCTTTCAAATAATTACACATCTTGGTGCTCCTAGGGTGTATAGAGAAATTAGAGCTATGAGCATCATCCAACAATTCACTTTTTTGATCAGGTATGTTAGGAACACAATGTCTCATCCCAAATTTAAAAATTCCATCTTCATATATGATGTCACTCAATCTCCAATCATTTACATCGTTAATCATCTTTTTAAACTAATCATCATTAGTCTGAGAACTTTTTATCCTTTCTAGTAAATATGGGTTTAAAAAAATTTGAAAAAGTTTTGGTGTTTCAACTTCAATTGTTATTCACATGTCTATCTTTACTAGATTCATGAAAATATGATCCATTTATACTCTCATCTTGTTCAAAATTGAAGGATCCATTCAACTCAAATAATCTTCCACAATATTAGCCATCTCCGGGTTGTAGTGTATAGTGCAATAATAATCCTTGAGTAGTTCAATCCATCGTCTTTGCCACATGTTGAGTTCTTTCTGTGAGAAAATATACTTCAAACTATTGTGATCAGTATAAATATCACCATTTTTACAATAGTGATAGTGTTTCCATATATTCAGTGAAAAGACTACAGCTACTAACTCAGGATCATGAGTAGGATAGTTTTTCTTGTGAATTTTTAGTTGTCGTGATGTATAGGCAAAAAATATATCATTCTGCAAAAGGACACAATCGATTCCTTTTTGGAAGCATCACTATAAATACCAAACCCATCATTACATGATGGTAGAGTCAATATAAGAGCATTAACTAATATATTATTCATTTTTCAAAACATTCTTCACACTCTTATTTTGAAACAAGTTTAAACCCTTTATGAGTGTTCTTGGTTAATGGGTTAGCCAATTGGGTAAAATTCTAGAAAAAAACCCAATAAAAATCTACTAAACCAATTAAACTGCTTACCTTAGTTATAATCATCGGTGATAGCCATTCTTGGATTTCATTAGACATTGAAGGATCAACAATGATTCCATCCATAGGGAAAATATGGCCATTAAATGAAATCTCTTGAATCCAGAATTCACATTTTCTAAATTTTCCATATAATTCATTTCTTTTAAGAGTCTTTAAGATAATGCACAAGTGATTTTCATGCTCTTCGTAGATTTTTGAGTATACCAAAATATCATCAATAAGTACCACTAAAAAGTCATCATGATATTCCTGGAAAACTATATTCATTATATCCACAAAGTCATATGGTGCATTATTCAATCCAAAAGGCATTACTATAAACTCATAATGCTCCTACCAGGTTCATAATGCCGTTTTCAGAATGACTTCCTTCTTCACACACAACTGATGATATCCAGATTGAAGGAAAATATTTAAAAAATATTTATCTCCATGAATTGGTTGAATAAATCATCAATGTGTTGTAGGGTATACTTGTTCATTATTGTTGTTGCACTGATAACCCTGTAGTCAATGCACAACCTCATAGATCCGTCATTCTTCATAAAAAAATAACATGGGATCCCGATATAGAAAAACTAGGGCAGATAAATCCCTTGTTATAGAATTACTCTAGTTGATTATTTAGTTCCACTAATTCCATAGTGGATATTCTATAAGAGGTCTTTGATATGGTCGTAGTTACAGGAATAAAATCAATTGAAAACTCAATATCTCGTTCTAGAGAATGTCTAGGTAAATCCTCTTGAAGCACGTCAACATATTGTTGCAAAATAGGTACGTCCTCTATTCGGACATTATCTTACTCACCCATAGTTATTTTTCTATATTCCTCCAAAATAATTGATTTTAGTAGACCTACTGTGGGTGGATCAAGATAAGAATCAAGTGGTGATATTTTTTTTGTAATGATAAGGTACTCTTTATCATCCTCGAAAATTGTATTCTCCTTCTTCTTTTAATAAATTTTTCTATCATGGTCCAAAATCCAATCCATTCTATGGATTATATCAAACTCAATCATGGGTATGACGATGAGGTCTGCATATAATGAAAATTTATATGCCCTAATGGGGACTGATTCACAAAACATTGTTGCAATGATACTTCCCTTAGGTGTTTTGACTGACATCTCCCTTGTAATGTAAAATTCAAAATGTGTAACTTTCATAGAAAATTTAGAATATATGAAACAATGTGATGATTCATAATCAAATAAAGAATTGGATAAACTAGAGGAAACCATTAAATTACCTGTCACCAGCTCTTTCAGAGCTTCAACCTCAGTAGTAGTGATCACAAAAGTTTGGAATTGATCCCTTGACCTTTTCTGAGGTGTTTTTCCTTGGTGCTTAGGAAATTAATTTTCATAATTCCACTTTTTTCTACAATTTTATCATAAAACATTTAGAAGATCTTTCTTCCCCTTGTAATCACGATTTTGGTGGCTTTTTCACCGCACTTGTAACAGACACCCATTCCCTTCAGGAATGTACTAGGGTGTTTCATCCAACATTAAATGTGGGATGGATATTGAACTATTCCCTTCTTCCCCTTATTTATATTTCCAGAGTTTTCAACAAATCTCTTCTTCTCTTTCATATAATTAAATCCATATAACATAGAGGATTTATTTTCTGTCTTGATATCACATGAGACAATATTTTCATACAATGAGAAGAATTGTGAGACTAATGCATGATAGAGAAATAGTTTTAACCCACCAAAGAATCAATCAATATTACTCCTTGGGTGGCATATATTATCTAATGCATGCCCTCCTAACCTTGTAATGTTAGCCTCATACTTTTAAACATTCTCATCCAACTTTTTCATAAGACTCAAAAATTGTCTTTCCATATCTGATCCATGGTCATTAGGAAAGTATTTTTCTATGAAAATATATTTAGACTCCCTCCATTACATGTTCTATACTTATTCATATTCCTTTGTGTTTTAGATTAATGACCACCATTGATCTTCATATACCACTAGGCAATAAACTGCCATGACAAATTTTTCACTTTCACTACTCCCTAAAGCATGAAATATTTTCTCTATGATATTTATCCATTGTTCAGCTGTTAATCGATTTTTACTCCCATTGAATGTTGGTGGTTGTTACATCATGAATCAATTAAACATTGATCATCCGTGTTATGGATCAGGATGATCTATATGGGTAAGGTTATTATTCATAACATCTATGAGTTTACCAGTATGGTGATAAGAGAAAATAACTAGTTTCTTCACCAGCTTAACTATAATTTTCTTGAGCAGGATGGAAATCCCTAAATGGATAATGTGCATTGATATGGATTCCATTCCTTCCATTAGGCGCCATCTCTAAACAATGTCATACAGTATATTAGTTTGTGAATCACAATAAATAATTCCAAATTTGTAAAACACTTAACATAAATTGATATGATTTTGGATATAATCCATAATCATAAAAATGTTTTCTTTGAGGATGTATATATATACTTATAAACCCTTAATAATTGTTTGTAAATAATATGAAAATTATCCAATGTATATCCCCTAGGAGTGTCGTAACCAAGAGAGCAGTAGGGCCCATTCTGATGCACCAGTTCCTATTCGAGTCTTTTTCAAAGCTTTGTTTTCGTATTTTACCCCCAGGTACATCTATGCCATATATGTCTCCAGCTTCTCGTATCCAGACATGGATGAATTGCATGGAAAACTCACAAAATCTTTATATTACCAAAATTCTAGTAACTTCTTCTATACTAATCTTCCAAGAATATCTTAGGTTAATTTTCTCTTATTAGAGTTTTTCTGAATCCATCATCCAAGGTTTTCACTAAACTTCCCCTGATACCAACTGAAACACCTTGACCCCAGTTACCCAGAGTTGGTGCATCATTACATAACATTGGTATGATACAAGGAATCATGTCCTGTATGACCAATTAGTTGAGTTTCCTTATATGTACTAGATACTTTCATATGTTTTACATTACACCATGAAATAAAAACATCAAAAAAATTGTCTCATTTTTAAACACAATAATATCCTTAATCTATCATTGTCGGTCAACCATAAAAAACTTCTTCACATCTTGGAAAAAAACAATGAAAGGACTGATCTCAGATGCTCCGTAAGGATAAAAATATAGTGGAAATTTTATAAATAATTATAAACATTTAAGGGAACGTATAAGACTAAAACAAAGCCCTTTAATCTTAAACTTCATTATAATATGACCATGATAATATCATATAATTCCATTTACTTAATCAAATGGATATTCTACTTTTCAAAAAATCACATTAAATATCAGTAGCAACTTTTATAATTATGTAATTCATAACTCCATAATTTATAACCACATAGTCAAGGCCATATGCCAATACTAAAAATAAGATATTTTTCCAAGGCCTTGTGCCATGACAGTAGTTTGTCTCATGAGACCTGCTGATTCATCAAGGAGGTATAGAGGGCTCCACACATCACATACTAAGTCCAATTCATTCAACATATTAAAATGTTTACACATAACATAACCATTAGTATTAAAACTAGAATACAAAATGTCAATACATTATCCATAAATCAGGAATGGTGTAAAAAAATCCATAGTCAAACATATCACAAAATCTTCAATACAAAATGGATGTTTTTTTATCATTTTTAATCAACAATAAACAAGTTTAAAACCCATCAAAGGATGCTGACATATATGAAATCAATACGTTTTGAGACAAATATCTCTTTCTATTTTGAATTCATTTAGAAGTTAGGTAATTATAAAAAAAATCTTTTATTTTTAAAATATTCTTATAATATTGTAAGGGAATATTTAAAGCTGTAATAATAGCATAAAATAGCTACACTAATCATATAATTGAAATAACATTCATTTCATAATTTTTGTCGAAAAAGTTGAAAAGGACCTGGTTTGGAAAACGACAGAAATATTCCTTTATAAAATTTTTATAAAAAGTCAAAAACTGTTATAAATAAATTTAACCTATACTATAGGAAAAAGTAAAAAAATATTTTTTTAAGAAACAAGGATGTGTATGATAAAGAGGTCCTAGTAGATAATTATGTAAAAACAACCTCAGATAATAAAGAGATTGATAAATTAACCCTTACCTGGTACTTTCCCTTAGTCGATGGTATGTTAACCTCCAGTATAACAGTTAAAACATTGTTATTAAATTATACATGAATCATATAAATCAATATGATATCATAAATGATCTTATTATATTTCTTTGTTAATAATATTTTAGCAGTATCATCATTTCAGGTGTTAACATATTCTTTTTCCTTTATATGATTGGTTACATAAGACATGTTTGATATGGATATGATGTATCTGATTCATATACAGAATGATATTATGGTCATAAACATTTTTTTTATTAAAATTAATATTATTCTTAAATGATTATGATGGGAAATGAATCTCATCGCATTCGTGGAGACGGTAATCCGTATATACGCACAAGTGACAATATCATTATATTGATGGTGAAATCGTATTTTATTGGATGGTATATCATATATATAGAATCATTAACATGTTATATTTATTATTTACATTATTTATATTCATTATTATACCCATCCAAATAATGAAGTGTTTCAATAAAAAACTACACCACGATTTGGAGACAGTAAGCCGTATGTAGACACGTATGATGACTTTGTCATTCATATGATGGATAGAGTAATTAATATGGTTGTACCATTATTATAATAACATAAAAATATATAGAAGATACTAGAGTTATTATTTTAGAATAGAAATAGAAAATAAATAGTAAGTGGAAGAATAATAAAACTTGAAATAGAGGATGAAATATTTACCTTTTTCAGGTAATTTTTTTTAATTTCATCAAAAGTGCTCTATAGGTTGGACTTCTAACCAAAGGAAGGCCACTAGGGTGAAGGGAGTATTTTTCGGAGGATATTTGGGCAGGGGTTAGCCGATAAAAATGTCTTTGGAGGTGTGAATGTAAGAGAATGGGAAGTAGCTTTTTCAAAGAGAGGTGAGGGTCACTTTAGAAAAAGCTTGAAATATTACTTTATAATAAAATCATCTTCGGTTTATAATGGCTCCAAAAAAAGATATTAAGAGGATAAAGTGGGTATGGGTTGATAAACTCTCAAACAATGGGTTTTAGACTAGTTTTTGACACTATATTAACTTTTTCTTATAAATTTAACTCTTAGTTAAATAGTTTGACATTTACCATGTCTCTTTGTATTTTTTTATTTTGTGGTTAATAAACATACTGTAAAATTACAATAGAACCATAAGTAGTTTATTATTAATATATATAATCTTATATAAGTCCTTTGGCAGAAACATGGATTTTTATGAATATTATATCAATTAATATTGTAGTTTTTATTTTAAAAACCCAATTATGTCAATTTTGAAACTATTTAGTATTTGATTTTTTTTAAATCCATAGAAACATTATCACTTCAAATAAATTTATATAACCCACTCAGAAATGTCATATTAACCTATAGAATTAATTTAATTCATTAGAAGTCTCAATTTACATTTATTTAGATATTTATAATATCATTTATTCTAATATTTCATTAGTATGGTAATTACCTCATCATCATTGTGTCATAAATAAATTAAATTATTTAATATCTAAATTATACAAATACAATAACATAATGTGGAAAATATTTTATATTTATAATGAAAAATTATAGTTTAATTTATAATGTGTGTAACCCTATATTAAAAATGGTTTTGTTATTAAACATTAAATTTAACTCTTTTAACTCATCTTTAAATAAAATAATAATAAATGTCCTAATATAATACAAATGGACCAAAGGAGATAATATTTTATTTGTAAGGTTGTTTTACGTCGAATTATTCTTATGAAATAGAATTAGTACACGTGTTAGGGTAACTATGATATCATTTTTATCATTAATTACCCTATTTACTTTAAATTGTGGTAAATAAATGTCACAAGTTATGATTCACCAAAAATTATTTTAAACGTACTGAATCACATTTTACTTACTGGTATTATCCATTTCACACTTATTTTTAAAATTAAACTACCAGAAGCGGTAAAATTATTATTTATGAAAATTTACAAATGCTCCAAGGAGGTGGGTAAAAGACGATAAAAAGTTCAACAAAATTTTTATATATCTAAACATAGTATAAAATGACTTAAATAAATTAAATTGAACATATATAGGTATAATGTATCTATGTGTAAATAATATATATTTAAAAAAAAATAAATAATTATTTAAATAAAATGTTGGTTTTAACCAACGCAGTGTTTTTCACTATTCATCAAAAATTGAATGTTTTCAAAAAAACACCAAAAATTCAACATAAGATAATTTTGATATTCAAAATTCAAAAATGAAGTCCATTTTGAAAAATAAAATTTAAAAAATTACAAAAAGATTGTATTACTATTTATAAAAGTTAGTTTTATTTGTCGTGGTGTGTTAAAACCTCGATGTTGCATACAATGAAAGCTATTGCATTATTCAATGGGGAACATACCATGGAAGCTTGGAGTATTACAAAAGTGACCTATTTACTAATTTATGAAATTAGGATTCAAAATATTTAATAAATTTTTGATAATTCAAAAAATAATTGTCCAGTACTAAATTAATATTAATCTCATCGACTAGATAGCGAATCATGTTTTTTAGTAAAAATGATCAAAAGATTGAAATGTTTTTGTATCAAAACTCTATGTGAATATGAAAAAATTACCTTAATTGAATTTATATATGTATAATTGATATAATGTTACAATCAACCTAATTTATCCTATATTTTTAACATTTTAAATTATTTAGATTGAAAACACAGTTTGTAGTTAAAATACAATATATTTTATTATTTCTCAAAATATGAAGCTTTTTATAAAAATACAAAAAATTAAACCAATGTAAATATTGATATTAAAATTTCCAAAAATAAATTATTTTTTCATATATAATTAATAAAAGTGTCAATTTATTTTAAAACATGTATGGAATTTATTGACAATGAAACCGTTTTTAGAAAAATACAACTCATTATGTTTAAAATTGGATTTTTTACTTATATTATGCCTATAAAACTTATTAGATGAGTGTAAATAATTTTTTCTTATTATATAATATTTAAATATAATTATTATATATCTAAAAAACTGATTACTTAAAATTTTTATATTTTGGTTTGAGAATAAATATAGTTTTTCTAAAAAAACACATTATTTATATTTAATGGGTTTATATTTTCATTTCTAATTATTTGGCCACCAAATAATTCATTATATATACAGATGTAAAAAATATTTTCTTAATTTAGTTAAAATGGTTCTTAACCACCAGTCTAATTGAAGTTTTACAGTGTCAACATTAAAATAGTAGTATTCATTTGTTCGATTAAGCTTTCTATGGCGTATCATGTATGTTATCGAACATAATATTTCCTTTTAAAGTATTAGGATCATACAAGTATCAATTAAGTATATTTATTTAAATTATTATTCTATAAAAATAACTCATAAACTATAGGAATATGGTTCATGATAAAAAATGTAATTCTATTTGTATCATCTCTGATGAAATCAATGAATTTTTTCACACCTATTTAAATTATGGTTATGATGTTTTTAACTTCACATTGACCACTCACATTCTTATATCCAATAACATATAATAATATCTGTATTTATTTAATATTTTATTCCATTCCCTTATCATCACATTCAACTAATGGTCGTCTATTTAGAATCCATGTTATATATAATGCCAGAGGATCTTTCTACCCCCATCATCTATTATTATGTAGAAATTTTATTAAATAATTTCACAGAGTGGGTTTTGAGTAAAATAATTTGTAAATATAAAATACTTCATTGTTTAATTCAATTTTAAATTTTTAGAATGAAATATATTTAAGATGGGGAGAATTAAACACCCTGAAATTATTAAGTAGAACCACTATATTTTATAGCGTTGGTAAAACACTAAAAATTGAAAAAATTTTAATACCATGAAATGATAAAATGTATTAGTTTTAAAAAAATTATAATATATTCAGTATAACTAATTAAAAAAATATTGATTTTATTTTTCATAACATGTAATAACATGTTTATCTTGCGTTATATATAACACTGATATTAACTTGTATTACATACAACATTGAGTTTAAATGATACATAAAATATTATGAAAATTCTATAATATAAAATCATAGTTATAAACTATTTACTAGAATGATATTTATGAATACAATAAATAAAAAAAATTTAAAAAAATTTAGGCGTATTAATTTTTTATTTATTAGAAATAAAATAATAATCATTTAAAAAATTAATGTATTCTAAATATTTTATTTTTCTTAATGATGGAATATTGGATCTTTTCTCCCATAACATAAAATTAATTGTTAACACATTTATTAAATTTATTATATTAAATTAATTTAATATTTAAAATTATATTACAAAATTTAGCTTAGGTTGATGTTTTGATATTTTTATTAAATGTTATTTTTGAAAAATAGTGATAAATAGTTAATTTTAATTATAAACTGCCTTTTTATTTAAATTAATTATTATATATATATATATATATATTAATATTTTAAGGGAAATTTAGTCAATGAATATAAATTTTAACACAAATGAGTCCATTTTAAAAAATTTATTTTTTCTGGTGATAAAAAATCATTGAACACTTTGAACATTTCTCTTTGAAAACCAATTTTCTCATAACGCCTATAAGATTAATTTTTAAATTAATCATTGCTAATTATTTGAATTTAATTTTGAGTAAATGTATTCCACACTTAGAATTAAAATTATTTATAATTTTCTATATAGTTAAATTATGGTTTTTAATATGAATCTTGCAAAAAACACCAATTTATTTATCGTTATTAAGGGATAAATGAATTTACTGATCGTTAATATAAAAATATAAGGGTTAAAAATAACATACCAAAATTTCAAATACCCATTTGGGAACCATATATCAACATTATATTTTCGTGGATCTGTAATGGAATATTTTGGATGATTTTGGAATGCTAAAAACATTGGTATGATTGAATCATTTCAAAAAACATATATGTGTGCCACTCCCCTCACTTATAAATGGCCACCACCTTACAGTCATCTTCACACCATAAAATCCTTTTATATAAACAATGAAATACCCTAATCACAACCAAAATCTTTTCTTATCATCCTAGAAAGCCTTACGTTGAGCATAAATCTATCCAAGGATTTATTTAGTGGAAACCTGTGGAGGATCACCAATGAAGTCCTAACATTCATCAACGAGCGTTTTAATTTTATTTCTTCATACACACCATTAAATTATTAATAAACTATGGTGATATAATAACCTATGTATATCCCATATAATTATATGTTTATAAGTTATGTTAATTTACTAAAACCATCCCTACTTCCATCAAATTGGTTAAAAACCCTTTATTTGTGTGTACGGTGGTTTGACACATTGTGAATTGATGTCATACGGTTTTACATTGCCACATATTGTGGTTAGGTATGATGATGTATATTAATTATATATATATATATTATATTTATAAAATATTTATAGCTATATAGTCATTACATCATACATTCCTTTTTCATTACATTCTGTAGGAGAAATGATAATTTCTCTAGTGTGTGGCGTACTACCGCCTCGCGAAGCAAAGTGATTTATATTTCACTAAAATGTAAATTGATGGTAATAAAAAAATTTATATTTTTATATATGATATAAATTATTATTATTTGATATTAATGAGTTATTTTTCATAATTTAATTATAATATATCATTTTTCTTATCACATTTCTCTCATATAAATATGATATCATCATTAATGTACATGGGGACTACCACAATCAGGTTGCAAAGTGACTCTCTTTTCTTAACCACAACATGTTGATGATATATATATATATGTGAATAAAATGTATAAATTACATTATTATCATTATGGATTGATAATATATTTCACTCTTTCTTTTCATAGGGATCATTGGGCAACGAAAAGTTAACTCATTCGTATATAAGGCCTACCATCTCAATGATTGTAATATACATCATTTTTCAAAAACATGTTTCATGATGGGTTATATAAGTAAAAGTGATGTAAAAATATGATAATCATGTTATTATTATTATGTTTATGAAACTATATAACATTCCCATGAACCAAAACATCTATAAAAAATAATGAATTTGAAAACAAGGTAATTGACACCAAAAACAATGAAAATATTTGAATATTTATAACAAATTGGAGAATATATGTTTTGAAAAGACAATATATTATATTATAAATATTAATATGGATCTATTATATGTTAATAATGTTTTTATAACCACTATAAAATATTATAATAAATGTTCATCCAAAATGAAGCATGATGTAAGGGACCTTGTCTTAATGACCTTTCATTGAGGCATACTATTATGTTATGAACCCAATATATTTTATATGGAATGTATAATATACTTTTATATTTAATATCCTGATTCATTAACAATTCAACATATTTTATGTTTCAATTATAATTATTTCATCCAAGGGGATTTAACATGAATATTACTATGTGGTAAAACATATTGTATAATACATCTATCTTTTCTAATTGATAACATTATCTAAAAAAATTTGCATTATTTTAAGTTTAAATTATATAAAATATAGATATTATTATATTACGTATATTATTACTTCCTAAACCATATAATATTTTTAATGATAGTGATTACTTTGATTGTTATTTTATTAACTAATCGATTTTTTATAAATATGCATCCTTTAATCAATATAGATAGTTGATGATAAGGAACATTACAAAAAAAAAATATCTACTATTAGGTATATGAGTATTGATTTGGACATACATACATGGGTGTTTATCGGTTAAATATAGTACCACAATGCATTAACGGTCTCATGAGATAATTCAGTTGGCCAAATCTGATGAGTCTATACCGAGTATTTAAAAAACATCATGTTAATGGTCTTGAATATAGAAATATATTGTCCAACCCATATTAGATTGTACCAAGTAGTCTTAAAATTTATTGTGAGTATTATTCACCATATAGTTATTATTCCCCTACGACTTTATGTCCAATAATTAATCATTTTTTCATTATTAATTTAATTAATATCATTCAAAAGATTTTCAAAATTATATTATATATGGATGCATTTTCTCCACACTAGAGAAGTTGGTGCCATGGTGTTAAGAGTTTGGGGTGGATTTCATTCGTCTGAGTCCCTAAGCTACATCATTGTAGCATGTGTTGAACCACCCCTCGTGGATGTAATAAAAAATTTATTTATTATATCAGGATGAATTTAATTTTCATTATATTGATTAAATTTTACGTGTTTTTAGGTATTTACCTTACCATATTTATTATTCCCTATCTTGTAATGATAGTCTTGATATTGATTAAATGGCATGAGTTTTTAATTATTTAACATTACATGTTGATTATGATTGTTGATACATGATATCTTTTATTATACATTACCAACACTGAGAATTTTAGCCCACTCTTATTTGTTTTCTTTCCTATGAATCCATGAATTGTAACACAAAAGAAATGTTTAGAATATACTATAGGAAATATTGATATTCTTGAAAAAAATTATAATTAAATTTGTGTGTTTAAATTTAATATGGGATTCAATTATGTATCATGATTACCAAGAATACTAAACTATTTGGGCATTCGGGATGTTTTTACATTTATCTTATTCTGATGTATTAAAACTGTAACTAGATCTAGTCTACCAGTGTTAGTTCCCTAGAGTTTACAAAAACATTGTTTTTACATTCCCAAAAATGATTTTAATCAAATTTTTCACACTTGTTTGTATTTTTATAAAATGTTTTGAAAGGAACCTTCATGCGATTTTCTATACAATTAAGGTTCATATTATAATTAAAATGTGAAAATAATATTCATTTCAATGTGTATGGTATATATGGAGTTTTTTAGATTCATGAACTCACAATGTTTTATAGATTCTCACATATGTTTTGAAGATTATTTTCATACAATATTTTTAAACATTATATTGTTTTAATGGAATGTTTTTTAAAGAGGAATGGATGTTTTAAACCTGAATTGTTTTAAATGATATTTCAAAATGATTTTCCATATAAATTTTTTTATGTTATCTATGTCTTATTAGAGATATCATCCAAGGATACCATTTTATTCATTCATTGAATGGATTATCATGGTGATAGTATGACATGTGTGAGACTTGCTTCGCTTTTAGCGGTTAAAAATGATAAAAATATTAGGAATGACTATTATTTTTCACTGGGTTATCATATTATAAAATAATTAAATGACTATAAAACATCAAACATTTCCTCATCTTATGATATTTTGAAATTTTTATTAAACCCATTTCATTTCATGGGATCTGATATGATGAATGTTTTGTGATCATTTGGCTTGAATATGTTTGAATTTTATTTTGTTATGGGTGTAAAATATGCCTACATAAATTTAATTGGGTAATGAACTATTTCTAATGAGCTATACTAGAATAGAATTTTGAGTGAACCAAGATTAGTAAGTGTATTTGTCTTTTATTATTTTCATGAGACTGAACATTTACTATTATGATAGTTTGGGGAGTGATATCATTCTAATATAATAGCCTTTAAAGTGATCCTTATATACTATTAAAATCATTTTTTATGATTACGTGTATTCCATAGTTCTTTATATTATTCCAATGTTATTCTCTAATGCATTAAGTTTTTAATTTTCTTATGATTAATGTCTTATGAACTACTAATATAGTATCTAGGACTCAAGATTATGATCTTTGATACAAAGGGATTGTATTTAAATAGTTATTCTCATCTTCCAATGCCCTTATTTTCATGTTATACGTAAGTATATCTCTTTTTTACCTTAATGAGAATCAGATACCCCTTTTTCATTTGATTCATTTCCCCGAGTTATGATGAAATGTATTATATATGATATTTCTATGAAGGGTGATAGTTATGATCAAATTGTGAGAAATGGTGTAGATTATATATGAATCAATTATTTATGTTTTTTAACATCCAATAGAACTATACCTTTATAGATTTCATTCATGTGTTTGTATAATGTAGAAAATATACATTTAATATTATGTAATATCTGTGCATGAAAATATTTGGTTTCTATTATAGGCATATTAATAATGAATAAAATAGAATGATTGATATATGAGGATTTTATTGGAAAAACCTATATAAGTGGGTCCTGGTTATAAACAACATGTATATACATATATAGAATCATAAGATGAAAAAATTGTATAGCCATTTTAAAATGTGTTTCTCATGCATACCTACCCATCAATTTTAATTTTCCTTGTGAATGGTCAGGACATTTGATGTATCGTTATTTCAAAGATAATGATATTTTATAATTAATTATTTCCATAATTAGGAATTAATTACATTATTATTATCCATGATATTTTTGTTATGTTATTATATGTTGTTCAATTTTATTCCCATTTTATGATTAATTGAATGTTTTATAGTTATTTACGAGGACATATTTATTATGCCTTATATAATTATATTATTAATGTTTTTGATTAATAAAAACATGTATTCACATATATAACATTATATATTTACAATAACTTACTAATAACGATTTATTTACTCATGAAATCATCCATTATTTATAACCCTTATACGTAAAATTGTCCCAAACCTATTTTTTCTCTAACAATGAATCGAGGAAGTGTACTATAAACGATATGTAATTATATACTTGAGGGAATAATGATATTGAAAAACAAATTATATTTTAATTTGTGTATTTCACATATTCTGTGGGAATCATGTATATATATAATTCACCAATACTACTAAATTATTTTCCCATTTGGTATTATAACACCCGAGATTTTTATGGGAAATATTTTGTTTTTATGTTATATATATCAAAAAAGGAATCTTTTACTACACACAACACTAGCTTTGCTTGCTTTACACGTAGTCGCGACCTTCCTCGATAGCTTGCGTTGTACGCAATACCGAGTTTCACTAAACAGTGATATGCAATTAAAATATTATTAAACTAGCCATTATGAATTTTAATACCCAGTTTTTGAAATTTTATTTTGAACTTCTTTTTTGGATTCATAATATCGAAATTATCCTAGTGTGAAATTTTGGTATTTTTTTGAAAACTATCAATTTTTGATGAATAGTGAAAACACATGGTTACTATTTAAAAAATGAATTTTTATTTAAATAAATAATTCTTTTATTTAAATTTATTTTAGGTAAAAATTGATACATTAAACCTATATATATTCAATTAAATTAACTGGAGTCATTTTATAATAATTTTAGATATATAAAAATTTAATTGAACTTTTCACCGTCTTTTACCCACCTCCTAGGAGAATTTGGAAATTCACATAAAACATAATTTCACCGCTTCTGTGACTGGAATTTCGAAAATCCGAGAGACATGGATAATATCAAGGACTAAAATGTTGTTCAATGAGATGAAAATAATTTTTGGTGAATAGTATGTTTTTACTTTTATTTAACACGACTAAAAGTAAATATGGTAATTAAGCATTAAACTGATATTATTATTACCCTAACACATGTCTTAATTATATTGGATAAGTTTAATTCTACCCCAAAAAACCTTATAAATAAAATATGACCATTTAGGTCCACTTGGATTAGATTAAGACATTAATTTTTAATTTATTTAAAGAAGGGTTAAAATAGTTAAAATCAAAGTTTAATAACTGAATAATTTTTAATATAGAGTTATACAGAAAATAAATTCGACTATAAATATTAATTATAAATATAAAAATATTTCCTAAATAATTGTATTTTATTTATAATTTTTAGACTTTAAATAATTTAATTTATTAATGACACAGTGATGATGCAGTAATTACCTTATTAAGGAAATATTAACATAATTGATATTATAAATTCTCAAATAAATGTAATTTGAGACTTTTTATGAATTACACTAATTTTATAGGTTAATATTACATATTTTTATTTATTAAATTAACTTTTTTCGAACTAATAATGCTTTTATTATTTTCACAAAAATCATGTACCAAATAGTGTCAAAATTGATATAAAATAGTTCTTAAAACAAATATTATATTATTAATTGTTATTTTATTATTAAAAATCTAAGGATCGGCCAAATAACTTAGATAAGGTTATATATATTAATAATAAACAACTTGAGGTTATTTTGGCTTGTTATAGTAAATTTATTAACCTCATAGTGTAAGAAAACAAGAAGACACAGTAAAAGTAAAATTATATAACTTAATGTTAAATATAAATTATAAGGTTAAAATATAAACCTAAAAGTTTTTAAAATATATTATATGAGAGTATTTTGACCAATCCCCACCATATCTTTGAAATAAATCAATTTGGAGCTATTAAAAACTGAATATGACTTTATAATAAAATAATATTTTAAGTTTTTCCTAAGATGCCCCTCTCCTCCCTTATAAAAGGGAACCTCCTCCCTCTATTCGTCACACCACATTGAGCCTTCAATCTCGGCCAACCACTGCCAATTTCTCCTCTCCACTTCGCTAGTAATATCCTAGAGGTCCTGGTCTTCTTCAAAGAACAATATTATTGACTTAAGTGGATGTTAAGAATAGGCGCTTCAAAGAAGAGGTAATGTCTGTTACCGATTCTTTCAACATTATTTATTCTTCTACTTCTTATTATTTAGTTGTTTCCTTATGAAGTAATAACATCAGTATCACTCATATAATGATATGTTATTATAAATTTGAAACAACCCCATTTCACCTTTTATCCATCCTACGGAAAACGATATCACCGTGCGTGTGTACGTACGGAATACCGTCTCCACGCCGTGGTGTAATCTGTTTTCCACCACCACCATACTTGGATGGGTATAATGGTTTAAAGAATAAATATATATTATTATTTTAATGTGATATTTATTATGAAATATTATACATACACTTCAATAAAATTCCATGATCATGGGAACAATATCATTGCTCGTCTGTACGTACAGCCTACCGTCTCCACGATGTGATGCGGCTCGTTCTACATGATCATCATTGCATAATGATTATATAAATGAATTGAATGAATAAATTTGATATATATTACACTAATACCATTCTATAAATGAGGTATCTCTAACCTAAAAATAATAATAACAATTTATTCGACAAAACACGCATAAGAACGAAATCAAATAAGCACCTGAATAACAAGTAACAATGAAATATTACTAATACGAAGCTAAGAATATGACCATCTATGGTATCATAACAATTATTAAGATTCCGGAATATGTCAATAAAATTATTTAAATCATTATACATGAGTTTCAGACAAGTATGAAGAAAATCAGACCTAAGGTAAGGGAAAATCTTGCAATCTCATTTTTATCCTAGATTGTTTATACTTCAGAATTTACTGGGGAATATTTATCATCCACATCCATGTTTCCTCAATATGTAATAATATTCCTCCTACAATTGTTTAAATCCAATTTGACCCTTCGGTGAGTTTTTAGTAAAACATATTAAAGGAATAATTTGTCGTTTTTTGTACGAGGTACTTTTTGACTTTTCTCGCCAATGTACGAGAAGAATGTTATTTTTAAATTTATACGGCCTGAATGGATTTTTAGAACATTATATCCATGAATCATCCTTTACATGATATCAAGTTTATATTTAATCATCTTAGTTTAGTTTAAAATTTTATGACATGTTAAGAAAGGAAAAATGTTTTTGAAGTACAAATGATATTTTCCTCAAGAATACAGTTCAAGTGTTTTATAAAAATTATTTTCCATCTAAGATAATATAGGGTTCTGTTTCTACATTGATTTTATTTTGTTATTATGGAATTATTTTTATGATGTCATTTTATCTTATATGGATTATTTTATGATGGAATGATGTTTAAGATTCTCATTTTAATTAATGGGTTATGCTATGATGTATGATTTATGATTTTGTGGCACACATAAGAATAGTTTCTTTATGAGATGGGTGGGTCCTATATCTCTATCCAATACATTTGGTGATGATTTAAATCTCTTGAGATAGACATGGCTGGAATGACATGTTAATCCGATTTAGTGAAATAGGACTGAAACGAGGAGTGAACTCAGTTCATAAATGGACTTTTTCCGCTAAGATAGTATTGGATATGAGTCTTGACTGCTAATAAATTATTCTCTATGATTATGTGTGTATGACACAATGTTTCATGTTTTATGTTATGATTATTAGGATAACATTTCACTATTACGACTTATACAATGTTATGATATTATGATCTCTTTTGCAGGTTAAGATTTTCAAAATGTTGTGTTCTTATGAATATGATATGATTGATATTTCTTTTTATCACACTTACTGAGCATTTGAGCTCACCCTTTTTGTATGTTTTCTTTTCCACAGGCCTAGAAGAAGGGTATTAAGTAAGATATGCCAAAAGGGACTCTAGATATGATAAAATAAAAGGGAGATACTGTAGATGATTAATGAAACAGTTGTTTATGTTTCCCAGTTTCTAAAGAGATTGTACCTATACGGTCCTTTAATGGCTTTGTTATATGTTGTAATAAGTGTACTTCAATTTTGAAGTATAAAAATGTATGTAAAGTATGGGTCATTATAGTTGGTATCAGAGGGAAGGTATAGTCAACCATTGGAAACTAGGATGTGAAAGCCTTAGTAAGAACCCTAAGGATAAGTCTAAGCATAGAACAAAATCTTAGTGTTTTAAAAATGGCCATGAACAACCTCTGATAAGACATTAAGTGTGAAATATTATTCTTGATTATGTGGTTTTCCTGTTATAATTAGTGTTCCTCACACTATTCTTCTTGGTTTCAGTCAATGGCTGGAACCCGAAGGAACCGTGTTAATGAGGAATGCGACGGGCAATGCAATGATTGTCCCCCAGAGCAACCAAAAGTTATGGGAGCTGGAATTCAAAATCTTGTAGCCATGCTCACACAACTTTCTCAAGCTATGAATCATGCAGGACTTCCAAATGAGCAATGGAAGGAGAAACATTCTATTGAATCCTTCATGAGGAAACATCCACCATCATTCAACGGGTCTACTGATCCATTAGTGGCTGAACAATGGATCAGTACCACTGAAAACATATTTTCAGTTATTCAATGTTCGGAACATGATAATGCTATATTAGCAGTTTATCATTTGGAAGTTGATGCTGATCAATGGTGGAATATTATCAAGAATATGAGGCCAAGAGATGAAATTGAGTCCATGGAATCGGAAAAGTTCAAGAACTTATTTTTCAATAAATACATCCCTTGTATTCTTCGAACAAAGATGGAGAAGGTGTTTCTTGAACTAAAGAAAAAGGATGATGAATATGTTGGTACCTATGAAGCAAATTTTACATGATTTTCAAGGTATGCTTCTGGTATTATTATCCAACATGAGAGTAAGATCAATCTATTCTTTAGTGGCTTAAAACCAAGTCTTCGAAGGGCGTTATCCATAAGGGACTTCAATATCTACGAGGAAATCGTTCGATGTTCTCTCAAAGTTGAGATGGAGATTGGAGTAACCCATTAGTCGTATGGGTTTGATAAGAAGAGGAAAATGGTGTTCAAAGGAAAATATAAATACCACACTGAAAAGAAGATGAGTGTTCCCATATGCTCAAAGTGTGGAATGAAACATGGAGGTAGTTGTCTTGAAGGGACAAGTAAATGTTTCAAATGTGGAAAGGAAGGTCATCAGGCATTTGAATGCCGCAATGATGGGAGGAAGATGTCTAGGTATGGGAACAAGGAAAATGCTACACAGAGTGAACCTCCTACACTTCAATGTTACAAGTTCAAGGAAATGGGGCATTATACTAATCAATGCACTAATCCAAGGGTTTTTAATGATGATTGACGTCAAGAAACTCTTAAGGCTAAAGACAAAGGAAAGTCACATGCAATTTCTATCTGCGATGTGGAGGATGATAACGAATTGGTGAAAGGTACACATACCATAAACTCTAAAGTAGCAAATGTTTTATTCGGTTCTGGATCAACCCACTCTATTATTTTTGAAAAATTTTCTAAGGTTATTGTCGTATTACCTCAACAATTAGATGTTGAGTTAGTTATGACAACCCCTAATGGCACAACAGTCGCATCAAAAGTTTACAATTCATCTCTGATTGATGTTTGTGGGAAAGTGATTCCTGCAAATCTTGTGATCCTTCCTATATTGGAATTTGATGTGATTCTTGGCATGTATTAGATTTCTTTATATGGAGCTCATATCAATTTCCAAAGAAGGGAAGTCACATTTCATATTCTAGATCAATTTATGATTGGCTATCGATGCAAGGATGAACATAACCTTCCAGTGGAAATTTATTCCATCTTAAGGGTTTTGATTCCACTAAATGAAGGTTATTTATATCAAATGGTTGGAGAGAAACTCACTATTTAGAATACAACCATTGTGCGGGAGTTTGATGAGGTATTTACAGATGAATTGCCGGTTCTTCCACCAAATCGTGAAGTTGAGTATTCAATAGAACTCGTATCGGGTGCTTTTCCTATTTCAAAGACACCTTATAGAATGGCACCAATTGAGTTGTAGGAATTGAAGAAGAAACTCCAAGAGAATCTTGATATAGGATGCATATTCCCTAGAGCATCATCGTGGGGAGGACCAGTTCTATTTGTTAAGAAAAAAGACGGATCAATGAGACTCGACATTGATTATCGAGAACTTAACAAGATTACTATCAAGAAAAAATATCCTCTCCCATAGATTGATGACTTATATGACCAACTAAGTGGAGCTCAATACTTTTCCATGATTGATCTTTTTTCAGGTTGTCATCAAGTAAGGGTCAAAATGGAGGGTTTACAAAAGATTGCTTTCCATACAAGTTATGGACACTATGAATTTATTGTGATGCCATTTGGTCTAACTAATGCCTGTGCTATCTTCATGGATCTGATGAATAGAGTATTTAGAGACTATCTTGATCAGTTTTTGGTAGACTTTATAGAATATTTTCTTGTCTATTCAAAGAGAAATGAAGAACATGAAGATCATTTGAGAATTGTATTAAAGACCCCGAGAAAGGAGAAGCTTTATTCCTAATTTACCAAGTGTGAATTTTGGCTTCAAAAAGTTGAATTTTTGGGTCACATAATATCAAAAGAGGGGATATCTGTGGATCCAGCAAAAACAGAGGTTATAGAAAGATGGTCGAGTCCAACAAAAGTAACTGAGATCCGATGTTTTCATGGTTTGGCTGGATATTATTGACGTTTTGTGAATTATTTTTCATGATTATCTAATCCACTCACCAGGTTGACTCAGAAAGGATTTAAGTTTGTTTGGATATAGGAATGTGAAGAGAATTTCAAGGAGTTAAAAAGAAGGTTATCCAGTGCACCTGTGCCCACACTTCCTTGTAGTGGATAAGGGTTTGTGATCTATAGTGATGCATCCAAGAAAGGGCTAGGGTGTGTTTTTATGCAAAATGATATGGTGATAGCTTATGCCTCATGACAGTTGAAAATCAATGAACAAAATTATCCATCTCATGATTTGGAGTTAGCTGCGGTAATCTTTGCATTAATGATTTGGAGGCATTATCTTTATAGTGAAAGGTGTGATATTTATACAGATCATAAAAGTTTAAAGTATATTTTCACACAAAAGGAGATGAATATGCGCCAACAAAGATGGTTGGAGTTGATTAAGGATTATGACTGCTGAATTCATTACCACCCTAGGAAAGAAAACAATGTGGCAGATGAATTAAGGTGACAAGACCATGGTAGCTTATCCATGATGGGGATCACAAAAGATCCTATATTTATGGATTTTCAAAGGATGGATCTTGGAATTATAGTGGACTGGGAAAAATAGTATCTCTCTCAAATGAATTTTCAAACATCTATACATGTGAAGATTAAAATGCACAGAAAGGAGATGTAGAGTTACAAAAGAAGGTGAGAAATGTTCCTGAATTCAATCTCAATTGTGAAGGGATAATTAAAGAAGGAGCTGCTGGATGAGGCTCATAGTTCTTCATTCTCCATTCATCCTGGAAGCAAAAAGATGTATAGGGACCTGAAAGAGTACTTATGGTGGGATGGTATGAAAAAAAATGTTGCTGAATATGTCTCTTGATGCCTCGTTTGTCAGCAAGATAAAGATAAGAGATAGAAGTCTAGGGGGATGTTAAAACCATTACCCATACTCAAATGGAAATAGGAAAACGTCACTATGCACTTTGTCTCCGGACACCCTTAAACATCCAATGGAAATAATGTTATTTGGGTCATAGTTGATTGTCTTACAAAGTCTGCACACTTCATTGCTATTAGGGAAGACTTATCTCTGGATAAGCATGCCACGATATATGAAATGGAAGTGGTCGGATTTCATGGAGAACCACTTTCCATTATATCTGATCAGGATCTGAGGTTTCCCTCAATGTTCTGGAAAAGTCTTCAGCATACTCTGGATACAGAGTTGAGTTTAAACACTGCTTATCATCCTCAGACAGACGGTCAATCTAAGAGACCAATTCAAACTGTATAAGATATGTTAAGAGCTTGTTCTATGGATTTCAAATGTGGTTGGGATCATCACCTACATTTGGTATAATTTTCTTATAATAATAGCTTTCACTCCAGTATTCAGATGGCTCCTTATGAAGCTCCCTATGGTATGAAATGTCGAACCCCAACTTGTTGGGATGAAGTTGGGGAAAGAAAGCTATTATGACCTGATCTTGTTGATGAGATGGAGGAAAAGGTCCAATGTATTCAACAACACATAAGAGCAGCTCAGAGTTCACAAAAAATTTATGCTGATAACCGAAGAAAATACCTTGAGGTTGAAGTGTGTGATAAAGTGTTCTTATGAATATCTCTTTGGAAGAGAGTAATGCGATTTAAGAAGAAGTAAAAGCAGATCCCTAGGTATAACGGTCCTTTCGAAATACTAGATCGTGTTGGAAAGATAGCTTACCGATTGGCGCTTCCACCGAATCTCTCTCAAGTTCACAATGTGTTCCATGTATCTCTCCTGGGAAAGTACATACCCGATCCTTCACATGTACTCAACTCAGAAGTTGTACCGCTGGAGAAAGATCTTTCTTATGAAGAACAACCGATAGAGAATCTGGATCGTAGCGAAATAGTCATACGGAACAAGACCACTAGCTTGGTGAAAGTTTTATGCAGGAACCACCAATTTGAAGAAGTTGCATGGGAGGTTTAGGATATGATGAGGGAGATGTATCCTCATCTGTTTGTTACAAAGTGATGAATTTGGAGGGAGAAATTCATTTTAAGGGGGGTAGAATGTATCACCCGAGAATTTTATGAGAAATATTTTTTTATGTTATATACATCATCAAAGGAATCATTCACTACACACAACACTAGCTTGTCTTGCTTTACACGCAATCGCGACTTTCCTCGATAGCTTGCGTTGTACGCAATACCGAGTTTCACTAAACAACGATAAGCTATTAAAATATTATTAAAACTAGCCATTCTGAATAGTAATACCCACTTTTTGAAATTTTATTTTGGACTGCATTTTTGGATTCGGAATATCGAAATTATCCTAGGATGAAATTTTGGTATTTTTCTGAAAACATTCAATTTTTGATGAATAGTGAAAACACTAGGTTGCTATTTAAAAACCAACTTTTTATTTAAATAATTATTAGTTTTATTTAAATTTATTTTAGGTCAAAATTGATTCATAATACATATATATGTTCAATGAAATTCATTGGATTCATTTTATAATAATTTTAGATATATAAAAATTATACTGAAATTTTCACCGTCTTTTAGCCACATCCTAGGAGAATTTGGAAATTTACATAAAACATAATTTTACCGCTTCTGTGAGTGGAATTTCGAAAATCCGAGAGACATGGTTAATATCATGGACAAAAATGTGGTTCAATGAGATGAAAATGATTTTTGATGAATAGTAACTTTTTTACTTTTATATACCACAATTAAAAGTAAATAGGGTAATTAAGCTTAAAATGATATTATTATTACTTAACACATG
Source organism: Viscum album (assembly GCA_963277665.1). Classification (NCBI taxonomy): domain Eukaryota; kingdom Viridiplantae; phylum Streptophyta; class Magnoliopsida; order Santalales; family Viscaceae; genus Viscum; species Viscum album. The sequence continues at coordinate 1,519,225,820 of OY728123.1, read as the reverse complement.
TCCTAATTCTATTGGATAAATTTAATTACACCAAAAAAATCCTTATAAATAAAATATTACCATTTATTTCCACTTGGAAAAGATTAGGACATTTATTATTAATTTATTTCAAGAAGGGTTAAAATAGTAAAAATCAATGTTTAATAACTGAATCATTTTTAATAAAGGGTTATACATAAGATAAATTTGACTATTAATATTCAATAGAAAGCTAAAACGATTTCCTACATAATGGTAGTTTATTTATAATTAGTAGAATATATATAATATAATTTATTTATGACACAATGATGATGCAGTAATTAACTTATTAAGGAAATATTAACATAACTGATATTATAAATACCCAAATAAATGCAATTTTAGACTTTTTATAAATTACACTAATTTTATAGGTTCATATGACATATTTTAATTGATATAATTAACGTTTTTCAAACTAATCATGCTTTTATGATTTTCACAAAAATCATGTACCAAAGAGTGTCAAAATTGACATAAAATAGTTTTTAAAACAAACATTATATTATTAATTGTTATTTTATTCATAAAAATCTAAGGTTTGGGAAAATGACTTAAATAAGTTTATATATATTAATAATAAATAACTTGGGGTTCTTGTGGCTTTTTATAGTAAATTTATTAACCATATACTGTAAGAAAATAAGAAGACACAGGAAAAGTAAAATTATTTAACTTTATGTTAAATCTAAATGATAAGTTTAAAATAGAAACCCAAACATGTTTAAAATCTATTTGATGATAGGATTTCTACCCATCCCCATGTTAGATTTTAAATAAACCAATTTTGAGCTATTAAAAACCAAATATGACTTTATAATAAAATAATATTTTATGTTTTTTCTTAGGTGCCCCTCTACTCCCTTATAAAAGCGCACCACCCCCCTCTCTTCCTCACACCACTTTGAGCCTTCAAGATCGGCCAAACCCTACCAATGTATCCTCTAAACTTCCCTAGTAATATCCTAGTGGTCCTGGTCTTCTTAAAAGACAAATTTAGTGCCCTAAGAGGCAGTTAAGAAGAGGTGTTTCAAAGAAGAGGTAATGTCCATTACCGATTCTTTGAACTTTATTTCTTCTTATTCATTAGTTGTTTAATTATGAAGTAACAAAATTAGTATAAAAAATATACTGATATGTTATTATAAAAATGAAACAACCCTATTTCACCTTCTATCCATCCTACGGAAAACGAAATCATCACGCGTGTGTACGTACGACATACCGTCTCCACGCTGTGGTGTAATCCGTTTTCCACCACCACCATACTTGGATGGGAATAATGGTGTAAAGAATAACTATATATGATCATTGTAAAGTGATATTGATTCTGAAATAGTATATATACACTTCAATAAAATTCCATGATCATGGAAACGATATTATCACCCGTGCGTACGTACGGCCTACCGTCTCCACGATGTGATGCGACTCGTTCTAAATGATCTTCATTGTATAATGATTATATAAATTAATTGAATAAATAAATTTGACATATGTTACACTAATAACATTCTGTAAATGAGTTATCTATAACCTAAAAAGAAGAATAAGAATTTATTCGACAAAACACGCATAAGAACAGAAAGCAATAATCAACTGAATAACAAGTAGCAATGAAATACTACTAATACGAAGATAAAAATATAACCATTTATGATATCATAACAATGATTACGATTCTGGAATAAGTCGATAACATTATTTAAATCATTATACAGGAGGTTCAGACACATATGAAGAAAATTAGACTTATGGTAATGGAAAATCTTGCAATCTCATTTTTATCCGATATTGTTTATACTTCAGAATTTACTGGGGAATTTTTATCATCCACATCCATGTTTCCTAAATATGTAATATTATTCCACCTTCAATTGTTTAAATACAATTTTATCTTTTGGTGAGTTATTAGTAAAAGATATGAAAGGAATCTTTTTTCATTTTTCATACGAGGTACTTTTTGACTTTTCCAGCCAAAGTACGAGAAGAATGTTCATTTTTAACTTATACCACCTGAATGGATTTTTAGAAAATTATTTGCATGAAGCTTCCTGTACATGTTTTAATGTTTATTTTTAATCAACTTCTTTTAGTTTAAAATTATATGACATGTTAAGAAAGGAAAAATGTTTCTGAAGTAGAAATGATATTTTCCTCAAGAATGGAGTTTAAGTGTTTTATCAAAATTATTTTCCATCTAAGATAATATAGGGTAATGTTTCTACATTGATTTGATTTTGTTATGATGGAATTATTTTTATGATGTCCTTTTATCTTATATGGATTATGTTATGATGGCATGATGTTTATGATTCCCATTTTTATTACATGGGTTATGATATGATGTATGATTTATGATTTTGTGGAAAAAATAAGAATGGTTTCATTTTGAGATGGGTGGGAACTATATCTACCTCCAATGCATTGGGTAAAGATTTATATCTCATGATATAGACATGGATGGAATGGAAGGTTAATCCGGTTCGGCGAAATAGGACTGAAACAAGGAGTGAACTCGGTTCAGAAATGGACTTTGTCCGCTAAGATAGTCTTGGCTAGGAGTCTTGACTACTAATAAATGATTCTCTATGATTATGTGTGTATTCCACAAAGTTTCATGTTTTAGGTTATGATTATTTGGATTTCATTTCACTATTATGACTTATCCCATTTTATGATATTATGATCTCTTTTGCAGGTTACAATTTCCTAAATGTTGTGTTCTTATGAATATGATATGATTGGTATTTCTTTTTATTACCCTTACTGAGCATTTTAGATCACCCTTTTTGTATGTTTTATTTTCCCAAGGTCAGGAAGAAGGGTATTAAGTATGATATGAAAAAAGGGACTCCAGATATTATAAAATAAAAGGGATACATTGTATATGATTTATGAACTAGTTGTTTATGTTTCCTAGTTTCTAAAGACACTACACCTATACGGTCATTTCATGGTTTTTTAATATGTTTTAATAAGTGTACATAAATTTTGATGTATTAAAAATGTATGTAAAGTATGGGTCGTTATAGGTATGTAATCTTTTATATCCAGTGACAATGTAAGAATGTAGACATTTCTTCCAGGATACTATGATCGGGGCTGTTACATTTCGATACACATTATTCTACCATAACTTGATATTGACACAAAAAAAAGTGTCACTATATAAATATTACATTGTTCAATATATAAAGTAAATAATCTATAACATATTTTATTTGACTATAATATTAAAAAAAATTACTATTATATTGAAATTTAAACTCAAATAACTCTTCATTTCCAATAAAAGAACTCCCATTTCATATTCATTGATCAAAACATGGTTTATATCCTACAGTATGTATTTTTATATACTACTCACAACCTATTATAAAAGTTTTTATAATATTTATATTTTAGTTTAATTTTTGGATAAATTAATTCTAATATCCATGTCATCCAATAAAATGATTAAAATTTTTATATAGTTTTTTTAGGATCCCCCAATATGTTTCTTGACAACCATTTCAATTTATCGAAGTATATTTCTATATTCATAACGAAAAAATTTCAATTGATAATATATAAGTATTATAATAACTTATGACATCAAAAATTTGTTCACTGATATAATAATCCCTTTAATCTAATCCTAAATGGGTATATATTTTACTAATATATAATATTCCAGTAAAAAATTCCTCATATAAACAATTTCATTATTTCCATCATTATTAAATTACTACTCCCCCACATTAAATATTTTTTCACTTCACCAATTATAGAACACCGAAACAGAATTTATCCTCTTTTTAAGAGAAAATAACAGTAATATACTTTTTTATCTATGACTATGGAAAAAATATCCCATATATAATATGTAAAACTTATCCACATATAAAAACAATCCCAAAGATCACTTCTCTAATCACTCATAAAAGATAATTATATTTGGTATAATTTAATAAAAGAGATTGTCCATGATTTTTTGTAAAAAAAAATTACATGGGGAGTGGTGGCCCATTATCCAATCTAGATATATGGATACAGATTGAATTTAAGATCTAATCAAATATTCTTATACAAATATTTTGGTAGCATATTCATCATGATATAAATAATCTAATCCTATGTTGACACATACTCTTCCTTGACAACCCCATTTTAATTATTCTCATTATTACAATGATAAATTAACATTAAATTCATAATAATTAAATAATTTATAATATTATTACTAATATTAATACATTTAAATTTATAACAACTAATTTTATTTTTCGATTTAATATCAACTCTGTAATTATAATATATGAAGTTCATAAATTTTTCTTCAGTACACAATTGGATGTTCCTTATATATTCATCCTTTTATGTTTTATGTGTGATATAGTATGATGTCATTCTCATATATGAAACTCATAAACGTCCATGATATAAATCATGCTGATGTTTTGATATGTGATCATCTATAGAACCAACAAAATCGACATCAGCATATCTGAACAAAATATTATTTAATATTTTGTGATATAAAACATAAAATCTATCATAATATTGATTGTTCAAAAATTTATTTTCACTTATGGGTTCCCATTTGGAGAACTTTTGTACCATTTGTCTTGAAATATAACAAAAAATGTCACTTAATGTAACATTAGAGTATAACATACTTCCAATTATTTACAAATTTTTGGTTACAAATTCCATTTTTTAAATAATCTGAACGTGTAAATTTCATTTTTTTATACACTGGTGTCATCATCACAATATGGTAAATCAGAAAAATAAATTTTTTTATACTTGACATTTTAAACCATCATTAATTAATTTCCAACAATTTATCAATCCACCACATTTAGTGCTTTTGTAATTTGAACACATCAGGTTGTTTTACTAATATTGTAAAAATAATATATGAATATTACATGATAGTGTTTGAAACCTCATTAAAGAAAAAAAATATGTGGGTTAAAAATATCACCAACAAATGTAATTAATATAATATTTTTTCAATATTTAATAGCAATTATTATCTGTAAGAAATATTTTCTTTGTGGTTTCTTAGTTATATAATCTCATAGTTGTGGACATTTAGTGAATAAATAATGTTATAAGCACCATGTATATTAATGGAAAAAAAATTCCCAAATTACATATGGTTTAAACTACCATTGAAAATTAACAGTGAAAAATATTTTCTTATAATTATAGTTATTTTACTAGGGAATCCCAAAAAAACATAGTTTATGAAATATTTCATAAAAAATAAAAATTATAAATAAACTAAAAATAGAAGATAATATTATGTAATTAGACATATCGAAACATAAGTTATATAGGTATTCATTAGACCCCTCTTTTAGAGAAATACTGTACATAAGAAGGTTATATAAGACAAACATGTAATTAACCAATGAGTGTCTGTCATTGTATTGAATTAATAATAGATATATTGAGATGATTGATACTACATATCAACCTAATGAAATCCAAAATCAATTTCCTTTATTTATGTAATTTTTAAACATAATTTTGATTATGATGAAAAATAATATGAAAAAATCAAAAATAATTGATTTTACTTTTTGAGACTACCTTATCATGTATGTAATTGACTCAGGAATATTCCTTATTGTGTCTCAAAATAAAGTATCATATTCAACCCACACTATTGAAATATTCCCATATAGTTCTCTAAATCATGAATCATTTCATGTCTTTTTTTCTCTAATATTAATTTTTTATGATGTTGGATCCTATAAAATATTATGTATAGTTATTAGAGAGTTTATTAATTATAATGATATAGTAAACCACCTAATTTCTCATTATGGGGATGATCCACAAACCATCATACACACAAGACCTATATTTTAATTACCTAAACCCTATGAAAAAACTTTTCTCTTTGGAATAGATGATGATTTATAGGGATTAACATCTTGTTCATCATTAATTATAACACACCAATTGAATAGTATAAATAAATATATCAATTCCTTAATGTAATATTGTAATTAAATTATTATACTGACATTATCTCAAATTTTATATTAATAAAAATCATATCATTCATTGTATGCACATTGACCGTTGCACAATTCAACAGGTATGGTGGCCAACCTCAAAATATTGTAGAATTAAAGTATTAATTTGAAAATTTTAAAATACTAATGAATTAAAATTGAATATATATATATATATATGTCAACATAATAAAAATACTTCACTCCACTATCAACTTTTTATTAATATAGTTCACCCTGATTTGAGAGTTATTATTAACATAACTCTACTCAATGTTTTTTATAAATTTACATAAACTTTCAACATATTTCTATATAATGTAATAATTTTTAGAAAGAGATATAAAATATGATTTCTTAATTAATATAATATTAATATCACATTTTAAATTTCATTTTACTAATCAGTGTATAAACTATCCAAAATATACAAAAACATTTCTATGTGAATCTATTATGCTATCTTATGATAAATATTCAAAATTATTAATGTGTAGTCACATAACTAATAAATTAATATATTAATGAAATTATTGAATTTATTTCAAATCATTCCAATGTTCAGTGATGAAAAATGGTAACATAAAATTAACAATGGAAAACAACCTATACATAAGAAATTTAATAAATACATAACAAAATATCATTACAGTAATCTATAAATAAATAATATTTATTAATTGTTATTTTAATATATCTTTTTTAATATAAAATATCACCCTCATAGAGGTTCATTAAATCTTCCTTCAAACCTAATATCTGTTGGGTAGGGTCAAAAAATAAATTTCCAAAGACAAAAAATTTAAACATACATTCTTCTTGAATCATTATGTACTCCCCAAAAATTTCTAATGACATGTGAACATTTATACTATTAAGCAACCAGAAATCAATTGTTTCAATGATTTTTGGTTTGTTTTTGTATTTGTATCTACTAAACCGATATAACAAAGAGGTTATATTTCAAGGAAATAAATAAAGTTTTTTCTAAAATGAAAAAAATAACAATAATAGTAACACACCAATATCAACTAATGTATTGGGTAAAAAATAAATGTTTTTGAATATTACTCATATACTAGATAAGATTATTATCTAACACTAGTATCAATTATAATCCATATATTAGTGGGATACATAATTATTCCCACACACATGGTACCTAATGGAGTAAAGATCATCAATAATATCATATTTAGTTCATCTCAATACGTAAATCAAATATGTTTTGAAAACCATTCCTTATTAGGAATTATTACTAAAATATATAACATAGTGTAAGTAGTTATAACATATTAATTGATGTAAAAATATAATAAAATCTATCTTTACAATGCTAAAATGTTGACTTACATAAATAAATTGTCAATATTATTTTATATATTCTATAATATAGATATTTTTATTTTCCACTGTTAAAAATAAATTATACTCAGTGAAGGAATAAATGAAATTAGATTACCAACATACCATTCATTGTAAATATTATCTTTATGATGTTTTTAAATAAAAATAATTGTCACTGTTAACATGAATAAAAATATTTTTTATATTATTGTGAAAAAACATATACTATAGAAAATATTATAATGAATAAATAAATCATTTTCAACTATAATAAAATATGATTTTCTATGTTAAAATTGTTTTTAATTCCCAATTATTTTATTTACAATTGATTGTAATGGTATACTATTAACCCGACATCTTCATCATCAACCTATCTTAAAAGAAAAATGTTTTTCACTGTCCTGGTAGATTGATAGATCATTTTTCTTGCATTTCATGTGGATAAATATATGAGAAAAAATATTCATTGTTATTTCTATTATCATATAAGTCATCTAGAATAAAATGGAATATACAAATTCTCCTTTAATCGACTCCATCATCAAAATAATATTCCATTTTATATTGTGAATACAAAATAGAGGGAATATATTATTTTCAATAACAAATGATATTCAAATTATAAATAATTTAATAATTAATCTATAAAAAAATCATTTATTATACCCCAGTGAATATAAACATACATTCATTTTAATATATTAATAAAGAAAGTGTTAGTGATAAATTAATTATTTAATTTCAACCATAATTTCATAATGTTATAATTCTGTGAATTATATGATGATGAAAATGTTTTCTGTTTCTAAACATTTTTCTTCAGATATTGTTTAATACATGAAAAAATTTATCTTCTTGGAAATGATTTTCCATGATTCAATCAATGAATCATGAGAAAAATAATTATAATAATTATAAAATCCTTATCTATAAATAAATTTCATGATCCATATAATTAGATACCAAATATATATATTTATAAAATATAATTATCACCTTATAAAATATTAAACCTTTTATAAAATAACCTTTCCTATAATCCAATCAATATTACCATTGTTCCAATGATTTTTTTAATTCATTATAACTTCATGTTTATCTCATATGTTTTCTGTTTATTTGTTCGTTCACTGATTCAATGATTATTCTTAATTATTAATTTGAGTATAATATATATTTGGTCTTGTATAAACTCTATATGAGTGGGGTAAAATGGGGATATCTATCCAATTAGATAACCAAAAATTAATAAGAGTATAGTGTTTTGAATGAAATAATATGATTTCAGTAGTTATCAATATAGAAAAATAAATTCATTTTTTAAATATTATAGAAATACCTCAAATTGAATGTAAGAAATTTTTCATCCATATAAGGTTCAATAACAAAGCATCATTGTGGATAATTTTTTTTTATGTACGGCATGAAATTACTATGGCATGTAATGAATCAATGAAAAAAATATGATATTTTAGAAGTTATAAAAACATAATTCAATAGCGAGGAATATTTAAAAGGAAAATAACAATTAATGTGAAACATCGATTGACAATGTATTAGTTGTCCATAATTTCATACCTCGCTTTAATTAATTTTCTATTTAATTATAATTTATTTTAATTTATAGGGAATATTTTATCTATAAATTACATAGTGTAATTAAAATTCATTTCTATAATTTTTTAAGAATGTTTGGGTTCTATGACTACTCACATAGTTTTATAATATATAAAGCAAACTCAATAGATAATTTTATTATTATTTCACGTAAAATGCTATGAAATGTTATAATTAGTTACTACTTCATAAACATATAGGATTCAAGTACTTTTATTCTATTTTCCTTATAATGTTTTAATTCAATACATTATAATATATTACTATAAAATCTATCATATAAATTAAAATTTTTTTATGTTTTTGAAGGAAGAAGTTTTTTTATCATTTATCAATATCGTAATTGATACATGAGACATGCCATTTTAATTTATCCATAGATCGTGATTTATATTAATTTCAGGTAATTATTAACATTCATTAATATGATCTATCATGTTCCCTTCAAATATTGTATTGTAAAAAAATAAGAAGCACATTCTACTTAATGTGCATAAAATTTTGATTACAATGAATCATATATAGTTTATAACAATGATGACTGAAAGATAATGTTTTTTATTCCAATACGGTGTCAATGTTCCAATAGAGGTGGTACAAACATTCATCCCACAATTTATCAGTTGATAATCATTCTGAAATTCTATAAAAATAGTCGATAATGGTATCTATATTGAAATATAATATAACATAATTATCATGTGACTAATGTTTTTTACCATAAATCATGACTTATTAATTATTATAATATTATATGTATACATGAATAAATAATAAAACATAAAATAACACATTCTTATATTATTTATCCTATTTGCATTAAATAATTGATAAAAACAACAAATTATAGCTCGGGATAATTATTCTAACCATAAAAATTCTCATGTATAGGAATATTTTATGAAGTTATACAGGAAATTATCATATATTTTAATCATGTATTAGTGGTTTATCATATATATCCACACTATTGTCCAATAGTTGTTTAATGATGCAGATGGAGTACACAATATCATCTCATAGAATCAGTTCTCCTAGAATAATCATATAAATAATAAATGTATATTATTCCATACATATCCAAGGAGTTTGCAAGTATGAGATAAAAATATTTGTCTATATTCATTAACTTGTTATTAAAAACTAAAAAAGAAGAAATGCACCACTAACAAATCCCAAAGTCACATTTATAGGATGTACCAAGAAATTTAGACATAATTAATTAAAATATATTCATAGTGATGCGTATCATGGATGATTTGTAAAATCATCACTCATGTTTCTATAAAATTCCTCATAATCTACAATGTGGTGTTTGATGCATGTAGTGTTGAAGAACCCAACCTCTACAAATGGATCAATGAAGAACAATCATTTATTGATAAATTGATTGTGTTAGAAGAAATGTAAAAATGAGAATGATATAAATTGGTTCATCGACTGGTGAGCAAGGTTAATCGTATTCTATATGAAATAATAATTTAGTAATAATGTGATAAAAAAACTACCTGATGGTGGGTTAAATCCATTTTTGGTAAATAAAATCCCATCCTATGGAATGGTACAATAGAAACAACCTTTTTGGGGATGAAGAGTTTCCTATAACATCATAAAGTCCATGTATAGAATTGGGTACATTATACACAAATCTCGAACACTAGTTTAAGGGTGGGATTATTAGAGAGAATAAATCCCCCACTGGTCAGCATGGTCATTAGAGAAGGAAGTACCACTTTCATTATAGCGGTTAATGGTTATTTTCAACACTTTTATGATGGTTGGGGTTATCCAAATGATACAGAAGAGTATATAAAAAAATGTATTTTGAATTATCTATCCTCGTTGTGGGGGTTTGTGACATCATTGGGATCGACCAAAAGTGGTAGGTTGTTGTATTACACCTTTTCATGAGAATAATTCACATTCCAAGTGTGTGGCCAAGGAATTATACATGGTAATTATGGGTTCTGGTTGTCGTATCATCATACTAATGTACAATTGGATGGCTTTAGGTTGATCTGGCATCTCTAGATGTAGTTAGAAACCTTCATTGTCCTTGAGCTACTAATGTTTTTTTATTAAGGCCAAGAGGCATGGGACCATCTCGGATAGCACGAGATAATTATGTGGGTTGCTATTTGTCCTTGAATTGTGGTGACAATTTATTTTAGGTGGCAGTTTCTTGAGTTGTTGTATGTTTTCATCTAGTGTAGGTTTTTGTTAAGCATGTGGATGATTATAAATCACACATAATTCTACTAATATAGTGATACGTCAAATATCAAATATGTCTAGTGTTATTTTTGAACTTCTATTGCAATTGGAATTTTGACCATGTGTTCTTTAGACCTATGTATTTTAATGGGCTACCCATAAGCCAAACATAAATAGAGGTTCTATTTTCAATATAATAATGAGATCTGAACAAAACATGTTTAAAAAAATAATATTTTTCATTCATGTTCTTAGAGTAAAGTGTTGTAAAACCTTAACATGGGTTCTAATTTTATATCTTTTCATATTATAATGTTTATTAAACACTTCATTATTATATATTGATTTAAAACTAAATGTATTGTATATTTGGAAGTCCCTAATATTTTAATGTCACCCTAAATATAACAATATCATTAGAGGAATTCATGCATCATCATATAATTTTGAAAAAAACATGTTAACAACATTCATCATCTCCTAAAATTATATGGGGTTCTTAGAGTTATAAGAAGCACAATAAAACATCAACAATATCATAAACATTTCTTTTCTTATATATAATTTTAAATAAAAACATGATGTTATATAATTTTTATAGAATGTATAACAAGGATCACTTTTCACACGACTCATATAACATCTCAATTTATATAATCTAATATTTCATAAAACGCATTTTTTTCCCAATCAGATTATTCTTTATAGTAATATCCTCAAACATAGTTATTTAATCTATAGACCTGAAATGATCTTCATCTTATTGATCTATTTTTTCCAAATGTTTAATAATTAATATATTTATTATTTTCACTAATATGTAGGTAATATCATGATGATTTATATATAAGAAAATTTACAAAATTCTACAATGTTTGATTCTCTAGGAAAAATAAATCCCATGTATCAAAAGACAAAAAAATTCAATATCATTTGTTCATAAGCCTTAGGTATTTTAAATCACCTTCTAAAATTAAACGTAGGATATCAATATTTATGTCATTCACCATAATCAAAATTTTAATTTTTATTAAATAAAATAAATTCAAAAACCAACCCCTCAACCCCACATCCCCTCAATAAAGAGGCCTAATGTGGTCTAAAATGGTGAAGGGCGAGGAAATCCTCACAGATAAGGTTTAACCGTTAAGGTTTAAGAGTGTAGATATTATGTAAACATACTGGTTCTGGACCAATACATTAGATTTAAAATGAAAAATCTAATAATACACTTAACAAAAAAAGTTCAGTTTTATTGTGAGGTTAAGTAATTAATCATTAATCCATTACTGTCCTATTAAATAATAATTAAATCATATAGAATAATATATTATAGAAATGAAAATATATATATAATATAATATATGATTAATATACTAACCATATTAAAATAATAATAAAAATATAAAATCAGAGTATATTATAAACAATAATAAAATTTTATATTTGAAATCTATATTATATAACATAAATATGTGTGAGAGTAAATATATATATTGAATCAAATAAAAATATCACCGATAAAACTTAATCTTTTCAACACATTGAAAACATTCATAACCATTTATTTGTAAAATATAGAATATAGTTGATTTAGTTATTATTATATAAAAATATAAAAATTAAAAAAACAAATCCAGGATAAAATATTGATTATGGTATATTATATCTTCAAAAAAGTCGACAATAAATATTAAAAATTATGTATCATAAAAACAATTCAATTTTAGATACAATTATTGTAACATCCCATCACCATCTTTATGGGTAAAATTTTGTTTAGTTCAGGATTCAGTTTATTTTCATGTTGATCTATTGAGGTTCTTATTTTCCCTGGCAGTTTTCCCAAAATTTGTGTTTCTATTGGGATGCGGTAGAGTGTTGGATTCTCTGTTTAGATGTCTGGTGACAAACATTGATTTTAACACTGGAGTGGGAATACTCATGTATTAGTTAATGTTATAGGAGGCCCATAAGTGGCTAGTGTGTGCTACTGCCTAGCTACTGGGAGGATGAGATTTATTTTTTTATAAATGCATCATTCTAGGCACTAATTTGGACTTCCAGTTTCATTTAAATTATATCATGTTCCACTATGTAGCAGGTGTAGGCCATCAGCTAACTTATTGAAAATAGAGGGATCATAAGTTGTATTAGATTGAGATCAATTTTTTTTGTTATATATGGTATAATTATAAAACACCTCCCTAAAATTTTATTCATCCCTAAACTATTTAGGGTACATTTATTGGCAATGTTCCCTCTTCTAATCATGTTTTTTCAAGGACCAATGTGTCAGTTAGTTTGTTGGATATCTTCCTGTAAGTGTTATATCAATTTGATCATGGATCCACCATTCCTTATTTATCTCCTAGTTTGAGATATGTGATTCCTATTCTAATTAATATAAACGTATCTTTACATGACTTATTGTGATTCAAGGATTCTCTTTTGTGTTTTCTAGCCCTTGACCCTTTTTTGATAGGCATCGTGTTGGTGTTTGTTGATCTAGATCGAGTAAGGGGGTTTCATATAACACACACACACACACAAATATATATATATATATATATCATTTTAACACTTTTATGGATATTTAATACAATTCTGTTTCCCATTAAATTCATAATATTTAATTAAGTCTCTAGATAACTGGTTCTAAATGTCATGGTGCACATATAGAAATCCAATGATAATGGATTTTGAAAATCAAGTGTTGATTTTTGGTAAATGATCCTATTTTTAAATGAATGGTAGGAAGCATTATTTTGATGATATGAAAAGAAATGATATATTTTATGATTTTTAATGAGAGGAATGAAATGAATGGTATGATTTTTAAAAAAAGCACAATTGTTGGTTTTTTGTTATGAAATTGAATGTTTTTTAAAGTTTAACATTAGGCTAAATGAATTTATTTAATGTATTGAATGATACCCCCATTTATGATTTAATACCCAATGGAATAAGAAGTTACGGGTATTTATTTTATAGGAAATTATTCTTGTTACATAGCTCTACCTTGAAATGGATTAATTATGACAATGAAAAATGAACTATCTTATGGGAAAGGAGTTTATTCACATTGATTATTTCATACTACCTTTTTGGTTTGGGATTTAATTTGTGTACAAAAATAAAGAAAAGTTTTCACTAATATGTATGAGAATCCCTATACTGATTAAACTTTATATCATGTAACCCTATTGAAATGATTGACAATGAATATATATGTCGATGATTGTTTTAAATGATTTACACAAGTATGATTTTGGTAGAATGGAAAATTCATGCCTACATTGACTAAGATAAATATATCTACCTAAATAGATAGAAATAAAATTTAAATATTTATTCATAATATCCATTAAAATGTTTTAAAAATCATGAAATATTATAAAGAAACAAATTATTTCCATGTAGTATTGGATTTAAAATTAATTATAGTTGGTTATTTTTTATAGATTTGTTCTGAAAATATTGTTGAGATCCAAATGGGGTTTTTATAGAACCCTACATTCATTTTGGCGAGTGTGTATAATTTATTATTATTGTTCTTCGAAATAGAAAGTCCCAAATTTTTGGTTGTTGATGTTTTTGATTATCAATACTTGAGTGTTTATAGGGACTAATAGATCATGTGATATGCCTATTGGATAATGTTTTTTGGGGGAAATGGTTTCACGGTCTTGTTTGATGACATTGGTTGTTGTTCCATTTCGATTCATTTTTTCTGTCTTCATGTGGTATGTTCCCTCATATGGATTATTTTTTATTTCAATTATTCATTATTTTATATACACTTCTTTTATTGATGAGTTATTCTTATTTATAAATCATTCCATATTGATTGCCTTGATCCTAAAGAACTAAGTTCAACCCTATAGGTATTGGGAGCATCTTTTATTCCATGTGATATATGAATAAATTATAATGTATGATTTTTATCTTGGATATTCTGGAAAAAATTGAATCAAAGGGAGGGTGTGTCATTTATTAATGCCGAGATATTATTTTAGAGGAATTTCTTGATAAGAGAATGTATTTTTGTGTCGTAAGGGATATTTAGAAAAATATTTACTCACCATTAATCATATTCACAATATATGTTACCATGTGTTGTTGGTAAAATAATTCTATGAGGAGTTTTTTGATTATAATCTATAAATTTTACAATCTTGTTATCTGAGATATGGATTTCCCAGTGGAATTCTGCATGATAATGTTAATAATTTTTAATATATTTAATAATTTTCAATGATTTTATATTGAGATCATTAGTACTATATCCAAACAAGGAATTTGAATAGATATCAATAGGTAGATACCAATTAACCACAACTGGAGAATCTTTATGTTGGGAAAACATTATAGTGGTTATGGTTCAAGATGTCAATCAATGGAATAAGTTTCAACACTTGTTCTAGTAGATGATGTTAAGGTTGTACCCCAATAAGATGATAGTAAAGAACATTCCAAGAAATTTTCCTTCCAAATCAACAAAATTTACTATGTTGTAATGTTCTTAAAGATTAATAAGATCTGTTGAATAAGGTTAAAAAACTCATTCAATTCTTAAAGTCTTTATATTTTTTTATAGTGACATTTGATTTATTAAAAAATTATTTACCTAGAAGAAGTTTTTGAGAATCAATAATTCTAATAATGGAAAATTTTATATTGAAGTTTAATGGTATAATACCAATTTTAATAGTGTACTTTTATTAGTAAGCATATTTTTTTAAATTTTAGTTGTATTTTTAAAATAATAAAAAATTGATTTGTAAGAGACCTAGTGTGGAAAATATTTTTTTGAGCATGTTTATATCTTACATGAGGTGGAATCAAATGAGAAACTAAAATATAAATGGTTTGAGGGGCATTATTGAGAAGATATTTGAGCTCATGATTTTTTGATGATGCTCACACAATATGATGATGTCTTATTATTTGATATGATGGTGTAAAGTGACATGAATGAAATGTCATGTATGAAATGGGTTCTTCCTGCTTTTATTGGTATCATGGGTGTTTCACTAAAATAGAAGAGGATTTATAATAATATTATTATTGGGAACTATAGTTGTGGATCTTGAAAGAATATTTTCAAAAATGTTGTGTAGTATCTTGTGAATGTGCACTAGATTTTGATAGTGTATCAAGATTGGGAACTCAAATATATCTTTCATAGAGGAATAATAGATCAATACCTCTTATGGGTTCCTATGTCACTTGTCATGGTATATCCATGTATTTACCCCTCTACATAGTTGTAAGAATTCTATAATATATGGATGATCTAATATGATGTTCGATGCTTTTAAAAAATGTGTTCCAATAACAATCATTAGAAGAAAAGAATTTTTGAATAATATATGAGTCTATAAAGGATACTGATTTGGATCCTATGATCATGAGAAGTACCATTACCATTTATTCTTTTATCATGAAAATTTTATTTAATATTTTCCCTCTAACTCTTTAATATCTCCCCATAATGTATAATTATTTAATACATTTATAGATGTTATCACTTCTATATGGGAGATTTATACTCATCCTAATATGAAGATAGAGAAGGTAATGTAAGGAGAAAATTACCCTTTTTAATTTTTGTAGTTTTTTATGATTGGGAATTTTTAATATTGTATATGAAACCCCTATATATAATTCTGAGGAATAATTAGATGATTTATCTTTGTAATTGTATTGAATTTTTTCTTTTTCAAATATTCTTTATCACCCAAGATGTGATGTTCTTTGATTTCACGCGAGAATGGACCTTGAGGTAAAGATGAATTTGAAAATATGTTCTACAGTTCTATGGGATGATAACCATGTTATAATGTGAAGTAGAGTATTAACATTATAGAATATACCTTTATCTAGTAGATATTTTTTCTTGATTTGGGTTGATAAGACATTTTTTATTTTCCTTCGGTGATAGTGGTGGAGTTTTCTATCGATTTGGAAATAAGTATTCTATATATTTCTTTTCTATTATTACTTTTGGAACAAGCTGAAATAAAATATTTGAATTATTAGTTCGATGATGTTTTATACACAATATTACTTCTACCTAATGTGTTTCCTTATGTAGTTCTAGTGATT
This sequence comes from Viscum album, assembly GCA_963277665.1. Taxonomy (NCBI): domain Eukaryota; kingdom Viridiplantae; phylum Streptophyta; class Magnoliopsida; order Santalales; family Viscaceae; genus Viscum; species Viscum album. The sequence continues at coordinate 1,519,208,490 of OY728123.1, read as the reverse complement.
TTTACCAAGAACGATGATAGAAACATTCACCATACATTTATTAACAAAATATTAATCATTTCATGATCACAAAAGAAACATCATTTTCCCTAAATTAATTTTTTTTCATCTTGAAGGGGTTAAGTGGATCTTAAATATTTATCTTCAGTCTGGTTATCACAATATTAGGATTAAGTTGCCTGATATCAATAAGAATACATTTTAGAGTAGTAATGGCCACTATGTGTACTTTGTTATATATTTTCACAAGACCAATTCTCATGTTTTTTTATGGAATTGATGAACATGATATTCCATCATCACCTAGATTTTTTCATTATCATATTTGAGGATGGAATATTAGTTCTCTTTAAGTATGCAGATTGTCATATTGACATTTGATTTTTTTTCTGGATATCTTGAGAAATCACCGAAAATATTCCCTGATTTCAAAATGAAACTTCATGATTATTTAAATAATGGTCTTAGGAAACATGTTTTATGAGAATTGAATTTTAGTTGGTCATGATAAATAGAATGCTCTTATGACCTAAGTGGATCCGTGAACTGTATTTGAGATTCGAAAATTCATTGGATTGTACTGGTGTTAACCCTGTTATTTGAAGGATTTATCAACATTTTCATATCTATTGCAGAATATTAATTATAAGGGAGTAATGTTAATATATTATCTAACATGTTAGAATAATATTATAATTTAAACGGTCCATTGAATTTAGGGATAATGTAGAGTCATCAAGATTATAGTTTATAATATGTGATTTTTTATGACGCATCAGGTTCAGGGATGGGTTTATTCTCCATGATGGGAAATCAAGGGTTGGATTATGGTTCTAACGTGATTTGGCCACTTAAAAAGAAGTAACCCTCAAATTATATCAAAACAAAAATATAATAGACACTTAAAAGTAGTTTTGAAATTAACTCATTGGATAATGGTTAACCCTTTACTCTTATAAAAATATTGATTTATACCATATCTCATAAAATCTATAACTTTGGAATAGGTGATGGGTGAACACCTATAGTCTTTTAAAATTCAAATTTCTTACACTTTTGGATTATAGAATATCATCATTAATGATTTCAGAATGGATATTATATTGCAGGACATGATATAATCTTCTTATGAATGGAATTAGATGGCTCTTTTTTGTCATTTTCACTGAGAAGTCCAGGAAGTTGAATCTAAGGTTGTTTTTTTTCGAGTTTCTAGTTTACATACTCACGTAATTAGATTATTATTCAATAATAGTAGTGGACAATTAGATTCACGTTTGTATACAATGTTTATATATTAGTGATACCATTGAAAAATTATCTCTATCATATGAGGGTTTCATTTTCATCAGGACCTGGTATGTTGTTCCATTACAAAAGGAAAATATTATGATTTGGGAATGTCATCATTCCTAGTTGGTGGTAGACTCTAGAATAATGAAGATTCTTTGTAATATGAGGCATTGATTCTGGTTTCATGGTATGGATGGGACATTGCATATATTTTTTCTTCTTATTATACATGTCAGTAGAATTTGTTCAATAATAATAAGTCTTCACGCCTCCTCCAATCACATCCTATGCCGACATATATTATGGATGAGATATTGATGGAGTTTTTTGTTAGGTTTCAACATATACCTTGAGGAATGAACGATATTTTGTTGGTGTGTGATCAATTATCCTCATATCATAATATTATTCCTTTGAGAGATATGATAAAATTTAAGGGCATGGGTAACCTATATATATATATGATATCTTCTTATTGTAATTAAATTTTATAACATAGTTATCAATTGTGATAGATGTTTCACATTTCATATTTGGAATAGAATATAAGAGGTTATGGGATCCTATATAAAGTAAAAAATGGTATACTATCCTCAGATAAGTGGTCAGATTGAATCAGTTATAAATATTCACGAGGACATTCTTGAAGCATTCAATCATGACATTATAGGATATTGTGATTTACACATGGAATTGAAATATTTTTCCTAAACCGATATTCATGAAATAATATTGAATATTTTATGTCCCATTATAGTAATTAATATAGATATTAAATTTTGTAGTCAGATATTCATTATGATTCTCAGGTTAGAACTTATTAGATTCATGAGGGGATGAAAAAGATTTAGTTGTTTAATTAGTGAATTGTAATGGAAAAAACAATTATACATTTTGTCTTGACCATATTTGGAACAATTTGGTAATATTGATGGGTAATAATTTTGTTTTCGAGACCTTCACCTTAGTTGGGTCTGTAATGTCCTGGAAACCATAGAGGTTCTGAATAGATATATGTGATATAGTTAATGGTTGTTGATAATATCTGTAGAGTATATTACAATTTGTATTTTCAAACTTAGATAACATTGATACATAATATGTTTCAAATTTTAGGACTCAAAAGTGTATCTATGGACCATCTCATATCTTGAGCTGAGCGGACCGTGATTTAGAAAATAATTTATCCATGAATGACCTACCAATAATTTTTTTAAATAAATGTTAATAATAAAAAAATAATTCATCTTGGTTCAGGGGAATTTCAAGCATAGTGTGTATTCACAGGAGACATTCGAGTGTGTATACATAACAAGAATATATTGGACTGACATATTTTATATGGACTAATCTTAACATGGTCTTTAAGGTAATAAAAAATTTATAATATGGTGATTGTAACATCCCATCACTATCATTTAGGTGAAGTTCTAATCTAGTTGTTAGTTAACATTGTTTTTAGAGTGATTCGAAGATGTTACTATTCTTTCATAGTTAGAAACCTTGTTTGAGTTTTAAATGGAGTGTGGGAGGTTGTTTGACCATATTTTAAGAGGATATACTGTGTTCAATGCTTTTATCATCGGAGTGGTCATGTATGTATACCTAGAAACTATAAAGTAGGATCATTGACTAGATGGTTAGTGGTTTATAGTTGTGGATTGAAAAAGAAATCACATTATACATCTTGTAGAATCCCTTCATATAGATAGTGGTAATTATAGTATACATGGAATTATTATAGACCCTAATGGGTAGCTGATATTTTCGAAATGTCCAAGAAAAAACCGCTCAATATAATATATATTTTTTGTAATATTCTGATTAGTTAAAAATCACCTCTATTACTTTTATTTAAATCCTATAATACAAGGAAACTCCCACGAGGTTATTTTGGCTCTCTAACCATCGATTCATCAGTGGTTGATGTTATGTTTTATATTTTGTATGTATTATGGTAAATATGGTCTCAAATTTATCATTGATCTGACATTACTATCATCTATCCATATTCAAGAGTGGTCATTACAATTTCAATTAATGTTTCTAGATCATGACTTGATGAATTGTGATTCTATTATTATCCATTGAGAATTCAATCACTTAACCCCCACAATGGTGGTTATTGTGTGGGTTTTCATTAATCATGAATGAGGAAGGTGTTTTTATAAGGAAAAATAATTTAATTTAAACCCTTGATGCCTATTTTTTATTAATATGTTTTCAAATTGATTTATAAAAGTTGAATGAGTGTCTTTTTATGTTTTTTAAAATGTAATGGTTCGTATAAAAAATCCATTGACAATGGATTTTAAAATTTTAGAGTATCTTTATAGAAAATTATATGGATTTTTAATAGTTGATCTAAATATTTGTTTTGATGACATGAATAATAAGTAGATGTATTACTATTTTGAATGAGATGATTCAATTGAAATTCATTATATTTTTTCATACCCTATGATTTTTGTTTCTTAAATAAAATTAGATATTTTTTAAAAATGAACATCATACTGAATAAGTTAGTTGATTATATGTTTGATTGTTTCGAATGATATCCACAAATATGATTGATGAAAACAAAGCCCATGAAATCATAGATATTTTGGTGGGTGGAACCCACTATAGACATGTATTTAATGTATCTTGAAATGGATTAACTATGGAATGAAAATTGAACTATCTTAATGGATAGATGATTGTACTTATGAAATAACTCATATTCCCGCTTAGATAAGATCTTGGTATAGTGTTCACACATAGAGATATATTTTCACTAATATGTGAGTGAATACTTTTACTAATCTAACTCATTATATCTTATTAGTGTTTTCTATATTGAATTGATATTTTAAAATATAAATATTACATATTTTTAGATGAATATTCAATACACGTCAAAAATATATTCCATAGAACATTAAATGATTAATGTATTTGGAGATTATCAAAATAATCATCTTATTTCCATATAGTATAATAAATTTAATTCATAGTCTACTTCCCATATAGTACTCTTCATAGAAATTCCCTACATAAACAATTTATTATAACCTAGGGGGAAGGAAACATAAGGAAGAGTGATATCAAATTATCAGTAAGGGTAAGCATGGGAGATATCAATCAAGGATCACATGATATAATAAGATAAGAATTAGGTTATCTGATATTGACTGTAAAAACAAGTTTCATACCAATTTTCTCCGTGATAAAAACATGAACAATTGTATAAATATTTAAAATTTTAAAATACATGAATCATACATGTAATAAATCATCCAAAATCAATCCTGAACCATATTCATATTTTATCGAATTGTAGAAGCATCAAATGTACTAATAAATTTTAAAATATAATAGCTGAATACCAAGACCATAAAATCATAACATATATAGAAGAAACACATATTTCCCATAGTGTATTGATAACATATACTCTCTTCCATTAAAGAATTAAAAAACATCAAATTTTTCCCATAATGGATCAAGCACAAAAAAATATTTCCCATACTGGATAAATAAAATCAAATTATTTCACATAGATATATCAAGAGATAAAAAAATTACCAAACTCATTTGATGGAAATTTTATTTTAGTCCCACAAATCACATTATGAAAACTATTATTACGTGTTCCACAAGATCATAATAAAATTCATTATATCATCACATCATAATTTATTCAAATATAACATTTTCATAAACATCACATAAATTCAATATTTCATAACACATTAAAATGAATGGGTTTCATAAACATATAATTATCACGGTCATAAATAATATTGATAATTAATTAGGATGGTTTCATTGTAACACATCCCTAGAGAAAAATTATAAACATCAAAGGGTGTTATTATAGACAAAAAGTCCTTCTATAATAATCATTTCAATTTTCATGAGAAAAATAAACTAACTTATTTAAAATCACATATTCTAAATATGAAAATTTATTATTTATTAAATTAATCATTTTATTTAAAAATATACTTGGAAAAATGAAATTATATCTTCTAAATATTGAGATGTCAGATTAATGAAAAAATTTATTTATATTGTATAATTATAAAAAAATCATGTTGTTTAAATATTCAAAAGAACATCATTATAAAAATGATAATAATAATAATTTTAAAACATTTAATAAAAATATAAACAATTTAAAAAATAATATTTAATCCATAATGTGATATTTTAAAAAATATTCTTTAATTTTTTTATTAAAAACATTGATATTGAAGAAAATTGATTTTTGACCAAAGAGAGAAATGAATCTTGTTTTCTTCAAAAACATTATATCAGAATATTTAGTAAACAACGAGAGTAAAATGATATAAAAACATATATTTTTATGAAATAACTAGTGGAGAATAAAAACCAAATAGTATTATTATATAAATAACATATAATTTCCTTAATAGAAATTAACCCATAAAAATACTCATTAAAATAGGGTTGAAAAATAATTTTGATACCACATTAGTATGTTTTTATTCACAATACCCATGAAATTATAACCAAATATAAAACTATAAATTTTATTATTATATGTATATTCCAAATAAATACATTCAAAATGGATTTATAGTCCCCAAATATTAAAATATGGGTTTCTAAAATGACATATGTCTCAAAGTAGTGAATTTGAGATGATGAAATTGGTATTATTTGAATCCAATCATCATGAAAGAGATAACATTATAATTATTTTTTAAATTACAACTTAATTAATTAAAATAAACATGAAATATATTAATAAGTACTATATAACCGACATAATTAAAATACTTTTGGAGTATTGCATATGCACAACATAAATAAAGTGAGATGAAAATCACTTACCCCAATTCCAGACATTCTACAAACATGTATGATCCTATTGTATAATAAATATTTGTTTTTATACATTAATAATATAACCATAAACATATAAATCATATCAAATATGATTTACATATAACCTTTTTTCCCCTGATAATTATTCATTTTTCAAATAATTATTTAATGTGTCAAATGATTCATATTTTGGGTATGTTTCGATTCAGTTGATTTGGTCCTTATACATTAATTATGGTTCCAAAATGTCTTGAATGCTAACCAGGATGTAAATATTATATATATTCATTTTATTAAATATTTATAATCATTTATAAATATTTTAAATAAAAAAATGGGATACAACATTTATGGAGATGTTAACCGTATGTATGCATGAATGTTGTTTTCTTTTTTTGATGAATGAATTGAAATAAAAGTAAAATATAATTAGAAATGAAAGAATAATTTTTATATAATATAAATTTTATTTTTTTACTATATCCATTCTTATTATTAACTATTTAAAACAGAATTGAAACATGAATCACATCGCGTTGTTGAGATGGTAGACGTCACGTATGAAATATTGGCACTATTATTTTCCTATAGTTTGAAGGAAACATGTTAGATATGATATTATCATTTAATAATAATAGTAAATTCTTAAATTTTATATCGAAAAAATTATCCCACTACAATTTACATCAATAAAATATGATAATTGAAAATTATATGTATACTTAGTTGGATACAGTATCTCATAAGCATAAAACAGTGACACATTCACTTCCTTTTTGTAACATATCTAGTTAATAGTGGTAATTTCATAATAATAAAAAGTGTTTATTAATTTTTTATGTTTATTATTATAATAAACTAAAAAATTAATATTTTTAACAGAGGTTAAAGAATAAATAAAAAATATGCGATTGGTTTGGGTGATTAGTTATTCTTTCATTCAACTCCATGAGATCACCCATTTTGGAACGTTGAGTTGATGTAGTGGGAGGAAAAATAACCAACAGATTGGGAAAAATGGAGTGTTTCAGTGAAATTTTAAGGGTTTAGTCAAAAGATAATGCATAATGTGGTGTAAAAAGAGAATGGATGGGTTTCCTTAAATAAATAAGTGGAGAACCACTCTTGGTATTTCTTAAATGATTAATAAATAATAATGTTATTATATTTATAAACTGATTCCAAATGGTTAGTTATTTGACTATCAGCTATTATGGGATAAAAATAAAAACATTTAATACAATTTTGGTTGGTTTATATGGGTTTTTGAGAAATAATTTTATGTTAATTCATTGGTTAAAATATTTCATCCCTAACCGAATTTACTATTTTTTAACTCTGTAGAGGATATAATTTTACATATTAGGATAATAGTTTATCATAAATAGCTAATGAATGAAAATTTTTACAAAATATTATTCTTGTTGTCCTATTTAAATATTTTTTAGAATTATAAATAATGGAATAATATTTTATTTTAATAAAATATAAATAATATAGTTTTTTAAAATATTCATTAAATTTGACTAAAACGACAAAAAAAGTTGAAAATAAAATATAATCCTTAAACAAATCAATAATATTTCATATTTTGGAAAAAATTCAACAAACAACATAACTTATTCAAAATATATTCCCTTTAATATTATTTAAATCATATAATTTATTGTTCTATTTATTGAAGAAATAAATGTCATGATTTCCAAAACATTTATGGTAATAATATAAATAGAAAAATTCATAACAAATATCCAACATTAAAAAAAAACCTTATTATAAAAATATAATTTTTGATTAATTTATAACATGATTTTCTTCTTCTGTGGAAACCTAAAAAATATTTAAATGTAAGTGAGTGACAATATGGAATTTTCTTTGCATAAAATGATATATATATTTATTATAGAAAACATTCCCTTGAAAAATTAAATTTCAAGAATAAGGTTGACAAAACATGAATTACATTTGTCCAATAATAATTATAAATAAAATTTATAACCTAAACATTATGTTTTAACCTAGTGTAACCAAATTAACACATTCCTGAAGCGATAACTTTTACAATGATAACTATTGAAATTGATAAAAAATAAAAAAGAAAATTCTAAAAAATAAGAACCACAAGATTCAAAATATAGAATCAATTTTTTTTAATTTCATTTATATTAGTTCCTTAAATTAATCTTAATATAATGACAGAAATCATGGAGAAATCATGTTTTTAAGTTATTTTATTTTAAGCACGAAATTTGATTTATCATTATCTCATGTGATGGATAATATGATATTTTATTAAATATGTAATTTATAATTATTTTAATATCATTCCACAATAGTGTTTGATTTAATTTATTATATTAAAAAACAAAATGCACAAAAAACAAATTTTTCATAAAAATTATTTTTAACGAATTTAAATATTTTTATACCAATGTCAACAACAAGATTTTTTCCTATGAACATAATTTGATTATTAAAAATATAAAAGAAGTTATTTTTAATGAAAATTATTTTAAAATAATTATAACTTTTTGAATTCTTGATATATAAATATATTATCAATGATAATTATTATTTTTCACTATTCAGTAGAAATTGAATATTTTTTAAGAAATAAAAAAATAACTCTAATCAAATTTAGACATGCATATTTCGAAAATAAAGTTAATATTTCCAAATAATGTTTCTACAAATATGATACATTACTTATAATATTCTATAACAAAAAACAATAATTTTTTTAAAAGGAAACAAATTTTCATATTATGAAATATCATTACTACAAATTTATTATATATATAATAAGGGTTAAGCATAAAATGTTAATTGAGTTGGAAAATTATATATTTTTCATAATATGATTTATTCAATTGCTTCCTTCTAAAATTATTTATATGATATTGTGGTCCTATTTAAATAATGACACTCTATTTTTCAATTATGTTGAGTGTTATATATCCTGCACACTATAGAGTGCAATATTATATTAAAATCTAAGGGTGTTGCAGTATCCTACCTTAAATAAATTCCAACCTTGTAAATTTTCTCATTCATTATTGGGTTAATATTAAAAAATTATGGTGCAGTGGAAACATCTTATAATTAAATAATAATACTTATCCTAAAAATGGAATGTGGGAACAATAGAGTTGACATGAATATAACAAAAAATAGAGTTCCCAAAAAAGGATAACATTAATGGGAAGTAAAAATATGGACGTATAAGTGAAAAATAACACCTAAAGACTAATATTTAGTGGTAGAGAACTTGGTTATGATAAATCAATAACCAAAAAACCATAAATCTATTATATTTTAAAAGAACTTCAATTCATTAGAAATAGAGGTAAAAGTATAATGTGTTTGACATGAATTCAATTTTACTTATATTTAGGAATTATTTTACTATTGGGTTAGTGAATATGAAAATATATACGTACATTATATCTTTCAATATAATAATAAAAATTTTATCATTTGGTTCTGCTTTAGAAAAGTTTCACTTTATGAAATACCCAAGAAAAATTCATAATAAATATGTACTATTATACATGATGCACAAATATTAACTTTTATTAAATCATATGATCTAGATAAAAATGTCAATTCATTCCACATTTCTCAAGATTTTTACAATCAAAAAGAATAACTTGTGTTATCAAATATATATAAATCATTTATAAATATATAAAACATTATCCAAAGTATATAATAAACCACTGAATAAAAATATAACCTTAAAATCCTTCCAAAATAAATTTCGGAAAAATTAAAATCAAATAAATTTGAAATATGTTTACTAGTTTTTCCAGACCAACATATCATTAATTCCCCAAATATCTAAAACCATCTTTTAGTATCCCATAAAATATCTGTGAAAACCTTGATCATATATTCTCATGAAACATGGAGATACATAAATTACTATAAAACCTAATATTAAATGTGAACGGTTTAAAAAACAACTCTATTACTATTCCTTGACTAAAATAAAATATTATTTAATAAATTTCATTAATATAAAAAAAATTATACTCCATGGAAGATAACATTAACTTCATTTTCTTTAAAACACAAATAAATTCCAAAGATATCAATATTACCCAATTAAATTTATCAAAATCAATCATATATTTATATCAATTTTATCTAAAAAACAATAACATATTATGTGTTTTAAATCAAATAATCATCTATATTCCAAAAATTTTTCCTTACCACTATATGAAATTTCTAGGACACAAGTACCATGAAAAAAAATCATAGAATTCCATTAGGGAAATCATATGAATTCCAATAATCGGTTGTTTCCTGGTACATTTAACTCGAGTATCATAATAAAAATATTTATTGAACATAATTCTTGTAATCTAATAAAAAATAATTTAATAGATCCACTTAAAATAATATGAATAACATAGTATTATTTATGTTCTAGGAGTTATCTCAAGGAATAAGGAATTGAATCATATAATTCCCATTTTTACAACTCATAATACTTTGAGCTATAAATTTTTCCTTTGGATAAATATCATATACCCCAATTAGACTCTTTATTTTACCTAGAAATTAAATTATATATTACATATTTTTGCACATATAATACATCTTTTTATTCATTTAAGTCATTCCATTAAGGGACCCTTCCATGATTCTTGACATATTGGAAACTACTTTTTTATTCTTCAATAATATCTATCACATGAGATCCTAGAGGGCTCTATAATCCGACTCTTTTGTGAATATTATATTTCGGTAAAATAAATGTTTTTAAACATATATCATGATAAAAAATTAGTAATAATCAAATTACCATTCACTACCATTATCATTCAATTTATATTATCCTTAACACATCATCCACTACATTACATGTTGATATAGTTTCTTATAGTCCCCTCCATTGACTAAAACCCTAAATCATTTTGTGGGAAATAATAAAAATATTAGATAACAATATAATAATGATAAATCATTAACTTAATGTCAACATAGTGAATCCTTATTTTTAATATATGAAACCTAAGGTATAGTCATGGTTATCTATAATAATCATAAATCCAAATCCATCACAATGGTTCATAATAGATATGTGAATGAACTTAAGAAAATCCCCTGGGAGTGTTCGAATATGTTCATAGTAATTTAAGATTCATCGTAGTACTAGATTGAAGGCCATGATATACTTGAAAATTTTTTTTAGGGTTATTACTTCTGAATTCTTCTACATGAAAACCAGATGCATTGCAATAAAAATAACATAATATCATCATTACCAAAACATTAGGCTATTAATAAATAATTTGAATTATCCCCATTTTATTTCCCAATATTTTAAAATACTAATCTCTAAGGAGTGACTAGACATTTTATTTAATACTAAATATAGCAAATTATTATTATCATATATAAATATTGCCAAATTTTATTATATCATTCAATACTTATTTCAAATACATGCATGAACACAATAATGATTTTTTCCCTAGAAACTATATAAATAGTCCATTTATTTCATGAATGATATTAAACATCACTCATAATGATCATCCCACATATTACTCTTCATTGAAGTATTCAACATAATACATTCATTAAAACCCACATAATGGATACATAAGAAAGGGAGAGATCAAATTTTTATTAAGTGTAAAAATTGGAGATACCAATCAATGATCACATGAAACCATTTGATAAGAAATAATGTAAGAGGTCATTGTATAATTATAATGTACTTACATAATGTATCAGTGATCATAAACATGAGTCATGGTATAATGATTTATCAATTCAAATGTTATGATTCATAACATTTATAAATCATCATAAATGAGTCATGAACCATAAATTTAAGTCATAATTTATTGTCACCGTCATTTGAATAAATACATTTTCATATGTCAAAGTTAACTACTAAGACCATGAAGTCATAACTAATCAATCCTAAATAACTTGTTATCAAAGAAAATTAGTAACATTATCTTAATTCTTGAAATGAATCAATAACATAGACTTTTTCCCCATGATAGATCATGTATATCAATTTTCTTATAAAAAGGGATCACAAACATCAACATATTTCCAATAGGTATCTCATGAGATATAAAACATTCCCAAACTCATTATATGAATGTATAATTATCACCCCACTACTCATATAATAAAAGTCAATCTAATATTTTCAATAATATCATATTAATATAAATCTTATTATCACATTCTATCCTCTGAAAATAAAATATTTTTATAAACACGTGATCAATTCAAAAAATCATAACCCATATGAATTATTTGGTTTCATAAAATTATCATCATCATAATCATAAAAATGAAATGGATATAATAACCACGGTTTCATTATATAATATTCTATGTAAAATATAATTGTTATCAAATCATGTTAACATAGATGAACATTCTTTTTAAAACAGTCACTCAAATATTCTTGAGGAAAAATATTATTCAAATTTGTAAATCACTTAATAAAAATAAAAAATTATAAAAATATTATGAACATAGATTTTTTTTGAAAATAACCATAGAAACTTATAAAAGAAGATTCTCTGAATTGAGCGGTCATTTGGTGTGAAATTATATTCATTTTGTCTATGTTAATAAAACAATTCCTTTCACATTTTTAGTAAAGAGTAATAATCCCCTCATTTTAAAAATTCTAATAAAAACTCATTTATAAAATTTTAATAAAATTAAAATGTGGTTAAAAATTATTTTAAAAATTCATTTTATTATTGTGAAAACTGTTTTATAATTTTTTTTGGAAAGCCTGGATATAAAAAATGTTTTTTATTGAACTGTGAAATGAAGTGATTTTTTATTAATACATTAATTAGGAATCATGAGTTACTAAACTGAGTAAAATGAAATGATAAAATTTATTCTAAATTATTAACTAGTTTGTGAATAATAATTAAATGGTTTTAATAGATATGAATCATATAATTTCATTAATTGATGTTAATGAATAATTAATCATGATAGAAATTATATTGAAACATAAATCACATAACATATTGGTAAATTTAGAATCGTAAGCCCAATTAAAGAATAATTAGAAAAGAAACATTATACTACTTCATTATAAGTAGATTCAATATATAAAATTTCAAAAGATATGAATAAAAACCTCATATAATAAGATATCATCATAACATAACATATGTCTCACAGGAGAAAAATTGGGGCTAGAAAAATGCACCTCTTTGTTAATAATTGAATAAAATAAAATCATTAACTATATAATGATATATTTGTTTATAAATGAAAATATTTTTAAATGAAATAATCACAAATTACATTAATCGGTAATATATACAGCACACAATGGAAATAAGGGGTGAATACGAAATATGTCCCATAAAAATAAAAGTGAGATAAAAATATCATACATCAATTGCCTAAATTCATCATAAATTCTTTGATCATTTAGTATAATAAATTTATAATTTTTATAAATGTATTCTAAAACCATATAAATTTATAGAATATCTTATAAGATTTACTAATATTTTTTATCACATTTTGATGAATAAATCATTATTAAAATCACTATTTTGGGTTATAAATGATTAATTTTTCATTTATGATTCAAATTGGTACTTTTGTTATTTATAAATTTATCATGATTAAATAATTTATGTATTATAAAAATTATATAAATATTATACAAATTCATTATATAATTTTTTGAGTCATATATAAATTTTACATATAGAAAAATGAAGGACATGGATGTTGGAGACGGTAGTCTATAAGAACGCATGATCAAAGTTTTGTTTTTAATATAGATGTAATGAAATAATGTTAAATAATAATAAAAAATTATACAATCATTATTATAAAATGTAAATCATATTTATTTATTAAATCCATCCTTATTTCCATATTTGGGAAATATAAATGAAAAATGAATGACATCAATTCGTGGAGGTGGTAGAAACCACGTACACATGAGAGATTATATTTTTTTACCATGGTTTAGAAGATAAGATGGTAGATGTGATATTATCATTACCAAAGTGAAATGTTTTCACAAATATCATATAAAAACATTGATCCCAAAATAATATATAACAAAAAAATATTGTGATGTAAAATGACTAGTATTACCTTGTGGAAGAAGTAAGTAGTATTTTGCACAAACGATACATTTACTTACTATTTAATTGAATATAGGGTGATTAATTGTGGTTTCATAATCCAAATAAAATTTAACAATATTTATGATATTGATTTTCTTATTTAATATAAAATATAACATTTATAATGGAGGTAAAATAATAGTTAATAAGGATGTGAAAAGATAGGTTGATTATGTCTTCATTGAAACATATCCTTTAGATCAGCACATAATGACTATAGGGTTTGTCATTACATAAGAGGAAAAACTATATATGTTGATACTGAAATGGATAAAATAAAGTTGAAGGTCTTGGTTGAGCTATAAGGCTCTATGGTGTCAAAGGAAGATAAATTTGGGGTGCCCTTTTATAATTGAGTGGATAGGTACTCTTAGGATTTCATAAAAGATAAATATTTAATAAATTAATGATCTAAAAAATTATTATTAAATAGATATGGATTAAATTATAAGATAAAATGTGGCTGAAATTATAGAAACCAATAAAATCATGATAGGTTGATATGGTTATTTAAAAACATTATTTTGAATTAACCCCTTATTTAACAAATTTTAACCTTAAATAAATTATCGTTTTTTGACTCTTAAAGGAATATAAATGTTTTTTATAAGGTGAAAATTTGATCATAAATAGGCAAAGGATGAATGTTTTAATAAAATAATGTCTCAATGGAATCTTTTAATTTTCTTAATATTTTTCAATTATTTAATAAAAAATTATTTTTATAAAGTATCATTAATGTAAATTTTGAAACAATTAATTTTATTAAATTTAAATGAAATTAAGAAAAAAAATTATTCAGATATATTTATTTAAAACAACGCTATTATTTTATAATTATCATTAAAATCTTTTGGAACATTATACCCCATTAAATTTATTTATAATTTTATATTTCTAAAATCATATATTTTATTTTTATATTAATTGAAGAAATAATATGTCGGTGTGGTATAAGTATATAATGTAATTATATACTATGTAAAAATTTATAAAAATCGTCAATCATGAATATAATTTTTTATGATCCAAATATATAAATATATCCATTCACAACGTTTTTTGAATGAGAATACATATTAGAAATATAAATGTAAGACAATGGAATTTTTCATTTTTCCTCGATTTTAATACCATATTGTTCAATTTAATGGAAATATGTGATTTACAAAATTTAATATGGTCCCTAGGTAAATATGGGTTGAAATAAAAAAATAAAATAATAATGAATATGAAAATATTTTAGCTGATCATTAATATTAATCTCGAGTAAAATGATTTACTTTATACTGAGGTTATACATTTTTATATGATTACTATTCATATTGCAAAAAATAGAAGTCAAATATATAGAAAATTTGAACCTCTTAAATATAAATAATTTATTTTATAAAATTATTTTTTTATTTTTGGAAATTTTTTATATTCTGATAATTACACCAAACAAGATAAAACAATCTTTTAAAAAATGTACAATTTTAATAATGAAATTATATTTATTCATATATAATATAAAAAATATATTAGATTAATGTTAATTTTTTTATTGATATATATTATATATAAATAAAATAAAAATCATTCAACAATACGTATTTTTTACTTATTCATGTACTAATACATTACATGCATAAAAATATTCTTTCGGGAAATGTTTTTTTTGCATATATAAGAATATTTTTCAACAAAAAGACAACCTTAATGTTTATACCTATGAACATAATTATATTATTCATAATTTATAGAAACTATTTTACATTGAAATAACAGTAGAACCAATTGAAATTTTGTGATTTTTTTGAAATAAATATACCTTTTTTTCTCTGAGAAACAGTATTCTTTCCTCTTCAGCTAAAAATAAATCATTTCATAAAAATCCCAATAATAAACAATAAACTAATTTTGGAATAATTTTTTACTAAATGAACATTTTTTTATCAAATTATTTTTTTAAAATATTAAAAAATTATTTATAATATTTTCTCAAAAAAAGAATTATCTTTTTTGAAGAAAAATTATATTTGAAGAAAAAGGAAACATAACTCAAAATTGATTACTTATTTCCTAATATTTAATAAATAATATTGATTATGAAAGGTACATTTTTGTAATTAAAAGTTCAGAATTTATACCAGAGTACTATTTTTAATTTTTGAATGAGAAATAATCTGTATATAGTGATTCATTTAGTTTAAATTGGTGAATTATGGGAAATCAAAAAGCAGCCAGATCATTCCCAAGTCAAAAAAAACTCTATACTTGAAAACTTCTTCTGTTGATGTCCCCCTAAATGATATTATATTATTTTTTGGGGTGTTAATTCTAGGTCCCCCAAAAATGTTTTTTAGTTTGAAGGGCAAGGTTTTCATATAACCCCTCACCCACAATTGAAAATCATTGGTGGTGTGAAGTGGTCACCCTATAAACACCCAAACCACATTCCATTGCTAGAAACTATTTTATTACCTCCATAATAGTGTCCAGAATACATGGATAACAACCATATTTTTTTGGTAAAATATTTATTTTTAATTCCCAATTAAAAATATTTCTTCTCACCAAGGAATACACATATAGAGGATATATGAACATTATTGAATTATTAAGAAATCTGTGTTAGAAAATTTCCAGATGTAATTTATATATTACATACCTCAATAGCAATAAGGACTTCAAAAAGGATATCCTCATATAATAACCGACTTGTGAAGGGAAAAACATCATGTGAAAAAAGGACTCACATGGCCATTCTCAAAGGGGATCCATTTTTAGGGCTAAAACCTATCATGAAGGATTCCCTTTTTATAGTAGATCCCATTTGTGATGCCATATCCCTCATACTGAGACCATTATATTGAATGGGGTATCCTTAGGTATTTTCTCTCTCTAAATCTCACCACATTCCTAACTCGTAGTGTTAAACCTCATTTAATCGTCTTCAAATGATGTCAAAATGACTCTCTCAATCAAATACTGATTCCTCAGAATTACATCTTTAACACCTCCATTTCAACCATAAAATCCATCCATCCAATAGATGAGACATATAAAATTTCCCATCACTATCAATGATTCATGTGTTAATGTACACCCCATATTTATCCTACCAAATACACAAGATCCTATGAATTATTCTAATCATGAATTTCTGTAGTAGTAAGTATCCATCCTCAATAGTTGTTGAAGGTCAAAACCCAGTTTTTTAGTGAAATGTATTTCCTAAAACAATAAGTGAATATGGTGGTATATATTATTTTAATAGATATTTAATATCAAGGTGATGTATATTAGAATCATGCAAGAACATGGTAATGGGTGAATAAAAGATTTCATCCTAACTAACATGTCGTAGCCTCTTCCTTGTCCATTAGAATATGAAGAGATAGAAGGTAATTTATGAAAAAGATCATTTTCAATAAGATCTCAATCCATGTGAAAGTCCCTTATGAAGCATGATTAGGTTATATAATGATCTTTTAATATCTATTATTTATCCCAACAATCATTAATCAGGTGGGAATATAGATTAGTGGTGGTTATTTAAATACCTAGAAAAAAATTAATAACTAGGCTTATAATGTATAGGTATTCTCAATAAATATTGAACTAAATTTGATTTAGTTTATTTACTCAGTGGATATATAAGAATCTTCCCTAGGTCTCCAACTAAACACTTTTAAACTATCATCATATTTATTGGGACATAAAACATTTAATTTATTCCAACCAACTAGGAGGATATATATCACTTATAATTCTATTTTACCTCATCTTTATTATCCCAAATTCTCATTAATGTTCATTTTGTGGGGTTATATTCCATTTGTGATCAATCAGAGAGGGCTGATCAGGCACAATTCTATCACCAATCATTTATTGGAAGCTTTTACAAAGGAATCCTAGATATTCATATATAATATTGAGAACATATCTATATAGATATATTATTACCTGATTTTAAAAATAACTGACCATTACATAAAAACCAAGGATCGTAAAATTTTGGGTCTTTATAGGGTTATATACATAAAATAGAATACATGATACCAAAATGGAAAAAAAAAATTACTCCTTAATGATATCCTACCCATTATTATATAAAATATTAATAAGTAATATATATAATAATTTAAGAAATGGTTGTGATAAAATCCTAGTAAGAGAATGAACATATCACTGAAGCATAACACAACGGTCATAAGTTATAACATGATGACATAAAAAGGCACGGAAAATTAATAAACATATAGAGCCACAACATATAGAACATGGGATAAAATGATCATGGAATCATACAAATGTGAAAATAAAATTCCACATGACATAATAATGTATCAAGGATAACCACCATGACCATTTCTAATGGAGGACCCTGAGTCAAGGAAAACTGGTAAGACCATTTCACATGGAGGAGCCTGAGGTAAGGATTATAACCAAGACCATTGTATATAAGTCTCATGAGATAGAAAACTACCCATTTAATTTGATATCAATATGGTTTCATCTATAATAAAATTTTCATGAATTAATGTGCACCCTGAATAATCTATCATATAGAAAAACACAAAAGTTACCCATGGAATGAAATGGGTATCATAATTATGTAATAAATCATACAAAAGTTGTGTATAAAAGTTTCAGGAAATATTGAATTTAATTAATGAATGGACATTACTAAATTTACATATATAGATAAAATGATAAATTTTGTCCAACTAAATTGATAACATGTAAAAATATTTATTAATAAACTTTAGAAATTAGCCACATTGGTGCGGTTTAAGGGAAAATTTTAATGTCTCTTTATAAAGGAAAAGGAATAATTGTCATTAGAAAACCAGAAACGAAAAAATATCATTTTTTATGAAAAAATGAGTGATTTTAGAAAAATGATGGTGGATTAATATAGATAATTTATTGTACATGGAAATGGGTATGAATTTTTGGAAGTTCCCTTTAATCGGGATTCCTTATCATTATGGATTGAAAAGTGAACCTTTTAAAAACATTTCCCTATAAAAAGATAGATGATATGATATTTATAAATAAATTTGGTATATATAAAACAAATTTAAAAGGATTTAAAAAACTATTTAATAAATAAATTTTTATAATGAAGGAGAAAGTGTACCCCGATGAAAACAAAAAAGTTCAGCAAGAACACCATAACATATGTCTGAATGTGTTTTTCAATTGATCTTAATGTACCTGATAATCAAATTAAATCCATTAATTATTTATTTAAGAATCATTTATACATGTGTTTGATTTATATTAAATTCATCATGTTTATTTATATCCTGTTTTTGAGTTAAAAGATTCAATTTTGTTGTTCGAGAGTGTTCATTTGTTTGGTTACAAAGATCAGTTTACATGGAAACATTTATGGAAACTCATGTAAAATGAGAGTAGATGCCCATAATTGTAATTATATGTTATTAATTAACATAATGAATATTAAATGGTCTTAAATATTATTTTATATATATGTGATGTTCCTTCAATAGATAAAATGATAATGATAACTGTTTAGATTATTTTTGCGTCTAATGATCATCTTAAACTAGTTTTGTTTTATTAGTTAATATCATGTTTATATAATGGTTCAGAACATTAAATATGATATAATACCTATATTATAATATTTTTCAACAATATAACAGTTTTATGACCAGACATGAATGTGATAAATCTACACATCACCGATGAGGATATCATTTTTAGTGCAAAAGAAGAGGGAAAAAGAAATAATGATGGGTTATTCCATCAACACAATCAAATTATATTATAAAGATAATACTAGATTTATCAAGACACTTTTATGGGGATGTAAAGAGAATATAAGAAATTAAATGAAATTGAAATGTGATTAATGGAAAATTAAAAAGTATTTATCCTCCTGAACTTCTTCTCCTTTTAGAATCTCATTAGGAAAAATCATTTTGTCATTGGTTGAGACCAGGGGATCCTTGACATGGGGGGTATGGAAGTCTTGTTAATAGGATGAGATTCTAATTTTAAATGATTCAAGGCTTATATGGTGCAATGATAATAGGTGATAAGGGTTGGTATTTTTACAGGATGAGAGGAGTGTTTTTTGATTATTCTAATAATTAGTTTATTTTTTTGGATAACTGCTTCGAATAGTTTTGATTCTTGTTACTAAATACAGTAAATATTGCATGTGTTTTGGATGAAATGTTTCTTAAATTACTTATACATCATCCTTGAGAAAATAATTCAAGTATTTAGCTTAAACCCTGGATTACATATTTTACTCTTTAATACAAATTCATAAATTTAAAAAAGCACAAAACTTCACCATAAATGAATTTCAATGTGATGATTCCAAAAATTTACTACATAATATAAAAACAGTTTTATAAATATGAAAATATTAATTTTTATATAAATCATTATTTACCCAATAATACTGATTTTAATATCGTAACAGATTTTATGACACTTTGAAAAATTAATTATATACTTATAAAATTATATTATAATAATTATAAAACATTATATAAATTTATTAATATATTTTATGTAAATAGAACTACTGGAAAATGGACCTATCCAAACGGTTTTCCCAAAAACCGTGGGTATTGACCCTTTACCCACGGTTGTGGAAAACCGTGGGTATAGAGGGGTTTATCACCAAGGTTTTCCAAAACCGTGCTGATAGGTCCTGAAAAGTCACCTATACCCACGGTTTCACAAAACTGTGGGTATAGGGGTACCTATCCCCATTGTTTTGGGGAAAACTGTGGGGATAGGTCTGGGATAAAATACCTATATACACGGTTAT
This sequence comes from Viscum album, assembly GCA_963277665.1. Classification (NCBI taxonomy): domain Eukaryota; kingdom Viridiplantae; phylum Streptophyta; class Magnoliopsida; order Santalales; family Viscaceae; genus Viscum; species Viscum album. The sequence continues at coordinate 1,519,187,394 of OY728123.1, read as the reverse complement.
GAAAAACCGTGGGTATATATCACTTTTGTGTGCACGGGAAAAAAAATTATCCGCAGGAAGGAATTTTTTTTGGTGGGAAACCTATACACACGGTTCTTCCCTCTATACCCATGGTTTTTATAACTATATTTAACTAAATATATATATATATATATATACATATAGGTGAAGTTAGGGTAGTGGTTAGACGTGGTGTTTGCAGCGAATAGGTTGCGGGATCGAAACTCGATGCCTGCATTATTTTAGGACCTATACCCACGGTTTCGAAACCGTGGGTAAAAGCTGTTGACACCGTGGAAATTGGCTATGTTTCGGTGACATGGTGGCAGGACACCTATACCCACAGTTTTGGAAAACCGTTGGTATAGGTTGGGGACCTATACCGACGCCGTTCCAGTCCAGAGTTCCCGAAACTATGGGTATAGGCTCTTTGTCCAGTAGTGTAGGTTTTATTTTAAATCATCATATTAATGATAAAATCATAAATAAAAATTTATGTTTAACAAAAATACAAACACTTAATTTATTATTTTTAAAACATTAAATTACTTATACTATGAACTAATTATATCATATTACCATTCATAAGATGGTTAAATTTTACTTGTACATTCAATGGTGATGTTACTATTCAATTTCTGGATAACTATTCCTAAGTTTAACATTTTTATTCCAAAGGTCATGTTAATATTCTATTGGTTTAGCTTACCCAATTTTTATAAATACAAATTTTTTATTAATTTATTATTTAAAATGTTTTTTTATATGTTATATTATGTGATTTTTTCTATATGAAATAATTATAAGTAATGACATTTCATTGATAAAATTATGGTCCATTACATACTTTACCCTAAAAAAAATTTCCATTGAAATTTTATTTTACATAATAATGTGAAAATAATAGATGGTTTTAATATATAGATAATAATAATACAGAAAGGAGAAAATGAACAAAAAGGGATAAGTATGTAAATTAAATGTATATCCTGAGTTTTTATTCTATATGTTTCAATATAGGTTATCCATTGTGTTAGAATTATCCCTAGGGTTCTTAATAAATTGTTCCAGTCCTAATCTCCAAAACTAATTAGAGCATGCCCTGGTATTAACTATAGATACCCAAATATTATACATATATTATTACATGAATTTAAGAATAATTAACAATTACATACAATCCTTGGAATGAAATATCTAGTGACATTTGAGGATTAGGCATATAAAGCTAAAAAATGTTTTACCGAATTTAAAAAAATCTAATTAAACTCTATAATTAGATCCCAAATCACATTGAGATATAACATTTTCATAGTGAACCTCCGGAACACATGAATAAAGGCATGAGCTATCATCATAGAAATGGAATGAACATAGGAATAAAGCATTGAAAATGGGTTAGAATTCATAATATGATGACATAAAAAGCCATAGAACATGATAAAATATATTGAAGCATAAAATATAGAATATAAGATCTGGTATTAATTGAATCATAGAAACGTGGACACAATATACAACATGACATAATCATAATTCAAGGATAACCACTAAGGCCATTTAAAATATAGGATCGTGAGTCAAGGTTATCCACCATGACCATTGTAGATAGAGAAGTATGAGTCAAGGATAACCACCAACACCATTTCACATGACATGTAATGATACTAAACATTACTAAATCCATTTGAGTGATTTTCGGGAACATACATAATAATATGTTTATGAATATCTATTCAACATAATTAATTAAACATAATTAATAAACAAAAGGGTTATGCGTGGAATAAATGAGTATCATAAAAATGTCATAAAGCAAAAAAAATGAGCGTATAAAAGTGTTAATGATAGTGTGTATTTAAAATAAACATGTATATTTATATGGTACCATATGAAAAAATGATAATTTATGTCAAGAAGAAGTGAAAACATGTAAAAATAGTGTTTAAGAATCATTATAAATGAGCCAGTTCGGTGTGGTTTAAGAGAAAATTTAAATTATTCATTAAATAGGAAAACACTTAATTGTTTCTCTAAAAATATAATTAAACAAATAGATTTTATCATGATAAAATGAGTAATTTTAGAAAAATAACGTTGGCATAAAAAACATTATGGATGATACCTGAAAATGGGTAAAAATTTAGGAAGTTCCCTCAAATTGGGCTGGATTATCAGGAAGAATTGAGAAGTGAAACCATTTAAAACACGTATTTCTCCATAAAAGAAAGATTATATGATTTGGATACATGATTATAGAATATATAAAAATAATTTTATAATAATTGCATATAAATAAAGAGGAACTATTGTGTGTTAATAAGAGAGAAAGTGTAACTTGATAGAAAGATATAGGTTCATAAAGAATCTCTTAACTTATTTCTAAAAGAGTTTTTCCCTTTCTTTAAATGCACTAGATAATCAAATTAAATCAATTATTTAATTGATTCATACATTTTTTAAAATTTATTGGATTTATTGTAAATTTATTAGGTTCACTTAAATTATTTTTATATGTTCAAATATTCAATTTTTTTGTTCGGAATTGATCATTTCCTTGGTTTTCATGATCTGTTTACTTGTATACAAGTATAGAAAATCATGTAAAACAAGAATAGATGTATAGAATTGAAATTATATGTTATTATTAAACATAAAATATATTAAATAATAATATATATAATTTTTTCTGGATGTCAGGATGTTTCATTAGATAAAATTTTAATGATAACCATTTAAATTATTTGGGTGTTTTTTGATCATTACGTAATATTTTGGTTTTATTAACTAATATCATGTGGATATAATAGTTCAATAAATTTAGATAGTCTGAAATTAAAATATTAATGTGGTTTGAACATAAAAACTATATAATGTAAATCCTTGATGATGATAAAATAAATAAAAAACACATTGACCAAGAATATGAAAAATCCACATATCACAAATAATGTTTTCATTTTTAGTCCAAAACGATATGGGAAGAAAAATTATAATAGATTATTCCCAAAAAATAGTAAAATTAAAGTGTGAAAATTATCTAATTTTTATCCTAAAACCTCAGTTTAGGGATTTGAGTAGATGATAATAAAATTAATGAATCTAAAAATATATTAAAGGAAAGAAAAATTGGATTTTATGCCTTGAACGTCTCCTCGTTGAGAACATCTTTAGAAAAACAATTTTTTTTACTTTCTTTACACCAAAGGATACAGGATATGGGAAAAATTATTTGAAATTTTTTAAGAAATAAACAGGTTATCCTACATGGATTATAAGGTGTAATGATATGACAAGGTGAGGTTGGTTTTTATAGTGGAGGAAATCAATGTATTTTTATTATTTTACTCGGTAGTTTATTATTTTTGCACAATAATATGAATAGTGTTAATTCATGATACTAAATATAGTAACTAGTGGATGAGAATTTTAACCAATGGGGCATATATCATTTATACGTCATCCGTGATATAATAATTCATGTATTAAGCATATACCATAAATTACTATATTACAATATTCAAAAAAAATAAAAAATTTCCGGAAACATTTTAAAAATTCACCATAATAATTTATTATTTGAGGAATTAAAAATATAATCTATTTTATAAAAAACAATTCAATATGAGAAATTGAATTTTACAATAAACTCATCATTTACTCAAAAAATACCGAATTTAATTCAATAACAAAATTTATGAAACATGAAAAATTAATTTAAATCTCCTATAATTTTCTTATAAGTATAGGACTACAACTAATTAATTTATGAATAAATATTTTCGAAAATAAATTTTTCTATTAAATCATTATATTGTTTTTAAAATTATAAATATATATTTATATTTTATGAAAATACCAAGGCATAATTTATCATTTTTAAAATATTTAATTACTCATAATAAGTTAAAATTATATCATATTTTCAATTAAAAGATTAATAAATTTCATTTCAACTTTCAAGATTGAGGTTACTATTCTATATGACATTTTACTATTCATAATGGTGTCATTACTATTCCAATAGTCATGTTATTATTCCTTTTTTTAGGTTCTTAAGGTTTTATAAATAGCACTTATTTAATTCATTATTAATTTTTAATGTTTGTATTTCATTCTCTGAGTGATTTCATAATATTTATATTATATGACATAATTGTAAGATGGGAAACATCATTGATAAAATTATTGTTCATTACATTAAAATTTCATCCGATGGTCTTCATCATATAAACCTAAATGTCACGACATATCTTATTTAGTGGAACCTGTTGAGAAAAGTATTGTTTTCAACAATATATAATAATTTTATTTAATGGGGGGAGATTATTGAAAACAATACTTTGTCTTTTTATGATAATTTTGATGCTCACAAATACCCTTAATTATTTTCTAATGATTTTATATAGTATTTTGATGGAATTTAACATTTTATTTTACTCTTGAAATTACATGAATTTATTGTTAAAGTACTCATATTTAGCATGTTCTAGAATCACTATTCATGCGCTACTTTGTCGGAATCTGCTTTAGCATGTCCTGGAATCACTGTTCATACCCTACGTGGATAAACATAGCGTAAGGATGAAAAGCGTGTATACTTTTTGAGAGAAGAGAAAAATATGGTTAATCGACCATGCGTTATCAACAAAATATGGAAGAATAACCTTACATTAGAAAGGAACCTTACGTTTGGGTTATTAGAAAAGTATGGAAGGAGAACTGTATGTAAGTATTAAATGTTACATTTGTTTCTCAAAATTATTGTTCGTCAACCTTACTTTTGTAAACAACCATACGTTCTTGGAAATGTATGGATCTTTTACTGTACGTTGGGAAGTTGAAGAAAAATTATGGATGATCAACCCTACAATTATGATCAACCTTACGTATAAAGAAAGTAACATGAACCCTACATTTATGTTCAACCTTACGTTGTCAACCCTACGTTTGGAGGTCACGTCATCAACCTTACTTTTGGCATCAGAATGTTTGAAAGACGATTTTTTTATGCAACGGTCAGCAAGCTGATTGTTAGGAAGATTTCAACCCGGATTTAAACTCTATTTTAAAATACTACTTTGACCGATTCAAAGCCGTTTTATCAACATATTAAACATCAAATTAAAAGGATATTTTTATGCAGAGTCTTCAGGGAAGTTACAACTACTCTATAAATTCAATTTTTTGAACATCGCGAATCAAAATGATAATTTTATAGATCTAAATTCTCAGGGAATATGCTCTACTTTCTTTTATATGTTTTCCCAAAAACACCAGGACCAATTGTGTGGTGATCAATCGATTATTCAAAAAGGTGGAAAACAGAGAATGCAAAAAACACTCAGTTCTGCTAATTTAAGAGGATCGTCAAAGCACTGTTTTATTTTAAGACGAAGAAGGAACTTGATAGAAGATTCATTTGTTCTACATCAAATATGTAATATGGATCTACTACTGCGGATGTTTTGAATTATATCTCTATATCTTCTGCAACCAAATCGACTCAGATCTTCTTCGACATGAAAATCAATATGTCTAGAGACGAAGACCTATCTACAGTCAATTGCATGCTATTATAATTGTGAAGAACATATGGAATGTATTTTCAAAATAAGAAAATCTTTTCTTTCTATTCTTGAGTAACCAGCTTCTCATTCTAAGCTATGTAGGTTCATGTTTGAACCAGAATGAATTTTTTTGCCTTGGATTGTAAAGTTGTCATCTTCCTGTTCTCAGTTGTGAACCAGTCTATTGAAATGAGGACTAGATAGTGAAAATAAAAAAGATCATGGAGTTGAGCGTTGGTGGAGTGGACTAGGGGCCTTTTGTTCCACGAACCACTATACATCTATGTGTCTATGTTTTTAATTATTCCTCTTCATGATCAAATCTAATAATGCATAGAGGACAGAACTCATTCAATCGAAGTGTTAACAAAAACACTAAAAGACACAATTCACCCCCCCCCCTCTTGTGTATAATCTGTATATTCAAGATCCAACAATTGGTATTAGAGGTGGAGTTTCTGATAGAGCCTTAGCAAGAAAGAAGCATTTAAAGATTAGACACCAGAGCATCATGAATGATACAAGAGAGGGAATATCTATGGTCAAGTAATCGTACTTCAATGGAAAAAATTATGGATACTGGAAATATTGAATGATTATCTATCTGAAAAATCTTGGATATAGAGTCATTTTTAAGATTCTAACTCCATATGAAATCCCAGAAAAACCTGAAACATGGAGTGCAACTTCTGAAGAAGAATATGATATGAAATCAAAAGAAATTAATGCAATTATATGTGGTCTTGGACCTGATGATTTTAACAGAGTATCTCAATGCCCAACAGCATATGAAATGTGGCAAACTATTGTTGTTTCTTATGAAGGACCTAACAATATCATGGAAATGAGAAATGGAACTTCTAAGCTTAAATTTGATACATTCAGAATTGTTTAAGCTGAGAGTATTACACAAATGAATGCAAGATTGAAAGAGATTTTCAATAAAATAAATGCCTTGGGAGATCCCATCAAGCAAGCTGATCAAGCATTAATTGTATTGAGAGTACTGCCTACAAAATGGAATGGAAGCTTTGCAGCAATCAGACAGTCGGCACCTGTCAATGATTTAACCATGAGAGAACTGATTGGAAAATTAATGATGTATGAAGTTGAGATGGAAGATAAATCTAATAAACATAATGTTCTTATCAAAAGAGAAGATATTTCCCTGAAAGAATCATCACAGAGAAGAAGAATAAAGATGAAAATCAGAGAAGTCAAAGCTAAATCAGAGAGTTTTGACTGATCAATCTCAGATGAAGAACTGGCTCAACTAGCCAGAAAATTTAGAAAATTCTACCGCAAGAAAATATACTTTAAAAAATCCATTAAGATAGATGATAAGGAAGTAAGATGCGGTGAATGCAAGAATATGGGACATATCAGACCATATTTCCCACACTTAAAAGATGCAAAGAAGAAGAAATTATTCAAAAGAAATGACTATGCGCATAAAGACAAGAAAGTGATGAAAGCCACCTGGAGTGTATCTAAAGACTCCAGCAGCTCTCCTGAATGAATCTTAGAGAAAAAAGATGCCAATATAAAAGAAAACATGTGTTTCATGGAAGAAACCGATGAGGTACACTCATATTACCCCTCTAACTCAAATAATGAATCAATTTCTGAATAAAGCTACACAAATAACAAACATGCAGCCTATTGAAATAGTTTTGGTGAAAGATATGACTCACTATTTAAGAAACATAAGTCACTAAAAACATACATAAAGTTGTTTCATATGAAAGAGATACAATGCTGAAACAACATAAGGAATTAACTGATAAATGCATTTCTATTAACACTAACTATATTAATTTTGAATCAAGAATAAAAACTATACAGGATGAAGTAGAATTTTTCAAACATGCTGAATTCATTAAATGATATTCTTTAAAAAACTGTAATTAAAATGGAGTGATTTGGAATTGGTAGTAAAGGAAAAAAACCTAAGCTATATAATAATTATTTTTTTCCTAGATCTAAAAGGGTTAATTGTGAATTTTGTGGGACAAAGTGACATATAGTAAAAAACTATTTCTTAAGACAACCTCAAATTTGTGGTATAAAAAAGCCTATGTTTCAAAAGTCTTATATGATTCAACTGATTTTAAAAGAACAAATCACATCTGGATTCCCAGATCATTGCTAGCTAACACCCCTGAACCCAACAAAATATGGGTACCAAAGCAATTTGTTTTAATGTCTTTGCAGGTAGTAGGCCACCAGATTAGAAGAGATATATGGTACACGTACAGTGGCTACTCAAGAAATATGAGTGTAAACTCAATGAATGTTTCATCACTCACTCAAAAGGAAGGAGGACTTTTCACATTTGGTGACATTTCCAAAGGAATGATCATTGGAATTGGAACTATTGGAGATCCCAAAACAGTATTAATCATCAAAGTTATTTATGTACAAGGATTAAAACACAACCTGATAAGTATCTCTCAACATTGTGATGATCGATATACTGTTGATTTTACTAACATCTGTTGTACTGTTTCTAAAGATAAACTGTTTAAATTTAAGGCACCAAGAACTGATAATGTCTATACTTTGGATTTAAATTCCTGGTGTAAACAACAAGTAAACTTCTTGGCTGCTAAAGTAATTAAATCTTGGATCTGGCATAGGAGACATGGACATTGCAATGTATATGTTTTACATAAATTATCTAAGAAACATCTAGTTTCTTATTTACCTAGTCTCAAATTTGAAAGTGAGAGATTATGTTATGCATGCCAACTTGGCAAGTAACACAAATCATCATTCAAATCTGTTAATAATGTTTCTATAACTAAACATCTAGAACATATCCATATGAATTTGGTTGGACCTTCAAGAGTATAAATCTTAGATGGTAAATTATACATTTATGTATTTGTTGATGGTTATTCTAGATTTACATGTATTTTCTTTTTGAAATAAAAAAATGAAGCATTTACTTTATTTGAATGTTTCTACAAATCTGTTCAAAATGAAAAAGGTTTTAAAATAACCTCATTAAAAGTGATCATGGTGGAGAATATGAGAATCATGAATTTAATTGCTTTTTCTCAAACATCTGTATTAAACATACCTTCTATGCACCAAGAACACCTCAATAGAATGGGATTGTAGAAAGAAGAAATAGACCAATTCAAGAAATGAATAGAACTATGTTAAATGAATATAGCCTACCTATATATTTTTGGGCAGAAGCTGTAAATACAGCTTGATATATAATTAATAGAGTTTTAAATAGACCTATTCTGAAAAAGACACCCTATGAACTATGGAATAATAGAAAACCTAAAGTAAATTACTTTAATATTTGTGGATGCAAAGTCTACATCTTGAACACCAAATATAATCTTGGTATGTTCAATCCAAAATCTGATGAAGGTATTTTCTTATGATATTCTATTACCTCCAAATCTTATAGAGTCTATGATAAAAATTCATGGATTGTTGAAGAATCATTTCATATAAAATTTGGTGAATCTAATCCCTTTGAGAAATGGACAGATCAAACGGATAAACCTGACTCTAATGATAACATGAGACTTGGGAATATAAAGAATGATTTTGAAAATGATATAAAAGAAATTCAGTCCAATTCAGGAGAATATGATGCTGAAAAACCTATAAGTGTATTGCCTAGATAGTCTAAAACCCTAAAAAATCACCCTTTATAAACTGTTAGAGGTGACTTAGATACATGAATTCAAACTAGAAGAAACTTAGGAAACCTAGTGGAATTCTCTTCCTTCCTATCTCAATAAGAATCCAAGACTATAGAAGAATCTTTAGATGATGAAAGATGGGTAATAGAAATTCAAGATGAATTAAACCAGTTTAAAACAAATGAAGTTTCGGAATTAGTGGAACGGTGTAAAAATTATCCAGTAATAGGAAACAAATGGGTCTTTAGAAATAAACAGGATGACCAAGGCACAATAACGAGAAATAAAGAAAGATTAGTAGCTAAAGGATATAATCAAGAAGAAGGAATAGATTATGATGAATCTTTTTCACCTGTAACTAGGATAGAATCCATTAGAATCATTTTATCCTATGCATCCTATATTAATTTTAAATTCTTTCTGATGGATGTTAAATCTGCCTTTTTAAATGGTTATTTAATGGAAGAAGTTTATGGTGGCAACATCTTGGTTTTGAAAACTCTCAAAAACCTGATTATGTTTTTAAACATACTAAAGCTCTTTATGGCCTTAAACAATCACCCAGAGCTTGGTATGAAATATAAAGTTCTTTTCATTTGAAAATGACTTTACTGTTAGATTGGAAGATCCAACACACTTTAATAAAACTGTAAAAATTGATTTTTTATTGGTTCAAATTTATGTTTATGGTGTAATTTTTGGAACAACTAATAAAAATCATTGTCATGATTTTTCAAAGTTAATGCAAAAATAATTTGAAATGAGTATGATGGGAGAATTAAATTTATTTTTAGGAAATAAAATTTATCAAAAGGATTTTGGAAATGTTTTGAATCAAAGAAAATACATTACTGATTTACTTAGGAAATTTGGACTTGAATATAACAATCTATTTACAACTCCTATGTGTACTAATAAAAATTGATTTGAATGAAACTGGGAAATCAGTTTGCAACAAGTTATATAGAGGTATGATTGGTAGTTTGTTATATCTTACTACTAGTAGGCCAAATATAATGTATTCAATATGTCTTTGTGCTGGATTTCAATCAAATCCCAAAGAATGACATTTAACTACTATCAAAATAATTTATTGATATTTAAAAGGAACTATTTTTTAATCTATACTTTATCCTAAAACTTATGATTTTAATATGATTTAATATTCAGATGATGACTTTGGAAGTTGTAGATTAGATATAAAAATCACATCAGGAAGATGTCAATTTTTAAGAAAATCTATGGTGTCATGGTTAGTAAGAAACAACATTCAGTTATCCTATCAACAGCCGAGGAAGAATTTGTTTCTACTGCAATTTCTATGCAAATTTGTTGTGGATGAAAAACACTCTTATGTCTTTGGATTGAATTTTAATAATACACCTATTTTATGTGATAATACAAGTGCAATTAATATTACAAAAATTTCTATTAGTCGTTATAGAACTATGCACATTGATATAAGGCATCACTTTTTAAGAGATCATGTTATTAAAAAGGATATGTTTTTAGAATTTATAAATACCAAATTACAATTAGAAGATATTTTACTAAACCACTTCCCACTGCAACGTTTTATTTTATTAAGGGGGTGCTAGGTTTATTTGATTTTAAATAAAATTTTATTTTACAATGCTAGTTCTTTATTTTAATTCTGATTAAAATAAATTTTTTTAAAAACATAATAACTTTCTTTTATCCATGTAATCTATTTTATTTTTTTAAAATATATGAAATGATTATTAAAAACATGGGAATCAAGGTTGTCAGAAACCCTTTCGACTTCTAAACTTTTTCATTTCCATCGAATCCTTTTTGAATCCGCAAACCGCACCTCTGCTCATGAACCTTAATCATTGAACCTCTGAAACCCTAACCTTTAAACCTTCAAATATTCTCATAGAGATGGTAAGGACTAAAATATCCAGTGAAGTCGAGCAAAGAAATGACAAGAGAAAACGTTCCTAAGGAAGAATGATCTTACATGTAAAGTTAATCGATCTCGACTGGTTATTTCAGAAAAATATACTGTTGTGACAAGAACTGTCAATTCAGAACCTTGAACATACATTAAACAGTGAAAATACAGAATTTATGTATGAGGTAGAACATAGATACTTCTTCAAATCTATACAGTTTAGTTTGGGGGATACTGAGGATTGTATGATGGCTAAGATAGAGGATAGGGATTTCTCAATCTCGTCAGTAGAAATTGGTCAGATTCTCAACATCTCTCATGAGGGTGTTTTTCATTTTTATTTGAAGAATATAGGAGATGTTGTGCATAAATCCGAGGAAATTATGTCCTTTTAGTTTGGAACATATACTATTATGAAAATGATGGTGAATGATTTAGAACTGGATCAGAAGATCCTCATTAAATTTGTTTAGACATGAATAGCTCCCAGAATGGCAGAAATGGAAAAGATTTTATACCCTGATATGTACATAATGTATCATGCGTTAAGCGATATCAAATTAAATTTCCCAAGTTACATGGTAAGGTACTTCAATTATTGTTGTCAAAGTGATGCCCGGATGAACTTTTACCCTTTAGGTTGATTTATTTCAAAGCTATTGCTTAAAAAGGACATGGTGAGATTAGTGGATGCCAGAGTACGCTATCATCAGAGTAATATGTTTAATTCTAGAACTCTAAGGAAAATTAGCTATTTTTGGAGAACCATTAAATGAAAACATTTTCTAGTAGAAGCTGAGGATGACTCAGAGAGTGCTCAAGCTCAACCAGCTAAGTCCAAGGCGGGAGAAGCTGAATCAAGAGTGAACAATGTAGCATGAAGGATCTGATTTGAAGTGGAATATTCTGAGGAAGAAAGATGTCCGGAAGGACTTCAATCTCGATGAACTAGGCCTGTTACTGAGGAGATTACTTCCTCTACATTTTCAACAACAGATGATTTATTTTCTTATTCTTTTGTAAGAGAAGCTTCTATTGATAAGACCATGGCATATATTAGTGAAAGAAAAAAACCAGTAGAGGGATCAAGAGTTCAAGAAGTAGCTCAAAGGGAGAATCAGGAACAGATTGCAGCTGATGTTGATGTTACACTTACACAGGAACAAGATAAGGAGGAAGATCATGGTGAGGAAGTGGTCAAACCTCAGGAAAATCTTGAAATATTGTTCTCTAAATTCCAGTTTAAGACAAAGATGTTGATGTTAGTGATGAGCATGCTTATGAAGCTCACACAGAAGTACTTCAAGATGATTTTTCTATGGAGGAGTCTGCTGAGTCTAAGGAAACATCTGTGGACCAAACTACTCAGGACAAAGAGAAAGAAAAATATGATGCTGAATCATTACCTTTGGTACTACTGCATCATCCATATCCTGAGAATGCGAATCAAACACATGGTGCATATGATTCAAGAAAGAAAGAAGTTTAAGAACTGTAAAAAAATGTGTCTTAGTTGGAATTTGAGAATTTCACTCTGAGAAATTCCTTAGCCTTAGAACAATTGAGATTTCAAAAGATGAATGAGATTACAGTCTCAAGGCAAGAAGTTGAAATGTTTAAATAGGATATGTTGAATGCATTTGAGAAGTTGAAATATGAAATTGTTATGAAGACAGATTTATCAGATCTAAAATATTTTATGGGAAACCAACTTGAATCAGTTTCAAATAATGCTTCTAGTGGATGAGGCACTTCACCTGATTTAACTAGTAGATTTCATGCTATCATAGCCGCGATGAGAAACATGAATGACAGGTTTCAAGATCTTCAATGTAACCGTGATCCATTATCAGTGTTGCAGGACAATCAGAAGTTTTTAGTGGATCAATTGACATCTAATGAGGCACCAATCAGAACACTATTAAATTAGGTGTCAGAGAAGCTATCAGTGTTTATAGAACAAGAGGAAAGGATGCATGAGTTTTTTAGTGTCAATTTAATCAAGGATATTCATCGAACTCAAGAGAATAGAGAGCTCCTAATCAAACCTGGAGATGGGATGCTGAAGAAACATAAGGAACAGTTCACAGAAATCAAGTCTGCAATCCAAAGGAGATAAAACCATTTCCCTACCTCACCCAAACCATGATTCCTGTGTATATCATTGTCATTTATATACTACTATTTTGTAATTAAAATTTTCTCTATTGTTTATTTGATTCATTTTATTTGTTTTACTCTCTTTATTTTGATATGACAGTACTCTAGATTTAATTATTGATAAACAGTTAATAATAGCATTTACCTACAGTTTACTGCAACATTAAATGTGTTCAAATCCATAATTTATCATTCTTTTTATATCAAAAAAAGGGGGAGAAACTTGGATAAACACAACATTTTATTTTAAAAACATTATTTAAATGATTTCATGTATATTTAATGTTTATGATTTATACAGAAAACTATTTTAAGTTATTAGGGGAGAAATTTGGATAAAACTAGAAACTTTTATTTTCATGAAGGGGGAGAAATGTATATTTATTGAAATGATCTTGTTAAAATTAAATATTGTTTTATCCTCCCAAAATTCTATAACTTTATGTAACTAATTTTGAAAGTTAATTTAATTTAATTAGTATTATTATTTCATGGGTTTTGTGATCATCAAAAAGGAGAGATTTTTGAGCAAAGTATTGTTTTCAACAATACATAATAATGTTACTTAAATGGGGAGATTTTTAAAAATAATACTCAGTCTCTTTATGATAATTTTAATGCTCACAAATACCCTTAATTATTTTCTAATTATTTTATTTAGTATTTTTCATGAATTTAACATTTTATTTTAATCTTGAAATTACGGGAATTTATTGTTAAAGTATACGTATTTATCATGTTCTGGAATCACTGTTTATGTCCTACTTAGTCGGAATCTTCTTTAGCGTGTCCTGGAATCACTGTTCATGCCCTATGTGGATAAACATAGCGTAAGGATGAAAAGTGTGTATAATTTTTGAGATTAATGAAAAGTATGGTTAATCAACCATACGTTATCGGAAAAATATGGAAGAAGAACCTTACGTTAGGATGGAACCTTACGTTTGGGTTATCCGAAAAGTATGGAAGGAGAACCATATGTAAATATTAAATGTTACCCTTGTTCCTAAAAAGTATGGTTCGTCGACCTTACTTTTGTAAACAACCATACGTTCTTGGAAAAGTATGGATCTTTTACCATACGTTTGAAAGGTGAAGAAAATGTATGGATGATCAACCCTACATTTCTGATCAACCTTACATTTAAAGAAAGTAACATGAACCCTACGTTTATGTTCAGCGATACGTTGTCAACCCTACGTTTGGAGGCCACTTCATCAACCTTATATTTTGTGTTGGAAAGTTTAAAAGGTGATATTTTTTTATGCAACGGTCAACAAGCTGATTGTTAGGCGGATTTCAAGCCGGATTTAAAGTCGATTTTAAAATATGACTTTTACCGATTCAAAGCCGTTTTATCAATGGATTTATGTTCGAATTAAAATGATCTTTTTATGCCTAGTCTTCAGGGAAGTTACGACTACTTTGTAAATTCCAATTTTTGAATATCACAAATCAAAATGAGACTTTTTTTATCTAAATTTGTAGGGAATATGATCTGCTTTATTATATATGTTTTCTCTAAAACACTAGTCCCATGTGTGTGGTGATCAATAGGTTATTCAAAAAGGTGGAAAACAAAGACTGCAAAAATCACTCCGTTCTTCTGATTTAAGTGGAGCATCAAAGCTCTGTTTATTTTAAGAAGATAAAGAAACTAGATAAAAGATTCACTTGTTCTACATCAAATATCTCTAGTGGATCTTCTACTACTGAATTAGTAAATTATATCTCTATATCTACTGCAACCAGATCGACTCAGATCTTTTTCGATGTGAAAATAAATATTTCTAGAGATGACGATGCATCTGCTATCAATTGCAAGCTGTTGCAATTGTGAAGAAAATCTGGAAAGTATTTTCAAAATAAGAAAATCTTTTCATTGTATTCTTGTGTAACAAGCTTCTCGTTCTAAACTGTCTAGGTTTTTGTTTGAACCATAAGGATTTGTTTTGCCTTGTATTGTGAAGGTGTCAACTGCCTGTACTCAGTTCTGAACCGGTCTGTTGAAACAAGGACCAGATAGTGAAAATCACCAAGCTCATGCCTTGTATTGTGAAGGTGTCAAAGACACAATTCACCACCCTCATGTGTATAATCTGTATATTCAAGATCCAATAGAACCGAACCACCCATGTTCATATTACATTAACAATGATATATATGAATCAATTCTTATTGTCCTGACCCCAATATCTGAACTAAAATTTCGTCCAAGGATTGAAATAAACTCTGTAGTTCTTTATTTTCAATATTGAAATCATAATTATATAAAAAACCAATTAAAAATTAGTTGACATGATGAGATGGAGAATATATGATACATATATATGGTTCTATAAATGGAGAACCATTGATACATATATATTATTCAATCAATGGGGAACCATGGATACACATCAATTAGTCCAGTAAGGGGGAACCTCTAATAAATGAAGATTTTACTTCTGTTGGTTTATGTGATTGATAATATGTATGATTGGTGACTGGCCTTATAATAATTTTTATAAATGATTCAAAAATATATCATAATTTTATAATAGTGTCTCATTATAGGTAACAATTAACCCCAAAATGACGTGATGTGACCGACCTCCAATCCTCTCAACCAATGAATGTCCTCAAATGTCCCTGGAAAATATCCTATTTATTTTCATCCTTAAATTAGAAGGTGTATATCAAGGATGCCAAAAAAAATTGGGTTTATTGAATTCCATGAATAAACACCATTCGAAACGTCATAAAATGGACATAAAAAAGTGGTTTCCCAATGTAATATATTTGGATTCATTTATAACCCCCAAAATCAATCCATATGCATGAACTATGTCATACAAAAATTATGAACCCGAAAGGAATCATTTATTAAAAGAAATAACTATGTAACCTACATTCCAACACATATTATATCAATATTTTCTTTAAACAAAATATTTTAATATAAGGAGTTATAAAAAATTTCAATTTAGATGAAAATTCTTATATATAATTATATTTTCATGAGTTTCTTATATTGTGTTTGTTTAATCCCTTAAATATGTGATACAAATCAACATCACAAAAAAATGTATACATTTTCTATCTTATGAACTAGATCCTCTACTAGGAATATGATATCATAACCCACCTATTGTCTCCATCATTGGGTGTGAAGCGTGATGATATGGGAGTACAAACTTAATAGGCTCATCTTTCCCTAGAGGCTACACGTGATTCTCTCTAGGAAAGATGCATCACCTTCTATTCACCCAATGAAAATTGAGATTGTCACGACCCGTCCTCGGGGCCCGTGCCGTGACTACCCCAAGCCCACCTTCCATAGGCCAGGGGGTGGCGACTAGCACCAAGGGGTAAATCCCGTTAAAAAGGGAAGGCATTGCCTTTGTAAATTAAACTAACACCTAAGAGTAAACAATCAGTAGAAGTAAAAACTATGTAAAAGCTGGTACAAGAGTAAGTGTGGAAAAGTAAGTGGGCCAGTATACAAACCCAAACTGAAATTAAAGTACAACTCGAAAGGGAAAACAGTAACTAAAAGGTAAAGCCGCAACGATGAGCTGTCCACTAGCAATCCCACCTGAAGGGTGGGTACAGGAAGCCTCCACTACTCCTCAGGTCCAGCCTACCGCTCCAAGTACGTCCCACCCAGTGGTCCACCTCCAGGTACCGTCCTACTCCGCAAGCCTCCACCACGATCAACATTGTCCTTCGTCTGCATCCTACACAACGTAGTGTGGGCATAGCCCGTACAGGGGTGAGTATAAGCTACTCAGTAGGGACCCCGAGACCCCTGATGTTCTCCCAAAATCCACAAAGGATAAACCACAAAGGAAAGATACAGTCACGAAGTAACAACCGACACTGCTTTGGTATATGACCATACATATACCTAAGTCATCAATTCCAGTACGCTCCAACCTCCGAGCCCAAGTAAAACCCAGTCCACACAGGAAAGCATATGTATTACACACAGGAAAGAAAAACGTAATCCACACAGGATAGCACAACACAATCCACATACGAAATCAAACAGGATTCATCCCACACAGGTATACATCTTTGAAAGACGATAGAGATGATCACTGATCCATCTAACTCGTCGGACCCACAAAGGATCGATAGGTACTAACCCCCGCAATAACCCAAACATGATCGATAGTAAACTAACCCCTGAAATGACCCACATAGGATCGGTTGAAAACTAACCCCCGCAATGACCCACACAGGATCAGACCCACACAGGATCTGTAGGCGCTGGCTCACACAGAACCGCTGAGCGCTGACCCACACATGATCGGACCACACATGATCGTTAGCACTGATCCACGTAGGATCGCTGAGTGTTGTAATCGTCACCGTCGAATCCACTGAGGATCTCGGTACAGTTGTCGTCGTCATAGTAGCAGTCGCAGTAGAAGTCGCAGCCAACCTAGGGTTCCCGCACACAGCAAGCTCGTTCGGGAGGGTCCACTCCACGAGCTGAGAGGCTGATACATAAACTAACACATAGTCCATATTTTATGTATCCAAAAGATTTTTATCGTCAACAGGAACTCAACGTCGTAGATGGCGCGTCAATTAGATGCCCGGTCTTAGAGTTATTGGATTTTTCGTCCCAGGGGTCCTGTTGGTTTTTAAGGAAAAACCAACCCAACTGTACTCCACTTGCGTACAAACCTTAGGAGGAGTAATCCAAAAGATATGTCTCACTAAGAGGAATCCAACAAAGCCGACGACACATCAATCGGACGTCCATAGCTTAAGATATGAGTGTTTCCGCTCTGAGGGCCCGTTTGGTTTCAGGTATGAACCAACCCGGCTGAACTCAAAGTATTCCGAATCCTTGAATGTGATATACCTAAATGACCGTCTCGATCCAAGGATCGCATCACAACTGACAGTGCGTTGATCGGAGACTCGTAGCACAAGTTTTGGGCGTTCGACCAGAAAAGGTTCGATATTAAGGGTTTCAGGCCCGGTCCGATACCCCCCCCCCTCGGGTCGACCCAAACCGAGACTAGGTCTGGCCCGCTAGGGCGCGGCCCAGCTGGCCCGGCCTGGGCACAGCGCTCCCAGCACACTGGCACTCGCCCAACGGCCGAGCCGTTGGAAAATGGGGGGGGGGGGGCTGCCCCCCTAGTGTAACCGCGGCCCCCCAATTAAGGAAGCCGTTTTTTTAGGCCGGACGAGGGAATTATTTCCCCCGGCTCCCCTTTGTCTGGCCGGCCCGCACCGGCCGGCCGGTTCTGCCAACAAGAACCGACGATGGCCGGTCCTTTCTCCTGCGCCAACACCGGCGGCCCGGAACCGGCCGCCGGTCACTGTGCTCCGCCGTGGCCCGGAACCGGCCACGACCAGTTCGTCCGGCACGGTGCGATGGCACCACGCCCTTCCGCCTCGGCCCCTCTCCGGATAAGGTGTCTTCGGTTTCCTTTGGCGCGGCGTGACGACATCGCGTCCTTGGTCAACTTAACGGCGCGACGCGACAGAGTCGCGCATTACGTGTCGTGCAATTCTCGCGTGGTGCGACAGCACCACACCATTCCGTCCAAAACAAAGTATCAAACAAGGATAAAAGAGGAGGGTCGGGCGTGTTTGTTTGGTCTGGCCCCCTCTCGTTAATCGATATCATTTGTTCGTATTTTCACGAAGAACGACAAGGTGATAAATACGAACAAATTAAAAAAATAACCCCTACCTTGATAAAAGAGATGACGAACTTCGCTGTCGCAAGGCGAGGATTCGATGACTTTGACGGAGATTTTGTCGTGGAAAACCGTCGCGGAAGAGACGTCATGGAAGAAGAATGTCATGGTAGAAGACGTCGCGTCGCGGGACGGTGTCGCGGAAGACAGTCTCCGAGGGCTCAGCGGTCCACATCGGAGATCGTTCGTTCTTCATCAAAGGGTATGAATAACTCAAAACTTCCTTATCGTTTTCTCCAAAAGCTCTCAAACAACTAAACACCATCCCAAATAAAATAAGTTCTCAACTTATTTTATTAACACAACTAGTCTTCTGAAATTCAAGTGTTTGAATTTCAAAAACTCACATTTAACTCACTACATTAATGTCAGAAGTTAATAAACGTAAGTTAACAAAATTAATGGTGAGTTGAGGGGGGTTAGAAGATATGAAGGGGTGGGGTCCGTGTGGGCCCCACCACTCTCATAACCTCCCAAGGGAGGTTGGTTAGTTACCTAACTTCCATTCCAATGATTATACACTTAGAGTAAAAAATAAAAATTTTTGTTAAATTTTTATTTTTAACTTCCACAATGTTCATCAACTTCTCTCGTGTAAACACAACTCCGGATTAAGCGTTCCTAAGAATTTATCGGCGCTTTGGTTCCATTGGTGCCCTTAGAATTTGATTCCGAGCACCGGTTCAAAAGACAGAAAACCCGCTCGTTCGTTCACTGAACGTACCCAAGCTAAACATCATATTGAAGTTCCAGGCACACCGGGCCTCGGAATCAAGTGCCGTCTGAAACTACATTCTTGTAAAATTCCAATGAAAATTAAGAAAAAAATTTCCTTGAATTTTACGGGTCTTTACATTACTCCCACCTCAGGGATTTACGTCCCCGTAATGATACATCGAAATCTAGGGAAACAAATGTGGGTACTGAGCACGCATCTGAGCCTCCCGCTACCAAGTGCTCTCCTGGAGGTTCCTATACTGCCATCTGATGCGCACTAGAGGAATCGACCATCCATGTAGGACCCGCTCCTGTCGATTCTCGTTCTCCTTTGGGACCTCCGCAAAAGTTGCCCCATCATCAATGTCGAGCTCCCCATGGTCAATGATATGCATCGGGTTGTGCACGTATCTTCTCAGCTGAGACACGTGGAAAACGTCATGCACCCGGTACAACTGAGGTTGTAGAGCCAGACGATAAGCCACCTTGCCAATACTGCCGAGGACATGGAACAGTCCGATGAAGCGTGGAGACAACTTGCCGCCTTGGCCAAATCTCTATAATCCACGTCGAGGTGAGACACGAAAGAAGATGTGGTCGTCATCCTCGAACTCTAGTGGCCTCCTCCTGCTATCTGCGTAAGACTTCTGTCGGCTCTAAGCTATCCTCGTATGCTCCTGGATGACCTGGACCTTCTTTGTCGTATCCCGGACCATCTCTGGTCCCACAAGTGCTGACTCCCTAGGTTCTGTCCAGCAAAAAGGAGATCTGCAAGGTCTGCTGTACAACACCTCGTATGATTCCATCCCGATGGTGGAGTGGTATCTGTTGATGTACGTGAACTCTACCAAGGGTAGGTGGTCCTCCCAGCTGCGACCAATGTCGAGGACACATTCTCGGAGCATGTCTTCAAGAATCTGAATGGTCCTCTCCATCTGACCATCCGTCTGAGGGTGAAAGGCTGTGCTCAGACGTAGCTGCGTCCCGAATGCCTCCTGAAACCCCTTCCAATGTCGGGAAGTAAAGTGAGAATCTCGATCGGAGATGATAGATGATGGCACACCGTGAAGCCGTACAATATCCTGAATGTAAAGTCTTCCCAAGATCTCCACTGAGCCCTGATATCTGATGAGTAGAAAGTGTGCCAACTTGTTGAGTCGGCCGACAATCACCCAGATGGAGTCGTGACCTCTGGAAGTGCGTGGAAGTCCAGTCACTGAGTCCATAGATATCCCATCCCACTTCCACTCCAGGACCTCTAAGGGCTGTACCAAGCCTGCTGGTACCTGGTGCTCAGCCTTCACCTACTGACAGGTGAGGCATCGAGAAACAAACTCTACCACAACCTTTTCATGCCTGGCCACTAGTGATGTTGTTTGAGATCCTGGTATATCTTTGCCACTCCAGGATGTACCGCCAAAGGAGAAGTGTGAATCTCTCTCAGCACCTCCTCCCGTAAAGCAACGGGTACTATGGTATGTCCTCTGAAAAGGACGTCGTGCTCTTCTCCAAAGGAGAAACCATCAGGTGCCTGTCCAGAGGATATCTGTGCATGCCGCATCTCACAGTTAGTGTCCCCATGTTGTGCCTTTCTGACCCGCTGCAGTAGTGGAGGAGTGACTATGATAGACTAAATAAATGTTTCTCCATCTCTATCCCTGAAGGATATCTACAAAGAGGCTAGCTGATATGTCGCCTCCTCAAGTAGTTGAATGCCCTTCCTCCTGCTGAGGGCATAGGCTACCACGTTCCCCTTCCTAGGAGTATAGACTATCTTAAAGTCATAGTCCTGGAGGGTCTCAAGCCATCGCCGCTATCTCAGATTCAGATCCTTCTGAGATAAGATGTATGTGAGACTCTGATCGTCAGAAAAGACTATAAAGTGCTCACCCATCAGGTAGTGTTGCCATGTATTCAGAGCGAAGACCACTACTGCTAACTCCAAGTCATGGGTAGCCTAGTTCTGCTCATGCGGCCTCAACTGAAGTGATCCATAGGCGATCACTGCCCATTCCTGCATCAGTACACATCCGAGTCTGGTCCCTGATGCATCACAGTAGACTACGTACCCTACTCCCTCCTCAGGAAACCTCAAGATAGGTGTGCTGGTCAATCTCTGTCTCAGCTCTTGGAAGCTCTTCTAACATCTGTCTGACCACACAAAGGGTTTCCCCTTCTTCTTCAAAGCTGAGAGTGGTGCCGCAACTCTGGAGAAGTCTGGCACGAATCTCCTGTAGTATCCAGCTAGTCACAAAATACTCTGCACCTCCGTCACGCTCCTGGGTGGCTCCCAATCTATCACTGCCTCGATTTTCACAGGATCCATTGCAATTCCCGCCTTAGAGATGACGTGTCCCAAGAAGTGGACCTCACGTATCTAGAACTGACACTTCGAGAGCTTACCATAAAGCTGATTCTCTCAGAGTGTGTCTATTACAACCCGAAAGTGGTAGGCATGCTCCTCCTCAATCGTCCAGTAAATCAAAATGTCGTCGATGAATACCATGACAAATCGATCGAGGTACGGCTGAAAGATCCTGTTCATGAGGCCCATGAACACTGCTGGAGCCTTGGTCACGCCAAAGGGCATATCCAAGAACTCATAGTGGCCATACCGATATCTGAAGGTCGTCTTCTGCACGTCCTCATCTCGAACTCTGAGCTGATGATAGCCTGACCTGAGGTCTATCTTCGAGAACTACCGTGCTCCCTTGAGCTGATCGAAGAGGTCATCAATCCTCGGTAGCGGATACTTGTTCCTCAATGTCACTTGGTTCAGGCGACGATAGTTGACACAAAGTCGCAAGCTCTCGTCCGCCTTCTTGGCAATCAATATCGGGGAAGCCCAGGGTGAAACACTGGGTCGGATGAACCCCTTTCCCTGCAAGTCCTCCAACTGTACCCATAGCTCTCGAAGCTCAGTGGGGGACATCCGATATGATGGAGTCGATATCAGGGCTGTCCCGGGTTACAATTCAATATAAAATCTACCTCTCTGTGAGGAGTTAGCCCTTGAACGTCTTCAGGAAAGACGTCGACATACTGATCCACCACTGCAAGAAAACCATGACTCCACAAGTCAACTACTCCTAGGATGAGGCTAGACAACTGATGAGTGATGGGTTTTCCTCTCCTCCGCGGAAGTCCATCCTGTGCTGCAAAGGCTCCCTTCTCACCGGTGAAGGTGAACCTTCTCCAGTCGGTGCGTACACATCGCACATTGCGCCTAATACAATCAATCTGTGCATGGAATATAGAAAACCAATCCATGCCTAGGATGACGTCGTAAGGCCTCGACGCCGCTACAAGAAGATCACAGCCGAAGCTCTCGCCTCCTAGAGTATGCTCACACTGCCAGGACCAGTGCGTAATCGTCGAGTCTGCTTCTGTAGGAGTCTCTAGCCGTAAGGATCGAGCCAACGGCTCTGTCGGATTCTCCGAGTTCCGAACAGGGGAAGCGGCTATGAATGAATGACTCGCTCATGTGTCTATAAGAACTGTAACAAGGGTGTAATAGACACATTTAGTACCTCAAATCATCTCGGGTGCACTGTTGTCGTAGGCCTCTACTGCCTGGAGTTGTGCCTGTCTCTGCCTGCCAGCTCCATGTGGTCGGGGTGGACCTCCTGGTGGTGGTGGTGGTAAGGTCTCAAAGCGTCGCCCACCACCTGCAACTCGGCTAGATCCTTTGCCTCATCCGCCTACTCCCTGCGGACCGCCATGGTCGACCCTCTGCCTCAGCCTCAGTGGTCCCTCAACCATCTGCTTCTCCTCGACACGGCGGGTCGGGCAATCACGAGCCATGTGGCCCTGCCCACCGCATGAGTAGCACTGCCTGCCTCTCGAAAGACTGGCTCCGCGCTGTATGCTCTGCACTACTGAGCCAGTGTCTTGAGGTCGTCTTTTTGAGGGTTTGGTCTGCCTGGACGCAAGAGTCATCCGTCGACTGCCTGCAGCAGAAGACTCTGCTACGTGCCGCCCTGTGGTGGGTCTCGGCACTGGTGTAGACTCAGCATGAAATCTCTCAATCAAATGGGTTCGCTCCAGTACTCCTGTCTGAGTCGGAATGCTGAGGGAGATCAGCTATGCCCTGATCTCGTGTCTCAATCCCTGCTCAAAGGTCCGAGCCCGGAAGAATGGGTCCTGTAACATGTCTGTTGAGTAGCGCGAGAGATCGGTAAATCTCGCCGAGTACTGGGCGACCATCATGCTGCCCTGCCGCAGCTGAAGAAGCTCCTGGATGCACACCGCACGGAGGGTGGCTGGGACGAACTCCGAGCGGAAGAGTCTCTCAAAGTCCGTCTAGAGAAGAGATGCCTCATCGTGCACCTGGAGCATCAAGCTCCACCATCTGCCTGCTGCTGCATGCAGTAGGCTCGCTGCGAGGATCACCATGAGGTTTGCTGGTGTCCTCACTAACCTGAAAACTCTCACCACTGCCTCCAGCCAGTCCTCATCTGCCTGGGGGTCTGTCTCCCTGCGGAACCTGGGCGGTCACTGGTGCTTGAACTCATGCAGTGCACTGAGGTGACGTGCATCATCAGCGGCTGGTGCTGGAAGCATTGGTGGCTCGACGAGTAGATCTACCGCCGGTGCCACTGCTGACAAAGGGACCTGCACCGAGGCCTCGTCGCTCGGTGGGCTGTCGTCATACTCAAATATCGGAACCCTAGCTGGCTGCTGTCGTGGGGCCATCCTAAAAAGAAACAGGTGCGCCACTGTCAAACAGTATAACTGGTGAGCTGACAAAGGTAATCGCAAAGAAACTTGAAACACACATGCAATCAATGTTTTCGTGCATTATTTCGGAAATCAGAAGTTAGGGTCCGGGTGTACGGATACGTCGGCCGCCACACCAACATTGGACTCCCCGGACTTATAACCACACTCAATATGCTAAACACTATTGATTCACATAGAAAAAGATCAGAGTCCAAAGTTCTGTGGTATAACTGAACTCCTCTGATACCAATTTGTCACGACCCGTCCTCGGGGCCCATGCCGTGACTACCCCAAGCCCGCCTTCCATAGGCCAGGGGCTGGAAACTAGCACCAGGGCGTAAATACCGGTAAAAAGGGAAGGCACTACCTTTGTAAAGTAAACTAACACCATAGAGTAAACAAGCAGTAGAAGTAAACACTATGTAAAAGCTGGTACAAGAGTAAGTGCGGAAAAGTAAGTGGGCTAGTATAAAAACCCAAACTGAATGTAAAGTACAACTCGAAAGGGAAAACTGCAACTGAAAGGTAAAGCCACAATGACGAGCTGTCCACTGGGAATCCCACCTGAAGGGTGGGTACAGGAGGCCTCCACTGCTCCTCGGGTCTAGCCTACCGCTCAGAGTACGTCCCGCCCAGTGGTCCACCTCCAGGTACTATCCTGCTCTACAAGCCTCCACCACGATCAGCGCTGTCCGTCATCTGCAACCAACACAATGTAGTGCGGGCATATCCCGTGCAGGGGTGAGTATAAGGTACTTAGTAGGGACCCCGAGACCCAAGAAGGTCTACCAAAATACACAAAGGATAAACCACAAAGGAATGATACAATCACAAAGTAACAACCGACACTGCTTAGGTATATGCCCATACATATACCTAAGTCATCAATTCCAGTACGCTCCAACCTCTGATCCCAAGTACAACCCAGTCCACACAGGAAAGAATATGTATTCCACAAAGGAAAGAAAAACGTAATCCACACAGGATAGCATAACACAATCCACATAGAAAAGAAAACAAGATTTAACTCACACAGGTATACTTCTTCGAAAGACGATAGAGATGATCACTGATCCATCTAAGTAGTCAGACCCACAAAGGATCGATAGGTACTAACCCCCACAATGACCCACACAGGATTGGTAGGAAAATAACCCCCGCAATGACCCACACAGGATCAGTATGAAACTAACCACCGCAATGTCCCACACAGGATCGGACCGACACATGATCTGTAGGCACTGGCTCACACAGAACCGCTGAGTGCTGACCCACACAGGATCGGACCAACACAGGATCGGTAGAACTGATCCACGTAGGATCACTGAGTGCTGTAATAGTCACCATTGAATCCACTGTGGATCTCTGTACAGTCGTCGTCGTCATAGTAGCAGTCGTAGTAGCAGTCGCAGCCAGCTCTAAGGTCCCCGAACACAGCAAGCTCGTTCAGAACGATCCGCTCCACGAGCCGAGGGGATGATACATCAACTGACACATAGTTCAGAGTTGATGTATCCAAAAGTTCCGTACCGTCAAACGGAACTCATCGTCGCAGACGGCGCGTCAATCCGATGCCCAGTCTGAGAGTTATTGGCTTTTTCGTTCTAGGGTTCCGGTAGGTTTTTAAGGAAAAACCAACCCGCCCGTACTCCACCTACGTCCAAACCTTGGGCGAAGTAAGCCAAATGATCCGTCTCACTAAGAGGAATCCAACAAAGCCGAAGATACGTCAATAGGACGTCCGGAGCTTATGATATGAGTGTTTCCGATCCGAGGGCCCGGTTGGTCTCGTGTACGAACCAACCCGGCCGAACTCAAAGTATTCCGAATCCTTGAGTGCTATATACCAAAACGACCGTCTCGATCCAAGGATCGCATATTACCTGATGGTGCGTCAATCGGAGACCCGTATCACAAGTTCTGGGCGTCCGACTAGAAAAGGATCGGAATTAAGGGGTTCGGGCCCGGTCCCACCTGGCCCGATACACCCCCGGGTCCGGGTCCGGCCCGGCGCGGCCTGGGCGCGGCGCGGCCCAGCCCGGCCTAGGCCCAGCGCGGCCAGCGCTCTGGTGCTCGGCCAACGGCCGAGCCGTTGGCATAGGGTGGGGGGGGGGGGGGCGCATGCCCCCCCTGGTGTAACCGCGACCCCCCAATTAAGGGGGCCATTTTTGTCGGCCGGCTGGGGCAATTAATTCCCCTGGCTCCCATTTGTCTGGTCGGCCCGCACTGGCTGGGCGGTTCTGCCGACAAGGACCAGCGATGGCCTGTCCTTTCTCCTTTGCCGACACCGGCAGCTTGGAACCGGCCGCCGGTCACCCTTCTCCTCCGCGGCCCGGAACCGGCCGCGGCTAGTTCGTCTGGCGCGGTGCGACGGCACTGCGCCCTTCCACCGTGGCCCCGCTCCGGCCACGGTGTATTCGGTTTCCTTCGACGAGGCGTGACGTCGTCGCGTCCTTGTTCAACTCCACTCCGTGGCGCGACGACGCCACACATTACTTGTCGTGCAATTCCCACGTGGTGGGATGGCACCACACCATTCCATCCAAAACAACATATCAAACAAGGATAAAGGAGGGGGTTTGGCCGTGTTTGTGCGGTCCGGCCCCCTCTCGTTAATTGATATCATTTGGTCGTATTTTGACGAAGAACGACAAGGTGATAAACATGAACAAATTAAAAAAATAACCCCTACCTTGATAAAAGATATGATGAACTTCGGCGTCGCAAATCGAGGATTCGAAGACTTTGAAGGAGATTTCGTAGTGGAAAATCATCGCGGAAGAGACGTCGCGGAAGATGAACATCGTGGAAGAAGACATCGCATCGCGGGTCGGTGTCGCGGAAGACGGTCTCCGAGGGATCGACGCTCCACGTCGGAGATTGTTCATTCTTCGCGTTCTTCGTCAAAGGGAATGAAGAACTCAAGACTTCCTTAGCTTTTTCTTCAAAAGCTCTCAAACAACTAAACACCAACCCAAATAAAATAAGTTCTCAACTTATTTTATTAACACAACTAGGCATTTGAAATTCAAGTGTTTGAATTTCAAAAACTCACATTTATCTCACTACATTAATGTCATAAGTTAATAAACTTAAGTTAACAAAATTAATGGTGAGTTGAGGGGGGTTAGAGGATATGAAGGGGTGGGGTTCGTGTGGGCCCCACCACCCTCATAACCTCCCAAGGGAGGTTGGGTAGTTACCCAACTTCCATTCCAAGGAATATACACATAGAGTAAAAAATAAAAATTGTTGTTAAATTTTTATTTTTAACTTACAAAATTTTTATCAACTTCTCTCGTGTAAACGGAACTCCGGATTAAGCGTTCCTAAGCAATTATCGGCACTGCGGTACCATCGGTGCCCTTAGAATTCGATTTCGAGCAGCAGTTCAAAAGATAGAAAAACCTACTCGTTCGTTCACTGAACATACCCGAGCTAAACTTCATATTGAAGTTTCGGGCACACCGGGCCTCAGAATCAAGTGTTGTCTGAAACTGCGTTCTTGTAAAATCCAAATGAAAATTTACAAAAATATTTCCTTCAATTTAATGGGTATTTACAGAGATAAAAGAAACCAGTGTTTCCTTTCTTTATATCATACTATTTTAGGAGGAAATCACAATGAAATAGAAACAATTTCGTCCAATACCAGTTAGAGGTTCATATAGATGTTAGAAAATCCAGAAAACCATTGAATATGAGTTACCTTGAAGGGATCCATCATTTAGTTACTACAGTCGACACTATTCGTCGACATGTTCTCAGTGTGACAAAGATGCCACCTCACGAGCCATGTTATATGCCACCTAAGATAGACTTACTTGGGAATTCAACCAATGGTGGAAAAAATCAACAAAAGTGGGAAAACATTGTTCCTTTATTAGAACTTCACCAATATACAATTATAGTATACGTGCTATCATATATTGGTCACCACACCCAACAATCCTACAAAAATAATATAGAAGAACCAAGAGAATATCATCATCTTATTACAAGGTCAAACATGGGTATGATTGTCAATCATCCATTACATATGTACTATTCCTTCATATTATGGAAGAAAATTTAAGATATGAGTTTTATTGTATCATTTATGTAAACATAAATTTTGTATGCATTCCAATTCTAGTAATGAATGTTAAAATGTATATCATGGATATAATTGAACATTATGAATCTATCCTAGTCCACAACTAGCTATCTGAACAAGAAATAATTATATCATTGATGAATGTTAAGGGGTAATCACATTTTTGCACCCTCTCAATTGGGTTATCTCACATGTATAATGAAATTGTTACACAAGAGTGGCAATATACCCCCATTCTCACCCATGAGGATTATTGTCACATCAATGTGATAAAATAGATAAACATATTATGAGCATTTACCTATTCCTAATAGGGATTATCTTCACGTCTCAATGATAATTCTAAGGTAGAAATACATACCTGATGAAAACAATGAAAACAATCATCATATCATCACAGTAACATGAGTGTACAAAAATATAATTCCCATATATGAAGGTTATCTTCCATGATATGATAATCCAAACAACAGATGAAGAGAAAACAAAAAATAATTCTTTCAAATGAGATTAGAAATTCAAGACATGCCAAAAACCATGCTCTGCCTAATAATGGATGCACTTTTGAACCACAAAAAGTTTTCAATTTTTTCCAATATCCTATTGACATTCCAAAAATTCATCAAATAACCTATTATGGTTACTATTTCCCTTCACTAAATATCTCTAGTAGTATATTTGGGGGTTATTAACCATAATAATCAGTGTTATTTTTTCATTCATGGGCATAGTAGGATCAATCGGGAGAAAATATCTCTTAATGAATATTGTATAATACCTATCTATGTTTGTAACATCAAATTAATTAAGGACCTCCCCTTTCAATTTTAACAATTATGGTCCTTCACATGTCATATTCTACATGACCCCATCCTCTTTTGTAACTATAATCCATAATGATAATCCTCCTCATGATGGTGTTCACTAAAACATTTTTCCTCTAGTAATGTTTAAATTCAATAATAATTTGTTCCCATTACTGAAGAAATTATAATAAATCACTCATATCAGGATGATGTTCGTAATATAAGAACATTAAATCCCAATTAATTTTCATTTAAAAGTTATATACTTTCTAAAACATAACACAAAATGAGGATAAAGTCATTTTCTAAAAGAAATGTGGATCTTCTTGTTTTTGGAAAAGTACAGTATTCTCATATCAATCTCATTATCCATAATATGGATTCATGAAAAAAACACACATTGGTTAGACAACATGGAGTAGTATATCGTATAAGAAAAAGATAGTATGTCGACCATGAGAAATAAACTAGTTCACAGTAATGTACCAATCACGTTTTGGCCCATGACCACTCTTTTTAATGATCCACTATGATATTTTCAACATGAATGCACACAAGAAATTTTAATGAACCTATAAGAGACTATTATTAAATCTTGAAAAAATAACATTATTAACTATTTAGTTATCATGTTCTAGAAATAGAATAAAAAATCTAATAGATTAAATTTACAATCCATTCATATATGTGGAACTCAAAATTATAAAAGTATAAATATAATATACAATGTTCCTGCCTCAATAATTTTTAGAAATAATGTCAACTAATAAATAAAACCCCATCTATTTTCTATATTAGAGTATGGGGCACATGGAGTGCTACATTTTAATTTTCTTTATGAATTTTTTTCTATAAGTAGATTCTTGAAATTTTCTTACTTCAATCCAATAATCAGAAATGGGATCTTTCTATAATCGAGGGAATAATTCTTAGGATACAACCATTATAAAATATCAATACCATTATTATCAGTTAGAATAGACCCTAAAAATAACATTTCCTAATGCATCTAAATGTATGGAAAATGTAACTTCTTGTGAAAAGATATTGGTCAAGTAACAATAATTCCTCCAAAATTATGTAACCATTATGAAATTATTACACCACACCCAACTCATACTTGAACAGAAGTTCAAAAATAAAAAAGTATCCATGATACCTAAGTCTATGGAAAGAATAGAGTATCCCCATCCCTTAGAGATTTATGAATTTTTACCTTAATATCCTCCATCAATATCACTATATATTGTATTATTTTATGAAGGTGTGGATTGAGGGAAACCACATCCTACAATGAATTAGGGATTTTTATCCCATTTTCTTTCGACATTGAGGTGAATTTTTTTTCATCTACGAGACATACCATAAACTCTAGCATCACAACTATAGAGACATATTTTTACACAAAAAATTCAATATTCACAATCTATCTAGACCATCCTTCACAAAAAACACAAGAGAACAGTCCAAAGAAAAAAAGAAGCCATAGAAACTATGAATGATGAAGTGGTATGCCAAGGGAGTACCACCTATAGAATTTCATAGATTCTCATATTATTATCATGAAATAAAGCACCCTTCCAATTGTCGTATTAGTGTTGTGACACCATGAATTCTATATAAATAATTAAAATTTGTTTTCACAAACACTAGAATGGACAAAATGAGTTTAACCATGTTTATTGAACAATAGATGGATTTTTCTATCCAAAAAAGTTTCTACTTGACAGTTATTGAATATGGTGTTCATTCAAGGAATACATCTGTTGTATAAAGAATTAAAGACACTTATTGAAGAACCACTACCACTGTTTGTCATCCTTTTGACAAATAAAAGGGTAGATTGATTGAAAAAACAATATATTTACCTAAATAATATGAACAATTGAAACTAGAGGAATGTTTTCTCAAAATGAGTATGAAATGACAGAGTTGAGGAAGATCAATATATAACTACTCAGAGGAAATATTATCACTGTTAATATTGTTTAGTCGTAGATTCGTTATACCATGTGAATAGAAATATATCGACATGATGTAAAAATCTATTCAATGAGTAAAAATCTCTAACATATTCTCTATCTAGGCGATAAAAAATAAATATATTTTTAACCAATGGAAGCATGATAACAACTTTTCGTTGTACTTGGGAAAAAACAAGACCCATGTTAGGCTAACTACCAAAGTACATATCATGAGTCTCTTCAACCTCATGTACAGTTCATGCTATGACTTCCAGACATACCCAACATTTCTTCTATTTAATCTCACATTCATCCAACTACCCCCATAGTTCGACAATATTATTAAGTCATTGACATGATGATCAGAATATTTTAAATTAATTCATGAACAAATTAATCTATAGAATATTCCATACCTCAAATGGGTATATGAAACAAATCCTTTGAACAACTTCATAAACTCTATGTTTTAGAAATTCAAATGTTCAGGGGATCCATAGAAATATCTAACACATTTTGTATATTGTTTTTTTCCTATGAATCAAAACCTTGAACCACATATGGAGGTAAAATTACGTTCCTTGTGGAAACCATGTAAATAATAATTTTTTTGGTACACTAGTTTACAATTATGGTTAATAAAATGATGATAATATATATGCAAACATTATCTCAATCAATTCAATTCCATATTTTGTTATAAATAAGTCAACAACTACTAAATTTTAAGATATTTAGAAAAAGGAAGGGTCTACAATTTTATCTATAGGAGGAAGGGTTTTAATTTCTACATGTACATTTATCTTCCCAATGATTATTTTTTATCACATTATATACATAACTAGTGTGATGATATATAGACAACACTCATTCATTCTAAACATATAGGTAGGTTTAAGGACCATTCCCTTATTTCCCAAAGATTTGAATAATCCACTTTTTAAACCAAAGTTATGTCCTGAACAATACTTTTATCTTAGAAAATTTGAATAGGAAAATTGTCATCATTAAGCTTCACTCCTAACCTGACCCATTAAATGGTTGCAGATCCGAATCCTACACCATATTGTGTAGTGAATCCTCTTATGTAGTGACATTAAATACATCCCCATCAGAACGAGAAACGGGAATAAGGATGAAATTATGTTGAGTAACAAAATAAAAATGTTTATTCTTTTTTAAATGAATATGATACTATCAATATTATTACATCAGTGAAAAAATACATTATAGATCTACCAATGCCTTGGATCCTAGATCAGTTTGGAGAAAATAAAAAAAAGTATTTCCCCTTTCACATAAAATTAGAAAACATTGTCTCTGATTTCTTTATTTAAAGATTTTTTTCAAATGATGGATGATTTTAGGTTGATAAACATATTCATGCCATCAAAAAAAGTTTTATGTTTGTAGACTACCATACCATATGAATAAAGTGAATTGAATGATGTCTCAAGTAAGGGTTTAAAATGTTCAATGATTTATGACTAGAACAGTTATCAATAAAAATCATATCATCTTATAAAAATATTTGAACCAAATAATGTTTCCCTTAGCCTCCAACTCTTTTGAATGAAAAACATTATTTGAAACTCCATCATTCAAGAGTTGATCATCTTAGAGGTGGTGTAATGGGATAAACCTAAATCAAGCATAGGAAGATGAGAAAGAAAATAATAAAATGATATCATTGAACCTCTCAAAATTCATGAAATAAATCTTTATGTAGTAGGAACTATCCTGACAAATAGAATCACATGCACTACACCATTAAATAAAATTCTCATTAGATGATTAATGGATCTTTAATACCATTAAAGTAATTCATCTAATTTACCCATTATATGAAAACTGTTATAGTACAAATACTTAGAACTATATATATGATTTGTAAATTTGAGGTAGAGGATCCTAGAACCATTGAAATAAAGGTTGGAATTATTATAGTCAAGCCCAATAATCAGTACACATTCCCTAAACAATTTTTTTATTAAAACTCATGGTTATTCACTTTTGTGAGCATAAAAATTTAGTGAAAATGAACTCACATTCGATACGATTCATCTAAATCAGATTTTTTTAGATGATCAACTAGAGGGTGAAAAACTACCTTATCAACCGAGGTGTGAAGGCTGATCACGTCACCCAAACAAACTATTGAGAGAGGAACCCTAAAACCCTATTATTAACCATGTGGTTGATCCGTAATTCCCCTAATTTATCCAAATTCCTCCAAGAATCTATTATAGAGTCCTTCATAAATAATAAATAGTTCAATTATGATGTTACAACCACAAATGTTAATAATTTAGAGACAGATCCCATCAGAGCTTTGCATGTTAGAGGTATGCTGGATGTCATTGAAATCTGATGATTATTCATTGATAATGGTTAAAGAGTCAATATCATTACACTAATAAAACACCATCATTTGGGCTAAAGTGTGGATAACATGTTCCCATTTTCTTTGAACCATTAGGACTATGAAAATAGTGAACAAAATCCTTTTTGAAAAGTCATGATCCCAACTTAATTCTGGGACTTTGAATTGGACAAACGATTCCTAGTCCTTTGACAAGATAACACATTCAAATTATTATTATAAATTCCATTTGAGAATCTTCAAGTGGAGACACCATTATCATTACAACAATTGTATAAATAATATACCAATAGATATATCATTTCATTTCATGTTGATAATGATCCCTTTTAATTTTGTGAGTGTAAAAATATAAACGAAAGGATTTTTTAGATTGAAGGGAAAACCCTCATGGACAATGATGTTTCTTGGGATAATCACCCAAAATGCATTCATAATAACAGAAGATAACACCTTTAAGAAGCATGGTGATGAATATGTATTTATCATCATCCTAATCAAAAGATCAATTTTGGATTTGAGTGTTTCTGTGTTTACCCAGACGATTTCAATTTCCTCAAAAAATTCATTTGACATTGGACAAATCTATGGCCTATAAATATTTGGAAAAAACCAAAGTAAAAATTCCCCCCTTTTCACCATAGAAATTTGGAAGACCCCTACATCATTACATGGGTTATAAGAAGTTATTGTACTATAGATGGGAAATTAGAATCACCATACCTCACCTTATGGATATCAAATTAGTGATTAATATCATAACTCTATAGATTCCTATTCATCTGCCATTATCTATGGGAATGGTATGTAAGAAAAGATTAATAAGAATTCGAGGACCTAAAATATTCATCTTCATAAATCATGGAAGGAAAAGTTTATACCATTGATGAAATTTTGTAGATATGTTTTGGTAAAGAGGATGTTCTCCGACCCACAATGACCCTCACAACCATGTCACCGAATAATGGGGAGGCAAATGAATACATTAAAAATAATCACTGGGACATGTTCTCCTATAACATAATAGAAATTTAAAGCATTGATCTTGATGTGGCCATGAACCAAATGATTTTTCTATAAGATCACTTTGGATAAAAGAAGGAAACCTAGAGAATTCATTTAATTCACACCTCCCTGATGAAGATGTAGTCAATAAGTTAATCAATACCAACTTCATTCGAGATGTCCAATACAAAAAATGGATACAGGCTTTTTTCATAGTCCTATATCTGAATGGTATGATCGATGTTTTATTGACTTTAGAAAACATAACCATTATTTCCCAAAAATGTATATCCCAACCTGGATTACTAAACTCATGATCAATGAAATTACCATTAGTCATAATCTATCATTTATATATGGATATTGATTGCACAACTAGATATAGATGTCCACTAATGAG
Source organism: Viscum album (assembly GCA_963277665.1). Taxonomy (NCBI): domain Eukaryota; kingdom Viridiplantae; phylum Streptophyta; class Magnoliopsida; order Santalales; family Viscaceae; genus Viscum; species Viscum album. Next base: position 1,519,152,277 of record OY728123.1, on the reverse strand, counting down.
GATGATTCCAATATTTTTATGTCATATAAAAAAATATTTTATTAGGTGTTGCCTTTTTGTTATAAGAACACCTATAAAACTTAACAACATTCCATGCATTATATTTTCTTTACCATCTAGGGATAGTGTATCTAATTCCATATTAATGATATGATGGTATATGGTATGAAATTTTCTGATCATATTACAAATCAGGATGTCATTTATAGCATGTTGGGACAACATAGTATAAAAATAAATCCCTTGAATTCTACTTTCGGTGTTACCTTATAAATATTTCTTTTGTTTTGGATACATAATATCAATAATTAAGACCACCATAATATGATTAAATATATCCGAAATGTGTCACCTCCTTGAAAACTAAATGAATTTAGTGGAATATAGGGGCTTCAAGACTACGTTCAATTCATTATAGAAATTCTAGCCGAGAATTTTTTCCCATTCTAAAATATAATGTAGAAACATGTCACTTATTAGTGGACTATTAAATGTTATGAATCCTTTGATTTTCTAAAAAAGTATCATTTGAATACACTAGGTTTAATAACCGTATCAAAATAAATCCACACAGTTTTTATGTGATAGTCATAGAGTAATCACTATAAACATATTTTACAAGGATGAATGATGTTGGATGTGAAAAAAACCATTATTATCTCGTTCAAACCATGATCAATACTGATACTTGTTTTCAAATACTTTGAAAATTTATATAGAATTCATATTTATGGCTTGAAAACTGAGGTTCTATCTAAAAAAATGATAGTAATTTTATCGCTTTAAATAACCATGTCAAATAAATACCCAACCACCATATTCTTCATAGGTGATTGGAATTATGGTATGTCATATTACAGTAGTTTGAAATTCATGTTCTACTATAAAAAGTAATAAAAGGGAATGTAATGTTGATTTACTCATTGAACATCCTTATACTGAAACAAGTTAATTTAATATTTAATATCATAAGAAATATGTATAATCCATAATTAATGGAACTCAGACATATATGCTCTAATTTTATGGCTCATAATGAATCCTAATATAGAAGATAATGGAATATCCTAATCTCATTAATGTTTGGATGGGATTCAATCACCACTATCCTATATTAGTAGTTATATATTACTCATTTATATTATTAAAAATATGAAAAAATAATGAGGTAGAGTATTAGGGCCTCGTTCTATGCTTAGAAATGGTTTTGAAAATACCATTGACAAACATAATTGAAAAAAATCAAATATAGTTAGTGAGATAGAAGATTAACAGTGATTATGAAAAGTAAAAAATTAGAGATGGACCACTATATTGAGTATTTCTAAAGATTGATGGTCAAATTACCGTAATAGAGAATGTTAAAACATGAGACGCATTCAGAAAATTCCAAAGATGATTCCTTTGAAAAAAAACTATAGCCATGTAAGACCCAAATTAGGATGAAACAATCATCAGAATAGAACAACATTGAATGGAATCTCTATTTGTGTATGAAAACATTTTAGATGCCAGTGAGTCCTATGACACCCCTAAACTAGAAGGAACTTATAGTTTTTAAATGATGCCAATACCAGACTACCTTCAAATAGGATTTCATCAATTAGAAAAAACTATGATAGAGTCAATATTATGGTTGATAGTTAACAACATCATTGATGATTTCCAAATCATCAAAATATCATTTTTCAATGAGTATTTTATAGGGACATACGCATGTGTATTGATGGATTTGAAATTACTATAGTCAAAAAATGTATACAATGTCTATTTTTTTCTCTCATTAGCCAAGAACTAATATACCTCATCAATTAAAAATTCTTGGGTATTTCTAACCTTCCAATACATAAGATTGAACAAAACATATAAAAAATTAATCGTATTATGTGGATGAAAACATCATCCACCAACCCTTTGAGTTTTTTCACATTTCTAAATACTCTTAGAAATTTTCCCTATGAGGAATGAATTTTTGGGACCAAAACCACAAGCTATTAAGAATAGACTTTATTAATTCATTAATACTACTGACTTCTTTTCCAAATGTGTTGATGAAATACCCCTTATGGAATTCAAAAAAAAATAGCATTATCAAATTCATGAAGTCCAATATCATCACCAAATTTTGTGTCCTTCATAAAATACTGATGGACAATGTCATGAAAATTTACTCTTCCAAATTTAAATGGTTTTGGAATGAATATAATATTGAGTCATACATGTCCGTACAGAATCATATAGTAGTGAACCAATAGATATAGTGTTTTAATAAGACCCCATAACACATAATGTAATGAATTTAAATGGTAGTAATTATTGAATGAACCCTATTTTAAATGCCTTATGGGACTACTATAATATAACTCAAACATCCATAGAATAAACCCCTTATCAATTAGTATCCAAGACAGAAGTAGTATTTCCTATCAATGTCCAATTATCTTCACCTCACATTTCTATTTTTTATAAGCTATCCTAAAAAGGTAAATATGAATGTGACAAAATGAAATGGTAAGGATATTTATGTAAATATTTAATAGCATTCATCATTTATAGGCACAAAAAAATTTACTAGAATAGTATTTTAACTTGAATGTTCACATCCATTATTTTCGCAAAGGAGTACCATTTTTGACTCTATGGACTACTATGATACTTAGAATGAACATGATAAATCTTTAACCCAAATGGAAAGTGCATTAAATAATTCATAATATCCACTATAATAGTTCATACTCATTGATCACAACAGATGGGGAAAACATCACACCTTCCACAAATAACATGTTTTTCAAACAGTACGTCATAAGAACCTCATTTTCCTTGATACATGAATTTAAACTATTTAGATATCCTAGGAACATGACCTTAACATCCATGATCAATGGACTTAAAATAATTTCATTAAATGGAATGTCAAACATCCTTGCTGAATCCTATTGATCTTCTAGTGAACTTTCTTACCATAAGATGTTAAATCACATAGTTCTGATCCCAATCATATAATCTAAAAACAAATGTTTACATAGACCTCATCTAAATGGACCACAATTACTGGTTATATTAACTTATCACTAATATAAATTATTACTTTTCGGCGATTGATTGTTGAATTTTAAAGATTCATAGTGAATCCTAGATATTCATTATCCTACATGTAAAACAAATAATTTCCCTCTCTACATATGAGCCATTTCTATGTGGGAAATATTGTATAGAACATTTTATGGATTGATTCCTATTAAAATAGTGTATGTATAAATTCATAGAACTCAAATCCTTGTCCCAACCAAAAAATAATGACTCCATTATTTGGTATATGAACATGATTCATGATAGATATACCAACATGAGTTTTTTAATTAAAAAATTATTGGTTGGTAAATTTTTATCTTAACTATAAAATAGTTTTATCTATAAAAGAAACATTACAAAATTCTTTTTCAATTATATTCTATATTCTCCAATCATACTCAGGTGATTTCCTTTCTTAAATTACCTTCCATGTTTGGGAAATTTGGATCCCTATAATATTTTACCAGATATCAAAAATATTAGCAACAAAATACATAGTTCACCCCTATTTTGACAACAAATACTAGGCCGAATATGGATTTGTATAATGTGTTCTCCCAATGTGTAAAGTCAATCAAATATAATTTTATCTTCAAGAGAATGTCATCATGTCTCAGTATTCCCTTAAAAAATCATATAAAATCCTTTGTTTAAATGGTTTGATATCATTCCTTACATACTTATCCAATACCATTTTTCATCTATCTTAGAACCCTGAGATTTTGTCATATAAAATTTTCCCTTTAACCACACAAATGTTGAAGCATTTAATTCTAGATCTCAGTGAAATGGATAATCATGTGTAATAAATTGGAAACAACCCTCGATTGATATCATTGTAAAAATTTATATAACTACCTAAATTATATTTATTCTCACATAGAAGGAGACCCATGTGTTATTGTATACTTTTTTTATTTTATCAAATTTTATTGTTATGTTATGGCAGAAACAAAATCTAATACATGTCATGAATTTTAGAAATTAAATATCCCACCATATTTCAATATTGTGTGACCTTAAACTATAGATTCTCATTTGTCTGAGAGATATGATACTAATCTAATTGAAAATATCCATGGGATATTATATACTGGAAATTGGGAGCTCTATTCATATAATGACTTTTTTTCATTCCCATTATTTATAGACTACCTCATTGACCAATTTTTTTCAAATTTATATTTTCCTAAATTAATGTAATATTACCTAATAGTCACTTGAAAAAATATATATGAAAACAAACAGGTCGTAATGATTTTACACATATGATACCTTGTCTTTATGGTAAGTCATAAATCCTTGTCATACTTTGACCCTTATTGGGAGGTCTTCTTATATATTTAGTTTCATTCTCCCAATGGACTAGTAAACATTTTAAGAACTATATTTTTCATGATTACAGTCATTACAAGATATGTAGTGACACCAAGGTCAAATAACATTGACCATCCACCATATGATAAAAATTCCATTTTCTCATATGATTACAAGACTACTGTATGGAACATTATTCCTTAACTATGTATTGATCGAATCTCTTTCTAATGAGACATGTTGTGATGATCAGATATATCTTTCTTGTACAAAAAAATACATACAAAAAATTCACCATCCTATGTCTCCTCATAGTTCATAATATTCCGACACGAGTTCCTTCAATTACAAACCCCTTATTGATGAAATTTCACCCTTCCATACAAAGCGAATTTTTTTTGGTAGCCAACCACATTTCAAATACCTTCATCATATTCTATTTATTGTTTTTTATCATAAATTACACCCCATACATAAATAAATTAGTATCCTAATAAACATTACATGTCAATCGATATTAGGATCATCCAACTCCAAATGAAACCATGTTTTTACTTATCACACTACAAAAAGTGGCTCTTCATAAATTATACCTCTAATGGGGACTATCAACTAAAGGAAATTACGTCCTTAGTTAGAGTTCGTAATATATATATATATATGTATATATATATTCAATGACCAAACAGTATAAAATACCACTTTTAGAACATGCCTCTTTTTCATTTTCTATATTATTATCCCATACTGTCTTCTTAGAATCAAAAGCACTATGTTAGTGGCTTACATCATCTCCTCCTCGCATCCAAAAAATAATTAAGTACACTATATAAAAAACATTCCCACTATTGCAAAAAAAATGTTGTGAGAAACAAGGAACCTTTTATTGGAATTTGTTGTACTGTTTTGATATACCCATTATTTAACATATTTATAATATAGATTAACAATCATTTGAAAATTGATATTCTGGGATGTTATTTAAATATATATGACAAAATAATTCTACGAGTCAAAATTTTAATGGTTCATCCTACATGACCTTAATCTATTTAGAGTGGCCTTCCTCATGTGTTCTTTCAAATCTTTCACATGATATAGACCATTTTGTGGAACCTTTTTCAACGAATAATGAATTGAATAATTCATTCTTTGATGAGATACATAGTAATGATCAGATCTCACATACGTGGCCATCACTAATTCAATTATAATGAACCTACTCTATTGAATTATAAATAGATTAATATAGGTAAATAATAACATAAACCATGTATAATTTGGTATCATGATCCCTATGGGAGTAGAGACACCCTTTCACAATATATTTATGGAAAATGATTCCATTAGGATATCAGAAAATCTCCTTTCCAAAATCCAAAATTCGTTATTTCGAGAAACTATTATCATCTCAAAACTACCTTGTATTTCGATGAAATTGGTTTCAAAAAATGAATGATACATTTTTTCTGACAACAAATACTTTACCTAGAATGGCATTTAATAACAATTTCCCCAATATTTGCGATCAACCATAGTCATTTTCTTCCCCATGAAAATTTCCTCTTGTCTCTATACACACTGATAACATTGTAATATAAGGCTCCTTTAAATTTTTTTCTTTATTCATTATGTATTCAGTTCATGATAATATCTTAGATCCAAAAGCACTCACTCTCTCACTATGTACATAAATGGTAGCATCGATAAATGTATTGGAAGATAATAAAAATGAAGAAATCTTATGGGGTCAATCCAAATACCCCATAGAAGGAAATGTATTCTAATTAGACTTGTAAATGTTGGTAATAGTGAGGGAACATCATATATCAATTCTTGAAATTCATGTTTAATTATTCAAATAAAAAGACATTACTAGGAAAATCATAACTGAAGAACATTCATCAAAATAGTAAAACCCAAGTTTAATAGTGAAGGTTAAACCTATAACCATTCATGAGACCTACCCCGATCCAATGATATAGGATAACATTAAAATTTTCATCATCATTAAAATTTTCTTCATCATTAAAATTTTCAACCCTTGACTCTGTCCTTTCAATAGAAACATAAACAATATATTCATAGTCCTTTTTCTCTCTCTATACAATATGGAAAAAAGAGCATTTGATTCAAGAAATCTATAATATATGATATGTTGTATGGTGTGTTCCACATACCACATAACTAAAACAATTTCTATGTAGATATCATAATTTATATTTAGAAATAATTATTCCTTGAATCATATTATTTTTTTATTGAAATATTTTTTTTGGGAATTGTTGATTTGTTTTTCTAAAGTCAAAAATTATAAAGGTAATTAACCCTATAGGAAGGGCGATATGATGAAATTTTAGAGAATGAAACAAACCCTCTGAGGTCACTTTGTTCAAATTATTTCATCCTCAAACATTTTTAATGTTTCAGTCCACCTTTAAGATTACATGAACATAATCATTCGTTCAATTGTGTTGATATATTCTTCCAAATTTCCATTTCATTGTATTGATAAGAAACCATTTGAAGTTTGAAATTTTTTCTCCCTAAAGTTCTCGAAGAATAAAAGAAGACTATATTGGATTTTTGAATTCCAATAAAACCTTACTAAATGATTTATAGAGTAATAATTGGTGATTTATGTGTAATTAAATATTATCAATCTTCTTATTATGTGGAATACACTCAATATATGATTATATCTTCACATAGAATCCTTACATATAAGAGTCACTTTAGACATGAGGTGTTAATTCCATGCTACCTATAAATTATTTTCCTTTTTTCATAAGGTGGACATACCAATATACTAAAAATGGAAATATTTTTTAATTTTAGAAATTTGATTTACCACCCTATAAACCATAATCCTTTGTGAGTGATTATTTTATTATCTGCCACAATGCCTGGTATTTCTCTATAGCCTACCAACCATTTAATAAACTTAATTACTTATCATTCCATAAAAATACATAGTATTCTCACCAAGAATTACACATAGAGATGTTAAATGGATAGACTAATAAACCATATAACACTAAGAGGGAGAAATTTGGTTGGTAATTCTATTACCGCATAAAAACAAAGGAAAATAAAAACACATAAAATGAAATACTTAGGAAAGATCCACCCCGTAATGGGATATCCATTGCATAAAAAATTACTCACTTTACAATTGGAAAAGGCGACCCACATTCAACCATAATGAAAACCCATCCAGAAAGAATACCATTTAATAGAAGTTCCTTTATGAGATGCCCTAACCCTCATAGTGAGAGATGTATATAGAATGGGGTATCTATAGGGAATTTACCATTATACTCTCACTATAATAATTTTAAATATAATTCGTGATCATATTGGTGCCTTTCTGATTGGTGATTGTAACTCTCTCTAACTAATATAACAACCCATGAATGACATTGTTATGACCACCCCCAAAACAATGACCCAACTACACTAGAGAGAAGACATATCAGTGTGTCCCATAGGGTTATGGACTCCCATAGAAATATATTCCTTCTATATAACCTTCATAAATGTTAGGATACATATAATTATTAATGAAATTAATTCCTACGATAACAAGATTCCAATCCTTAGTGGTGTTGGAAGTTCTTTTCTCAGTTTGGGTGGCAACATCTCTATCTCATAATTTAAAGAGAATCAGGATGTATTTGTACATTCAATAGATATGTATAACCGAAGGGGTGGGAAATAGAAACATGAAGAAATTCATGAATTTGTGAATCTCTTATTTTTTTCATTACTACCCAGTTGTAGCATGTCCCTCATCCATCAACAGATGAGGATATATAAGATATCCAACCCAAAGTAAACCACTTTTCATTCTTTTAGGACATTTTATATGTCATTATGTTATATCCCCACCCTCATCAACAAATATAAGAAGAAGAGGTTTCATTTTGGGATTCTAATCCATGTGTACGTTCTTTTCCAATTATGATCTTGTTACCCAAATATATTAAATTGTATCTTGTTTTTAAAAATGAGAAATACTCAAATTGGATTAATGATTAGTGGTGGTTAAAGTATTATCATGATCAAAATATCCCTATTGGGCCTCCCTTATTGGTGTAATCCCATTTAATTAAATTCTATGTGTGTTTTGATTCCTTTAGTTGTTGGATATATTGTATGCCATACCATGTTTGAACCCCATCCATTTTAATGAAACGTCATATTTGTTGGGCCATATTCATAGTAAAATAATCCATCCACATAAGAGGAAAATTATCACTTCTTGGTCATTTTCTCCTTAACATCAGCAACTCAAATTCCAATATAAGGCCATATCATTAATCCATATTCTATATGGGATAAATCATAAAGGGCTGATCATGTGCATTTCCTACAAAAACAAATTATAAAAACCTTTCTCCCAAATGTACTAGTTATATGACATTAAATTACATGGTCTAGTCCCAATTAAATGACCATATAAGGAAGGATGTAGCTATTTAAGTGGAAAAAAATTATGTGAGTACTAATTCCATTCCAGTGGATTTGTATGAATCCCTTCTAACATGCTTGTACATGAAACAGAAACCCTGAGTACTTCCTTGGATTGATATAAAACCTCAAGTTCCAACATTTTTGTATTTAATTCAAAATTATATATTTTAAGTCATTAATAAGAACATAACATGATGAGATAGAGAAATTTTGATATATAAGATGGATCTATCAGTGGTAAACCTATGACACATACAGATGGTTGAAACTATGTAGGACATTAGATACATATAAATGGTACCACTGATGGATTACCTATAATACATACAGGTGGTTACTAATGTATGTATATATGATTTATTATAGATATTAAGGTTTAATGGTATTCTAATATGTTTTATAATGGATTTATGATTATAAATTAAATCTCTAAGTGTGTTCTGGAATCGGAAAAAATCCCCCCAAAAGGGTTAAATGATCTCTAACACCCATTCTCTCATCTATTGCATGTCCATGAGATTCACTGAAAATTTTCCCAGGGATCCCATTTAATTGGAAACTATGTCTGTATCAAGGATGTGGGGACTTTTGGGTGTTTATAGTTTAAGGAATAAATACACCAGAAACTACCCTAAAAGGTTCATGAAAGAAATTTATTGGCCCAATGTGAAATATTGTGCAACCTTACTCAACCAACCACAATAAATCTTATGATTCAATATTCATTGTAAGAAACCATTATATATAATTCATAATACAGTTGATCATATTTCTAACTATCAATTTAATGATATAGTTAATATAGTAGTTTTTAAATAATTAAACTCTATAATGTATTGATTCGTAGTGTTATGTGGATTTAACACTATTATATATGTATATTTTTTAAATATCAAGGTATTACATTCTCCCTCCCCATAAAAATTGTTCCCTAAAAATTTTTCTAATTCATCCAGGGTTTAATATTCAAACTTTATTTTCCAGAATTCACATTGTAAAAACTAATAATAATACTTCCCTTAAAAAGGGAACATGTGAGCCATAAAGGATACCTATAGATTATATAAAATATAGTTCATAGTTTAATATAAAATTGGAGGTATGTTATAATATTGACATGGAAGATAAAAAACAATTCCCAAAAAGAAATATACAGTAATAGGGGATAGGTTCAATAAAATTTTAATGACCACAAAACCATTTATCATTTGTAAGATAAAAGAAAAACTATTCATTAAAAATGATGGTAAAAGTTTAAATTTTTATTTCATGACACCTTTCATTATTTTTAATAATTTATCGACAATAATAGAATATAATTATAGAAAATATAATTATTTTATTTCATTCTATATCATAAGACCAATTTCTTCCTTTGCTTGATCATTAATCAATTTTAAATTCATATATTACCCCCATTAATTGACCTATCAAGAAATTTTCCTTCATTATTGAAGTAATAAAATTATCTTTTAACTGATCATATGATCCATCAAAAAATAACAAGTCCTTACAAATGTCTCATGGTTTGTTCAAAAACAAATTTTTTAAAATAATGTTTTCAAATGTATAAAAATAATAACTAAATATCTAAAACATAAACTAAAGTTAACATAAACTATTATATACTTTTTTAACAATAAAAAAATTAAAAACATTTATAAAAAAAATAAAAAAAAGGAAACAGATTACTGAATTTCATATATCTACATAACCACAATCCCCCAAATAGCATAAGGAATAATTTAGCACCCCATATCAAATATGTGAATATATTGATCATATATTCTATTGGATCACAATAATAACCATATTTACCATTTAATGATAATAAAAACATTTATTCTAAATAAAATTAAAATTCTATTCATTCCTTGAATAAGATATAAGATTATTGAATATATTCTATAATTCGAAAAATTTTGTAATCACCATCAAATATTTTTGAAGTGATATCTCATATTGTAAATAAATAGTTTGAAAATTATCAATACTATCAAATTTACTCTATCTCAATCAAATATATCGTAATATTATTATATAAACATCATGCAAGCATAAAGAGTTATCTTTCCCTTAAATATATATTATTAAATAAATCTATTTATATTTATATCACATTTCTTGGTCCTCAGTACCATTCAACAAATTATTTGATTATCCATTACAAAAAACCTCTACTTAATAATACTCATATGTTTCATTGAATATATAAATATAATATCATTATAATTATACATATTCAATAAAATTAATGAATTATAATAAATAGATACTTTAATAATTCCACATAAATGGTCCACATACCATAATCCCTTCCTTTATTCATATTATCTTTATTAGGTAATTAACTCAGATATTTACCATGTTCCCATACATAATACATCGAACTGTAAATGGTACCCTAGAATGAAATTCATATGACCCCATCAATCCCTTCATTATTCCATTCCATTTAAATGCTTAATGCCTAACTTCTCTCCAAATAAACGAAATATGGATTCCATTGATGTATTCCCTCAATTGTTTATTAATTCAATATCATCATATAGGAAACTAAATCTTTTTTTCTCCATAATCTCAACCAAATTTTCTCTCCGTGAAATCTTTACATATATTTTCTAGAGTCTGATATTTGGTAAACATGTATGTTGGAAATCATAAATCATAATACTTAATTTATTATAATCATAATATCCTTCATTAAATCCATCATTCCACATGGTTTTTAATCAATATATTTACAATCAAATTCAAAATTATCAATGTTTCTGGAATTTACCTCTATTGAATAAAAATAATATTCATATTGTGAAAAATAATATTCATAGTGGAATGACAAATAGTAATGAAAATTATTTTATAGTAACTCTAAATCATTGAAAATTCATTTCAATATATGAAAAAATAGTTTTATCATAGGTAATTAAAATAATAATCAGTTAATATGATTTATAATGGTTCATAATGGAAATGTGAATTACCCAATAAATATCCCCTTGATGTGTCATTCATTTTAATAATAAATGAACAATCAATGTACAATATAATTATGTATGATATATATTCAACTAACTCTTTTAGTGGTTATTAACAACATCTGTATCCATTCCAAAATGAAATCCCCATGGATGTATTTCACTAAAAATCATATAATCTCTTCTATATGAAATCTTTTAGTTGTTATAATATATATAAAATGATCCATGTGGATTGAAAAAAATCATTCTAATAGTAATATTTAAATACTAATTAAAATATTTCTCTAATATCAACTATAGTGTCTCATGATTTTCATATATAAATATTATATATTTTTAGATAAATATTTAGTACATTACATTAAAACATTCAATACGAACATACATCTTTATTGTCTTTGGAGACCATATAATTTTTTTATTTAATGAAATATATTCAAATAGAATCTTAAATATCTTCTCACATAGAAATAATCAGTTACATAAACAACATAAATCATTCAACATAAAATTGGGAAAGGAAACACATAAAAATGGTGATATTAAATTATTAGAAGAAGTAAACATGAGAGATATGAGTTATTGATCATATAAAATCATAAGAAAATCATAAATATATGACATCAAAACAATACATACCAAGTTCATACCAAATCTGTCAAATATCATAAAAAAAGATTCATGTTATAAATATTTATCATTTCAAAAGGAATAATAAACAAGAGTGAGAAATAATGATATATCAATAATTTACCATATTCTAATGTCAAAAACGTTTGGCACCATTATTATTATAGAAGACACATAATATTTAAATATTAACTACCAAGACCCACAAATCATAATGTATTAGGCTTGAACACATGTTTATCATAGTGTATTAATAACATAAACCTATATACCAAAATGGATAAATAAGGGTAACTATTTTCTATTAATTAATCAATAATATAAATTTCATTCCCATAATGGATTTAGAACATCAACATGTTTATGATAATTTATAATGAGATATAAAGTTTTTTCCAAATTAATTTGAGGTATATATAATTGATTTTCACATAAGAGTCATTAATTCTTATGGGTATAGATTAAATTACAATTTATATTAACATGAACTATAATATCTATAATGGCATAGTATACGAGATGTTTGGGGTCAAACCCATAGAGGGTGGGGAACATAGTGTTGAAAAATCATAACTAATGTTTTGGTATATCTAATTTTATTTTATTATTTAATAAAACGTCCTAATATTAATTAAATGAATAAAAATAGAAAATTAGTCTAGAGGGGAATCAGTTTCCAGGGGTGGTTTTGAAAAATGAATTTATATTTACATATAATATAATGATATTAAATAGCTTCACAACCAAATGGTTTTATTAATATATGAAATACTTATTCCTTATCAAACTACACAAATAATCCAAATTATTAATGTCTAGATTGATTAAAATACCAATATTGATTATGTTCATATTTCCAAATGTAGAAGTGCAATTCTATTTAATGGTCGTGAAAATATATTCCTAATCATGTTGGGGTTCTTTCAATATTGAAAACTTGTAGACAATGATTTTATGAAAAATAATGTGTTTGTGTAGGCCCAATATTATACTATTTAGTGAAATCAACTTTATTTGAAAAGATAAATCATACAATAATGATATAAGTCCCCTTTATCTGATTTGGTTATCCCCTATGGGGTTTAACCAAACATCATCAGGTGATCGACAATGATGGGAAAACCAAAATCCATATGATAGACATTGAGAAATAATTAATGGGAAAATATTTAATAAAGTAAGGATATTATAATTAAAAACCAATACAACTGAATGATTACATAAATTATGGGAATAAAAAAACCAAAAACCTATCTATGAATGAATTTTGGGTCACAACACTATGACATCCTTCTAGTGGTCACACCTCAAAATTAGAATGAAATAAATTTCTCTTGATTGGATTCCCACTTTTATAATACTCATAGTTGTCCAAAGGGTTTCCCTAAGTCAATTATGTTATTAAATGTCTATCTTGGTTAAAATATTTCCTAATATCCCAATATAAGATAAGTTGGAAATCTGGGTTTTCACTATATCGTGGAAATACATGATGTGTAATATTTATACAAATCATGTAATACTTAGACATGTTTTATTCATCTTATTAACAATATATAGTTCATGAAATAAAAATTCACACCGTGTAATGATGTTATATGATGTGTGAAATGATATTTCAGCTATAGATTCTCTGTTTCATCTTGCTTCATTAGTTATTTGCCTCAGAAATTATTCCATGATCATTCTCAAAATATGGTGTCATACTACGACTGAATATCACGACATGAAATACCTAATAGTTTCCCTTATATCCATTTTATCTTTTTTATTTATCCAACCAATAATCTTATATATGAGTTATCAAAACATTAATATCAATAACAAATATTAAATTAAATCAATAATATTTAATGAAAACACATATAAGAATACAACAAATAACGTATACAAAATAGAGTTATTAATAATTCCAGTCCCCCATCACATAAAGAAAATAATACATACGTGTTCTGTAATATAATAATAATCATCATCAAATCCTATTTAAATAAAACATGTTTATACACATTTAATAAATTCAAAATAGCATAACCCATTAAAATAATTGGGTTTCATAGTAATCTCAACATTAATTTCATAAACCATATAGATAATGAATATATATGGTGTCCTTATATATTATCTATAGAAGAACAAAATTAGTATCAATGTATTTTATCATAGTTCAAAATTCCATTGAACTCAATCATCATAATACTCCTGGGAAAAAAACCTTTTCCATTTTGATATCTTAAATTAACAATATAACAATATCACAAATATTGATGAAAAATTTTCATTGAAAAGAATCACGAAAAAATTTCTACAAAAATTCAATTCATTGATCTATCAAGATGGAATGTAATTATAATTATGCATTATATGTTAAACTATGATTTATTTTAAATATTCAATAAACAGTAAAATGTCACACATCCAAAAAATGTAAATAAAGTAATTCAAAACCATTTAATAAAAATTATTTCATTTATAAAAATTTAATTAAAAATCATTGAAGAATAGTAAAATCCTTTTTTTATATTTTTTTACAAAACATGGATATAATAGATTTTTTTCAAATAAAGAGGGAAATAATTTCGGTTTTTCGTAAAAATATTCATTGGGTCACTTGAGTACATAAAGAGATAAAAATAATAGTGAAATTGTTTTTAATGATATAAATATTTTATAATATATATTAAATTAATTTAAAAAATTATAATAATACATTTACCTCAACAAATATAATGTTATAAAAAGCCCTGATTAAAATTGGAATGAATCCTAAATCCATAATCACATTTTAAACTATTCAATCATAATCCTCTTAAAAAAATGAAATATATGTGAATCCTTATATTTAATTATCATATTTATATTCCTGATTAGATGCCCATGGGTTGGTAAAGGAACCACATAATATAATATCGGTTCATAATATAACATATTTTCAATATAAGTAAAATAAAATGACCAAATCATACATATTTAATAATCATTGAATAAAGAAACATGAAAATAGTATCGTATTTTGGTTTTGAAAATTCACATAAATTTACAAAAAATCACCATATAAAGCATTGATGGGTAGTATATCGACTACACAATTGGTAAAAGTGGTGAATATGGCATACAACCCAGATAAATAATTTTGGAGAAAAATCATTTACCACAATTACAATCAATTTTAATACATGTTAAGACTACATGTATAATTAATATTGTTTTATAGTTGTATCACATAAAAATAATAATATCTATCCAAATATATATGATTTTATAAAAAAAATACCATATTGTAATTAATAATTCAATATTAAACAAAGTTTTCATAGTAATGGCCACATTATTTTTCATGTATGTAAAAATTCAATTGTTTGTATAGTTCTAAATTTATCAATATCATATCATATCTTCAATTTTAAAAATGACATAAATTTAATATGTATTAACTATATGAACCTTTTCTAGGAATATATGGAATTTATAGATTGAGAAATTAATAACAACTTTCCTGGAACAGTTGGTTGTATGTACGAATGAATGATGTTGTCATTTTAAAAATTATATAATGAAATAAAAATACAAATTCAACTCCAAATATTAATTATAATATCATTTACAAAATATTTATTCATCAAGTAAATAAATATTCCAATACATGTAAATATAAAATGAAAAAATCACATCTCATCATTGAGGTGGTACACCAAAATTACACTCAAGCGACACAATAGTTTTCCAACCATTTTAAATATAAGAAGTTATATAAAATAGTATCATTATTAAATCATAAAAATTTCCTAAATATCATATATAAATTTTTAACAGATCAAAATAACCATCTATGTCTAGTGGTGATGGAAAAATATTGGTATCGTTATGTGTTGACGGAATGGTGTACATATTAATGAACAATACTTTAACATTATATTTGATGAGTAATATTGTTAATTTTTTTAAAATTATATTGTTTAATTATATTTATGGAAATTATTTTATTATTTAATGATTAATATATCACCTTTATATGGGGGGAGTAATTAATATGGAAGTGACTAGTTATGTTTATTAACTTTTATTTAAAATAGAACCTTTAGGTGTCCAATTTAGGACCCCAGTATTGTACATTTGGAAGAAATATCTACTCTAAAATTTGAATATTTTAGTTTATAAGGTAATTTTGAAGTGTTAAGTAAAGCTAAAATTCTCAATGTTGTGTAAAGAGTATAAAGGAGTGGTGGACATTTATAAATGTGGGGAAGGGGCTCCTATGACTTTCTAAAAAAGGTATTATAGTAGGTATCATTAATAATTATTCCAAATGATTATATATTTGAATATATATTTGAATATTTTTGAATTCCCATCATCCAATAAAATTTAGATAGTATTATGTGCTTTTTTAATCCTAGTCATTTGGTTTGACTCCTTAGTAAACCTATTATAACATTAACCATGTTAGTGTATTTTATTACACATAAAAGGTTATAATATTAAATATAATTTAAAAATTGGATAACAAATAACTCGGAAGTGATATTGTATACAAAATATAAACATTTTTTTTTCGCATTCATGTTTTTTGAATAATATAATAAAATACTATTTGGATAAAATATAAGTAATGAAAATTTTCAAACTATTAAATTATTGTTTCTTAAATGAAATAATGAAAAAATATAAAATTGAATATAATACATTATCATAACACAAAAAATTCATTTTTCTCTTCAAATTTAGTTGAACATTATAAATCATTCGTATAATATTACTTTTTAAAATCATTTCTCATATTCATGAATGAATTGATGAAATAATTCGTTAATTTTTTTTAAAAATTTAATAAAATTATATAAGAATGAAAAATTATAAATAACATTCCTTCGGGAAAATAAATTCATTATTTTAAAAATAACAATTTAGTATCATTACCAAAATGGTTTTTTTTCTTGTTTCAGACCCATTATATATATTCAAATATAGGAGAGAATCATTTTTTATTTTTCTATACATTAAATATTTTAGAAGTAAATTTATTGAATTTTCCCCCGTAATTAGATAATATCAAATACTATGTTTGTTAGTGTAAAACTTTATTTTATTAAATAATATTTATGTTTAAAAATGATGATTTAAATATTTAGTGTTAAAACTATTTTAACATGATTTACACATTAGTGACGTGAAATATATCACAAAGATTACTTTTCATATTGACAAAAATAATAGGGAAATATTTATAAAATCCAAAAAATACTTATTAAAAATATTTAATTAATTTTATGAAATAAAATTTCAATAGTTGAAGAAATTAATTTTTATATATGAATAAAAAACATGAGGAAAATTTCGTGTTATTTTTTAAAAAAAAAACAGATTTATTATTATCACATACCCTGAAACGAATAAAATATGGATGTATATATTTTTATTTAAATTATAATATGTATCTTTAATTAATATCAATCAATAAAATTTATTTTATAATTTATTTAGATAAAATTATCATTTATATAAAAAACAATTTGCAGGTAAAATCTTTTTGTAGAAATTATTAATTCTTAAGCCACATTTTACAATAAAATTGATATAAATGAAATTATTTTTATAACTCATAATATAAGGGATCTAATCCATCAATGAAATTATTTTGAAACAAAAATTAACTTTATGAATGCCTAATCGAAAAAATAGTATTCAATAAAAATCTGTATTTTTCATTATTCATAGGAAAATAATGCTATTTATAAAAATACAAAATTTCCCTTTTAATTAATTTTTAAATAATAATTTTAAAAATGATGATCATTTTTTCTAATAATGTTTCTAAAAGTTGAAAAAATTATTTATAGATTAGCTTATAAAAATAAATAAAATTAATTTATGAAGAAAACATATTTTTGATGAATAAAATGTCATTACAAAAAATGAATTTCTCCCTAAAAATTTGTATCTGTTAGAAAAGGTTTAACAACTGAAAATTTCTTCGTAGAAAACCAGATCATTAAAAGGGTAAATAAAACATACTCTTGAAAAATGATAATGGGATGTGTTTAATTCATCTAGAATAATACATCCATCATTTGTAAATATGATAACAAAGGTGGGAAGTAAAAACATGGACTTATAGCAAAAAACTAACTCCAAAATACTAAAGGATTGTTATAGAGAACATGGTTAATATTAGGTTAATACCCATGAATACATAATAAAAATTTGAATATAAAATGTAATTGATATCATCAAATATTATGATAAAATCACATCATTTGAATTTACGAACCCTTTATTAATCTGTAAAAATTCATTTTGTATATAGATAGATAAAATGTGAAAATGTACTTACATGATATATCTTTATATCATTGGAAAAATTTAATCCTATTGGTTGTGACTTGATAAATTACCACATTATATGTTACTCTAATAGATGATTTATTTCATTTCTAATGAACTATATAATATCAATAATTGAATTATATTACATTCCATCAATCATTATTAAAAAAATATTACCATTGGTTATCCGATATAGATGAATATTCATATGGTGGATTTATATGTAAAACCTCATAAAAATTTAAATATAAACCTTCCATAAATGGTTAAACCTATAAACCCTCCAAAATTAAATATTTATAAATAAGATTAATAAATCTATAATGATAAACATGACATTAATCCCCAATATATCATAATGGAGATCTTGATTTTCAAATTGTAATCTTGCGAATACCTTCATCATGTATTCTCTTAAAACATGGTAATTATAAGAAAACTATATTTAAAACAGATTTTATTCATTCTTAATTACATAAATCATATATTATTGGATATTTTTCATCAGTTAAAAAATTATGAAAACTCCATCAATGATAGAATGAACCACATTATTAACAAATCATTATTAGTTATAAGGTAATCTGTACGACCCAATTATCTTATTAATGCACAAAATATATTTTTCTCAACATCGTGTTCGGTAACATAATAATTATTATAATTTCCACAATCGTGATTTTTCATTGAACATTATCTCACTATTTAATCAATTTTCCAAGTCATTAGTAGCATCCAACAAATTTTATCAAATTCTTAAGAAATGTTACACAAAAAATATCTATATATTTTATAATTCATTCATTCCAATACATAAAAACAATAATAATATTTTTCTATCCCAAACCATTTACTATGATTCATCATATAATTAATTAATAACTTTATTCCTTCATATGTCATTCCTATTCCCTTAATCATTACTATTATAAACATTATTAGTTACATATTAGAGATTTTGTTCAAGATATTTCCCCCATGGACATCAATTTAAATGGTGACCATTTGTTCCATAGTTATAAAAGCATCAATTAATAATAAATTTGGGAGAAAAAATATTTATATCAATTTAAGTATTTGATCATTTTATTATTGCATTGAAATTTCATACATTATGTCCTTATTTTACACATCTAAAACATTTTCCCAATCCATTATGACATTTAATTCATTTAAACATCCCACATTCTCAAAAAAAACCATCATAGTATCCTTTCCATTCATAATACAATTTAGATGTTCATAGTTACAAAATTATCTAATAGACTCAATTCTAGAAGAATCCCTTAATTTTCTAGAAATATTATAAAACAAAAATATCCTAGCATGAGAAATATTAAACATATTGGAAAATCACATAATCAGGAAAAATTTCTTATAGTGTGTCTAAAACATGACATAAATATTTTAGTATATAATAACTACGTTTTTTCAAGGTCATCGATTATAAAATTATATTTATTTCCATCATGATATTTTATAATATTTTTATGAACTGTAAAGTATATCCCCCAGGAGTGACAAGAACGATGTGCAACATGTACAATTTTTGTGCACAAGGTGATGTCCAAGTCTAGCTCAATGCACCCTTTGGAGAGTTATTATCCATAGGTATATATGTTATTAGTCTAAATAAACTTTTATTATCCAAATGGGGATTTTATCTCCTAGAAACCACTCACTTAATCATTACATAATTTTGAGTAAATTTTTATATACATTTACTCATCCTTATACGTATCCTTTGAAACATACTAACAAATATCTATAAAAATACTATAGATATATAATAAGTGTTTTCTCATTCTATTTTATAATGGATGAATAAACCATTAATATTATACCATCTATAGTGACCAATAATTTCCATACTAATATATTACATATTTTAGATTAATATTCAATATATTAGACAAACACATGGTTGAGAACCATAATTTTTTATTATATTTGGATTCTAGGTATAATATTTTCCAATTTGGTGAAATTTCTTATATATATCCCATAAATTTTTTCTCATTTTTTAAACTTAAAAATGGTACAGTACTTAAAAACATTATTCGTAGCTTGGGGAAAGGAATCATATTAAAGGGTAAGCTCAGATGTTCCATAAGGGTATAAAATAGGGATACATAAGAAAAACATGAATATAAGTGTACGCAGACATTTGAATGACCTTTCAAAACCCTAAAATGAATATTGACATCATAATCATGAGTCATGGAATAAATATTGATACTTTATAAGACATGAATCTTATGTAAATAAAAGAACATGATCCATTATATAATATCATTGGAATAATATATATTATTTTAGAATACAAATTGGTATGGAAATAAAATAATTATTAATTAAGGAATATTGAACAAACTTATCAGGTCACTCCTTGGGTGACTACATATCATGGGTATGACACAAAACCACCTCGAGTGGCCACCGACTCTTTATAGTTTAACGGTTTCACTACATAACACATTATGGTATTCATGGTTGACTCCCAAGCCATCGTATGGGAATAAGACCCTTATTGAACCAGTTCACACCATCTTCTAATCCTATATGTCTCATTATATATAAATACATACACAATTAATTAAAGGGAGATATTGGTCCCATAAGTTTTATTTACAACCTAACCACCATCCCCTATTATAATGTCATAACCGTACCTTTTTAAACATAACATCCATCCATGGTTATAACATATCCATTATCACATAATGGAAATAATACATATTTATATAACATGATAATAAAATTCTCATCATCGAAAAACCCATGAAATGAAATGGGTTTAAAAAAAAATTAGCATAACAAAACCTATGAAAAATAAATAGGAATTAAAATTATTTCAATGTTTCAACAAATCATATCCCATGAAAAAAGAAGATAGTTTTATTTTCATTTTACCATGGTATAAACTATAGTAGAGAAGAGGATTTCATAAACATATTTTCATTATAAACATCAAACATATAGATAAATAATAATAACGTAATCCTTCGATCATATACCTAATAAATCATAATTATAATCAAACAATGTAATCTTATGGGGATAACTATTTAGAAATTTTACTTGGGTGATTTCTTGTAAAAATAACATTTCCACATTTAAAAATATAAAATACTAAAACAATTTGATATTAATTTTATTTTAATAATAAATTGTAAAAATATAATGTAATATCTAGATAATATTTTCTTCATGAAAGTAGGATATTCCATTCATGATATACATTATAATAAAATTATTACTTTTACATTTTTTTAAAAAACCCAAAAGTGATTTATTTTGATAGGGACGCGAAGATTCAGGTTCAAAAAAACATTTTAAAATTTAAATCATGTAAACAATTACTTTCTAAAAATCATATAATAGTATTATAAAACATTTGAAATCATTTTTGGAAATCATGACATTGGATGAAAACAGATTTTTGATCACTGGGAGAAATAATGTCATATTTTCTTAAAAACACTATCTTAGTAATTTTATATTACAAATTGTGGAATCATGTTAATATTAAATAAAAATATTATCTATAACAATATAAAGAAACAAAAAATATTTTTATCTTGATATTTGTCGTAAGATAATATGATCACCAAGAAAACTGTAAACAATTATGTTAAACGTTGAGATTGTAACATAAAAGCATTTACAATTTATTGACTTTTAATCATAATAACCCATAAGAAATTATGATAAATTACAAATATAATTTCTTTATTATAATAATATTAATCATATTACATGTCAATGGGTATTTATATACATCTTATAAAATAATATATGTTCATGTCACAACATATGTCTCAAAGAATGAGAATTTAGATAAAGATCCCTTGTCACTTTTGTAAGATTTTGGTTTATAATCCCTGATAATGATTAGTATCAAAATAGATTTTTTATATCACAAAAATAGTATCATTTTTGATAAAACATTTCAGAGGGGCATAATATACACCACCCAATGTAAATGACTGGTGAATTTCTATATATCTCAATGAAATAAAAGAGATACTAGAAACCCCTTAATACATTGGTTACATTGAAACCCTAATACCCCTGAAAGTGAAGTCACAAAATGGATTTGTAAATCCCAATAATATTAATTATAATAATTATAAAATAAATCTATAGTTATTATATAAAAAACATAAAAGAAACATGGGGTGAATATGGACATTGTCTTACATAAAAAAAAGTGAGACAGAAATCTCATACCATAACTATAGAAATCATTAATACGCATTCATAAATGTATTATAATATATATATTTATAATAATAATTAATTTCATTATAAAACATATTTATCATAATATATATAATTTATGTAGTTCATTTCAATACATTTTTGTCAACAATTTCATGTTAAAATAACGTTTCGGGTAATAACTACTTTGTTTTTCATATATGTTTTGAATTTTTATTTCAAAAACTATTTCATTAATCATATTCTTGTTTTCATCACAATAATAATAATGATATTATTATCAAATTTAAACGTGAATTATAATTTTAAGCTAAATAATGAATTATGGTTTGGATAAATGATGTATGTTACGACTAGGGAGCCTATAGGTTATACGAACAAATGAGCGACGATTCCATTTATGAACGGTCATTATGGAATGGAGTTAAGTAATATATTTTCATTATTTTATCAATATAATATTTTAAATACCATATTATTTTTTAAATATATCATCCATATGGTGTTTCGATGAATAGAGAGTAACATCGCATCGTGAATGCGATAGTCCCCTCGTAGAAGAATGACATTTTCTTCCCTCAATGAGTGAAAATGTAAGAAAAATTGATATATTATCCATTAATAAGGATATATATTTCATTAATATCATAATTATGAAATTTATATCACATATAGTCATTTAAAGTATCATTATTATCTTTCATGTAATGTGTTAATGGAATCAAATCCCATCACGTCGTAAGGAGGTAGTTCGCCATATATTTGACTAACGTTATTGCTTCCCCTGAAGAATGGAAATTTAAAATATATATGTGATATAGTGAATAAAAATGTTTAATTTATTTATAATTAACATATATATGTATATGCTTTCTATTCATCATAATACTCAACTGTGGGCAGTGTTAATAGAAATATGAATGACATTTGTAAGATAGGCGGTTGTTCATCATACACATGAATGAAGATTATGTAACCCATTTGATGGAATTATAGATGGTTGTAGTTAATTTTATTAACATAATAATAAATTAGTATAATTAAGATACCAATATAATTATATTACCATGGTCTAATAATAATCGAAGGTGGTGGATACATAATGAAAATAACAAATCTCAATGAATAACATTACCTTTTCATTGTGTATCCTCTTTTAGTTTCCACCAAATGACTTCTAAACATGACTTTATACCAAATAAAGGGATTTTAGTATTACTGAAAGAAATTATGGATGTTATTTTTAATGTTATGTTTCAATCTAAATAGATGATAGGTGTAAATAAGTGAGGAGAGTGAGTTCCATTTTATAATTGAAAAAGGGTAGAATTTTTTAAGTATAAAAAAGAATTCAATAATGAGATGTCATTATAACCTTTTGTTTAATGATCAAACAATTATAAATAGAATTATCCTAGTATTTTAATCAAATGTCTTATTATTTAACTTCTATATAGAAAAACCACGCACTTATTTTAATTTTTATATCATATCAGAATTAAATAACCATTAATTTTAATTACCAATGATAATATAGTCATTGAATGATGATCTCATGTGTAGTATAATATAGGGTATTAAGACATCCAATTGACATATCAAAAGGATGTGATGGAATCAAATAGTAGGATCATATAATATGAGGCACATTCATCAGATATTCTTTAAGGAGATAACATATATAGGCATCTGGCTTGACCAAGACCAAGATGAGATCCAACAACATAAGCATGAACAAAACCGTTTACCGGATAATTTTATGATCATCAAGATCGTGTTTGAAACTATGTATGCCGAACGACCACGTGATTGTCTCACCATCGTTAACATTACTAAAAGGTAGTTTTCTTGTGTTTTAATGTGATATGTAGCAATACCCTAGTAATATTATTATTTTCATTATTTTTTAATGAATATATTTTCATCCAATTATTTTTATTTTATAGATTATTGTTACTTTCATACAATAAAACATAAATATTATTTTATTAAAATATTAAAATTCAATTAATGATTTTTTTGATATATTTATTTATTTTTTAAATAAATAATATGTTAGTACAATATAATTGTTAAATAAGTATTATTTAACAGAAATGATAATATAATTTTGATGAAGTCAAATTTAATTTTTATATCGGTTATAAAACTATGATTGGTAAAATCCCCACATTTTTTAATAACCTTTTAATTTATTCAAAAGTGAAAATTAACATATTTAGAAATAAATTTAGATAAAATAAATTATATTTGTTGAATGAGAATAATTAAATTCTCCAACGATAAATGTTTCATATTTTTTTTAAAAAATCAAAATATTGGGTTAATATTAAATACATTATAAATATACATTGTGTATTATGACAACATAATGATCTAAACATAATGAAATAAATAAAACAAATCATATCCATGAAAAAATATATATCTTACATTTTAGATAAATTGATTTTATTTAATTGAATTTATATTATAAATCCATTATGAATCCTCAAAACCCATTACTATGTTTCATGGTTTTAAAATCATTTCATTAAGTGTGTGACTCACCTTCATATAAGGAAAGGGATTATTTTATTTAGTTTATAAATTTCACTTATAAAATAATGCGAACCTCTACAAATTTTAAGAACCATGGAAAAGAATATAACAACCAAATAATTTCATATAAGGATATTACATCTTTTTTTCAGAACTTTTCATACAATACACAAACACATACTAAACACCCGTTATAGTTTAGTTCCTTTAGAAACCATTAGAACATGAAAAACTAGTTCATAAAACATTATTTTTTATCCCAACAACTTCTTAAAAACTAGAAATAGTTTTTATATTTTATATTTAATACCATTCTATATATCGTGGTGAAAATCAACCTATGAAAGGGAGAGATCAGATGCTTAGTTAGGCTAAATAAGAGACATATGTAAGCATATAATTAATATAAGGGTGTGTGAACATGATTGTGAAATTAAAAGATAATAAATTTCATATCATTGATAGTATACATGGTTCATAGAAAAAATATTGGTAGTTCATAAGACATGAATCTGAAGGTAATCAAGATCATAATCAATAAAATCATATCCTAAAAAATACTTGAATTTGGTGGTATACACATAATCATTGGAAATACTATGTTAAGAATACCTACGAAGACCTAGATAAAATGTTATTCATGGGATAATAAATTTTTTTCCCACTTATGGCATGATATTCCATCCCATGGACCTTGTTTCTTTGGGTAAAATATGCCCTTTAATGTACCCTCTTGTTTCGGACATTGGATGCCCTCCTATATTACCTTTTGTTTCAAGATAGGGATGTGCCCCATGTACCATTTAGGTTCATAAAGAATTTATCATTATCTATATCATTTGAGGGAGATATAGGTACCACAATTCACATAATAAAAACCATACATATTTGTGGAAATAGAACATAAATCATTAATCATAATAGAACTCATAAAAATAAATTAGTTTTATTAACATTTCATTATAACATAACTCATGGAAAAGAAACATAATTCATAAAAATAAATCCATTGTAAAAATAAATTATTTCATGGATCTATAAGAACATTACCCTTGAACAAATCCTTACTAAAACATATGTTACAACAAATAATGTTCTCTAATATGGAAAATTGTTTTGACAGATCATTTGAAATAAATCTTCATGAAAATATCCATTCCTTTTAAAAAATAAATTTTAAATCATAAAATATTTAAGATGCATTTTTCATTTAAAATAACCTAGAAAAAAAATAAAAAATCTTTAAAACCCTTTTAAACATATTTGAAGTCCTTTTCCTTGAAAAATATTAAAATATTATTTAAAATACTTTTATTTTTTTGAAAACATGATTTTGAAAGAACGAAGATTTATATCCAAAGGGAGATATACAATATGTGAAACTAATAAAATTATAAAAAATTATATTTATGATAATACATTAAAATTTGTATTATATACCCCTCATAACATAATATATATAAAATACTTAACATGTGTCGTAAAGAAACGAATTTGAGATACAATTAACTTACTTATTTGGTGAATTTTGAACTATAAACCCCCTGAAAAAGAAGTCATAAAATGGATATGTAAATAAACATAAAATTAATTATAATTATCAAATAATAAATTAATGGTAATTATATAAACTAAATATAACAAATAGTTGGTTTACATGGCTTGGGTCTCAGGGTAAATAAATAAGAGACTTAAATCCCTTGCAACTTCAGTAACATTAGAATCATGAACACTATAAAAGAATAACATCAATTATTTCTATAAATATAGTTAAATAATTGAAATTAATTATATATCTTAACATAGGATTTTATATATTCCACACAAAAAATTTGTGGTGAATAAGGCATGTATCTCACAGCTATAAAAAGTAAGATGAAATGTTCATACTTTAACTGTTGATTTCCTTCTCACATATTAAAAAATCTTGTAAAATAAATATATGTTTATTATAAATAAACAATAGAACCATATTATATATTTAAAACCATATATTATTTACTTATTACTTTATATTACTCTGTTATTAACAATTCAATGTTAATGTTATGTCTTGGGTAATAACCACTTTGTTTTTCAATCATGTTTTTCCATTTATTCTTAGTCCTAAAAATAGTTCATGATTTCATCATATAAATAATGGGAATCATGATATAAATAGAATATACATATTAATTATACATTTATTCTTTGTTATTCTTAATTTTTTGAGATTTAAAGAAAAATACATCTTCCATGGAGATTGAAGGTTGTACGTATAGATGAACACTATTTTAATTTTATTGTCTAGTTAAAAGAAATAAAATTATATGGTACATTATTATTATAGAATAAATTTCATGTCATATATAGCATATATATTCATAAAATTAATCCTTATTACAATTCATGATATATAAAAATGAATAAATAATCAAATCGCATAATGGAGATGACAAGCGACACGTACGCATGAGGGACATTTCCCTTTTCCAAAATCATTACATGGTAAAAAGGTAGAAATGATATTATCATTCTAGATGAATATTTTATCATAAATAACATATAAAAATATTAATCCCATCATAATTCTCTCTCATTAATTACGGTTAATGAAAATGAATTATGTCACTACGTGGAGAATGTAAATCGTATGTATGCAGGAGAAATTCATTAATTTTTTTGTGGTAAAAAGGATATATAATGATGTTTTGATAATGATAAATGATTTAATAATATTTAGTATGATTAAGATATTATGTTACGATATATATCATTTATTTAGAGAAGTTATATATGAGTATAAAAAATAATGACAGGTTAGAATGATTACCTCTTCTTAATAATTAATCATTTAGATCTCCTCTAACAGACTATAGAGTTGGTCCATTGAGAATACCAGAACCTATAGAATGTATATAGGGATGTTGATAATATAACTTGGATGGTTTTGGTTTATCTTTAAGTCTGGTTGTTATGTGAATAGTTGAGGTATGATGGGACCTTTTATAACTTAGGTGAGGGAAACATTTGGAAACTCATAAAATAATAAATTAATTTCAATTAATTTGAAATTCCAAAAGGCTCAAAAGAAATACATTTATATGATAAGAAGAGGATAGGTAAAATACTATCAAACATAAAAATTTGAAATTTTATGATTATTTTTTATCATTATCTTTTTTTTGTCGATTATTTTACCCACTCAACTCTTATTGTGACATTATGAAAATTATAATTTTAGAGTTAATATAATTAATATAACAAGCTGAAAGACTACTAAATGAGCCATTTATTTCATTTTAAAACCAACACAAATTACTTTTATGATTCATATATTTTAATAACTTTATATCTTTTAATAAAATATTATTTATTTTAAAATCTTATTAATGTCAATTTTTAAAGTATTCATTACATGACTTTTTAGAAAATATAATAAAACATGATATCTTAGAACCGACTCATTAAACATTTCAATATAATATCAAAGTCATCTAAAAAATTCATGGATATAATTAATTTAATAGACTTATATTTATTCTAAAAATTTTAATAGCATTTATTTGAATTTTCCATTAATTAAACAATGACAGCATCACAATTTCAAAGGCATTAATAGTATTTTGTTATTTCATAAGAATTAAAATTAAATTTTCCTGATAAATAAAAACATTTTATTTTTCCAATTAATATTTATATTTCAATCGATCTTATGTATTAACCAATATTAAAAATGATATAGTTATTTAAAATAGAGTATGACTTCATAATTTTATATTAAATAAATTATAATAAATGTCGTACTCTTATCCATGTGACTTAAACATGTTATAAATTTCGACTAATGATATTTCTAATCGAAAAACACTAATCAAATAAAATACGGAAAAGTGTTAGGGTAATTTTTTATTACTTATAATATTATTTCTACCTTATTTATCTGATTTACCTTTGCTGTGTTAATATAAAAATTACTAATGTTCTTATTATTAGTTCATAAAAATAAAAGAAACCTATTTACCTAATTTGAACCCATTGATTCCAAAAATCAAATCCATTTTTCAAAATTCAAGACAAAAAAGTTTTATTAATTAATATAAAATTTAACCCATTAACGGAGTGAAAAAATGGGTTATTAATGATAAAATATGCAAAATATTGAAATATTTTAATATAATAATTCAATGTAAAATTGATTCTAATGACATATATTATATTAACTGATAAATATTTAATTTTATATTACATTAAAATAAATTAAAACTATAATTTAACACTATTATATATTTTGATGAAAAAATTTGTTTTCAAACAAAATGTATTATTTGTTTTACTAATCATGAAAAAATAATACTTATCAGAAAAATACAAAAATTTAATCCAAAGAATTTTTTTATATTTATATTTAAAATTAAAAGATTATTATTTAAAATAAAATATGTAAACGTGTAAAAAATATGAATTAAAATGTGTTCTCAATTATATAGAGTAAAAATTACCGTTTAGAAAATTATAGGTTACTATGCATTAAATTGGTTTGGTTATTATCTTATGCCTATAAAATGTATTAGATAAATCTAAAAATACTTTTATTGAATATATAACATATATATTTCATTAATATCATTCACTACTATTAATTTATTTAATTTATTAAGAAAAAATGACTTTGGGTGCATAAAAATAAGAAAAATTACATAATAATAATTTCTTATTTATATTCAGTTCTAATTTATTTTTAACCAATGATTTCATCTTAGAAATATTATAACTTCTTATATTAATTAATACCATGAATAAATTCCAAATTAATGGTGTGGATATATATTATTATATTAAATAATAATATATTAATAATATATAATTTTTCGGTAAAACATGGTCTTTCGTGTAATGCAGGCTATCAAAAGAACCTGACCTTATTTGTAACACAAGAAACAAATATTGTTTCATATAACAAATGTTAATCTATGTTTTCGATGTTTTGAAAACCTCAACTACTATTGTGTATAAAGAAATAATAACTTGTTTCATTTATATTACACATGTTATATTCAATGTCATGTAAAATGAAAAATATCAAAAAGATTAAAATGACTCAATAAAATATTTCCCAAAATATTAGGTTGCTAAATTCTTCCCCCTTAAAATGATTTTCTCCAATGAAATTGTCTTGAGTTATCAACAATTTAATACATGAATGTACCATTCACAGAAAACCACATCATAAAAATGAATACTAAAATCACATTTTAAAAAACATTAAGAATCATAATGGTTAAATAGTGTAATTCATAACTAGGATTACACATTGGAGGAAAAATGTTGGAACTGAAAACATAGACATGGAAGAGCAATCTAAAAATCATCTTCTCATGGGGAGGGATAGATAACATGGTTCAGTGAATTTTAAAAATCAAATCCATAACCAAAAGTGCCTTAAAAAAATTCACTATTAGCATCTGAAATTATGATAATAGGACAACCATTTATTTCATGATCTATTTCTAATGTTTATGAATTTTAACAAGGTTATGTATTAATTTATTTTCAGGAAACATCACTACTTATTGTTCAATGACTGATTTCTACTTTATCTTGTATTCTATGAAATGGTGTGGAATGTTTCATTCTAGAAGCATCAAAAGATCAAGAGATACATAAATAGAATGACAGGTTATTACATATGTATTAATCACCATAAATGGTTAGAAAATGATTTTTGATATGCATAAATACACATATATTGAGATATTACTTTAATCTTCGAAACAACATCTAATATTTAACGCAATCCCTTTAATAAATGGATAACATTGAAACTACTACAGAATATAAAAACCCAAAACATTATAATGAAGGTCATTAAATCAACAAAACATTAATCCACCATATATGATAATGTTTATCTTGGTTGTCACATTTCAAACATGATAATACCTTCATAGAATATTCTCTTTAAATATTATAACAACTAAAATTCCCATAAATCCTTTAAAAAAAAGAATTATTATTTATTCCAATCATTATTTGATATATTCTTTAAATAAAAGATATTTTAATCTTCATCTATGATGAAGTAGTCTAATATTTCAACTAATCCTAAACTGGTTCCAAGGTCATTGATATATCCAAATTAAATTTTCAAAAATTAATCATCTCTATATCCACGCTAAACAAAATTTTCTAAACATCTTGATCACAAGAAGGGTTACATTACCCAAATAAAAATATAAATATTTAATGTCTTCATAACCATTAAACATATAAAT
Organism: Viscum album; assembly: GCA_963277665.1. NCBI lineage: Eukaryota > Viridiplantae > Streptophyta > Magnoliopsida > Santalales > Viscaceae > Viscum > Viscum album. The sequence continues at coordinate 1,519,120,455 of OY728123.1, read as the reverse complement.
TAAAATCCATTATAAAAAATATATAACAAAAATAATTATATATTTCATGATTTTCAAAACATAATATTTGAATTCCTAAATAAATAAACATCATTCATCCAAATATATTCTTAAACCATTACTTAGGATTTATCATCTTAGTCCTTAATAACACTTTCCTAGAATATAATATATGATACAAATCATTGGGTTTCAAAAACATAATCTAATCATGATTCGTACATTTAATGTAAACAATACTTAAAGAACATCACATACAAATCCCATGAAATTTATGGTCTCTTTATCTTCCCTGGTGTAACCAATACTTGTGGACCTTTTTTATTATCTTCATGATGTTTCCACATAAAAAAGTGATTTACATCATGCCAATACATTCAAAATCTAAAACATTAAATGTTAAAGTATTTCCTTCTAGTTTTTAATATTTATTAATACTAGAATTAATATATTGAAAAAAAGATATCATAGAAAAAAAGCACATAATCATTAAAAAATTATATAGGATGTCTAAATCATGACACATTCTTTTTAATTTATTACACCTTAAGGTTATCCTAGTTTATTAATATTATTATTTAATCAAATTCATTATATAGTGAATAAAAATATGTTGAATTTCAAAATAATATCCCCCAAGTGTGTCAAACTAGGTGTGTAATAAGGCCCATTGTCTTGTACCAAGTTATGCTCGACTCAGTCCCGATAGAACTTGTTCGAGTTTTTACCCAATGGTATAACTGTGCAGGAGACACACCCACTATTAGAATCTAGATAGAGATGTAATTATAAGAAACCACACACTCTAGTGTTTTCCATAATTATATGATATTTTTCTTAAATATTCACTCATCAATAGACATATCTTTAGTGACACCCTTAGACATATCCTTAGAAGTATCCCTATGTATCTCACTTGTTTATTCTTCATCCTAGACTCTAAAGGATGTCTAATCCATTTCTTTAATAACAACTATAAAAAAACAATATTTTCATACATGGATATTATATACTTTCTGCGGAATGTTTCATACATTATAGAAAAACACGCCTAAAGACCATAATATATTTGTTTCATTGGCAAAATGAAACATTAAAAAATAGTTCATAACACATCTACTTATTCTCCCCCTATTTCTTCATAACTATGACATTTTTTTATATATCATAATTAATATCTTTATTTTTATCCTAGTGAAAAGTAACATACTAAAGGGTGATCTCAGATTATTAGTAAACGTAAACAAGGGACATATATGAGCATATTGTGAACATAAGGTTCTGAGAACCTTATTTTGATAAAAAAGATAGTATCCTAAATATCTAAGATCTTATAAACTAGTAATGTGATGAAAATTAGTAGTTCATAGGACATGAACCATAAAAGAATCAATAACATAACCCATGAAAGCATATCATAAGAATAAGACATTGAATTTGAGTCATACACATAAGCATAGAAAATTATACGTCAATGATAAATACCAGGACCTTCATGACATGTTAGGTTTCAGATAATAACCCACATACATGTTATATGTATGTTATTCTATACCATGAAACATCTTGTTCCAGGCATGGGATGCCATCTCGTTTACACTCTTATTTCAGGATTGGGATTCTGTTCCACACAACCTTCTATTTTGGGATTGGGTTATCCTGCAATGTATAATATGATATCATGAAAAGTTTTCAATATCGATTAAATTGGAGTGAGGAATAGGTCCCAACCTTCAAATAATGAAAACCACATATATGTTTTATATAAGATCATAAATCTTTCATCATAACATAACCCCTAAAATTAAATGATCTTTATAAACAATTCATTATAACATAAACCCTAGAAAAGATATATAATTTATAAAAATAAACACACAATAAACATAGACTATTAAGAGATATAATAGGAAAAGAATCCGTGATTCAAGCCTCAATATAACACAAGTAACATTAGATATTTTTTCATATATTTAAATTGGTTTTGAAAGATCATTTAAATTAATTCTTGAGGAATATATCTAGTCCGGTTTGAAAAATACTTTTCAAATAATAAATAATTTAAGAATAAAATCTTATTGAAATATCCTTTCTAATATATAAGGAATATTTAAAAAAAATTAATCATATTTTAAATATATATTCTATTAAATCTCTTAAACGATCATAAATTTAATCTTAAAAAATTTTAAAAAAATATTTTTTTAAAGGAACAATGATTTCTAACATAAGTGAGAAAAAAATAAAATGAAACTTATAATATTAGGAAAATAGGTATATTAATTATAAAACATGAAAAAGTGTAGTATGTATACCTCATAAATGAATATAGGTACATAACATATCATGTGTCTCAAAAAATGAAAATTGAGACATTATTACCTTATCAATTTGGATACTTTTGAACTGTAAACCACACATAAGATATATCATAAAATGGATACATAAAAAACCATAAAATAAAGTATAATCATCATAGAATAAAAAAACGGGATTTATATACACCACAAATAAGACAAATTTGGTGATCATGTCTTTTGTATCATAGAAATTAAAATTAAGAAGAAAATACCTTACTACTTGAGTAACTTTAGAATCATGAATTCCATATATAATAACCTAAATTAATTATTTTAATATAATAAAATACAAGAAATTAAAGATATAAAATTTTAGAGGTTAATTTATATAAATTAAAAAATTAGAAAGTGGTGAATATGGAATTATATCACAGAAATAAAAAGTGAGATGAAATTCCCTTACCTTATGTCTTCATTTCCCTAACACATATTATATCCTCCTGTATACTAAATATTTGTTTACCATGAATCAACCATCGAACCATATTCATATATTTATTACCATATATGAATTTTTTATGAATGTATATTAAAATCATAATAACTACACCATGTTAATGTTATGTATCAGGTACAAACATCTTTGTTTATCATTCATGTTCTAACTATCCATCCTTAGTCCAATTATATAGATCATGATGCAATCATCTATAGAGTGATAATAATGTTTTAAATAGAATATACATATTTATTATATATATCATCTTTTTTATTCAAAATAGTTGTATATATATAAAAATCCACCATTCATAGAGATGCTAGGCTATAGAAATGCGTGATTGTTGTTTTCATTTTCTTGTACATTCAAAAGAAAGGAAATTTTAGGTCATATTATGATAAAATAATAGTATTAGGTCACAAATAACATATATATTCATAAAATTCATCCTTATTACCATCCATGATACATATATTTGAATAACCAATCACATTGTATCATAGAGATGGTAAACTATATGCGCGCACGAGCGGCATTATCATTTAAAAAAATTAATAAACAGTAAAAAGGAATACATGATATTATCATTAAAAAAGTATAATTTTATCATAAATATCATATATACATATGAAACCCATAATAATTCCCAGTCATTAATTATTGTGAGGAAAAATTATTTGCATCCGCGTGTGGAGACAATAAGGCGTACATACGCATGAGCGATACATTCATTTTTTGATTGATAGAAAATGGTATATATAATGGAGTGTTAATAATCATAATAATATTTAATCAAATTTATTATTATTAATTTATAATTTTATGATATATATCATTGATATATAGGATGTATAGAATTGTGGAAAAAATGAATGATCGGTTAAAGTTATTTTACCGTTTCCCCAATAAATCCTTTAGATCCCCCCAAAAGGATTCAAGGATATGTTCTTTGGGAAGATCATGACATCTAAATTCTGTATAGGGATGTTTAGAAGGGAAATGGGTAGGGTTGGGATAGGCAAGAAAGCTAAATGTTGTATGAAGAAGTGATGGAGGAGGTTACCTTTTATAACTGAGGTGGGGAGAACTTCTGGAAACTCTTAAAATATTAATTTTATATTAATTAGTATTTTAATAAAAAAGGCTCTAATTTTTTTATTTATAATATATGATTATTATGGTTAGAAATATTATATGGAAATTAAAATTAGAAATGTTTTTATTATTTTTAAATTATTTTCTTTTTTACACTTATTTGTCCTTTTTAACTCTTACCATCAAATTATAAAATTTAAAAATTGAGGATTAAAATAATTACAATAACTTAACCAAAAAATAATAAATGTTTCTTTTATGAAATCATAATATTATCCAAATTTTTTTTATAAATCATCGATTTTATTAAATTTTAATCATATAAAAATATTATTTATTTTAAACTATAAATAATTCAATTTTGACAACATTCATTACCTGAAAATTATTAAATATCATAATAACATGATATATTAAAAAAATTTATTTATTTTTAATATTTATAAGTTATCTATAAAATTTGTGGTTGGCTGAGTTATATCAAATTAGTTTTATTTTAGTATTTGAATTATCCTTTATTTGATATAACCTTTAATTAAAAAGACTCTTTTTTATCAACGTGTAAGCCTTTAATGTATTGTTTTATTTCCTCCTAATTAAAAATTACTATGATAAATAAAAACATTTTATCATTAAAATTACAATTTACTTTCGAATTTCACTTATTTAGAACCATATATTAAAAATGTCATAGTTGTTGAAAATATTTGTATAACATCATTATCTTTATTATAAATAAAATATTATAAATGTATTACAATCATCTATGAAACATAAAAGGTAATAATTCAATCCCCAAGGATGGTTTTGGTCAATATAAAGTCATTAAATGTAATTAGAACATGTGTTAGGGTAATTTTATATTATTTTTAATATTATTTATTACCCTTAATTACCTGATTTTCTATTGAACTTTTTAATATAAAATTACTAACGTTGATTTTGATAATGGATAAAAATAAAAGAATCATATTTATATAATTTTGACCATCTTATTCTGAATATGGATTTTTTTTTTCTGAAATTAAAAAAAATAAAACTGCATTAATTAATTTGAAATTAATCCCATTGACGGGCTGAGAAAACAAGTTATTAAAGTTATAACTTCGAAAATTGAATCTTTTTTATAAATAAATTCAATGTAGAATTAATGAAAGTGAACTATATTATATTAACTAATTGAACCATAATCTAATTATAATATGAAACAAATCCATATTATAAATATTCACTATTAATTATTTTGGTGAAAAAGATATTTTCTATTAAATTTTATTAATTTTTAACTATTCATTAAAACATGAATCTTATCAGAAAAATTAACCAAAATTATTAAAAAGTATATTTTTTATAATAAAAATTAATATAATTTGTTTAAATTTTCAAATAGAATAAATATGTGTCAAAATTAGGATTTAAAATCAGTTCTACATCGAATGGTCATAAAATTAACTTTTAAAAAATATAGGATTTTATTAATGGAATTCAGATGGTTCTTATAATATTCCTATAAAATTTATTGTATGAATTTTTAAAAAAATTATTGAATATTTAATATATATATATTTCATTAATTTAATTCATTAATTGTAATTGATATTATTAATGAATAGATAATGTCATAGGGAGCATAAAAAATATTTCTTTTATACTAAATTTAAATATATTCATTTATATTTAATTGGTAACAAATGAATTTATATTATAAACTATATATTTTCATAAGTTAGGGAATACTATTAAAAATTTATAACTTAATAGATATGATATATATTATTATATTAAAAAAAAATATGTTAATAATATTTTTTTTGTAAAACACGGACTTGCATGTAACAAAACCAATCATAAGACCTAGAAATTGTGTGACACACAGGATAATCATAGTGTTTTGTATACCAAATGTTAATATAATTGTTGCACGTAGGACACACATGACGTGGTGTTGCCAATAAAGAAATAACTTATTGGATCATTCAAATAACAAATGTTATATTCACTGTCATGTGAAATATTTTGTATCAAAATGATTAAATTAATTAAAAAATATTTTAAAAAATATGAAGGTGTTATCAAAACCATTGGATGTCTTGTTGTTTTGGTACTTTTTTTGAGAGTCCAAAACTGAATAAAATCCACTTATTTACTATATAAATTCACCCAATATATAATTTCAATCCACTAAAAGTCATTGCAGCACATCCATATGCTACACTAACTTTCTAGAGTCCACGTATGGTGTCCCCATGCTCTCAATAATTCACTCCAAATCATTTGGAGTCACACAATCAAGTAAGTGTACTTTTATATGTCTTATTTATTAAATATTCATTAATATAACATGTCATCTATTTCAAATTCCTTATGATGGGAAATGTATTTACATGTCATTATTATTATCCATTTAATGATTAATTTTGAAAAACCCATTTCTATCTTGTCAACACATATTATAAATTTTTTTGATATATTGTTTTGCTACTAAAATTTAACTGGAATTTTCCATGCCAAATTAATTGTGTAGTGAATAACATACCGATTTTCTGTAATGTTTACTCACCATTATACATATATAAATCTTTGATTGGGACATAAATGTATTTATTACACACTCCATGATCATATAATTACATATTATGATTAATGTATCAATATTTTATGATCAATGTGGTACATTGAAACATAAGAATAAAATGAATGTGAAGGGTGTTCCTGAAAATTTATAGTGCTCCAAGACATTTCGTAAGTGTTAATATTATGACATGTCATGCTGGAATAGTGAGTGAAACTAATTCTGTAGTGGTACATTTTCCACCATGATGTTATTTCAATTTAACATTAACATGTTTTTACGATGTATTGTTATATATTGTTTCCACATTTCCCATGTTTCCGTTTCAATTATCATGACATATCATTATTCATGTTTATGATTCCCACTTCGTTTAATACCTATTGATAATAATTTTCTAATATGTATTAATATCTTTATATTATTTCATGTTTATTCCATTACTGTGCTTTATAGGTCAACCCTTTCTTATGTATGTCCCATGTTATCTCATTCAATTTTTTTGTACAAGCATGCTATGCAAGTTTTCTATAAATATGTTGTTTATAATGTTTTAAATTTTTTATGTAATGTACCTAATTAAAAAATACACTATAATTCTTGATCATTTGTATTATATAAATAGTTTTATTATGTAATAAAGCATTAAATAATTTATAATAAAAAGTACGGGTTTTATAATCATTATCAAAGGAAACATTTAGTGACTTTTTGTAATCAAATTAGAAAACTACAGTGAATGACAAAGAGAAAAATTGTGTATAACAACATCCCTCAATTTTGTGATGTATAGAGTAAGTGGTTTCATAATAAATTATATCAATGTTTTGATACTTTAGGTGCACTTGGTTCTGGAAAGGATATAACTAGTAGTAACAAACCTGATATGGTGTGTTGGGCCTGACTTTGTGTATCCTTGTGCATGAAAAAGGGCTTTATTTTCAACATATTTTGAAACTCCAAGTGTATATTCATTGGAAAATTAAAAAATCAATATGAACCATTCTTAAGGGTTGGGGCGGGGGAATCACATAAGAATATTTGTTAGGAAATAAATCATAGACAACCTTGATTGAAGACTAAGAATTCATAATTCATGAAATAAATTTAATTTTTATGTTATCCCATTAAGTTCATTATATTCCCATTTATGTTATAAAAAATTTTCAAATAAATACTCATCCAAAATATTCCTTTTATTCTTATCCAATGGCCCGAAATATTATGAACTATGTAAAAAATCAATGGGTTTGGAACTATTTTGACTTCTCTAACGAAATTCCTAGCCCAATCAAGGAATGAATCATGAATTTCATGGAAATAATCTCTCAGCTGTCATAGGTTTTGAATAGAAACATGTATTAGGAGGAGTGATCAAATCCCCATAAGATAGTACAAGATTTGATTAAGTCTTTTATGTAACATAGGCTTGCTTCTTTCAATGGATCATCTGATTCATTATTCATATAAAAATTGATCAATTCCATTGAGAATATCTTCTATATCCTTCAATTTTCGTAACAAGAGAAGGTTCTACTGAATTTTTATCTTATGGAGGAGGTATATAATTAGTGTTTATCATTGATAAAAAAATTAATCTTTTATAAGATAACCATATGAAGGGGTGGAAAAAATTCATGAAAATGTTATTTGATAAATATTTTTCTCGCACTCTATGTCTTAAGAAGGAAAGTGGTTTCTATTCCCTGAACAAAAAAGATAGTGAAAATATGAGGGAATATAAAGAAACATTTTGAATCCCTTCATGATATTTCTCAATCATTATCATTACCCCTTGAATGAATGGTTGAACACTAATATGGTGATATAAAACATAGTCTTCAAAAATCCACGGTGATCTCTGACTTTGATAGTTATAATGAAATTGAACGATGTTCCCTCAAATTCAAAATGGATATCGGTGAATCTCAATAATTCCATGTGTATAATAGAAAAAATTGGACTTTTATTTTGGTGGTATTTTGTATAGATCTAACCGTGTTAGGAAATTTCAATATTCCAAACGTCAAATGTGCCTAAAGAAGCAGCTTGGAAAATTTATAAGGGGGTGAGGAAATGTATTATGTGTGGGAAGGAAGTGGACATAGCTAACGATTCCTAAAAGAAGAATCCCTAAAAGGTGATGTTGTAAATTAATAATCCAGTAAACCCCCTGAAATTTTTTTATTTCTTGATATACAAGGAACAACAAAATATTGATAATAAATTCCTTAAGATACTGGTTTTTTGAGACAAATAACAACCTCTAAAGAATAAATTCAAAGATTTTACAATCATAACCTCTAATGCGGATCCCAACAACTATGTAGTGATATATACACTATCTATTCATTCAATAACTGAGAATGTAATTTCTATCTCTAATAATAGTAATTCCTTAAAATAAAAAATGATTACAAGAACTATTCATACACCACCACAAATATTGCTGTTAGAGTAGTCGGTGAAAATGGAAAATGGGGAACTATTATATCCCAAGTATATAACTCCTCCAATATCTAAATTAAATAGATGAAAATACCAAAAAAAAATTCATACTTACTTTGTTTGTTTTTTAATATATTATGGGAATGGATTGGATTTCACTATATAGAGCCCAACCATATTCTAGAGAGAAGGAAATCACTCTCCATATTGGGAATCAACCCTCAATTATATAGATGTTGAAGTCGGATGATGAATCTTATTTAACTCCCACATCTAAAGCATCAATAATATTTCCCTACATGAAAGTGTATCTATCTCAAATTACATAGTCTAAGGAAATATCCATCCTCAAAGTCATTTCTTTTTTGATGGAATATGATGATGTGATTCTTAAAGAATTTCTTGGGCTTCCTCCGAGCTGACCGATTATATTTTCAATAGATCATATAACTGGTGAATTTCCATTATCTATTAATCTTTATAGAATATCTATTGTGGAACATGGGGATTATACAAAACAACCACTGGAGAATATGGATAAACTATTCATATATCCATGTTCATTATCATGGGGTGCACCAGTCCTCTTTATGAAGAAGAAGGATAGTCCACTGCGCTATTGTATATATTATCATGAGCTCAACAAAATCATGTTAAAGGAAAAATATCCTCTACAATAGATTTATGACTTGTTAGATAAACTATTTAGTGAAATATATTTATACAAGGTCAATTTTCAGTCTGGATATTACCATATTTTGGTGAATAAGGTGGTTATTCCAAAGACTTATTTTTAAAAAAGTAAAATGAAATATCAGGTCATAAAAAGTCCATTTAGACTCCCTAATTCTATATAAATATTCTTGGAATTTATGAATAGAGTATTTTGATATTATATTGATATATCTTTTTGATTATTTATTAATTATGTTCTAACATACTCCAAAAATAAGGGGGTCATGAGGAGAATCTAAGTATTTTATTTAAGACCCTACGAAAGGAGAATCTTTATGAAAAGTACATAAAATGTGGTTTTTAGGGTAAAAAAGTTTCCTTATTAGGGTATATATTCATAACAAATGGGATACATGTGGACTCATAAAAGACAGAATCAATTCATATATAGTTGAGGTAAACATCTAAGAAAAATATCTGTAATTTTCAAAAAAATTATATGGGTATTATCACTGATTTGTGAGAAATTTCTCACAATTTTCAAACCGTCGTACAAAGATAAATAGAAATGATTTTTTTATAAAATAGTGAATGTGAATAGAGATCAAGATTTTGAAAAGAAGTCTTATCAATTCTATTATGTTCACTCTTCCCACGAGTAGAGAACTTTTCATAGTTTTCAATGATGCATCTTAGAAGGAATTCGATTGTGGGTTAATGTTGAATTACAAAGTCATAGATTATGCTTCAAGCCAGCTATAAGTTCGTCAACATAACAACTCAATGAATGATCCAGTGTTGGCTATAGTGATATTTTCATGGATAATATAGATAAATTATATCATTGGGGAGACATGATAGATATATACATCTTCCAATATCCACAGGTATATATTCCCAAATAAAGAGTTGAATTCGTTCCAATGAATATTGTTAGAGATTATCAAGGACATCGACTGCACATTTCACTACCATCTCAGTAAATTGAATAATTTTAAGTGCGATCCATGTATAAAAGATCATCATATTTTCTCATAATGATAATTGAGAGGGATTTGATATTATTAGATGTTGAAAAAATATACATGGGAATCATAAAAAAAGGAACATCATCAATCCTTTTATAAATTCTTTCTCAACCAATATTTTTTGGAGTGGTTTATAGATTATCAAAAAGATTATTTGGGAATTAAATTGAATGTGGAATCAATAAGGAATGACAAATCCTATTAGTTCCATGTTAATGAAGAAGGCATTTTGATATTTGGTTCAACACAATGTGTTCTATCAAATCATGATTTAAAGAATAAACTGTATGATGATTCATATACTTTGACATTCATCATTCACCCAGTAATCATAAAGATGTATCAGGATCTTCATGATCAGTAATGGTGGTACAATATAATGAAGGAGTTCACTAAATATACTTCAAAGTTCATTGAAAGTCAGCAAGTTCATAGTAAAAGGTATATGTCAAATGGGATGATGCTACCATTACGGAGAACAACATGTAAATGGGGAAACATCACTATGGGTCTCGACCCCATAATTGTGAAGACATATGGGGGAATAGTGCTAAATGGGTTACTATGGGTATTCATACAAATACATGTCTTTTTATCACAATTGGAGAGGACTTCTCGCTAGATCAACATGCAAAAAAAATACAACATAGAATTGGTAACGCTACATGATGTATCCATATAAATTTTATCCTTTCAATATTTGATATTAACATATATGTTTTGGAAAAGTCTCCAACACGATGAAAGTATTTTTATAAACTTCATTACATCCTATCATCCCCGTAGTGATGGTCAATCAGAGAAGACTATTCATACACCATAAGACATGTTCTGAGCATGTTATATGGATATCCATGGAAGATGGGACAAACATCTACCTCTGGTCGAGTTCTCTTAAAACAATAGTTTCAACTCTAGTATCAAATTGGATCCCTATAAATCCATTAATGGAAGAGGTACAAAACCATAATGTTGGGTTGATGATTTTGAATGGGAACTTTTAGGTCCTACAATGGTTGTGTAAATGGTGGATAAGGTTTAGACCATTCAACATCACATCGTGGATATTAAAAGTCAATAAAAGTAAAATATTGACAATCATTGAAGAGACCTAGAGTTTGATTTTTAAGAGATGGTATTCCTCCACATATATCTATGGATGAAAATTTTGAGTTTTAGGAAGAAGGTAAATATTAGTCCATGATATATCATTCCCTTGGAGATCCTTGGGTGCATTGGAGTAGTGGTCTTCCTACTATAATTTTCACTGAACATACCTAGAGTACATGATATATTGCATATATCCCGCTTTAGAAAGTACATACCAGTCCCCACACAAGTACTCAATTAATAGATGGAACTATTGAAGAATGATCTCTCTTTGAAGAGGAGCTGGTGAAGATCATAGACTGTTGAGGCAATGTTATTTAGAATAATACAAAATGCATGTTCAATGTTCTTTGGAGAAACCAAAAGTTTGAAGAAGCAATATGGCAACTAGGAGAAATTATGAAATAGATTTAAACTCAATTTTTTAGTGAGGTCAATGAAAGTTTTGTTGGTAAAATTTATTAAGGTGTGAATATTGTAACGACTTAAACATTAATAAACAAAACCCCCCTCATGTTTTAATCAAATGTATTATTAGGTAATATTTATATCGAAAACTATTGTAAATTTTTGGTTTTATAATATCCTATCATATTCAACTGACCTTTAATCATCATAACCATTGATAATATAGATATTGAATAGTTAACACAATTTTAGTATAAATATATAGTTTTATCAAATCTAATGGACATAAAAATATGATACAATGGTGTTAACTAGTTTGATCATACACTATGATGAAAATTTATCAATGATGTAGAGAGAGACAACATCACTAAGATTACCCCTTGACCAATACATTGGTTTTCACCAATAACTTATGCGTGACTGAAATCGTCTATAGATAAATTTATAGTTTATTTAGATCCCAGACCAAACCATGTATTCCATATCACTGAATGAATGTCTCACCACCACACAACTTACTATTTGGTTGTTTTATGGATTATTAATTGGATAGTATAAGGACAATATAAATATTATTATGTAAATTATTTTTATTTAATATATTCTCATCCTATTATTTTTATTTTATATATTATCTCTACTTTGATACAATAAATAACAAATAGTGTTTTGTTGCAACATTTAAATTCAATTAAAGATTATATTTTAATGAATTAATTTATTTTTTAAACAAATGATATTTTAATGAAATAATGTGTATTTAATTTAAACGATTATATGATTCTCATGAAGTCAAATGTTATTTTTATTACGGTTCCAAAACTGTTATTCTGAAATATCCATTATTTTTTAATTAATATATATTTTATATTAAAAGTGAATATTAAAATATTTAGAAAATTATTTAGATAAAATTAATATTATGTTTTGAATCACATCATCAAAATTATCCAACTGTGATTTTTCATAATTTATTGAGACAATTGATTTTTTAGGTAAACAATAATTACTGCATATATATAATATGTGGATTATGAAATCATAATGAACAAAATTTTATGTTATTTATACATTAAATGGGATACACTGCCAAAATATTTTCCCTCTAAAATAATGAGGTTTTATGTTTGTTTTATTTATTTTATTAATCCATTATGAATTCCCCAAACAATTAATATATTTTATGGTTTTAAAAACATGTCATTAAGAGTGTGAATCAACTCTACATAACAAAAAATATTTTTTTCCTTTAAATAATAAAATTCTAAGAAACAAACCAATTTGGAAGAAACTATAAGAAAAAACCATTGGATGGTTTTTGGTTTTGGTTATTTTATTTTGTAGTGTATAAAACCTAAATAATAAATATATCCCCCTTATTTCCTATTTAAACCCACCCAAGATTCCATTTCACTCAACTATAACTACTTTTTTAATGTCCATACTCATACCTATCCGATCAAGAATCTACCCAAGGTACCATAATTTTTCAAGAATCTCAAATAATGAATTTGATGTCACACACTCAAATAAGGGTCATTTCATTTATATTCATTACTAATGTTTATTTAATGTCATATTCTTATTATCTCCAAATAATTAATTTTGGACATGTATTTACATGTCCATATTACCTTAAATATCAATTATAAATTATTAGATAACCTTTCACTCTCAACAAAACATTTCATGAATTAATATTTGACATCATTGTGTTGTTGAAATTTTACCATTATTTTCAATTCCAAAATAATTATGTAGTTAATACCATACCCAATTTTGAAAAAGGCTATTCACATTTATACACCGATAATTATTTTACTAAGGACCTAAATATATTTATTTTACACTCTTTAATCATGGAGTAAAATATGATGATGAATGTATCCATATTGAATTATCTATGTGGCACACTTAAGAATGAGAAGGAAATGAAAGTGAAAGGTGCACCCACAATTATATGGTGCCCCCATGTATTGGGTAATGTTTAGTATCATGATAACTCATTTTGGTATATGATGTGAACCAGAATCTTTATGGGACATTTTCCACCATGATTTGTTGGTAGTTTTCCTTGACCTATATTTATGATGGAGTGTTTAATATAGTTGCAATATTTCTCATGTTTCCTTTACGATTATCATGAAATATCACTATTACTTTTTATGATTTCTAATGCACTTATTCCACAAATACATTTCATGTCTATAATATTCATCTCATTCCATGTTTATTCCCTTAATAGGCTTTATAGCTCACCCCTTTCTAATGTATGTCCTCAGGTTATCCTGTGTAGTTTTATATTCGAGCATTTTGTGGATATTTTCAATAAATAAGTTTATTCCATGTTTGAAAATAGTTACGTAATTTATATAATTACCAAATAAATTATACTTCTATATCTTCAAGGTTTAATTATGTGTTATATTATATAATAAATCACGAATTAATGTGTAATAATGTGTGTGGTTGTTATATCATCTAACTCCAAATTTTATATATAATGGAGTAGAGGGATTATATGGATGAACAATAACTCAAAAACAAATAACAATTGTTTTAAACATGTCCATATATAGCCATTACGTTTTACTCAACTTTTCCATTCTAATTTTCACAATGATAAAAATGATATAACATAAGTTATGAATACATTATGGAAGGAATAAAATTATAGATTATAGATAATTTAAAAAAACAAATTATAAATATTATATCAATAATGTTAAATAAAAATAAAAGTTGTGTGGGAAATAAATTTTAACACAAGCACATGTAACGTGCAAATCCATATTTTAACCTTAATCCAAATATTTGATTTTAAATTTTTCCACTAATATTTATTTCAAATATTTAGTTTTACCTTAATATATAATACAAATTATTTTTAATAATATTATGGAATCAATTTGAAAAAAAAATTAAATACATTGGAAAATAATTTTTTATTAATAATATAGATTTGACGAGAAAACATGTTTTCAAATAGTTAATTATCAATACCGTACATAGTTTATATATAAAAAATCCATATCAAAAATGATTAAAATGACCTATATTTTATTAATATATTTATAATTGAACTAATTTTAATTTATCTACATTTTAAAATATTATATAACCTTGTAAATAATCAAAAATAATAGTAGTTTTTATTTTAAATTCTAAATTTTTCAATATTCATTTACTAATTTACCATTTAAGAAAAATATAAAAAATACAACTAAATCTAATTCCCATTAATATTATTTTATAAATTATTTTTATATAAAATAATAAATTTTTTAAATGTTTTGAAAAATAGTTATAAAACATTTCCTCAAATATAAAGATAAACAGGTTTTTTGATAAAAAAATAAAAACAATTAACTATAAAATTGTACATATTATAATATATTGTCTACAAAAACATAAGGTGAATTTTAAACATTTCAGTTAATATAAAAGTTATAAAATTAATGAAAATTATTCACTGAAATATATTTTTATAATTTATTAAGCTAAAATTTTTTCTCTTCAACAAAATAGTTTATTTATCTTTTTTTAATACTATTTTTTATTTTGAATGAATAATTAAATGTACATGTTTAAAATGTGTATATTAATAATTTAGATAATACTATTCATACACACCATTAAAATGGAATGTAAATTACTATCATTTTAAATAATTTTTTTATTATTATGATACATTTTTTCTAAACTCAATGTTGCATGAAACACAATATAAACATAGTACTACATGTAACACAAGTAATACTATTTGTTTCTTATAATTTTGGACTTACATAGTGTTTCTTATAATTTAAAACATATAAATATAAAATATTTTTTAAAAAATATTTTTCAAAATTTTGAGGTGTTACCCATACCACTATATTAGAATTCCCAGATTTAACTATAAAAATATCAATCCCTCAAATAGATGATTATAGTTTTTAAATAGGTATTATACATTTATTATATCGATATTGATCATCATCATTTTCCTTATATTTTAGTATGTCTTTGAAGACCCAAGAACTTCCTCAATATGTTTTTCATTTCCCTCATCATAAAAAACTTCCATTTTTTTCAATTAAACATCTATAAGAGAAATAAATCACATCCATGGAAGATGTTTTTCCCTACAAATACTTGTACGATTAACACCCTTATATTTATTCTTCATGGGTTATTCACACTCACTGTTTTCACAAAATTTATTTTCAATCATTATAATGATATTCCCAGTTATCCCACATTGATGGATATCATGTCGGTACTTGTTGGTAAATATACCTATACCCATTTATTATCTGAGGAGAAAAGGACATAACCTCATAAATTTGGGAATATTTATGAACTTTTTCCATTTAAAATTCCATCATCACCTTGGATGAGGAATATAGAGAATCATTCTTTATGAAGTATTTTTTATCATTGTTCAATACCTTATATACAATATGTATTTTATGAAAACTATTTAGCGTCCACTTCTTTGTGTCATTATAAGGACCCAGCCTTAAACCTTAATTAATATTGAATTAAATTAATAATTCACATTGAGGATTTTTCATGTTTAGAGTTTTAGAGAATTAGGACATAACTATTACATCTCAAAAGATTAAAAAGTAGAAACTTCTACTAAGTTTCCAAAAAATAAAAACTCTTAAAACGAAACATGTCTAGTTCAATGTTTTTGGTAGCATGAATTCCCCTTGATCCCATCCTTGACCCTATTCCACGTTATGTCCTGTGAAAACATTTCAAATACATGGGATGAGCATAAAAAGCTCAGTAAGGGATACACAAAGAATGAAAAATGATAGTTTTTTCAAAACAACAAGTAAACCATGTATACTTTAACAAATTAATACTTTTCACCTTTTCAAAGTTGTAAAAAACTCTTCACTGAATAAAAGTTCATTACATACCATTCTATAACCAAAGTATTACCATAAAACTCATATAAAGATCACATAACATATAAAGGTAACTTGGGACATAAACATACTTAAGTGGAATAACCATAAAGTCGACTTCCACACATATCACTTAATGGAATAGTCATTCGGCCGACTTCCGTACATACTTAATGGAATAGCCATACGGCTGACTTCTATACCCAATGCATTGGAGGTTATAACGTAACCACCCATCCTGGTATTCACGGCACCACCCGTCATATGGTTTCTCACGTAACCACCCGTAAAATGTCCAAGTACCATCATTACACATAAAATATTGAAAATATAATCATTTCAATGACAACATTTCATTTTCAATTACAATAATTAATTCCCAAATATTGAATTGATGAATCCATTTTCAAAAACCATTTAAAAGTGATTTTTGAATCAAAGTGTCCCATACCATTTTGAAGCTTTTAATTGAATTATAATTTTAAAACATTAATGTCCATATAAATAAATACTGAAAACCATTTTAAAAACATGCACATTAAATATAATGATTTAGAATAATAAATCTTTAAAACATTTAAAACGATATTTTTGTTAAATAGTTTTTAACAAAATGAGAGACTCTTGAATACAAATAATAGTGGAATAACATTTAATACGAACTTTATAATATCATGAGAATAGAATGATTCATGATATAATATGTCAAAGGACAGTATACACACCATTTAAGAGTGAATTGGTGTATAAAAACAATGAAGTATCAAAAGAAATGTAAAATGAGATGAAATCCATTATAAAGAAGGTATCATTAAATTAAGGATAAATCAATCTCATAATTATGTGTGAAAAATATAAATAAACCCAATATAAGTGGATATTATGTGTAAAACAATCAAAGGTTATTTACACATATTCAAAGGATGACATATTCAATAACTACATGTTGAACCCAAAGAAATCGAAATTGGGTTAAGAAGTCCCCTTGGTAAAATTCGACAGCCTAACGACGTCACATAAAATTTTACAAAAAGGTTTGATGAGAGAGATAAAGGGGGTCTCATCACTTGGAAATAAAATATAAATAAATAAGTATATAGAAGAACATATCCCAACATAATAGTATGTTAATTAAAAGACATAACAAAATAAGTCTTTTTAAAAAAAAAGAGGGTGAAAGGTCCACTTACCGAGTTGGGTAACATTCGAAATGTACACCCCATGGAAGACGGGTCATACAATGAGGATGTGAATATCCATAAATGAAGTTATACTACAAAAATTGTATAATAATGGGTAGTACATACACCACTCAATGGAAATTGTGGAAAATGTAGCATAAATCTCAAAGGAATAGATGTGAGATGAAAAACCCCTTACGAAAACTCGACAGCCTAACGACGCCACTTAAAACATCCAAAAATGGATTGATGAGATAAAATAGGGTATCCCATCACATTTCAATAAAATTTACAGCAAGAGTAATATAAAAGAACATCCCCCATTATAACAAAGAGGATCTTAAAATAAGTTACATAAAGGATAGTACTTTAAAAGAAAGAGAGAGGTTGGATCTCTTACGAAAATTAGGCAGCCTAACGACGCCACTCAAAACATCCAAAATGGATTGATGAGAGAGAATAGGGTCTCTCATCATATGAACATAAAAATTAAAGTAAGAGTAATATAAAATAACATCTCAATAACAAGAAAGATGAGCTTTATAAGGAATGACATAAAAGAGTGTACTTAAAAAGAAAGAGAGGAGTAAGATACCTTACATCGGGTCCGACTTGACTCGATCATTCTTTAATCTCATGAATAATAAACTTGAGTTAATTTATACTTCCTGAAAAACCTTTTTTAAAGTTCATTATTCCTTTTATATCACTTATTACCCTGTCATGGACATTATGTAATCATTTAAGTTAATAATGTTTGTTTTGTCGATACTTGGTTCTTAAGTCAAAAGTGGACTTCATACAATTACATGTTATTCGTGTGGTCAAAGGTTCATTATATCCACAATTGTATTCACGAGGTATATATCACATATATCATATATATTCAGTATATTCATGCATTTATAATATTACATAACATTTAGAGTTAAGAAATGAAATGCACCATTCATGGAGACGGAAAGCCGTACGTACGCATGAACACTACTTCCATTTCTATTTCATATTTAATGGAATTAAAACATAATGATACATAATAGTATTTTAATTCCAGTATGGTATCATATATAATATCCTTAAATATATCCTTTATACGTACCACATATGGTACTAACGAATCAAATCACTTTGAGGGGCGGTAGTCCGCATTTCCATAAATGAGGATATTGTGTTTACCCATAATGGAAACCATAAAGGTATAGCATAAATGAAAAATACAGAAGATTAAGTAAAACATAAAAATATTATATATCAAATATAAATATAGTTTCATCTTAATGGCCACCTTTGAAGGTGTTTTAAGAATGTTGAACAATCATCGTTTCGGGAGGCAGAAATTCGCCATCCACAGAAACAGTATGTTCTTTAACCATTAGATGTAGTTGTGTGTAAGTGTAGCTCGAAACCATCTTATAAAAACATCCCAGTATATTTAAGATACTGTATTTGTCACAAAATAAATGAATAAAAAGAGTTTAGGGGGTTGGAGACGCAAAATAAAACAAAAGGACTCAAGTGACGTCATTACCTTAAAATCGGGTAACTCCCTTTGGTTTGAGCTCAAAGGCTTCCTTGGGAAGACTTATTCCCAAATTGAGGCATAAAGGAGTAAGATAGTGAAGTGGAGAGACAAAATGGGCAGGTCTAGGCAGAGTCAAAGGCTTTGGGAGTGTAGGTAAGAAGGTAGAGGTGGGGGCCTTTTATAAGAGAAGAGGAGGGGCACTCTTGGAAAGTAAAGAAAAGTCACTTTATTTTAAAATTATATTCGGATTTAAGAGGTCCCACATTGATATAATTATAGGATAAGGTGATAAGGGTTCTAAATCCACTAATAAAATAGGTTTTGGACATGTTTAGGTCTTAGATATTACATTATCTGTCCATTTTATTTAAATTGTTAAATAATGAGGTCATCACTGCATCATAATGATGTCATAAATAATTTAATTTATTTAACGTCTAAAAATTATAAAAAAAATTCTATGATTTAGTAAATAATTTTATCTTTACAATGACTATTTATAGTCAAAAAGATTATTTGTATAACCCCATGTAAAAATTGTTTTAGTAAAACATCTCATGTTTGTGTCATTTTTAGTTTAACATTAAATAAAAAGGTATTTATGTCATTTTCCAACCAAAGTGGCTCCATGGGGTCCCCAAGTTGACCCATGGATTTTCTTGGTCAGCCCTGACACATCCAATGATGGTAGTACATGTGTTTAGGTCATTTTATTTGACTAAAACATTATTCTTATCTTAAACTACACTAATTACCTCTAATCACGATTAAAAACTTAATAAGTTACTATTCACCAAAAAAAATATTAATCCCATTGAACCACAGTTTACTTATTAATGACAAACATGTATGTCTGATTTTTTAAATTCAACACACAATGATGGCAAAATTTCATTTAAATGGAAAATCAGTTTTTATAAGTACCACTTAGTGGTTTCCCTATTCATCAAAAATTGATGTTTTTCATAAAAATACCAAAACATCACCCTAAACTATATTTGATATTATGAATTCATAAATGATATATATTTTAAAAAATTAAAAACATATTAGTTTCATTAATTAATTTAATAATTAATTCCCGCTGTCAGAGCAAATAGCGTGTTTTTATGAAACAATAGGTATCTAAAAAATTGACATGAGTTTAAGTCCAATTTCAAAGTGAAATTAATTCCAACGACAACTATTGTATTAAATGGTAAAAATATATTCTAATTTCACTTTAAAACGAATTCAAAAGATAATCTAATCATATAAATAAATTATATTAAAAAGAGGTTTTGAATTAAAATACAACATTTTTCACTATTCA
This sequence comes from Viscum album, assembly GCA_963277665.1. Lineage (NCBI taxonomy): Eukaryota > Viridiplantae > Streptophyta > Magnoliopsida > Santalales > Viscaceae > Viscum > Viscum album. The sequence goes on along the minus strand of OY728123.1, from coordinate 1,519,099,398 downwards.
TTAAAAATTGATCTTTTTTAGGAAAATACCAAAAATTTACACAAAGTAAATTCTGATGTCCCGATTCTAAAGAAGAGTTTTATTTTGTAAAATATAAAACATAATATTTTCAAAAAGTGGATTTAATAGATGTTCGCCATCAAAAGGCGTTTAATCGGCCTTTTAAAGAATATTAGAATGTTTACGCTTAAAATTGGATTCATTCGCATTTTTAATTCTCTAACATATATAATAAAAATTAAAAATATTTGAGAAACATATATAATAATTTTGTAGTTAGTTATATTCATTCCTCTGATTACAACGGCCAGGCGTTAACTACCATTTTAAATAATATTATTTTATTATTAGAGTGCAACGTAAGATTCCCAAGAAAGTCGTTGTTGTGTATTGGGTACGCCATCGAGCATAGCTTCCCTTTTAAAGTAATATTAATATTTTATTCACAAATATGGATAAATATAAAGATTTCATATTCTTTATTTACTAGGGGTGTTACATCCTTCCCCCCTTTTGGGAATTGCGTCCTCGTAATTTTAAAACTGAGCTTGGAAACATCCTTGAAAGTCCCACATCGGAACAATAGTCGGTAAAACAATAACTTTAAAATAAAGAAATATAATTACAAAGCTCACCCAAGTTAACCCATACTAGGATTCCATGTAGGAAAACATGGACATGGAAGAAAAAGCAAAGGGTCATGTTCTCGAGGGAGAGTGATAGTAAACATGTCTAGGAGAAAGTTAACCATAAGAAAATCACAAACTTGTGATGGGTTAAACGGTATTCGATTCCCCATTAGGAAAAGTTAATAGACCACATTTTTTCTTTAAGTAACTTTTTATTGAGGAATTTATTCATAAGGAAACATTATCACTTATCATGTTGACTTTCAACTTTTACTAGATTCCTTAATCAAACTCATATTTTCTCCAAAAGACGAGTATTTAGGAAGACTTGTTCGCATTAAGAGTACTATAATAAATTTCTAGAGAATCACCAAATCCATAATAGAGAACTATATACTTCCCATTTCTTTAGACACTAACCAAAACCAAAACCAAAAATGTTTGTACAAGATCAGATAATACACAAAAAGTATAATCATTTAAAAACAAACAAATCTATTCTTAATCTCTAAAATTTGTCCAACAAAACCCAAAGTTAGACAAGGACCATCCGATTAACAATTTGTCCATAAAATTCTTCAAAGTAAACCAAACTAAGATTGAAACCCAAATATTTGTAGGATTTAGTCACATAGTCTTCCAAGATAAATCGTAACATTTATCACCAAACAACATCAGTTGCTCCTAACGTCTCGTATTGAAAAGTAATTAACCTAATCACATATCCCCCATGATAGGTTAATCATTTTCATAAATAACCCAAAATCAAAATACTCTTAATTCATAAAATCATATAACTAAAAAAGAATCAATCAAACTAACTATGGACTTCACGTAGTCCAGTGGTAGGCGATAAATACCAGTCGTACATTGGTTGTGGGTTCGATTCCCACAGCTTTGTCCGACGCGGCGGGTAGTCACATGGTCTGCGTGTTGTCCTTTTTCCAAAACTATATAATTCTCAAATCATTCCCCAATAAGGGATAAAATCATCAAAAATAACCAGAACATAATTTAACCTCAATTTTATCTCATGGCTTTCACTTCAATCATATCATATAGTAACCCATAATTACCTCAAATGCAAGGATCATATAAAATCAAATGGTTCTTTATAAATATTTCCACAAAAGAAAAGATAACTATTCCTTGAAAAAATATCATATATTAAACATCAGGGTTACACATACTATAAAAAGTCTTCTAATGTAACCCCATAATCAAAAGAGACTTAATACTCTTAAGAATTTCACCATAACTCTTGAAGCCCTTATATGTTGACATCTTAATCATTCAACATTAATCATGATCCATTAACCATTCCTTTCCAACTTATTCTGAAATACTTCTTTCCAAAAAACAAAATCAGGAATCATATCCTAAGATTCCAAAATAGGAAAAAATTGTTATGAAATAATCCATACCTTTGATTGGTCATTTTCAGTTTCTTCATCCTCAATTAGAATGGCATTAGGTATTGGTAAACAAAAATTTGTACGATCTTGGTGATCTCATTCACGAAACTTCTTTATAGGGCATGTGTTTTCATAATGACCATGCACACCACATTTAAAACATTCAATTGATCCCTCAGAAAGAACTTATTTCCCTTTCCTCTAGTCAACATGATGATTCCTTTTTCCATGGAAGGTTCTTGCCTTATGACCTTCATTTCCACATCTATAGCATATTTCTTTCCATTTGAAACATTTTCCTAGGTGTTTCTTTACACATATTTGACACATAGGTTTTTCTACACACTTACCTTTATTATTATTACCTATAGTTCCGTAGGGATTTGTATCTCGCATATATGATGCCTTATAGAAATCACCAAGGTTTAGGTGGTCAATCATGACTCCAGATAGTTGGTTGAGGATAAACACAAGGGTTCTCATTGCATCTCCCATATCATTCAGCTGCTCACTCAGAAAACTGTCACAGTTTCCTTCACATCCACTGTTACTTTGGTTCCTGCTAGATCCAACAATTTACTAAAACCTAAAAGGGTCTGTGTGAGTATATCAACAAAACCATCATGTACTAATGAGGAAGATATACTTACTCATTCAATTTATCTAAAAACTATGACTCTTTCTGAAATCCTAACCATTATGGTAATGTCACTTATGCTTAAAGAATACCCTAACCTCTAAAGTTATCTAAACTGACCTTTGATACCAACTATAAGGCCCAGACCTTAAACCTTACTTAATATTGACTTAAATTAATAATTCAAATTGAGGATCTTTTCAGGTTTAGTGTTTTAGAGAATTAGGACATAATTATTAGATCTCAAAAGATTACAACGTAGAAACATCTACTAAGTTTCCAAAAAATAAAAACTCTTAAAACGAAACATGTCTAGTTCCATGTTTTTAGTAGCATGACTTTCCCTTGATCCCATCCTTGACCCTATTCCACGTTAAGTCCTGTGAAAACATTTAAAAAACATGGGATGAGCATAAAAAGCTCAGTATGGGATACACAAAGAATGAAAACTGTTAGTTTTTTCAAAACAACATGTAAACCATGTATACTTTAACAAAGAAATACTTTTCACCTTTTTGAAGTAGTAAAAAACTCTTCACTGAATAAAATTTCATTACTTACCATTCTATAACCAAAAGATTACCATAAAACCCATATAAAGATCACATAACATATAAAGGTAACTTGGGACATAAACGTACTTAAGTGGAATAACCATAAGGTCGACTTACACACATATCAATTAATGGAATAGCCATTAGTCCGACTTCCGTACATACATAATGGAATAGACATACGGCCGACTTCCATACCCAATGCATTGGAGGTTATAACGTAACCACCCGTCCTGGTATTCACGGCACCACCCGTCATATGGTTTATCACGTAACCACCCGTAAAATGTCCAAGTACCATCATTACACATAAAATATTGAAAATATAAACATTTCAATAACAACATTTCATTTGCAATCACAATAAGTAATTCCCAGATATAGAATTGATCAATCCATTTTCAAATACCATTTAAAAGAGATTTTTGAATCAAAGTGTCCCATACCATTTTGAAGCTTTTAATGGAATTATAATTTTAAAACATTAATTCCCATATAAATAAATACTGAAAACCATTTTAAAAACATGGACATTAAAGATAAATATTTAGAATAATAAATCTTTAAAAAATTTAAAACGATATTTTTGTAAAATAGTTTTTAACAAAATGAGAGACTCTTGAATACAAATAATAGCGGAATAACATTTAATACGAACATTATAATATCATGAGAATAAAAGGATTCATGATATAATATTTCAAAGGACAGTATACACACCATGTAAGATTTAATTGGTGCATAACAACAATGAAGTCTCAAAACAAATGTAAAATGAGATGAAATCCATTATAAAGATAGTATCCTTAAATTAAGGATAAATCAATCTCATAATTATGTGTGAAAAATATAAATACACAGAATATAAGTGGATATTAAGTGTAAAACAATCAAAGGTTATTCACACATATTCAAATGATGACATATTCAATAACTACATGTTGAACCCAAAGAAATCGAAATTGGGTTAAGAAGTCCCCTTGGTAAAATTCGACAGCCTAACAACGTCTCATAAAATTTTACAAAATGGGTTGATGAGAGAGATAAAGGGGGTCTCATCACTTGGACATAAAATTTACATAAATAAGGATATAGAAGAAAATATCCCAACATAATTGTACGTGAATTAAAAGACATAACAAAAGAAGTATTTTTTTAAAAAAAGGAGGGTGAAAGGTCCCCTTACCGAGTTGGGTAACTTTCGAAACATACACCCCATGGAATAAGGGTCATACAATGAGGATGTGAATTCCCATAAATGAAATTATACTACACAAAGTGTATAATAATGGGAAGTACATACACCAATCAAAGGAAATTTTGGCAAATGTAGCATAAATCTCACGGGAATAGAAGTGAGATGAAAAATCCCTTACGAAAACTCGGCAGCCTAACGATTCCACTTAAAACTTCCAAAAATGGATTGATGAGATCAAATAGGGAATCTCATCACATTTCAATAAAATTTACAGAAAGAGTAATATAAAAGAACATCCCCAATTATAAGAAAGAGCAGCTTAAAAGAAGTTACATAAAGGACAGTACTTTAAGAGAATGTTACATAAAGGACAATACTTTAAAAGAAAGTGAGATGTTAGATCTCTTACGAAAATTCGGCAGCCTAACGGTGCCACTCAAAACATCCAAAATGGATTGATGAGAGAGAATAGGATCTCTCATCATATGAACATAAAAATTACAGTACGATTAATATAAAAGAACATCCCAATAACAAGAAATATGAGCTTTAGAAGGAATGACATAAAAGAGTGTACTTAAAAAGAAAGAGAGTAAGATCCCTTACCTCGGGTTCGACGTGACTCGAACGTTCTTTAATCTCCTGAATAATAAACTTGAGTTAATTTATACTTCCTTAAGAACCTTTTTCAAGTTCATTATTCCTTTTATATCACTTATTACCATGTCATAGACATTCTGTAATCATTTAAGTTAATAATGTTTGTTTTGTCGATACTTGGTTCTTAAGTCGAAAGTGGAATTCTTACAATTACATGTTGTTCATGTGGTCAAAGGTTTATTATATCCAGAATTGTATTCATTATTTATATATCATATATATCATATATATCCAGTATATTCATGAATTTATAATATTACATAACATTTAGTGTTATGAAATGAAATGCACCGTTCATGGAGACGGTAAGTTGTACGTACACATTAACGCTACTTCCATTTCTATTTCATATTTAATGGATTTAAAACATAATGATACATAATATTATTTTAATTCCAGTGTGGTATCATATATAATATCATTAAATATATCCTTTATACGTACCACATATGGTATTAACGAATCAAATCACTTTGAGGGGGCGGTAGTCCGCACTTCCTTAAATGAAGATATCGTGTTTACCCATAATGGAAACAATAAAGGTATTCCATAAATAAAAAATACAGAAGATTAAGTAAAACATAAACATATTATATATCATATATAAATATAGTGTCATCTTAATGGAGACATTTTAAGGTGTTAGAAGAATGTTGAACAATCATCGTTTCAGGAGGCAGAAATTCGCCATCCACGGAAATAGTATATTCTTTAACCATTAGATGTTGGTGTGTGTAAGTGTAGCTCTAAAAATTATTATAACAAAATCCTATTATATTTAAGATACTGTATTTGTTACAAAATAAATGAATAAAAAGATTTTAGGGGGTTGGAGAAGCAAAATAAAACAAAAGGACTCAAGTGAAGACATTACCATAAAATCGGGTAACTCCCTTTGGTTTGAGCTCAACGGCTTACTTGGGAAGACTTATGACCAAATTGAGGCTTCAAGGAGTAATAGATGGAAGTGGAGAGACGAAATGGGCACGGTTTGGACGAGCCAAAGGCTTTGGGAGTGTGGGTTAGGAGGTAGAGGTGGGTGCCTTTTATAAGAGGAGAGGAGGGGCACTCATGGAAAGTAAAGAAAAGTCACTTTATTTTAAAATAATATTCTTATTTAAGATGTCCCACATTGATATAATTCAAGGATAAGGTGATAAGGGTTCGAAATACACTCATCCAATATGTTTCGGACATGTGTAGGTCTTAGATATTACATTATCTTTCCATTTTATTAAAATCGTTAAATAATGAGGTCATCACTCCATCATCATGATGTCAAAAATAATTTAATTTATTTAACGTCTACAAATTAAAAAAAATACTATGATGTAGGAAATCATTTTATCTTTCCAATGAATATTTATAGTCAAACATCTGATTTTTATAACCCCATGTAAAAATTGTTTTAGTAAAACATCTCATGATTGTGTCATTTTTACTTTAACATTAAATAAAAAGGTATTTATGTCATTTTCCAACCAAAGTGGCTCCATGGGGTCCCCAAGTTGACCCATTGATTGTCTTGGTCGACTATTACACATACAATGAGGTTAGGACATGTTTCTATGTCATTTAATTTTATTAAAACATTATTCTTACCATAAACTACACTAATTACCTCTAATCGTGATTAAAAACGTAATAAGTTATTATTCACCAAAAAATTATTTTATTCCCATTGAACCACATTTTACATATTAATGAAAACCATGTATGTCGTATTTTTGATATTCAACACACAATGATGGAAATGTTTCATTTAAATGGAATGTCAGTTTTTATAAGTACCACTTAGTGGTTTCACTATTCATCAAAAATTGAAGTTTTTTAGAAAAATACCAAAACTTCACCCTAAGCTATATTTGATATTCCGAATTAAAAAATGATGTCTATTTTATAAAATTCAAAACATATTAGTTTCATTAATTAATTTAATAATTAATCCCCGATGTCAGAGTAAATAGCGTGTTTTTATAAAACAATAAGTATCAAAATATTGACACTAATTTAAGTCCAATTTCAATGTGAAATTAATTCCAACGACCACTATTGTATTAAATGGGGAAAATATATTCTAATTTTACTTTATAACCAATTCAAAATATAATATAATCATATAAATAAATTATATTAAAAAGTGGTTTTGAATTAAAAAACAACATTTTTCACTATTCATTAAAATTTGAACTTATTTGGAAAAATACGAAAAATCTACACAAAGTAAATCTTGATGTCCCGATTCTAAAAAGAGTTTAATTTTTTCATATATAACACATAATATTGTCAAAAAGTGGATTTAAAAGATGTTCACCATCAAAAGGCGTTTAATCGGCCTTTTAAAGAATATTAGAATTTTTACGCTTAAAATTGGATTCATTTTCATTTTTAATTCTCTAACATTTATTATAACAAGTAAAAATATTTGAAAAAAATATATAATAATTTTGTAGTTAGTTCTATTCATTCCTGCCATTACAACAGCTAGGCGTTATCTACCATTTATAATAATATTATTTTATTATTAGAGTGCAACGTAAGATTCCCAAGAAACTCGTTGTTGCGTATTGGGTATGCCATCGAGGATAACATCCCCTTTAAAGTAATATTAATATTTTATTCACAAATATGGATAAATATAAAGATATCGTATTCTTTATTTACCTAGGGTGTTATAGTCATAGTCTCCTAGTACATTTTAATTAATCATTAAACATAATAGTAATATTTTTTGTACCCACTTGATGATCATAATATAATTTTTTATTTATTCATGTTTCAATTCTTCCTCAACAAGTATGATCACTGTATTAAATATCGTATTAATAGCATCACTTTTCTATTCATTATATCATCATACTTTTTTCATATTAAGTACAAATGAGATTTAATAAACACATAATTATATATATAAATGTTGATTAGTTTTGTACACATGTCAATTGAGGATTTCCATAAAACCAACATAATGTATAAGTCATTGGATAATTTATCTCAAATTTTATTGACTCATTTCGATTTAGAATCAAGTAATCTATGGACTCTATTTGATAATATTTGGTATCTATAATGGTATAATTTCTAGGAATGAAACTATGTAGTTATATATTAGCTATGATAAAAAATATTATTTCATATTTTTCATAAAAAATGAAAATTATTTTGTTCAAATATCAGAATATCCTTGTGTTGTTGAGCAATAAAAATCATATTTCATATAAAAAATCCAACAAGAACCTGTATCCCTAATACTTTCCTTTGTATACCAGTAATGTTAATAATGATGATAGTAAAATAGGGAAAATTATCTTTCCCAAATGAACCTTACCTAATTATGATGTTCCATTATTATAAAAGAAAATTTAATCTATAAATACTATCAAGTAGTGATAAATAAAATAGGTATAGGGACACATGAAATTTACTAGTTTTAACGAAACAAATCTAATATTATGATCACGTAATGATGATGGATTTTTCAATAAAATTACTAACTTACATAATTTCAATTACAATTCAATCATTCAACACTAATCCTAACTGTTTAATTATCTTTACAGAAATAAGGAACGCACTTCCCACATAAGATATAATACCTCAATTCATGCATGAATGTTATTTACATTATCTTATTGAATAAAATTTGAGGTTAGAAAATATCATTGGATTGATTTTTCTCCACTCTCATCAACTAATAAAATTTTTAGACATATATATTGAATACCTATTGATATTCATCCCCTATTTTTGAAGTAGTCTATAATTAACTTCCTCTAATTCAACATCACTTGAATTTATATGTATTATTTATCTAATATTCTATGATAATTATTCACCATTTTTAATGTTAATGATATCCATTAAATAATTTTTGAATTAACATGTTTATATATATATATATATATAATATGGATATGAAATTTGATTGTGGGGGGATCCTTTAAATTCAACTATTAAATGTGCGCCATGATCATCTATTTATACTCCCAAAATCCCTTATGATAGATAGATATAATAAATATATACATTTATTGAAATAATATTGTCATAGAATATAGATTATAACCATAGAGAGATATTCATGTTCTATTCTTCTTGATCCCAAGATCCATTATATTTACAACATACAATAACCCATCATTGTGTGTAATTATTCACATAAATTTTGTTAGCTCACTCACACAAAACAAGATGAAAATATTAATATTTAACAAATTATTATATCCTAATTAATGATTCAACCAAATACATAAGATCATGGTCACCTGTACAGAAAATATAAAAATTAGAGTACATTTATCTCTATTGGGACTATACATCCATCATGATACTGAAACCATTAAAAAAGATGATCCATTTAAATATAACTCACCCTAATAATGGGGTGATCATTAACCCTATGGTTTCATTGGTATTTTTACTAAAAATGATTGATAATAAGTTCCCCTAGACTTCCTTAACACTCTCATGTAATTAAAAAATAATGATACACATGTTGATAGTCTTTTTTTCTTTAATAATTTGTGATTTAAAAATATGACACTACGTATGCGCTCATGGGAAAACCTATTATCATGATGATATTCAAAAACACATGGGATATAGTCTTGTATCATATCTACCCCTCATTTCTAATATTAATATAAATGATCCACTATATTATTTTGTTCAAGGTACAAAAAGTTTTTACAATGACTGTACTAATATTTTTAATGTGATGATTTTTAAATTCATATACATGTCTTCAAAGACTCAGAAAAAAAAATTCAATTTTTCTTATACACATAGGGAAACACTAGAGCAATGATATTTCATAAAATACCACTCCTATAACATGAAAAATTTATTTTTTACATGATTTTTATCATGTATATTGAGAAACTGTAACCTCTATATACTAAATCCCAATCATTTAAACATTATTTTGATCACATAAGTTACATTATATAGTCAAATACATAATTGAGTATCATTTTCATCAAATATAACCACCAAAATTATTCACAGGTGTTTTTATATTAGTGTATTTATAAACCTACTTACTATATTTTTCACGACCAAAATCACGCCCGGGATGGAGATAAAACTACACCAAACCTTCCTCAATAATCCAAGAGATAGAACTATGAACCGAAGCCAAAACAAACATGGGAATTTTATTCCCTATGTAGGAGTACACACAAACTTATCCCACTCAATGTAAAAGTGAAGTGGTAGAGGATTAAAAAATTATACACTACTATAAATAATCCAAAAATAAATGGAACTATAAGCACTATAAGTTCTATAATGTAATCGAAATGAAAAATGGGTAAGATACAGGCTCATCTAGAAATTTCCCTCAACCTGGTAATGACTAAAAAATGAAAATAGTTGAGATTTCCCCTCTCCAATATCCCAAGAAATTACCACAATATGCGGTCCAATAACAAGTATTCCTAATCTTCTCTTAAGTCAAGATAAACCTATATGTCGTCTGCATAGGGAACGACACATCCGACAAAAGAACATGTAGGGGTGAGTGAAAAAATACTCAGTAGGATGCCACAAAAAGGAGAAATGGGAGATTTAATAGAAACAATAAAGTAAAAGATAACTACTAGAATAAGGTACGAATGAGCATAGCTCAACCCACCACGAGAGTGAATGTAAACTCATCCAAAGACAAGGAGTGTGAAGCGGTGAAAAGTGAACTTATCATGATGTCTTTGCTACATATGTTAACAGAGTACACTCGTCCAACGATGAGAAGGGGGATAAGGAAAGCATGTGGCATACCCCACATGTCATTAACTGTTCTGGAAGGAAAATAACCAAAAGCCAAGGAGTGGGTATTAAAACATGATATATATATATATATATGAATGCTCAGTAAAAGGAAACCCAAATGATATAGTAATTTGATCTCCTTATCATATATCATTCAAATAAAACTGTTTCCAATAGTTTTAGATGTATCCATCAACGATTCCCAAAGTCCCAGACATCTTCCCTACACATAGAAAGAAAAAAGTAACAATCACCACCCCTTGACATTATCAGCTTTGGGAGGTACTCACAAGACTTCATGTTTTTTGGTCACGTAACAAGGATTCCTCTTTGGGGGAAAACATGTTTTATTCTAATGAGTACAAAGGTATGTAAAACATCTTCATGTCACAATGCTTCACAATGGAGGGATCAAAATTTCTATGTAGAGTACCCACACCCTAATGCATCGCGGTGGTGGGGGTGGGGGTTTCCACTCTAGTGTCAAAGAGACCTATTCCCAGGTGTACATTGACCCGTATCCTAAAGCATCAGGGGTGTTTCACATAGAAGGTAAAGGACCCGCACCCATGTCGATAGGGGGGGTATACACTAATAGTTGTCACAAAGGACTCATGCCCATGCTGATGGTGAGTTCCACTCCAATGGTTGCAGACCCATGCCTATATATCAGGAGGGGTTTCTACTATAGTTCATCAAGTACCCAATCCATAACCAGTAAGAGTTTCCACTCAGATGTAAATATAGGGGAAATGTTCCCATGATGATGAGAGGTTCTAATCTAGAAGATGTATCTGGTGATCCAATGTGAATTCGGATTGATCCCTACCAAATCACTATTTTCATCATGCATCGCCTTGGATATGTGTCACACCAATAACATATCATATCATAACACTAATAAAAATTTTAAGGGTACCATTACATTCCATGTCAAAAAACAATCATTATAGGATACTCGCTGGCCGAATTCCTTGTCCACTAAAAGGATATACAAGAGTTAAAATATTCATAATGAGTACATGTCCTGTTTGGTGTCCAAACAATACAGAAGACTTCGACCACCCACTCTAGCCAATCCTCCATACACTGTAGATATGGATCACTATGGAACCTCAGAGGTATCTAGTTCTAGAACTCGTAGAGTTTTCTCAGCCTGCGTGTATCAATATCCTACTCTGCTAGGTCCAACTACTTCTCAATATGTGGAGGTGCTACTACCTACCCACATGCAAGAAGAAGATTAAATGATGGGCCAGAATAATAGAACACTTTGCTCACAAGGTCACTATCATGAACCAGATCTAGTATCCTAGGTTCATGTCATTGCAAAGGCACACTGATGATTTTCAAGGAATAATTTTTTTGGATGAACATATATATACGTAAAAATATAAAGCTAACTCAAGAAGGACAGTTGAAGAGTAAAACCTATATGATGCATGTTCCCCTAATCCATGATAAACATTTATCAGTGGGTTACATCGACAATAAGGTTGGCATGGTCTTGGTGATTAGCTACGTCAGCTATCACACCATCACTAGACCACGTGACCTGATAGTCACACTCGAGACACACTGGCTCTATTTCCCTAAAACTACCCCCATCTTTTATGGTAAAAGAATGAACTACGTCCCAAGGGTTGAACCACCTCTAATAAATAATATTCATGGCCGGAACCATGCTACGTATCAACTGAAAACAACCCAAAGACATAATCTATAAGCCAGGTGGTTGCAACAAGTTCCGAAGGAACAAAAAAAAAGGGGAGTCTTTTTCAAAAGAACCTATACACACTCAAAAATAATACTCAATGAATATATATATATGAAAATATGTAATAGATTCCACACATATGTAAATATACCAAACATGCGTAGACCTCTAAACAGTAGAACTATTGTAATGTAAACTAAAAATAAAAAGGAAAAAATATATGCCCAACCAGAAACATACCACAACCTCACAATAACAAAAAAAGAAAAATAACTGAGAGATCCCCTCCCCTGGATCCCAATATATCACCAACATACATGGTCAAAGAACCTATATCCCAAATCTTATATGAAGTCATGACCAACCTATCCATCTTTTTTATATGGCACAAAACATGTGGTAAAAAACCACGTAACAGGGATTACAAAAATACTCAGTAGGATATCCAGAAAAGGAGAAGGGGTAGAAGAAAGAGATACACCAAAAAAGAAGACAACAGATAGAACAAGGTATGAACAAGTACATATCAACTCAAAAATATAGTGTGAATTTAAAATCATCCAAACACAATGATCATTAAATGGTGAGAAGAAAAACATCTTGTTGAGTCTTCACTACTTATAGAGTGAGAGTAGAATAATTTAACAACAAGAATATGGACATTGAATGCACATGACATACCTCACACATCACCTCCTCTCATAGAAGGAGAGTAACTAGAACCAAATTAGTGTGTTATAAAACAAGAGATATATATATATGTGTGTGTGTGTGTGTTTCCTAAGTCAAAAGTATCCCAAATTAGAGAGTATGGGGATCTACATCTCATAGCTCAGCCTAATTAGAGAGTTTCCAACCATTCCATTAGTATTCATCAATGATGCCCAACATACCACACATCTTCCCTAAACACGCAAGTCAAAGTGACTAAATCTCCACACCTCGACACTATCCACATTTGGTGGAATGGACTCACCTACATAGATTTAGTTTGTGTTACAAGGAAACGTACAAATGGGTATAGAAACCCTTTTTCTCATCCATACAACAAAATGTTGAACCATATCTTGTCATTGTTCCATACAATCAAGGGGTCATAATTTAATAGTAGATAACCCCCAACTTAATGCATCAAGGTTGTTACACTCTAATAGTGAAGTATTAGACTCATGACCATGCTGATGGTGGTGTTAAATTGTAGGGTCTCGAGGACCCAAGCCCCGATAAAATTGGGGGGGGGGGGGTTTAGCCTAGTCATCGATGAACTGCACCCTAATGCATTAGGGGGTCCCACATGAATGGTATAGGACCCACAACCACATCGATGTGGGAGGGTTGTCCTACAATGATAGTAGTTGAATAGGTCCCATACACATTTCAATAGCTGGTTCCACTCCAATGGTTACGGACCTGGGATGTAGTATCACCATGGGATCCAATCTAGGTCATTGGGGACCGTCATGTTCTTGGTAAGGGGTTCCAATAAGAAGTAACTTTAGGGGACCCATTCTCAAGATAATGGTGCGATCTACTCTAAAAGTGGTATCTGCTGATCCTACCTAAATGCTGCTCTAACACTACCAGATCATTGTTGTCATCAGGCATTACCTCAGATAGGTGTCACAGCCAGAACATATATTATCATAATGTGAAATTCAATAAAAAGGGAATAATCTCGTTCCACATGAAAAAATAATTAGGATTGGATACTCAATGGACAATATATGAGTCTAAAAGAAGGATATACAAGAGGTATAAGATTTATAATAATGTAAATTTCATGTATGTGGATCATGTGATGTGTGACCTGCCTCATCACCTGGTCTTGTACCTAGCCTTACTCAGGTACTAAATTGTAAAAAATTAATCATATTTATGCTAGTGCTCTCCCATAGTACATGGATCACCTAGATAGAAGGATAATGAGAACAATATGTTCATATTTTGTCTAAAGGGGAAAATTTAATCTCATGGATTTGACTCCTAAAACAACCCTAGATAACCAAATGGATTATACAGTTGTTAACCTTGTAGAAAAGCACACATAACCGATTATTCATTCGCATAAATCCCTCACATGATGAAGATGATACATCTATTAGAATCATACATAAACGATTCCTCGTGGTCCCGACACCTCGATCCTGAAATAAATTATACAGATCTCACCATTTCAATCTTCATTGAAAAAACAATGGGATCAACTTTTCATTCATTCAAAATGGAGACCCAGGGAAAAATCTACATTTCACCATAATAAACTCAAATTTTGATACTTGGGGAACACACCTCAATTTCAATATAGACACCAATTTTTTTTGGAGAATCATCTTCAAAAGATATAGTGTCGGGATGCCATGGACAACGCAACAATTGGACATCGTTAGAAAGAGTTATATAGGATACAATGAAATTACTCAGTAATAATTATTATATTAATATTATTATACAATTGTATTATGTACAACTGATCCATATGATCCAATATTTTTATTTTTAAACTATTCTCAAACATTATATCTTGATATTAGGATCCCATATCTGTATATGACATATAAAAGGGACACTCTGTTTAGTGTATATGTCATCTTGAACCTATAGACCGAAGACCCAGTGGGCCTGGTCGGCCTATCTGACCTCATCATGGACTGCCCTGATCTGGCCTGGATAACTAGCTCTTGGCCCACTCACCTAGGTGGAACACCATTATATCCCTATATCCATTCTCCACACACATCTATGCCCCATGATTCGTGTCTCCATCTTGTGGATCCCACGACCACTGCCACCATGCAGCTCAGCTACCGCCTGATGTAGGTCCCACAGCCATTGCCCCCTCACGACTCCAATGCCTTTGTATTATACGCACATGTGGTCCATTCTATAGGCCACCAAGTTTCCTCCATTTTTATAAAACATGAAATGAAAACAGATTCATAATCCTAAAATCCTGATCCTCACAGACTCGTGCTCTGCTTGATGATTCATCAAATTTTCATCGCAAAAAATAGTAAGTTGTCCCTTTTTAGACCATCGAGCATACATTGGTGCCCAAAACATGAAATAGTCACATAAACAGAATCTTTGGATAATGAAAAAATGGACATATCATCGACTCCACGATTCATCATAGTTTTTATGTGGGAAAACGGTAACAATGATGAACTGTGAAGAGAAGATCAAGAACAAAAAATTATAGGCTCCAAAGATAGACCAATTTATGGCCATACTAGTTCGATTAGGGTCATTTATGATAAAAGTATAATAATACAAAAATAATTACATTCATGAAACAATAATTTTAATTAGGGATGTAGAATCTAAAAGAAAATTACTATCCCTATTCCAATCCATCATTGAGTTTTCTAGTTTCTGATTTACATAGATATTCAAATACATCATGATCCATTGAAGACATGAAATTTATTCCAATTAAAATAGATGAGGATAGATTCCACTGACCATTGGAGAAATGATCCAAACCCTATCGAAAAACCCTAATTAACTATTTATTTGTTTTAGTAGGTCTCCCACTAAAGGTCACAAAATCAGACATTTCAACACCCTCTAACATGAATTTGTGCCATGGTAATGCACAACATTATGAACTCAATAGAGGTCATAGATTTACAATATGGTTCCCCATTCAAAAAGTATTCAAATTATTTTCCTATATAAAAAAATTTTATTTAATAATTTTATTTACTAATTTTATATACTATTATGTCCTAAAAAACATTTTCTATCAATGACCCATGCTGAAAAAAGTTATGCCCAGCATAGGGTGAACACCACAATATTATGTCAACCATGAACTCGTATTTCTGACATAAAATTATTTTTAAGAGTTATCACTTTTCCTTCATGTGAATAGTATAAAATATACTAAATTTTTTTATAAAATTGATTATTGGGACACTAGACCTTAGAATTGTACATCGTTTAAGCACCTAGAACTAGAATATTTAGAAATATTTTAAAGTATTGTAATATGGAAACCTATTCTCGAAAATATTTCATGAAAATGGTTAGAAAAATTTATAAAACAATTTGTATCGAAGGATTTCATATACTATATGGTAGAGATTAAAACATCATACTTCATGGGACATCTTATAATGTTATCTATTTTTTATTTAATTTATTTGAATAAACCTATATATTATTCTCCAATTAGTGCACCATTTAATGATACATGAATTATGTGAGTATAATCTATTGAAATTAATATTTCATTCCATGAATGAATCTGTATTGTGGTTATAAAATTTTAATAAAAACCAGATATACACATTTTGATTGTTATTTATGATGTTTATATTATTAATAATATATATATATATATATGAATTTCATGGCTATTGTCTCTCTAAATTTCTTCATATACCCTCAAATATCGTTAGTAGCCTCTATTATATGTGTTTTCACAATTGAGCTCTCAATGATACGATGGGTCAGTTATTATTGATTGGGTCATGAGATTTAAAATTGGGATTATGAATGGGTTTTTTTAATTTTAGATCAATAGAACCTGAGTAATGGAGAAAATATATATTGGAACATAATATGGAACCTGATATTTCTCGTAGATAACACATTTATCATGGAATTCATTTTTACAATGGTTTTCTTGTAGTGCTAATCTGGTTTTTCTTATTTCCATTATATTGATTATAAAAAGTATAATATTATAATCAGAATTTAACATTTTAAAAATATATCAGTGTGACCAGAGGTGCAATAACATGAATCATACATAGAATATAACATTATATAACATTTCCATGAATTATTATTATTTTAAATATAATTATTTTAATTATCATTGGAAACACATTTTTGATAATAGAAATAATATTTTTATTGATTTTTTGATCTTTTTAGGTTCAGTAAAAAATTTAAAATATCATATTAATTATTTCTTATAAGAACTTACATGTGGTGTGTTAATTAACTAAAACCAAAATTTTTGTCTTCATTATTTTATCACATTGATATGGTTATGGAATATGAATGTATTTGTGAGGAAGACCCTATATCAAATGGGTAAGATATTATATTCACATGTTGTGAATATGTATATACATTGTAAAAATATATTATATATCAGTTTAGTTATTGGATTTCTAGTTTTTTTGAAATAAAATCATATGTTAAGTTATTTTATATGGTAGTATATACTGGGGAAGAAAATTTTAAGTATAATTTTTTAATATTAATAATTGTAAAAATAATTTTAAATAATATTTCTTTTAATTTATTTTTACATATGGTAGAATTATTGTATGTTTTCTAATGGAAGTATCAGTGAGGTCATAATGGTGAGTGATAGTTTATATATATTACTAGGATGGCCTCTCTAGTTTATGGGTAATGATGGGAATTTTGAATGTAATATACTTTAATAACCAAATAAGATATTAAAATAAGGCATATTTATTGTTATTCGAATATAGATTAAGACTCATTAGATATAGTTTTTTTGGAGTTATAGTAATGAAATTCTATGAGAAGCATCAATTTAAAAAATTGGTGGTGTGAGAGAAAATATCACAGTAATAACAAAAAATATTGATAATGAGGTTCATGGGGGTTAAATTCCAAATTTTAAAATTATAAATAATAAAATATTTAGTGAGTTGACCAATGAAATAATTGGGATTAAATCTATATGATTCTAAAACAAACATAATGTTAAATTAGAGTGGTTTCATTGATTATGGTGGCATGGTATCTTAATCAAAATTACCAAACATCTTATAATACAATATGAGGTAAATAGTTATTAGAATTCTATGAACTCTAATATATTGATTGAATATTTGATTTTGGATTTTTTATTTTGTGTTTCTATTTTTATTAGTGTAATATCATTGATATGAGTCATTAGTATACTATATCATTATACTTCCATTGGATTCTAATATGATTTATCAAATTGGTCTATTCTGATAAAAATAATGATCGTTATATTATGGGATGTTATGATTGAGGTGGATATTTGGTACATTGGTTCAAAATAAGAATAAAAATTCCAATACATATATAGGGGAACAACCATTTTATTTTTTGAGGATAAAACCTTCATTTTTGGAGAATTATTGTGAATGTTAGGGGTTACATTAATTTTATCCTAGAACAATGATGAGTGATGTTTTATAATCGATTGTTTCAGAATGAATCTAGGTTATAATTATATAAGATGGAATTACTAAAATTGGTTTTTCAAATATATAGTTTTAATGAGTCCATGTAAAATTATAACATTTATGAATTAATTTGATGAATTTCCTATATTAATAACTAGTATTTTAATGTTTTTGAATATCAAAATCCTTCTAATGTGTAAATTTTAGGTATTTTTTTAGAGTGAATTTCATGAACTATTTTTGTAATACAATCATAGAGAATGTGATGATAATCTATTTAATATAACAAACTATGCATATCGGTTAATCTTAAAATAAAATATTGAATTCAATGTGGGTATTAGTTGATAGACGACTACAAAAAAACATAGAATAATCTTATATAAACTATCAATATCAACCGTGGGGTCTAGGTGTTAGGAGTCGGTTGATTTCTTGTTTTTGCATATGAGTGTAAATTGTATATACAATTTGAAATTTGATTCCATGATGAGTATTCAATTGAGGTTTTTCATGAAATCTATGCATCAATGGTTAAATATAAACTTTTCATTACGATCCATGGAATGAGCTGAAATATATTTATGGAATATTTTTAATGAAATTTTATTTTCATGTTATGTATTGTAATTAGATAATTTTAAATTTGGGAAAATAATATTATATTAGAAAGTTGATTATTAATATTATATCTATGAGGAACGCTAAGGTAATAATTATATATTAGGTCTAAATGAATGATATAGTTAATTTTTGATACAAAAATACTCTTATTGTGTAATAAATGTAATGAGTAGGTAAATTTATAATTATCCATATCATTACATATAAGTTGAATAAAAAAATATGTTTGAATAAAACCTCACAATGTTTGGTCAAATATAATTTGTTAGTTATAGATTATGAGGGAGAATAATATTAATTTATTTTTTATAAGGAGGATTAAGAGGTAAAAGTGCATACAGAAAAGACCTAAAATGGGTTCATTGGGATTTTATTACCGAATTAATGTCTAGATTAGGACCCTAATGAAAAAAATTTGGGGGGACATTATAAACATGGTTGAGTTTGTATTTTATAGTTATCTGTTGTTATTCCACAAAAATATATATATTAATCCACATGAATCTTTTTTGTCCTATTGAATTTGTTTGATGGGCTATTATGAGTTAAATGGTGGCCTAAACTGTCGATTTTATATAATATTACTCTTAGTAATTTTCAAGAAATTTTAAATAAAAATACTCTATTTAATTACAATTTTTTCAAAATATATAATCAAATAGGTAAAAACCATTCCCATCCCTCCATTCGTTTTATCCTATATCATAAAGAGTCATATCACTTTATATCAATTATCCATATATGTATGAGATCTATAACTATTCAGTCTAACCACATGCATAATTTTATTAGATTCTTCCTTCAATAATAGTTCTTATCTACCGATGTTGATATAATATTCAGGGATTTAAATTTTTTTATTCACTAATAATTATTCAAGAATGATGAAATTAGTATAGATGATATAAATCTTATAACTAAAATATATGTGAAACCATGAATATAATATAACATATTTGATGTCATTATGATATATTGA
Source organism: Viscum album (assembly GCA_963277665.1). Lineage (NCBI taxonomy): Eukaryota > Viridiplantae > Streptophyta > Magnoliopsida > Santalales > Viscaceae > Viscum > Viscum album. Next base: position 1,519,079,067 of record OY728123.1, on the reverse strand, counting down.
ATTTATTTGTAGGAGTTCAATTAATATTGACCTGATAAGGGATAACTAATATTTCAATTCAGGAGAAAAAATTATTAAAGGCTCTTGGATTTTGAATAAATTTCTTAAATATTATTTTCAAATCATTTGAAATTCATGAGACCATGGAGATCATAAACTATTGTTTTTTTGATTGACTTTCAAAAGGTATTTAGGTATGTTATTAATTATGAATAGCATATTCTGTATTATAAATGTATATGTTGATTTGTTTTTGTTGTATTGTGAAATTGTTCGATTGGTTAAGTGTTTATTTCACCTTATAGATTTTTTTCCTATAATTTTGGTGTAGTATAAACAATTAAAAATCCACATAATGGGATGTAAGGTATTTATGCTTGTAATTGGTTGAGAAATTATTGATGTGCACAAAGAGAACTCAGGAACTATATATTTTCGTGATATTCAATGGGTTGTTATGTAGTATCTATTTTCTTGAAATGTAATAGTTTTGTTATAGTGTATACTATTAATAGTTTATATACAATCAAAAATGGGTTTCTATCTCTTGGTACATATTTTAGTGGAGGAGATACAAGATAAAATTGGTTATGGTTACATCTTGTTGGCACCATAAGAAGTGAGTTGTTTTGTTCTACAGTTAAAAATTCATATAATATGGAGTATAATGGGGGATTTATTTATAGATATTGTATATAAGGACTTATACACATTATTTATACTAAGGAAAACGTTTTCATCATATTTTAGGTCATAGAATGATGTTTCGAAATGTGTTTTCCTATTATATTTTATTCTCTACATGAAATGAACAATGAATTTTTCCATTGAAATAAAAAATGATGTTATAATATATTCATAGTGATCAGATATTATGAATATTTTAATGTCATTAGGGGCCAAATGAGAAACTATTTTTTGGAAATAGGATATTATTAATTTATTTAATGTAAACTAATAAATGATTTACATGATGGCCTTATTTTTCTACCATATGGGATTTATGACTATTATTTGATGAAGATGTTAATTATAATGGGGTCTTGATGGGATGCAAGAGCTTAATTTTGATTGTGGTGGGGTAAAATATACAATTATTATACCTAAAACCATCAAAATTGCATGCATATTCTAAATACTATTAAAAATATGATGGAAATTTGATGACTATATTATCAGTTAGAATAGATATATTTACCAGGGGATTGTTTGTTTCTTTTTATTTTGACATTAATGTTTTATTGTGTGTACTTGTTGCAATGGTTTACATATAATGGGTGTTGACATTCACAGGATGAAACCAATTCTTATTTCCCCATATTATGAAAATATTCCCAGGGGATGGTATTACGTACCATGTATTGAATTTATATTTTCATTTTTTCAATGGTTCATATACATGAGGCCCATGTTCAATTCTTATGGGGGCCTGACTATCGACACTAGTGACTGATGTGTCAGTCTTGTATTTTCTTCATTTCGGATACTACCATCCGAAGGGCATGTCTCTTGGTTACCATATTATTGATTCCTAGGGCAGAAGGTTCAGTCTAAATCACCCAATGCTATAAACTAGTCACAACGACCCAAAATTTTATAGTCATCTAAGATGGTGTCTATTTCATACCATTTTGAAATGATTTTAACTCTTTGTTGTTATGTGTTATAATATTTTTTTTATTTTTTAATACTTTCAAATATAATACTACAATATATATTTGGGTAACTATTATTAGCTTAATTAATATTTAATACATAAATACTAAATGTGTACCTTAGTGGATATATTGATTACATTTATAGAATGCATGTTAGTGTGAAATATTGTATAAGGGGGTCTAAAGATAGTTTTAAGATATAATTATTACATGTAAAACATGCATGTTATAGTGAAATATTATATAAGGGTGTCTAAAGGGAATTTCATGATATGAAATATGATATGCGACCCATCAGAGAAATAAAAAATTTCTCGTTTATCTTCATTAAATTATGTTATTTCATTAGTTATACGAATATATGAATCGTAAGAACTTCTTTATAAAACATTATAAAATTTAGCAATAATTTATTTTTCTAACACTTTTATAAATAATTTTATAACAACATATATTAATAATAATTATAACTATTGGATCATCCGAGATGGTGTATTTTTTAAATATAATGGGGTTTACATGTTTTCATGGGAGCATTAGAGATCCTTAGAGGTTGTGCCTGGTGGTTGGGGCCTACATCTGTTATGTTGTATAGTGAGGGGATAGCTGGTCACTCATCATTTGGATGGTTCACAAAGACTTGATAACAAGTGGGGCGATATTGGTTTCTTTTTATCTGATGATTTATGTCATTACCATATAATATCTCTTCCAATTTTGATAGGATGTGTTTTTCATATGGAGAGACATTTTGATTATGGATTATCCCCTGACTCCACCCTTATTCCCTTTGTTATGGGACACATTTATTAGGGTTTTACTATTATTTTAAGATAATACAACACCACATTATTCTACATTAATCCTATTCTTCCCCCTATATCACTTAAATTCATCTCTATAGGGGTTTTTGATTCCTATTAAACCAGATCATAATAGAATTAGATGAATGATATGGGATTTTGATTAGATTGTGATTCAGGTATCCCATGATGAAATTTTCTTGTCATTGATAGGTGATTCCATAATTGTACATGACATGTTTAATTTTATATTTCTTCAAATATAATAAAAATAATCTCATATGAGTAATTCATTGTGTTTCTAGTGATTTTCCATATCTATATTTCATTAATGTTTCGGGTGTGGCTCACACCCCACTGCTAGAAGTTTTAGAGACCTGGTGATGCACAATAAGTTTATAAACTGAATGCCAATTTAATTTTAAATGGTTCAATAAATTATAATTATGATTAATGCAGGATTAATTAATCATTAATCATTACTATTAAAAACATAATGTTATTGATAGAGTTTGGGATTTAGGATAGTGAGTGGTGTATTGTTCGACACTAATGATCTTTGGAGAGATATTACATATTTTTTAAAGGGTAATGCTACTAAGTGATGTAGGTTTACCCATGAACATACACTTATGGTAACAAAATTTTTATATTTGGTTGGAATATTTTATGTGGTCTCAGAATTGAGAAAAATATACTTGTCTGAATTAAATAACTAATTAATGTTTTATGTGAAAAAATTCACTTGGAAAATGATTGAATATAATATATGGACTCTAATACACAAGAGAGTGTTTATTTGGAGTAAATTTTGGGAGTTAGATGAATGGAATTGGGATTCCATCATGCATCTCGTCTATTTGAGGTTATCTTAGTGTTATAATGCCACCCCACAGAATAGTTGGTACTTATCTATGTCATTCCTACATGTGTTTGGGATGGTTTGAATGTTTGAGGACTTGAAAAATGATGATTGGGATGTCTATATGGTTCATGTTCTATCTCTTGTGAGTGATATTTGTGTGTATCAACTAGAGAGTCCATGTAGGACATGTTTATATTTTGATGATGTCAGGGGATGGTATCCCCGTTGGGTGTCAGATGTTGAGAAGTGAGGTGAATTGATAATAGGGAAAATGTTAGTGGATTTAGTTAATGATAATATCCACTAGACATTAGTGATAACCCCCTGATATATGGACCCATGATACATCACGTATTGAAATTAGTAGTGGGTATTACATGTGTAACTTTAGCACCTAAATATTAAAAAACTAGTCAATATAATTGGGCACATTTTGGGGGCGGAGGGTGGCGAATCAGTGGTCAACATTTATAGTGAATCATTTTTCAACATTTTTTTATTTCATCTATTTAAATAAAACATAACTTGATTTTGTAGAAAAAATAATTCTATAAACATAACAAAATAGAACTCGCATGATAAAAAATAATAAACATGGTTTGATAATCTATAATGATAGTTAGTTCTTATCAATATCATTAAGCAGTCCAAGTTCATAGAATATAATTAAAAAATCCTTGTAATTTAAAAAGAATAGTTTGTATCCATCACATGTGTTAAATTATAAATTATATAAATCATAAATGGTTTGCTAAAGAATCTCTATACTAATCATTTTATTATTTATGAAATCATATTTCTACTTTTGAATTGAAAGTAATTTAATTCTATGATCTAGTACTCACAATCCCATCTATATACTTCTTCTAATTCTTTTGTATTCATAATTTTATAAAACCAAAATAATAAATTCAATTTTAAATATCCATAATTATATGATATGGTCCTAAAAATTTCATTAATAATAAACCACCCCATCATTGAATGTAAAAAAAATTTATCACATAAAATATATTATTTCCTTTTGATTATCCTTTATATATTATTTTATTCAAAAATAATTCATGTGTATGCATCAATTTATTCCTCATACTGATACACAATCATTATATACTCATTATTTATTTTCTTCCTCATAAGTTGATTCATATTCCACCTTCTTCATTCCATCATTATTTAAAAATTCACCATTTTAATTAAAAATTCATAAATGAAAACATAAAATCATAATTTTCACCATCATTCATATTACAAGTTTTTTTATAATAATTTCTTTCATTTACCTTAAAATAATATAAAACACCACTTCTTAAGGTGATCTTCATGTCCAACTATATAATATATTCTTCATCAGTTTATGAATTGTAATATAAAAAACACATCATTATCTTGATATTTTCTTCTGTTGACATCAATTATTTTATTGGATATATATTGGTTTCTACCATATGTTTTCATCCTACAACAACTTCATATGAATCATCAATGAATTTTAATGATATATAAAAATTTATATAAGTAATTAATTTTCATCTCTTCATTAACTTATCATATTCTTATTTAAATATTTGAGTCACCTTCTCTGTGACACTCATGGAATCTCCTCATACCGAGAGACCTATGATAAATCATTCATCATTCATGGAATGTTCATCTACCTGAATGTTCCATGCTCCTAAAAAATAATAGTTCTATATCATTTATCTCTTTGATGTTCTTTTCTATTCTTAAATAACTTCTAAGCCTCATAGAGGATCTATGATACTTCTCATAGATGAATAAACACTCATAGAGGGTCCGTTTTTACTCTTATTGAATAATGGAAAATGGATTATTGTCTCACAAATAACATTATATGGAATGATGGTACATTATATGGCCCACCACCATAACTCGTTTTATTGAATGACGCATAAGATTTATTAATGGAATCATAGACCCAAAAATTATATTCCTTCATATGGTCGATCAAAAAAAATACTATGAATCTAATCAGATGGATGATTTTCAAATAAAATCATAGTTTATGAAAGCTTGTTCATTAAAGGATATTTTTTATGGGGTAAAATGGTTTATTATTATTTAAGGACAATGATATCCTCTAATCATAACCTAATAATTAATTATTGATGAAAAATAAAACAAAATGATCATTCAAAAATATTTCCCTGATGCTCTGAAAATAAATCTTTTGAACAATATAAAATTATTATATAGTTATTTTGGGTAGATCATTTTATGAAATAATAATCATTAAAAAAATATCATTCGATCAATAATGTGTGGATAATGAAATATTAAAAATATAATTATTCATTATATCTTTTCAATCGAAATTTAATTTAGAACATAATAAATGGTTCCGATATAAAATTTGACAATGTATTAAAATAGTTGTCACATGTTGAAATAACATATTTTCACTTTTATAAATTACCCCAAAATAAACAATCTCACTAAATAGGAAATGAAAATATCAATCGATATATATATATATATATATATTCGTACTTATATCTCATTAACAAAAATTAAAATGCTAAAAATATAGAGGGAATGAAGAAACACATACAATAATGTTGAATAGGGTGAAATTGGAAACCCATTATTAACCCTGATGATCCAAATGTTTTATTTTTACATATTTATAGAGTATATCAAACACCATTTCCATTATATATAAAAACACTAAAATATTGAAATTTCAATTCAAATATCATTTGATGAAGGGATATTTGATATCAATGTGGGTTTATCATTAATGATACCATGAATTTTTAGATATATTGAAAACACAATGATTATCAATGCTAATGGGAAGCAAATGATTTGCATCAACTAAAAAGTCAACCAACTATTTCTTTATGCACATTAATTGTGTTATATCTTGATAGGATGAAATATAATATAATTATTTAGTGTAGAGAGTTATTATAAATGGTTCTTTGTATGCTAATATATAAATATTTCTCAAAAAAATCAGACACAAACAGATTTGTAACTTATAACATCAACACAACCAACACATTTTATTCGTTTATAGCCACATTGATTCAAATATACATAAATTTAATTCATTTTTACATAATATATAATTATCATTATTTATATGAAAATTTTATTAAATATATATAATAAAACATTTTGTGTGTGATTTTAAATATGGCACAGATCGTATAAAATTATCCATGTCTATTTTAGAGGATATTAAATACACTAAGATTCCATTAAATTTCATAAATTTGTTATGATAAAAAATCCATTTCCACATAATCCTTCGTTATATTTACCCAACAATGAAAGATTTGGAAATATGAATTGATTTCTCTATTCCAAATATTTTAATTATGTGCCTTGAAATTTTTTATTTTCATGTAAAAATATGATTGTTCATTGGACATATTCTCAATTAATTAATGTAAATTATTTCCCTCATAATAATAATTTTTTATTAAATCATCCTCACATTGTAAATCAAATAATTTAATAGTTTATTATTAAATATGAAAATGAGATCATTAATATAATCATTCAAAATGCATTAATTCATGTTATTTTGTTTTATATAATTAATATAATCCCCAAATCAATTATAAAATTAAACATCATTTTAAAATAAATATTGAATGGATTACTAATATCCTGCGTATTTATTTCACCAATATAAATCATTCGTTAACATTTAATCATATTTCCCACTGTTTCCTAGAATGAAACCCCATGGATGGTCTATAGAGACTTATTCTTCATTTAATCTGTTGATAAATGATGACATTACAATAAAATTTAGTATATATCATACTTATTAAAATTGGTATAAGTACACTAATGGTTTTATGTCATCTAATTGGTGAACCGTTATATCAAACTTCTGTATATTCACCATGTCAATATCTTATACAATATAATCATTCGTGTTTATTATAACATTACCACATTCATTAAACTATTTTTTCAAAAACGCATATTGTTACAATAACGTTTTTTTCAAAATGTTTGTGTACCAACTCCAAAAACTCATTTATATCAGTCGCTTGCATTTATCCATTCATGGAATCAATACGCTCTTAATGAAACAAATATCTATTAATATCTCTTGGACAAAACATCATAAATAATGATGTATGAAAAAAAAATCCTCAATGTTCATTTGGTTTGAACATATTGTATTAGATCATTAATAACTTCCTAAATTTGTATACATATTTTTCATTGAAATAGATAACCGGGTATATTATTCATCCCATGTGATATATGCAAATTCATCTTCCGCATTCATACAATCAATAGTTTTATTTAGGAGAATGAATTTATATTGCCCTTTAATATTCATCGATTCATTATATCCTCCCTTTAAATCTATTTTTATAATATTTTATTTTACAACACGCCCTTGTCATCCAAATAAATTATTCCTCAAGTCTTATGTTTTTAGTATCTATATCTTTATCAATTATTGGGTATCAATTGATGTTACTATCACCATAATTTTTTATCATACATCAAATAAATCACACATTATCAATAATAATATAGTGTATTCCAAAATTTTAATTACATAAAACATATGTTTTTCTTATAATACATCTCATATAAAGGAATGTTTGAATTCAGTCTATAGTTGAAATAATTTTTATGTGGACTACTACACCAAAAACTTAACGCCAAAATAACTAAGAATAATCATATTAAATCAACATGACTCGAACTATCTGTACCGTTATTATATTATTTATTTTCGTCAGACAATGTTTTTTGTGGTATCCTATGCACTAAACTCATGAAACATAACATGTATCAGAAGATATCCTTCAAACATAACACTTTTGTAGTTGACTCCATTATCAATTTAGTTTTCCTTTCTTGGGATTCCACTATCTGTTTCAGTATTTATCCTGAAAATATATACTATGACAATCACCTATGATTTATTTTTTATTATCAAAATACATTAAATATTGGTGAAATAATCAATAAATGAAAAACCATACATATATATAGTTTATTATTATTCCTTTATAGGTTTGTATACATCAGAATTAAATTTTTCAAAGGATTGTATGCAAGTATTGGTACATATTTTATTGATGAATTGAAATATATCCCTTCATATAATATGGAACAACATGAACCACTTATTCTAAACAATTCATGTATTTTAAAAACAAATACACTATGGGTTATCTTTTTCATATTTCACTGGATCACATTTCTAATTATATTATTCCAAAATTTATCTTCCTCCTTCACATTCATATTACTACAATTTAGTTGATCAACAAGCGAGAATAGGTTTCCAATTCAATATTTTATCATGTCACAAATTTCTTATATTCAATTGTTAAAACAAATAACCATCTATAATGAATGTTAAATTATTTACTTAAAAAAAATATATGTTACTCTTAATAGATTTTGTTTCAATAAATCTATAATTAATGCACATATTAATTTAATCTTTTCCCTTCCAATAATAGTTGAATCCATTCATTTGAATCTAAAATAATATTTATTTAAAAATTATAGTATTCATTATTTTTATCCTATCATATTATTCAATAGCATTGAATCACAAATAATGTGTGACGAACAACCACTATCCATGTTCCAATTCCTTTTCCTTTTAATAGGTATATGAAGAGTATTAACTAAAAGAGCATTATATTTTGTATTTTATTTATTATACTAAATATTTTGTATTTTTTTCATCAAACATTTATTAAAATCATAGAAATAGAAAGCATATATTTTTCAAGGAGTTTTTGATGGTCGTATTTCTCAATGAGTGTTTGAAAAAATATTAATTTCTTCACAATAATTAAAATAAGATTCATGAGTTGTATTTGTGTTTTTCTTCATTGAGATGAATGAAACCCCATACAACTCTAGGTCCAATACATCTAGGAATAATAATATTGTTGAAAATTAGACAATAATATTTTAAATTTTGTTGTAATGTCTTTATATTAAAATAAATATCCAATGGAATAATTTTTTTTAACATGAATACATATCATAATTATGAAAATCTATTAAAACATCATTATTACCATTAATATTATATCATTTTTATGTAAATTTCTTTACACCCTCCTAATAAAAACATCAACATATTACCTTTATTATTTGTATTAACTTTGTGTCTAATTGTATCAATAATTGATTAATATAGGAAATTTAAAATTCCAATTCTGTGGAATACACTTTTTTAGCCACATATGCGATCTTCCAAAATATGAAATTATATAGAGACCCATTCCCTGTATCATCTACTTTTCTATTAACCAGTGAAGGTGATAATATCAAATATTTCTAAGATATACACTCTATATATATTTGAACAACATATAATATAAAATTTAATATGATAGATATTCCTTATTCATCTTCATCCAGTTTAAATTTTACATGATCAAATTCATTCTCTTTATCCCCCATAATTTCATCAATATTTATACTGAGAGTCTTTCATAATGAATTTTATTTTTTTACTTTGTCTATATCTTTTGAATTTTTATTATTATTAATGCACTAGTTCATGATTAGTTATAGTTTAACCATCTTACATTAAATTATTTTTCTCATTATAGAGAATTTCAATTTTCGATAAACATTATTTGTAATTAATTTTTTCCAAAAATACATAAGTATTCCCTTTTTTTCATTGAATACACTTTTTCATTAGTGTTAAAAACATTAATCATTTATTATTGAAAAATAAACATCTTATAATAATAATCACTTGAATTTAAACATCCACTTCTTCCATGATTTCAATATCTACATCACATTTATAGAAATTTTTTTCCTTATATATTTATATATCATGTTATTTATTCCATTTAAATATGACATTAATTTTTATTCCATATCATATAGTTGTTATTTATATCTTCTATCATCATCATCACAATAATAATATTCAATATGTCTTAGAAAATTTACAACATATTATCCCTAGATCTATAGTAAAAGGGCTTAAATGGAAACTCTGTTTATACATTCATATACCACATTTCACATTTATTGAGAATAAAGTACATAATTCATCAAATTTATTACCCACTTCATAATTTAAAACTGAATCACTAGACAATTTTTATATATGAAATACCATACAATTTATTTGTTAACATTTTTATGTATATTTAATTGTCATCTATTAAGTTAATTTTAATTGAATATTATTATATAATTTGATATGTAATGATAATACAAAATATATCATTTTGAGAGATTGATTTAGGCCCCCAATTATCCAAATAAAGTACATTAGAATCCAATCTATTAAGAATAAATCCAAATTTAATTTCATCAATTGGTTTCTATTTCAAAATTTCACTATGGAATATCATGGTGTTTATAATAAAATTAATCATTGTGAATAACTCATCAAAATCTTCATCATCTCCCTTTTTAATGCAGTTTTATTCATTTATCAATAGTTTTATCATATCCTTTTTTACTATTATCCCTTCATAAAAATATTTCATGTGTCCCAAATGAAATTAGATATTCCAATTCATTTACATGTATGAATTAGCATTTTAATAGATGGAGGGGAGATAATATCATTTCAGGGTAATCCATCATTCTAAAGATTCCTATTATATGTGGCTATCATGGATACACCATCATAAGGAGTAGAAATTCCATTTGGAATAGCATCTATAACTTCATATATAATAGATAATATGTATTTGATCATTATATCCTTCATAATATGATATTTATTACAATTTATGATATGAATATACATACTATTAACCATTTTCAGAAAATCCATGAAACCATCCTCATTTTCCAAAACAAAAATATGATATAGTTAATGAAGGAAGCTTCCTTAGATACCAATTTGTTTCACACACTTTTTCTAGGGATTTCACATCCGTCCGTTTGAGGAAGAAGAGGACACACTAGCTATTTCCCAGCATTCCTACTTTCCGATGGAGGGGAAACATCGGTTTCTTATTCAGGGACATTTAATCCTTCATCAAAATAATAAGATGGGATTACTATTAATCCTTCCATAGGTTCTTCCTCAAAAATCATTACCTAGTCCATGTCTCCCATATAGATTAAGTCTTTGTTCGTGAAACTCTTCCCAGTTCCATATCTTCATGGATGCCGATTAATTACAGTGATTCTGTCCAGACATTCCATAGGGTTCGGTCAAGGAAGCAACCTTCGTTTGGGGGAGTATTCATGTTTGACATAAATAGTGTGACTGGACGGTGGATCACTAGAATGTCTTGGTTTCTTCCTCTTATTATTGTGGATATTCAAGGGTGTGGAATCCCTAGGAATCCCATGTATAATGGGTGTAATTATATACGATAGGCATTCCTCTGAGGATTTCCACAGATTCTCATGTTTATTACATGTTATGTCGCAGGTTTAACTTTTGGAGGAGATGAATCAGACTGATTAGAAAACTGATTAGAGTGGATCAGACAGGTACAACCCCTAGAGGGAACACTGATGTCGGGGATAATATGTGGTTACTTACCTATTTACTATTAGGAATAGTGAAGGGGTGAATTGGCATGATCTCACTAGGATGTAGAGACCTGGGTATGAATCTCGATGGGAGATGGATAATTAAGTGAAGTTTATCGAGAATGATTTGGAGTCAACTCAAGGGCAATGGTGACATTGGGATTGAGCATCAATGAGTCTTCCTACCTATCCTTGTAGGACGGAATCAAATTCCGCGTAGTTAGGTGGGATGATGGGAAAACTGAGGAGGTGTCTAGTGGGAATGAACACATGTATGGGATCTAGTGGATGTGGAACCTCCAGGTTGGGGACATCACATTCTCGAAGCACACATGCTCATGGAAAAGACCAGGATGAGACATAGGTGATGGTCATGAACCATATGGTGGCTTCCTACGTATCATTCCTTGGCATGGATCAAAGTCCACATAGTTCAGGACGAGGGCATTGAATTAGGGTGTGCACACAGGACAACGACCCTATGATGTACTAGGGCTTATGCATGTTTTGCAGCCCAGGTTGGTATAATGCCTGAGGGTGGACTAGGGATGTGGGTCCCAAAAAAGGGGACCACAATGGCTTACCACTGGTTGGTATTGAAAACAGATTATTTCTTAATGGTGTCACAATAGCTTACTACTGAATAGGTTCACAATGAATTGCCCCTATATGGGATCACAATAGCTTACCGTTGGATGGGGCCCAACTACTTACTGCTGGATGGGATCACAATGGCTTCCGATGGATGGGATTACAATGGATTACCACTGGATGGGGTCCCAACAGCTTACCGCATTAAGGGTTCACAACGGAACACCGCTGGAAGGGGTCACACCGACGAACCACTAGATGGGGGGTTGCAACAGCTTACCACCGAATAGAGGAATTTTTTGGGTCATGCGGGACAAAAATCAGCATACAGTTTAATGTTGTTCTGGATGGGGGTGGGCCGACATGAAGTGGTCGGGACCAATAGTTGTTGTGCTTGAACCTGAGGGAGGCTTCCTACGTACATTTCCATTGTAAAGATCAAAGTCCACATTGTTTGGGAGGGGATGGTGAGCCTACGGGAAGGGAGTCAGGACCAATGGATAGAGGTCTTGAACCACAGGGAGGCATCTTATGTATCACCATGGGAGGGAATCAAATTCTATATAGTTCAGGATGGTGTTTGGGGCTTTCAATCTAGCAAGAATAGAGATTATTTCATGGTCTATGCTTTCTCTAAGCCCACGTTATTCATGCTCAGTGTGAGAAACATTCGACAACAATGGCCTAAAGATAACGTCGCAGAAGGTACATTTGTGTGATGTGGAATCTGGTATACACGGGATTGGAGTCTCAATGAGGAAATAGGGGCATACGTGTGGTTAGATCCCCAAGGTGATGGAGAGTGTGGCTTACTCTAGAATGGAGGCCCATTAGAGACAAACCTCAATGGTAGAGGGATTTGGAACAGAAGAAAAGAGGGATCTATTGCCCATCCCCCCTCTGGTCTTCAGTCAGGAAGAAGATAGAAGGAGAAAAGGTTATGCCTCCTATAAGAAAGGTTAAGGGCTCACACCAACGTGGTTTCCCTTTTCCAGTGGACATACACTACTCCCATAAATTGAATCCCATTACATGTAAGGAATGATTCCAATTCCATGAAGGGGAGTCGGCATGCATAATTTCAAATGATGGGAACCCCACGAATGATGAAAGGGGTGGGGTCACAGTTTAACATTATGTTCTAAAGATGATGAAACTTAGTAGTTTAACGTCCTACAGCTCGGACGAGGTGGGTTCAATCTGAACCCCTTAGTAATTATATAACTGATACCTCCCCCCCCCCCCATGAGGGAGGGAATTCATTAGCAATGCCCTGGTGAGGGGGTGCTATGTAGGGATCCATTGAGGGGGTCCCCGTTAGCATGGTTATGTGCAGAATAAATATTCATTAGCTTGCCTATGTGAAAAATCATGAGGAAAAGCAACACAATAGGAAGTACCGCCCAAGGAAATTTTAAATCACATCATTAAAACCTTGAATGTCTCTCTAGAAAAGGTGTTATTAAGAAAAGGTGTTCATAATTATAATCCCCATGAAGCTCTAGTGCTCCATGAAGCGAAGGAGCTTTGCGAAGTCGTGTTCGTTGAGAATTGTAGTTACCTATCCAATGCATATGGCATAAGTTCATATGGAAGGTGATTCAGAAGTGAAACTAATTTGTGGTGTAATGCTTCATGAAGCAAGGGTGCCTTGTAAAGCATAGCATTGCAATGCAATATGATTTGCGCATCACAGTGACCATTTCTTATCATGTCGGTCCCATGTGTGTGGTGGATAATTCGTGATAAAAAATTACTCTACGATGACTCGAGTCCATTTGGGGATCTCCTTTATTTGCGGAGGCCCATGGGCTTTGTGAATTGAATCCCTCTTTTAAGATGGTCTAAATTCATGCAAAGGGGTGGTACTTTGTGAAGCAAAAGTACCTTGAAACACTCATGGTTCGTAGATCAGATCTTTCCTCATGCTTCAGAAGCTAAGAAGGTGAAAGGTTGGAGGATTTTTTCTTTCAGGATCGAGGGGAGCCCGATATTTATATGTAAATGGAGCCATGAATCAGAGATCACTTGGAATGAAGATATGTGAAATTTTTCATAACCGTGAGGCGGCTTCACCAACATCAAATTGGTTCATGGAGCATCTCACCTTCGTGCTCTTTGGAAGCTTCGTTAACGTAAATTCTGTTCACATAGAATCCCTCTTCCTTGCTTCATGTTGACTTTGTAAATTTCAAATGGGTTTGTGGAGCATCCTTCCTCCTCATCCCATGGCGGCTTCATGAACTTCAAATGGATTCATGGAGGATCCCACCTCTTTGATCTGATGTGGTTCCACGAAGGGGGAGCTTTATACTGGAAGTGGGGCTATACGGGCTCCGTGAATAGGATTAACAAGTAATCTCCTAATGATTTCCATTTGTTTGTGTTCCTACTTAATTTTGGCACAAAAAAATTCCCCCCTCAAACTGGGAGTCGAGGATAATGTGAGGGTCAAAGTCTGAGGCTCAATCTCCAAAATCCCTTGGTCAATCACAAAGTTGACTCATGAAGGAGGTTTGTGAAGGAGAGAAACAACGTGTGGGATGAGCGCACTGCAAACCTCACCATGGTTGGGCTCACCGTAAAGCGATGGGGGTCGTTGCCTATAAATTGTGAGTTAACCTCTCTTTTTTCCTTTCTCTTTTCTACATTTTTGGCCTTTAGTACTATCGATTCACGAAGCACTGCATACTATGTGATTTATATCCTTGAATATGGCCTTATCCTTCACAGTTCACAATGAGTATTTGAATTCGCATAAGTGCACTCTGTAAATTGGGTTTGATGTCCTCGGATGGGCTCTGCAAACAGACATCATGAATGTACTATGTGAATGAACTCCGTGAAAGACGATCACAATCTAGAAAAAAAGTCTAAGTGTCAAAAACTAAATGGATCACCAAGTGGCTGCCAGGGGGTCTATATAGAATCTTCACTAATGGAGATGATGGAGAATATGTTGGGGCTAGGGGAGTTTGTTCGATGCCATTCTGTCCTCAATTCGATTGTTGTGGTGCTATCAGAATTCCAAAAAAACTATCCACTGTGCATGAGGTTTCCTCTATACGGCTTCATCCTAAGGGACAATGACATTCCATGATGTGAACGGAGGTGAGCCAGCCTAATGGTTCAGGAGCATGCATTGTCAGTGCCAGTGGTTCAGGGTGGCTGACGGCCATGCCCGAGTGTACTTCACACCCATCAATGTAGATTATCTGTACAACCATTTGATCAACGTTGATGGGAAGAAACTTCAACCAGAGACATCTCCCCCGCCATACCATTACATTCTTGAAGGAATCCCTGATGATACTGGGGAATGGGTGGTCTGATGAGTCGGATCTACGCTAGGGCTGCAACTTCATAGATTACTAGGCTAGTGACTTTTGGTTAGGTACCACGTGTGATGAATTTGGGGAATATTAGAAGAGATTAGGCATGTATGAGGTGGTTTGGGCCCCCCCAATTACATATTTATCAGCCGAATCAGTTGATTCTGGAGTTACTAAGTAGAAGGTCGTCAGGGCCAATAGCTTCCATTTTCACCATGTTTGGTTTGACATCATTCTTTGGGATATTCATAAGATCTTGTTGTTCCCAATATTGAGGGAAATTTATGTTGATGTTTTCCCTGTTATGAGTGCGTGGGATGAGCAAGAGCGGATGCCACCACTGGATATGCATTAATGAACATGGTGCTGGGAGATGTCACAGATGCAGTGAGGGACATCCATTTCAAATGATGGTTCAACCAGTTCCTGATCTTCCCAAATGATAGGTTGTTTTTTGTGAGGACTTGAACTTTCCTGAAGGGGGATCAAAATGCAAGGAACACTTGTAATGGTGGCTCATGTGGGATAGCCTATGGAAGACATGGGGATTCAGCGTCAGGGCCGATAAAAAAATGTTATTCAGGTTGGCTGCATTCACTGCGGCGATCATCTACGGGTGGATCCTGCTGTGGAGGGACACTAACATGGTCTTATGAACGAGATTGTTTATCATCGCATCTTTGTTAATGACAGGAAGGAGGTTCACCCCAAGACCCTGATGCTCGCCAAGCTATACAATATGATGTGGCATATAAGAGAGCGGAAGAATCCATAATGAATATGTGGGCCATTCCACCTCTTGTATGTGTTGATAATGGCACACGTTTGTGGGGTATAAAAATATCTGAACCCCATCCTCCCTATGGGATCAAACTTCGAACCATCCATTCAAAATTTTATATAGTGCATTCCGGCAATGCTGGCCATGCAGTCGGTACTGAACCAGGCGTTGAATATAGAGGTGATCAACTTTCACCTATTCTCGTTTCCAAAATGTGTATACAATGATGATGGGTAGTGAATAGAAGAGAATATGTCATTCCTCCTAGAATTTCGAGGCAATTTCCTAGTTGCACGGGTGGACGTGAGCCCCTCTACGAGTCGTACACCCCGCAATGATTTTCATGGATACTTCGGGGCATGTAGTAGCCGACCCCATAGGTCTATTTGGGGTGCACTACAAGGATCACTCGTTTGTGATGATACAATTGTGGCACATGTTCACAAATGAAGATGAGAATATGAAGAACATGATGCCCCCCACCTAAATACATATTTGGTTTGGTGAAGGAGTATTCCAAAATCTAGGAGACGACGTACTTCGGAGAGATGAAGATGCAGCCAACCATTCGTTCTGGAGATGGTGGGCCTACCCAACCTTGAGGATGAGGCCAGAATGTGGAAAGAACTTCCCATGGTGGTAGGACTTTCGTAGGCAGCGAGGCCCATACCAGTTGAGGTTGAGGTAGTGGCAATTGATCTAGTAGCGGCAGCGGAACTGGCGTTCCCAAAAGAGTATAGTAATATATAGGGGAGGCCATGAAGGGTATTACATAGGATATACACTCAGGCTCTAGGTAAGTGGCTACTCCAAATATTCATGCCGTAGAACGATTTCTTCCTAAAGGCTTTGGATATCTGGTATGTCAACATGAAATTTCCCAGCCCATCCGAGATGTGAAAAAACATGAACTATATCAGGATCCTCCCTGTCCGGGCCAGCTTTGCAGTGTCCTAAGTGGAGTGGGTGAAATACCTATATTAGATGGAGTAATTCATGCATTCAAAGGGATCCACACATCCAATTTCAAACTAGGTGAAGGTTTTGATGGATCAAACGACCCCTCCACAGTTGTTGGATACAAAATTGAGGGACCTCTTTTCCTTTTCCGACAAAATTGGAAGACTCCTTTTGGGAGAGGAGGCCGATAGATGTTTCCCTTTGTAGAAGTGTGAAGTCAGTGATCGAGGCTCAGATCGTGAAGAATTTGAAGAGGCTATTGAGTTAAAATTTCAATCCCATTCCTCATGGTGAGATTCTACGTCACTTTGAACCCCTCAAGAATATTTGAACTATGCTGGAGAACCTCATTCACCAAAATCATTCGCTCACTACAGTAGATGTAGATGCAGGGGCATTAGGATCCGCGCCTCCTTCTATGGTGAATAGTGCATCCAATGAGGCCAGGACCCCCGAGGCGGCTCCTCCATATTTTTCATACTTTCTGACGATATATGGAGGGCCACTCATTCTTATCCTGATTGATACAACCCAAAAACGTGACCAAGTGTTAGATCTTTGTATGTCTTCTCTACAAAATTCATGACTGCCACCCACCAATAAGGTTAACTTACATCTTTTCACTTCTTTGTATGAATAGTTCTTTAAATGGCATGGGCTGCCTTGGTGAGGTTGGTTGGTATATCTAGTGGTGCTTTTCCCAGTGGAATTCTAGTGGTCTTCGAAGCTGATATCCATACTGACCAAGTGGTGGTTCTCTCAATCACTGGTAGGATCATTAGCATGGCTGGGCCTCAAATTATTTACATAGGATCTTTTGAGGAAGATCAATCGGACACAACGGGTCTTGCCATACCCAATCAGACACCAGATGCGGTCCCTGCTAAAGATATTTTGGAGGAGTTCCATGCGTATGATCTAGCCATCCATATCGAATAGGACTGAACAACCTCTGATGAAGAGGATAGCATGATAGTCTATCTCCATTCATGGAATATCATCATGCACATCATCGGTGACACCCCTCAAGAAAAAATGGATAGACCAGATGGAGAGACATTGTTCGTGACAGCGTGAACTATGTGCTGGGGGTGAACACCCAACCTCCCAACATGCTTGTCCGAGATCTCATGGCAGAGGAGATATGAGAGTATGACTGTGGTCTTGGCATTGGTTAGAAGTGTAGAAAAGCGGGGAACATCAAGAAAATATTGGAGGCTAATAACAAGATTTAGCGGCAACACATCCGGGAAGATGAACATTCTGCTTCCATCAATGCGCAGTTAGAGATTATATCACTATTGAAGGACCAGCTGGCGTTGGTTGAAGAGAACATGAGGCTAGCCTCTGAGAAGATGCCCATTATCTAAACCAATGAGGAATAGGTCCGGGTCGCATATGAGTAACTACACACCCTCACTGCCGTAGAGGAGCAGGAACTAAATAAGTGATAGTGAGTCCTGGATGCCACAAGCAAGAGGGTGGGGGAGCTGCAACACTCTTTTCATGGGGTAAACCTGTCCATGGGAGGGGTCTATCCTTGGGTATTTGTGATGTTTGTAACTTTTGAACACACTTTCATTATTTTGACTATTTATGATTGATTCATGTGTGAGTCATGTTATTCGTTTTTTGGTCTATTTAATTTTCATTGTATTCATGGAACATGTTGTGATCTGTCCCTAAACTCACATGGGTCGGGCCCAATGCAAGAAACAAGGGATGGATATCTTATCATTCCACCCGAATATAATAGTGCAAACCAAGCTCTAGGAATTCTGGTCTTGAACAACCAATCTAGTTTTCTGAGTAGAAAGGGAGAGGCCTGACTGGTGGATGATTCTCTCAGAACAATTGAATCATCATGTTACCAGTGTACTCTATTGCACGAGTGGGGTAATGCCTGGGGTGTTGGAATTATTTTGATCATAGGGAAGTGGAAGGTACGAGTCACAATACAAAAAATTCAGAACACCATAGGAATGACATGGAAATGAATAATAACTGATGAATTTGTCTGAAACACAATATCCATATTGCGTTAGCCTGAAATGGGGATAATAAATGAGGTCTGACCACTGACCATGTTCGAGACATGGGGCCTCACTTGAAATTTCATCAATTACACTTCTATAATGTTTACTCAGGATAGTAGGAGAGCCATAGGCCGAGCATCTATACTATTAGGGGGTTCTTTTAGACGTGAAATAGGAAGAGGGTCTGAATAAAGGGAACACAATGCATGGATTGTGGAGTGATTGGTTGTTCGAATAGAGTCCAACACTCATAAAATCATACCACTGAGGTAGAAACACATTAATTGTCCATATTTATCTGATTAGGGATAAATCATTCTTATGAACATGACCTCTCTGATATGGAACTGGAAGACTCTATAGTTTTATGTCATACCCATAAAAACGATAGAGGCATAGTTTAAACGTCATACGGTGAGGACGATTCCCATAGTTTAAAGGTCATACAGCATGGCCTGGTATCAGGCCTGATGGTCTTAGAAGGTTAATGACCTTGAGAGTAGGACCAAGGAGAAATTTTTGGGTGTCGCTACATATCTTAGAACGAATGGAATGAAGCCATAACTAGTTATTAAGCACGTCCTGGACTGAGGATAACACTGATCGGGGAAATCCTCTTTGACATGGGATCTAGTACATCCCATGAACAATAGGGGGAATCCTGAAATTGAGTTGCGTAGAACCACGATTTGGTGTCATGCATCAACGAAACGTCGACTCGTGTAGTTTATTGTCATACGATAGGATTGAGAATGAAAGGGAAGATCACATGAATGGATTATGTGGTGTGTTAGCTATAAACCTAACGTGAATGGGGACCCATGGATTCCTCACAACACTACGTATCCCTGGAAGATGTTATTTAGGTCAAGGGAACGCATGTAAATTATAGGCTGGGCTCAATTCAAAGTGGTTGAGTGTTTCAATATACCCCATGAAGATGGAAATCTCGATAGACATAGTTCTAGAGTGTAGTTCAAATTCATGAAGGATGATGCAAGGCATGTGTGGCACGTATGTGCTTGTACACATCCTACAAAAAATACTAAGCCCATGTAAGTCGCCTTCGATGTGGGAAACAAGATGTAGTGATGGGACATTCCTGACATAGTAAGGAACATGTTAGGGGATATGGGAAGATAGGTGAAGGACATCCCAATGATGTTGACCCACCTATATAACGCACCTAGATGCGCAAAGGCGTAAAGGAGAGTATGTTGGAATTCCCCTTGAACATAAAGAAGTATAATTATGTGAATCATGATGCTCAAGATCTGGACCACAATGATGGTGGCATGATAATAGGGAATAAATATAGACCATGTTTGAAACACGTTATTTGTTTTGTGTTTTCCTTGAATGTAGATAGACAAATGAGCGTCCACCGATGAACACGTATGAAACACAAGAACTGTCACTAAGGTTGTTTGAGGTCCTCATAGATGTTGTACCAAGACATTAGTAGGTAAGCTTGTGTGGCATAAGTCCAGGCCATGAAGGGGGTCCCTTAAAACATGGAAGAAGACGAGGATCCAAATGACGGTCTCATGAAGCTTAGACATTGAACAAGGGAATATCCCTATGAAAATTACACACTTTGGGCACTACCAAAATGCATCTGTGTATGAAAATAATACATATCAGATAGAGGGACTCATGTACCCTACTAAGGAAAAGGGTCCTAAGGTTTCACACTTCCAACTTAATGGTCACAGGATGGGCCATTAAGGGGTGGATTGAGTTAATGGACTGTGCACATGGCAGCGATGTAGCCAAACATGAAACACAGTTCCAATAGAGCGATCTTAGATACGGGTCATAGAACTCGGACTATGTTGGGAAAGGACATGGGAGACAATGGTGCAACTATTGCAAAACCTGACGTGAATGAGAAACCAAGAGGTGCTCAACACACCACATGTTCCGTTATGGGGTTCGGACCTAGGGTTTAAAAGAGAGGGGCCACGATTCTCGATTCTGGGGGAAGGACCTAGAGACGAGATGTCTTGGGGTTCTTACAAATCTCACAAGTGTGGGAATCAAGACATAAGTAGTTCTAGAAGTTTTTTTGTGGTTTGAAATCTTTGGAAAAAAAAACAAAGTTATCATAGATTGTGGCCATAGATCTCAGACCAGATATGGTTTGGAATACAAGAGGAACATGTTAAGGTAATTATAAAACCTAACCTGAATGAGGACCAGGAGTCTGGATCACGATGTGTATTATGGGGAGGTTTTAGGTCGAGGGACATAAAACGATAGTTACGCTGGGCCCCAATCAGAGTGAACATGCATTCATACATATCTAATAAGAATTGAAATCAAGCTATATGTTGTTCTTGGGGTGGCACAGTAAGGTACTAGTTCTAGTGATTAGAATTCTATGAGGGTCTATCCCTCACAACAGAAGATGTGGTGCTTGATAGATCTTGTTTTTCCATTAGGATAAATGTGTGTTTTTTCAAGAGATGGACCTAGGATATAATTTCTAGTAATCTATACAAGAATATAGCTATAGGAATTCATTGACAAATGGTATGATGTTTGACTGATACCAGACATGATGTCTTCTCAGATAAGAACCCCATGATGTAGTGTCATTTATCGCCGTGTAGCTAGGACGACAATGTTAAAATTTAGGGTTATGTGGTGGAGAAAACCATGAACTATTAACATCGCGCATTATAGATTCTACAGTTTAAAGTCATGTGGGACTAGGCATCATAGTTTCATGTAATATGGATCAAAAATATGTAGGATAGATGAGGTTAAAGAGGGAATGTTCATGGAATAATAAATCATAACAATGTGAATAAGGATGAGGCCCACATCACATGACACATGATTCCGAGAAAGAAACATCGAGTTAAGGGGCCAAAAAAGGTTGGAGAATATGGGGAATGAGAGACTAGAACTTAGTTAAGCAGAATCCTAAGACGATATGTCTGGGTGTTATTATGTATCCCATGAGGTTGGGAATCAATCCATACGTAGTTATTCTATTTTAACGTATTACAAGATAATATAAAGATTAATTTCATATGTGATAGGATGTAGGAGTTACTAGTACCTTGAATAGAAGTATGTGGTGAGGAAATTGTAAACCCGATGTGAATGAAGGAATAATAACACCCATGCCACATCACACAGTCATATAAGAGCTGGGTCCTAAAAGGCAGTACATAAGAGATAAATTTGTTGAACTCAAGTCCGACCCAAATACTAGATTTTTTGGTGTTCCAACGTATCCCATGAGGATTTGAATCAATCCAAACATAGTTCTCAAGATGGGATGTATAAAGAGATCTTTGTTTAAGGTCATAGATCTAGGACCATGTAGAAGAGGAAATCTTCTAATTAGGGGCAGACCTCAATCCAATTCCTAAGCCCACATGAGTCAAACACAGTGTAGGAAACAAGGGAATAAGTGGGGTTTTCATTACCTTGAATACACTCCCAGGATAGCTTGGTGCAGAGCCCCTAATGATGCCTTACCATAACTTTGTCCTCCTAATGTGAAAATATCCACTGAGGGATAATGCCATGAGTGTCGAAATAGCACTAGTACATGATGGGATGGAAACTGATTTGAATCATGTAACTAACATTCAAGGATTGATGGGGATGGAATGAAGATGAATGATAAATATAGACCATTTTCAAAACAAATCATCCATATCGGGTATCCTAAAATGAGGACAACAAATGATCATCAACCGCTAGAAAATTTCAAATATTAGGACTTGTATCAATTTGTTATTTGAAACCCTTGATGATGTTGGCATGTAATAGTAGGAGATCCCTAGGTCCAAGCATCCATGCAATTTTTGGGTCCCTTCGGATGTGAAAGATAATGAAATTCCAAATGAAAGGGAACACGGAGCCTGAAAAATGATTGAAAGCATGTCCAGGTAGTATCTGACACTCCATTATATGAACTGGTGTAGTCCTAGGAAGATTGGAAAATAACCAAAGAGGGTTGATGGACCCAACAAAAGAGAAACTGACTTGAAAAGATGTGTGTAGGGAAAGGGAATGAAGGGAAATTAAGAGAGAGTGGTTTGCAGTGTGTTTATTATTAACCTGATGTGAATGGGGACGTAAGCCAATACCACAACAAATACCACTCCTGGAATAACGTAGGCCAAGGGTCCAAGATGATTGGGAGGCCCCTATGAGATATGTTTGGACCCGAAGACTAGAAATTTGGTGGTCCAACATATCCCATAAGGAATGGAATAATTCCACATGTACTCCTCAAGGAAATCCTATTTAACATCATGCAGTGAGGATGTCGGTGATCTTAGTTTCATTTCATAGGGCTCATACCGTAGATTCCTAGTTTAATATCATATACATGGGAAAACTGTTTGGAGAGGATGAATAATCCTATCATTGTAAGAAAAAGAATCAGAAACGATGATAAGGGAACACCATTGACTATGATCACAACACATTATCTACCCTTGTGTGATTAGAGTTCGGAGGCAGAAAATTGAGCATCAACCATTGATCGTATTCCAAACATGGTAATTGTATCAATTTTTCTCTAAAAATCCTTGGTGATGTTAACCTAAATTAGTTGAAGGGCCCAGGGTCCAATCACCTGCATTGATCGGGGGTCCGTTTGGATATAGAAGATGATGGAAACCCCAAATGTGGGGATCACGATTCATGGTGGGGCTTGTTCTCAAAAATGGTGAATAAATGGAGGGATGTCCCAAAGGGGTATGTGCGGTGTGGAAAAATATCCCAAAGTTAATATGGATGTCAGCCTATACCACACAACACATTCCTAAATGAGAACTCGGGATAGGGGAGAAAGGGTTGAGGGACCGGAGGTTGGGCATATAGGCTGACATTAGCCATATGATACCTCATGTGGGTATTTCCTTACCTCATCTCCTAATTCCATGTAAGAAATGTTTTCTGTGGGAAACAAGGATTAGTACTAGGATCTTCCCATCACATAAAGGTCCACCAGCTGGAATCACACTCATTCCCAAGACAGACTGAGTCTTGAAGAGACATCGGGGAAGAAAAATCCACTACACTCTATTTTTGGGACATATGTGGGAGATGAAATCAACAAAGGATATTTGTTGACCAATTTTGAAGCATAGAATCCACATCACGTGACCTTAATGGAGGAAAAAATGATCATTGAACTCTGACCATACTCACAATAAGGGACATGTATCAAATTGTTGTTGGAGGTCCCTTAGGGCGTTGGTCCAAAATGATTAGATAGAACTTAGAATAAGTACCCATACCGTTCAGGGGCCTATTCAAATGTAAAATATAATGGAAACCCCAAATGATGGAGTGTGTGGAGCATACATGTTCCCATTCCACTTAAATTCAAGCTAGGTAGTAGGATAGGTGGGGATCTTTAGTGAGGAGGGGGGACATGGTAAGGTCATGATGAACTCTCCATGAATGAGGGAAAACGCCTGAACCACACCATGTGTTTCGCCCTAATGGGATATCTCAAAGATGGGGGATGGTCTGACAAAAAAAATTTCCATATGTTCCTATGTATCCCATTATTATGATAATAAATCCATACGTAGTTTTGAAGGCCATGCAGTTTGACGTTGTGCGGTGAGTACGTGGGAGGAGAGAAGAACGAGGGAAGACAAATTGTGAAATAATACTAATCATGAAACTATTGGGGGAAAATAAACCAACATTAAACCATTGGTATCCTCTGAGAAGACTAAATACTAGAGGGATAGTTAATGAGGACACTAGTGAAGGACTTGAGATGAAGCTTATGAGCATTACAGTGTATCCCTTGTGGATGGGAATCAAGAAATACATAGTTCTTGCTATTTAACGTCTTGTAGGACGACATACAATTTAACATCATGCTGAAAAACATACAGTTTATGGTAATGTGGTACGACATACAATTGAATGTAATAGGGGAGACATACATTTTAACGTCATGTGGGACGACTTACATTTTAACGTCATGTTGGACAACATACAGTTTAATGTCATGTTGGACGATGTACAATCTATCATCATGTGAGACATTTTATAGTTTAAATTCATGTACGACCAGAAAATGTAAGGTGATATAGGACCGAATTTTAAGGTCATGTAGGATCACTTTAATGATGATAATGCCCTGGCCTACTCTGTTGAGCCTAGGGTCATTGAGCCTTCTTTTGGTGGGGCTCTAGGAAGCACCATCAAAGTGCATTTTCAAGCATGGGATAGATCAATCAAACAAGAGGATTGCCTCATCTGTAATGTCAAGGACCAAATACTGGTCCGTGGGAGATGGATGAGTGGGGATAAAATCTTCCAACACATTCCCCTTAATATTATTCTATGATAAAAACCTGATGTGAAACTTCTGAAGGATTACCGGCCACCATGCTAGACGACCTATCAAGATGGGGGCAGTTTAGAATATACATCAATGGATATACAAGGGATCCCAAATGTACCTCATGGTGCTGCAAGTAATGTATCAATTTTTGTTCAGCGAATACCAGTGCAAGGTATCTTTGCTTGATATGGGAGTTCTGGTATCCATATCGAGGAGCATTCAGATGAGGTTGTAGAGGATATTATCTCTTACCTCATTGTTCTTCTAGACAAGAAGTGCACTGAGAGATCGCTCTAGGGAGGTCACATAAACTACTAGTGGATTTCCGAAGATGGGTGGAATTATGATTGGAGGTTGGAGCAGATTATGCATGATTTTCTTGAAACAAGTCTGACATTCCTTGTCCCACTCATAGACGGTATGTTTCCTCATGAGCCGAGAAAAGGGCTTACACTTGTCAGCCATATTCACGATGAATCGGTGTAAATAGGCTAAGTTGCCTTGGATGCATCGAATCTCCTGAATATTTCTCGAAAGAGACATCTGAATAATGGCCTTGATCTTCTCTTGGTTGATCTCAATTCCCCTGTATCTAACAACGAAGATGAGAAACATTCCATAGGTGACCCCAAAGGGACAATTTAATGGGATCGTCTTCAGGTAATAGGAACCAAGGAAGCCGAACACATTCGCATGGTCTTTGAGATGTTCTTGACGCAAAAGACATTTGACCAACAGGTAATCCAATAACATTCCATCAATGTTCTGAGGATCGTCTTAAATCTACGATGCATACGTCGATGATAGGTGGAACCTGCATTCTTTAAACCGAAGTGCATGACTTTGGTAACTGAAACTACCTTTTGGTTCCCTGAAGGCTATAGACTCTTTATCCTTGGAGGGCCATTCAAATATGGTTATACCTTGAGTAATAATCCATGAAGGAATGCTCTTGGAATAATGTTGTAGCATTGATCAACAATTCCATAGAAGGAAGGGTAAAATCATCATTCACACAGTGATGGTTGAGATTCCAGATGTCGATGCAGACTCTGATCAGTATGTTCTTCTTCCTGACTATGTTGGATATCCATTTAGGGTACTTAAATACCTTAACAAAATTGGGTCTGATGATTTTATTCACTTATGCCTCAACCATGGCACCGTGGGAAGGGTGCATCATCCTGGGAGGCTGCTGAAACATGTATTTATTTTCTAGGAGACCGAGGTGGTGGGCAGATACCTGATGAAATAGTATAGGAATCTCATCATAACTAGTGGATAATACATCACAATGTTGTTAAAGAAAATCAATGTACTAACGATTCTCTTCAAGGGGAATAATTGTACAAATCATTGTGGGTTTTGGGTCTGCCTGGCAACTGAGGTTCAACTGTAACAATTCATCGACTGTGGCAGAGAGGCCCTCATTAATGGCAGGAGGAGCTTTCTCTATGTCCTATTATACACTTATGGAGGAGGTATACTTGGTTGGAGGAGTCCCTTCTATGATGACAAATCCTAATTGGAGGCTGGTACCAGCCTGAGCGGTAGTGGACACCGCATCTGGGGACTCCTATGTTGCCAAAACCATAGTGCTGAAGGCTGTTGATCTGATCTCATATGTTCTTTGGCCCAAGGGTCCATTCTTGATGATATCGAAGAAATAGTGTTGCGTCAGATTGAGGTGGTTTATCCCAGCCCATTAGAACAAGAAAATATGATGTATTTTCACTGCCATGGGGTGGATATCCCATTACTTAATGGGAGTAGAAGGCTTCAGGATCACATGAGCCGGTGTTTTATAGGTGTATGAGGTGATCATCTGGAATCACCTAAACATGGTAATGTGTTCCCCCTAATTCTAGAAACAAAGAATCATTGTCCCATACTTGGGATTGTAGACACCATAGGTGGAATAGAATGCAGTAGGCATCATCAGGATCTTCCCACGGGTCAATTGCAGCTGTAGCATGATCAACCTCATTAGCCCGAATCTTCTTGTCCATGCTCTTGTAATAGATAGCATCCAAATATCAGGCTTTACAAGTGGAAAAGGGGTATGCATCAACATAGAACAAGAACACTTGACCATTTAGGGAATACTTAAGGAACTAGTGATATGGTGAAGCAACCACCACAAATAGGTGAAGCGACAACCTACCCATCAATGAATTATAGGGAGTGTCCTGGGAGACAACCATTAACCCGGTGATACAATCTAGGCCACTGAACGGGGTCCTCAAGCGGATCTTATTGATTAGTGTTTGTTTCGTCCTATAAAAACATTGTATTCTTATGTCAGAGGGACCCAAGTCATCTTCAGAAAATCCCAGTTTACGCATGGTCCGTGTCAGGATTAGGTTGATCCAGGAGCCTGTGTTGACAAGATAGAATTGAACCTCCATTCCATTGAATTGGACAGTGATGTACACTGGGTGAATGTTCCAATGTATGGTATATCCTTAATCTTCTCCAGAGGATGAGATGAAGGATTGACAGTCAGCATTCTCGACTACCTCAGCATGAAAGGCTTCTGCGACTGCTAAATCCATCTCAAACAGGAAGGGGATTCTTAAAGCCTCAGTGAGGAACTCATGCGTATATGATAACAGGTGAAGGGCCTCCATGATTGATATATTTTCAGGAATTCTATAAATATTTTTTTGAACACCACACATCCATTCCATGAATGGAATTTTTCTTACAGGAGGTTGCTCTATGAAAAAAGGTATGGTGGGCCCTGTCGGCTAGACCGGCATCTGACTGGTGCTAGAAATATCCTACTTCTCACTAGTCAGAGCTTGAGGAGTGACTATCGGATGAGGGCCCGATAACTAAGGCCAGTCCAAAGTAAAGCATGGATGATCATGAAACTGTAGAGGTGGATCTTATAGATTCAAAAACATGAATGACGGCGTAGGATGTCTTGATGTAAAAAAATGAGAATGATGCCCGTGTTTTGCTCTATGTTGGGCTTGCTGCCTAGTATCGATAGCTTGCACAACCTGGCTTGATGCGCTGATCGAGGCACTCTGACCGCCCATATATCCATGGCGTTGCCGATGCTGAAAATGACTGGGGACGTTGGGAGGACCTTCCAGACACTCTTCATCGTCATGAATCATGTACGGATTTAACATTTATATGGTATTAACAAAGGCATACCCTATACTATCGCTTGAAGAGTTGACAACTACTGGGATAATTCTGGGGGGAATCGTAATCTATGAGGGCATGAGATCATCGAGATTACGGGATGACGGTGACATTGGCCAGGATCTTTATTTTCCCTTGCGATGATGGCGTTTTCTCTTCCGAGAAGGGGAATACTGAGACAACGATGCAGAAGATATTTATATGGTTTTTGAAGGTTTTGGTTGATTCAGGCACGCATAGATAACACCACTGGAATATTTGACTGCATTATAATCCATCCAATCATTATAGTCTTAGGACACACTGCTAGAAACATGATACCACTCACCACCGCTGTCACTCCCGATTTCTGGCCACATGAGGACCCATACCACTTGTGATGGAGATGGCCCTAATTGGACAATATTGTTATCCACCTGGTCTTGAAGACAATATATAAACATATTGAACTATTTGATAGTGTTCCGTAGGATCTCGTGATAGGGTCAGTAATTAGGGTGATCGATTTGGTTCACCTATTCTGGCATCCTCCATTCAAGCAAACGTACAAACCCCTCCTCTAGGGAACATCTGAAATAACCGAGGACATGAAACTCATTAAACGTGTAGGTCTGGTTCCTCCTATTTGGATAGGGGGCCCTTGGATACTGACCTTGCTGAGGGGCTGGAGGATCTTGTCGAAGAGGCGTAGCTTGGTAATCTCGCCTAGGCGGTGTCATCACATTGCGCGGAAGAACCTACCAATTTTAAGATGGGCGTTGCAAGGTCGGAGGTTGTGCCAGAGGTAGAGGGCCTCTGCGTGGTTGTATAGGTGGCTCCACTGTTAAAAACTCTAGTTCAATGGGGCCTCTATTTGAGCCACTATGGCTAGCTCGGATTTGGAGGCCTTTCTTGTGGGGATTACAATAGGCAACGGTTGTCCATAACTGGCCCATTGCAAGGTTTCTTCTAGGAATTGGGCCTTATCAAAGAAGTCTCAGAGTCCCCTAGGGTAGTTCTGGGTGATCAAAGAGGGGACCGGTTCCGTCATGACATTCTCTACATTCATCATCATCATTTTTATTGAGTCATCAACATCTAATGATAGCTTGTGAGCCCTTTAATCCGGGTGAAAATGTCTAAAATGCGTTCATTAGGCCTTTTCATGAACTTGAAGAGGTCCATAATAATATTCATCCAAGTGGTAGAACTAAACTGTTAATGGAATTGCCTTTGGAGGTCTTCATATCCAACTACTGATCTGATAGTGAGTTGGAAGTAAGAGACGAACACTGACCACTCTAATGTTTGTACGAAACATAGGATTTTGGTGCCTTCCTACTGTGTTGGTGTTCCAAACATGGGTCCAAACCTTTAGATAATGTTTTCCAAGTGCTGCAGCGGGTCCCTTATCACATTGAAGGGAGAGAAGGTGGGATTTACAAATCATGGGGGTGTTGGAATTTCATCCACTCATGCCGGATATGTCTTTCCATCATGCGGCATTGCCACCTGTCGAGTCTCTAAAGATATGAAGCATACGATTTTTGCCGCCATTGGATCATCTTGACAAGGATTCTGGTATTAACAGGGATCCATGACCACCAGCATGTCGGTTGGATCTTCAACATGATAACCAGGCTGATCGGCTCAAGGAGAGGCTAGTTGAATGGCCTGTGGAGTTGCTGGGGGAACCCAATCTGGGTCCCGAGGATTGTCACACCATTCAAGAGAATTTGGTGACACATACCATGCACTCTTTCTGTAATTTCAATCGTCAACCCTGTCTATGGAGGATGGATGGTCAGGGTCACCTGGGGGATGTTCTCCAAGGGGAAGTTGTGACGATACATGTTGTCCCGACTGAGGACCACCGTAGTCTGTCGGTCACTCCGCAACATGTTCCGAAAGAAGGTCATAAACCATATTCTTGTGTTTGTAGTGTTGTTTATGAAATGCGGCCTTTTCAGGATCATCTTCTGCATTCTTCACTAAGTCACACGGGTTAGAGGGTTTGACGGCTTTGAGGAGTTCTTTGCCTTTGTTGGGTTTTCGGCTGAAGACTAGTGCCTCAGTGGGCATGAGATGACCCAGTAGATTTCTTTTGTGGTGAGTAACCCATCTCTACAGATCCAATATATGTAGAACTTCTTCTGGTGGAAAGTCCCCATAAAGGAGATTTAGCTCATTATCTCCCTTCGAAAGGTCAGCCATGTTAACCGTGACCCTAACAAGAAACATATCCTCTCTGTATACAATAAAATCAGGATGGTGCTGGATGAAACTGAAATGGAGGTCCACGTACTACCCCCACCATGGATTTTCACATGGGGAGAATCCCCATTTATTATCCTTTGGAGAACAATAATTCTCTGGAAAAATTATTTTTGGAGGGTTTTATGGCGGCCTGGTGACTCGGGGCGTTGGGCCACGTAGAGTGTGGCCAAATTGACCAAACGACATTATTGGCCGATATCATCAAAATGAGCCTGAATCTTGGGGAAGGAAAATCAATGATATCAGATGAAGAAATGAGTCACCCAGAGGGTATAAAAAAATCATCAATCCTCCTCCTGGTTGAGTGCTTCTGGTGCCATAAAATTTGGCACTACAATTTTCCAGAACATCTTTGGGAAATGGACTGCCATAAGAATATCCATTATTCTCCTTGGTATAGATTCAGGGTTTGTCCCTTCATTTCCCAACTCATCTACTTGTGGTGGCTGGGGAACTAGTATTGGTACATATGCAGGCATTTGAAAACAGAGTCTAGTTAGCAGGGAATATGGAAAGCGAGATGACAAGATGCCACATCTTGTGATATCCTCCGATGAGTGTAGTGTCATTGAAACCAAATCATTGTTAGATGGGTTGTAGAATGTAGTTTCTAGCACAGGGACTACAGAGGTTGGTGACGGGATATGCGGCTACTTGTCTAACATTGTTCCCCAGAATAGCTCTATGTGATCTCTATTCGAGGTAGAGAGTGCTTATGGTGATGACTGTGGCGATTGGACAGTTCGATCATATGGGGTTTCTTAATTTTCATCCTCCTATATATTCTTATAGAGGGATGCATGAATCTGAAGAACCTCACATTCTTGATGTATGAGGCTGATGCACCTTATTCTTACATAGAACCTTCCCACAAAAGATCTAGGTGCGGCGTCCATTGATAAATCATATTCCACCTCATAATCTAAGAATCATAATTGTTTTATCTCAGTTTGAATCTTCGCAGCATACTTTTTATGGAGGCAACGACCAGACCTCCTACCATGGGATGGCCTTTTGGGACATTGTTGATTTACGACATGAAGAGGACGTTCAGCTATACTGGTGCTGGGGGGGGATGATTTCCACCTGCGTGAGCTGGGGTGCGAAGATAACTTGGGTAGATATCAAAGGGATCATGGGGAGGACCACTATGCCCACTGACTGATGTGTGAAAATAATATACGTGTGAAATGCTGGAGCGGGTAATACCTCTGCTGAATCTGATAAATGCAGAGGCATTACCTCCATGTGTGTTTCCCCTTACAATATCAGCATGAGGAGGGACCTTGTACTGGTCAAGAAGAACACAAGTAGGACCTCCAGGCTAGGTTCTATTGATGTGAAGCTGTCCTTCATTCCTATGATTTTCTAGGTGTAGAGAACCTTCGCTAGCTTTTTCAAGGAAATTGGGATTCCCCCCATTCTGGAGATTCACAGGATGTGTAACATTTCCATATATGCTATCTGTGGCATGGGGAATGTCCCCATAACTGATGTAATGAGAATTAGAGTGGCTTTTGAACTGAGTGTCACTGTCGCGGCGATGAACCTTGTTCGAATTTAAGGTAACATGGGGTGGACCTTTATGACGAGCATGAAAAGAGGGAGGACCCATATTCTATATGGTGGTGGTAAAGGGAGGACCTATGTACTGGGTGTCACTATCAATGGTCGGTCCATGGTGGGTCCTCCGTGTGCCGGAGGCTGAGAGAGTTGACCCAGCCTAACCGTGGGTTAGTTAGGGCCTCGATCTGGGCTGGGTATATAAGTTTCTATGAACTGTGTGAACATGAGGTTGATGATACACATCGGTGGTGGCCCCAACCATAGTAGTTACTGACGTCGACCCCTCTTAGAAGGCATCCTCCTCGGCATGCGCTCGACGCTAGCATCGGGTTAGACAAACTGGGGTTGGTGGTGTCGGTACATAGCTTACATTATCCTCAGCCCGAGGGACTAGGTGGTGACGCTGGCACAACATAGTGGGGTCCCTCCTTGGGGTCCCCTGGAATGGGATCCTGACCTGGTTGTCCCAGACATCCTCTACCACTTCGGCGTAGGGGAGGGAGTCAACGAGACATTCTAGGGAGAGGCTCCCTAATCAATTGTATGTTGGGGTGAGAATCAGTGGATCCCTACACAACCCTTGGAGGTGGGGGTGTCAATGAGGCACAAATGACATTAAATCCTAGTAGTCCATATCCTGAGTCAGGATAATCCCTTCGTCCTTGTATCGACATATGTTATCATTTATCACCCTTCGTTGTACGAAATGAGAAGGAGATATGGGGTATGGGAACCCAACAGCTGTTGGTGTGGAAACTGTGACATAAACAATTGAGCCATGCGGGATTACCACATTGGGGTTTCCCCTAACCCTATGTCGGTGGGCGGGTGGCGATCAGATTCCTAATCCAGTGGATTGGTTCTTGAATGAATGGAGATTAAACAAATAGAGTTGAAACAAATAAATCAACGTCCAGTTCTCCAACATCAATCCATCAACCATGGATGGAAATAATGATCCACATTGAAAATGTCGTAGACCGAAATTTCCTACATTTTGACTTCCACAACATCTTGTGAGTTTCATGCTAGTGAACCAATTTTCTTATCAGGACACAACACTGGATAACTAGATCCGGTGACAGGATAATCCACTGATGTCTCGAATGCTACTAATCTCCACATTGAGGAGAAGAACATCATGTTGGGTTCAACATTTTGGATTCTGACTCTTTCGGTGGGGAACACTCGTCTGTCTATTTGAGGGTAATGAGGACGTGATGGATATTTCCCTGCATTCTAGCTTTCCAAAGGCTGGTGGCATTTTTCACTTATTCAGTGATGTTTTCTCCTTGATCAAAATAGCAGGACGAGATGTCAGTTATTCCATCCATGGATTCCTACATAGAAATTTATACCTAGCATGGGTCTCCCTTATAGATTAATACGTTGATCATAAAACTCTTCCCAATACCATATCATTATTCATGCTATTTAGTTACACTTCTTCTTTTAGGACATTCCAAGGGGTCTGATCAGAGAAGAAACATATGGTCAGGGGAGTAGTGACGTTTTACATCACTAGCATGTCTAGAAACTAGAACAATAGTGAGTCTGGGTTTCATATTCTTATTATAGGGCTTCTTGAGGGCACAGAACCTAGAGGCATCCCACGTTGAATGCAGGGAATTATATTCCATAGGCATGTCTCTATGGTTTTCCTCATCTTACCTTGTTTAAAACATGGTATGCTACATGTTTAATGTCTTGCAGAGATAGATTAGACTAATAAAAACACTGACTATAGTGGATCAGATAGGTGAAACACCAAGAGAGAACACTAATGTTAGGTTTAATATGTGTTTAGTTACCGGGCTACTACTAGTATTACCGAAGAGGTGAATTGGTCTGATCTACCTGAGATGTGGCGGACCATGTAAGAATCAGGATGGGTGATGGATGGTTATGTGGTGTGGATGGAGAATGAGATGATGTCAACTTGAGGGAGATGGTGACATTGGGATTGAGCCTCGAATAGGCTTCATACAAATCCTCATTGAAGGGAATAAAAGTCAGTGGAGCGCGGTGGGGTGATGGGGCACCTGAGGATGTAGCCTACAGGAGTGGATGCATGGATGAGATCTGGAGGAAGTGGAACCTCCAGGTTATGGTATGCCCTTATCGAAGAACACAAGCTTGAGGAAAATACTAGGATGAGACATGGGTGATGTGCTTGAACCTCATGGAGGCTTCCTATGTAACTTTCCTTGGTACGGATCAATGGTTACATAGTATAGGATGGGAGCATAGAATTGGGGTGTGCGTAGAGGAAAACGGCCCAATTATATACTCGGTCTTACTCATGGTTATCATCCCAAGTTGGTCTGACACCTGAGGGGAGACCATGGATGTGGGTACCTACAAAGGGGACTACAATGGATTACCGCTGGTTGGGATTGAAAACGAATTAATTATGGATGGGGTCACCATGGATAACTGTTGGATGGGGTCACAATGACATATCGTAGGATGGGTTCACAACAGCATACCATTGGATGAGGCATAAGGACATACCATAGGATGGGATCCCAAAGGCTCGCTGCATTATGAAATCACAATGGCTTACTACTAGAAGGTGCCATTATGACATAACTCTATATGGGATCACAACCCCTTACTGTAGGATGGGGTCTCAATGACATACCACTAGATGGGGTCACAACATCTTACCATGAGATGGGGGGGATCACAATGGAATTATGCTGCATAGAGGATAGTTTAGTGTTATGTGGGGGAAAAAGTGGTGTACAGTTTAATGTCGTGCTGGAAGGGGTAGACTGACGTGAAGTTGTCTGGACAAATAGTTGTTGGGAATGATCCTCATGGAGGCTTCCAACATACCTAGCCATGGAATGTATTAAATTCCATGTCGTTCGGGAAGGGTTGTTGAGATGACATGAAGGGATTCGAGAAAATTGGATGGTGGGCTTGAACCTCAGGAAGGATTCCTACATATCCCCATGGTAGGGATTCAATGTATATGTAGTTCATAATGTTGTTTGGGGATTACACTCTGGGATTTCTAGAGAGGATTTCAGGGTCGATTTTTACTCTAAACCCAAGTGATTCATGCTTGGTGGGAGAAACAAGATTTGACAAAGGCCTGACAATCACGTCGTGGAAGGTGCATCTGTGGGAAAAGGAATGGGGATTACATGTGGTTAGCAGACCATAGTGGAATCCAAGGATTATGCGTGGTTAGTGGACCAAGGAGATTAAGATAGTGGTCATTCAGAATGTCCATGATGGGGAACCCCATGTACGACGCCCGAGGAGAGGTCATAGTTTAACTTCATGTGACGAGGATGATGGAGCTTTGTAGTTTAAGTTCCTGTAACAAGAAAGAGGTGGGTTCACTCCCCACCCCTTATGACATACATAACTTATACCCCCCCACCCCGTAGAGGGAGGGAATGCATCAACAATTCTATGGTGAGGGAGTGTTATGGAGTGATCCCTTGAGGGGTCCACGGTAGCGTGGATATGGGAAAAAGCAATACTAATTAGATTTCCTGTGAGATGAAGCATGAGGTGAAACAACGCAACCAGAAGTACCCCCCAAGGGAAATTAAAATCAATTTGTGAAAACCTGGAGGGTCACATGAGAAAAGGTGTTGAAAAAAATGGTTTCATAGGGAGAAGCATCGTGAAGATCTGGTGCTCCATGAGGAGGAGGGGCTTTGCAAAGGGGTGTGCTTCGCATAGTGAAGTGGCCTAGCCTAGTCCTAGGGTGTATGTGCATATGAAATGTGATTCTCTAAGTGTAAAGGCATTCGCGAAGTAGTGTTTTGTGAAGCAGGGCGACCTTGGGAAGCATATCATTACAAAGCATAGTGACCCGACCTTAGCATGTGGGTCCAATGTGCATGGAAGGTAATTCAAAAATCATAAGTGCTCCGAGAAAACCCGAGTCCCTTTGGGGATCCCATTCCTTCGAGGAGGTGTATGGGTTCTGCGATGGGCATCCCCCCTTGAAGAGGGGATGAATACTTGCAAAGGGGGAGGTAATTTATGATTTAAAAGTAGATTGAAAAGATCATGGTTCACATATCATAAATTGCTTCATGATTCAATAGATAAATATGAAAAAGAATAGAGGACCCATCTATTGGGGTTGAGGGGAGCCTGATATTTATAGGCAAGGGGCGCCGCGATGCAATTCTCTGTCGGTGCAAAGACATGTGGAGTTCTTTCATAACCATGCGGCAGCTTCTCGATCTTGAAATTGGTTCGTGGAGCATTTCGCCTCCTTGCTCTGCGGTGGCTTTGTGAACGTCAAATGGGTTCGGGGAGCATCCCATCTCCTTGCTCGTTGATGGATTTTGTGAACATA
Source organism: Viscum album (assembly GCA_963277665.1). Taxonomy (NCBI): domain Eukaryota; kingdom Viridiplantae; phylum Streptophyta; class Magnoliopsida; order Santalales; family Viscaceae; genus Viscum; species Viscum album. The sequence goes on along the minus strand of OY728123.1, from coordinate 1,519,041,885 downwards.
CAATGGGTTCGCAGATCATCCTTCCTCCGTATTCTATGGTGGCATCGCGAGGGGTGAGTTTTGCGCTGGTTGTGTGGCAATGGGGGCTCTGCGAACCCGCTTCATGAGGAATCTCTTAACGCTGCTTATTTTTTGGTTTGCTTCCAAAATTTTGGCACCAATACAATTGAAAGAAACTATTTAAATTATTGTGACCTATGAGAGAGGGTGAAACAATGGACATTGGTTTTCATGTTATATTTCTTAAATAAAATATCAGTTGTTAGGGTGAAATTAATTTTACTATCATAAAAAAAGAAAAGCACCCATATGATCAAAATAATATTTGAGGATTATTACAAAATAAGAGTTGACTGTACTTTGAATGATCTGGACACAATCAAGGAACATATATTCAACTGTAAAATTACATTAGGATTACCACAAGAAAAATTTACAACATGAGTTCTACTATATTCCATTAACATTTCATAAAATCCTCTTATAGATATTGTGATTAATTTTTTTCAACATTGTAATGCACCTTTCCGAAATAGGTATCACCACATAACTAATGTTCAACATGAATACTTCACACATGATCCACTATAAATTATTTCTCTATCTTCATTGATTTCAAGTACATCTATAAGCAAGAACCTCTTCCCCATCATTACCTCACTATTTAATATTCATCCACACAACACACAAAAAATCTATAAGAAATGATTCATGAAATAAAAATTCTATATATCATGTAATGTTGATTAAATCTTATCATTCATCTAGTATGAAATTTTATGAACTACATAAATAAAATGAAATTAAAATTAATATATTTTCTACATCATTCATGCACAATATCATATATAATATTTCTATATATAGTTTTATTCAAATATTTATTACACAGTGTTAATAATTTTGAAATCAAATATATATTTTTCTCAAAACTGGTTTCTGCATTAACTTGCATTAGAAAACATGTCTATAACTGATTGTAACAACATGTAAAAAAATGAAATATCCAGTCCTCGTAAATCATTATTAAAAGTATATAAATTCCTCCTAAAATCATTTCAAATTTTTCAATTCATGCATAATAATGAGGAAAAACCATGGAAACACCAATAATCATATTATACATTATAAATACCATAAAACCTCACCTCTCACATTTCCAAATTATTGAGAAATTAGTTATTTTAAATCAATTCATAAATACATGCATGCAATTTAAAGCGTCATACTTCATTCATGGAAAAGTGTCATGTAAAATTCATCCTTTTAACATTAAAAGAATATTTTATTTCTCCTCTTAATGGTGACGTTCAAAACAAACTCATCTAGAAATTCATCTTCTTCCTATTAGAATGATAATTCACAACACATCATTTTAATTAACATTTCAGTAATGGACTTGACCAATTTCACTAGATATATCATCTTTCGTATATAATATTTTTTTATACAATTAATCCATTGAATGAATCAGGAAAAAATTATCATGGTATCTAAAATGATATATACAACATAAGACTGCATTGGCTAATTTACTTCTCTTATTATTCAATTGATTTTTTATTAATCTTCTATGAGACTATCATAACTGTCCTCCTAAAATTTTACTCACGGTAATTACATCATCAACAATGAAATGTGTGTTTTTAAATAATATATGTGATCCTAATATAATTATAATATGATTTCATTTTTCCCATATAATATCCATGTTTTTAAAAATAAATCATTAAAACACATTAAATATCATTGATGCTTCTTCTAGATTAACATAAAAATAGTAATGGAGTATGATTTTTCTAATAAGATAACATTTCATTGGATCATTACTCATGAGATAATATTCAATATAATAATACTCCATTATTTGGATGATAACTCTAAACTATTGAAGTACATAACATTGAATCTAAACTCATGAATGGATATTCCAATGATTCATTGTCTTCCATGTGGTCAATCATCATAACTCATGGATTATCATCACATGAAAACTTTTTTCTATGGATTAATTTCCAATGGTAACAAAATTATTGGAATAAATATATTTAATTTGGTTGAATTTATTCTTCTTAAATAAGATCCGTTATATTTTCCAATTCAAACATACAAATTTTTATGTTGAGGAAAATTACGCTCCATGAGAATTCAAACTTCTCATTCATAAAAGTCATCATATATCAAATAAAAAATATACAGTCATGGTATTAAGAGATTTTACATTCATGGATGATGTAATGATTGATTAAGGGATACCAATATCAATATTTTTTCTACCATGTCAATTTGGTATTTCTTATTATGTACCAAAATAACTACAAGTTGCTTATGCTGACATGGAATATATTTATGATGTCCATTCCTATATTGAAGAGAGCCTTTTTGGTAGTTTATGTAACCCCTGGGTGGATGGATATTTATACATGGGATGATCATTCCTTTATCTAATGAGGTGGTTCTAGTTTGTGTATATAAACATAATGGTGGATGGAAATTTGTTTTAGGAATGATCATTCTACTAGGGTGATAAAAAATTATCAAGTAGTGTATGAGACCCCAATGTGGATGGATATATGTTTTATGTACAATCATTAGCTAGGGTGGTGTGACTATTTTGGGTAATGTATATGCAACTCGGGTGGATGAATAGGATTTTCAAGGATGATGACTCCCACATGTTGTCACTAGGTAAGTCCTACTGATGTAATGTGGTCATAATCATTATTACAACATCTAATGATTTTATATATTGATCACGGGTATCATGTTTGAGTAATAGGATAAATTATTTCTATATATAAATTTTTTATATAGATTATTATTTTATTTTTCAATATATGTCTCATGAATATTCACTATATTTACTAGTTCTAGACTAAACTATTTTTTCGGTGCCGAAATGTGTTCTTCTTTCACACCCAACAAAGCATATCATAAAACTTAGGTTCCCATATAACATTAAAATTGATTTAATTTTAGATTCGGAAAAGGCTCAATATTTTATCATTGAATATGAGAACTCATTTTTGGGAATGGGATGGGATATGTTTCTAAGAGATAAAATAGAATTATGTTTTTTTTAATTTTTTTTACTTTTATATCTTATTTTGAGTATCCTAATGGATGGTTTGTTCTATGAATATGATATTTTATACATATTGTATTTTCATATTCTATTAATCATTCTGTTTAATACTTTTGCATAATCTAGTCATTATTTTGAATGTTTCTAATATTCTTAACTATTATTATTAGGAAATAAAATATGGGTACACAATTATTTTATAGTACCACCAAAGACACATATAGTTATATTGTAGCCTATGGTATATAAGGAATAACATTTTAGGTCCTGTTACTATCAATCTGATTACTATTCAGGGATAGCCAGGCTAGGATATTATAATGTTCATCCACATATTTTATTTTTAAATACTATTCAAGTCTTTGTAAAAAATATTTATAAATTTGTGGATATTGTGAAGGATTTTGGTCTGACGCATTGTAAACACACCTTTAGAGGGAAGACAATGGAACCATGGATGGGATTTGTGATGATGTTTTGAATTGAAATAATAATTTGATTATAAAAATGGGAGAAAAAATGATGTTTTTTATATTTCAAATAAATATTCAACTTATAGATTTATATATTGGCTTATAAAGGCTAGAATTATTTCATGTACAATGCTATGTATATATGATTCATAACACAAGAGGCTTTTTTGGATGCTTTTACTAATGATTTTTCTAGTTGATTGATGTTCCAGAAAAAACATATATGGTGTTTTTCTATAAAAACTTTTAATGGAATTATACCCACTGGGTATTCCATATATATATATACTTTTTCTTATTTCAGATCATGTGGATATATGATCTGATACTTCATAGAGATGACCATGATGTAGTATTTTGGTGTAAGGGAGGTACAGTTACAATTATTAGGATAGTTATAGAATTTTATTCTATAATGAATAACCCATGTGGGTGTCTATAAATATATTTGGTAATTTAATAAGTTAAGAATAATATATTTTGTGGATTCCTATAGAGTTTCATGGTTTAATTTTACTAAACCAAACCATGTGTTAATTATTTAATCTTTATGCACCCTCAAATGGCGATTCTTTTATACATACATGTATAGATGTTTCTCAATAAATGAAGGGGTATTTAATGGGACAATGAGAAAAGAGGGTGGGTTACTTACTATTGGGAGTCTATATTCATATGTGATGAATTATATATAATTTTTTTGTTTTTGTGTTTGTGTGAACCCTATAATGGGTGTCTAGTTAAATGTATCCTGGTTACCATTAGGATTGGAATACACTGAAAATCATTGGTATTGATTCATTATGGTGTTGATTTATAAAGTGTGTGATAGATGGATTAAGGTGTAGGGCTTAGTGACACTAACAGGCGACTTAGGATTTACGTGAGTTGGTGTATGGGGATGTGTGAGGGTAATCTATGATAAGGGATATCCCATGAAAGTGATTTCACTAATATTCATTAGTTGTAGTATATTCATTTTCATGGCACTGTTACCCTCACTGGGATACCAAATGTGGATTAATAATTGATATAAATTAATTATGTTGTTATAGATAAGGTTATTACTATCATAAATAATATTTAATTATGCATTATTTTTTCTATGAATTTGAAAACCATTTTAGGTATTTTTGAAAAGGGTTTAATTGGATCGAATCTAGTGTCGGGGAATTATTTTCAGGAAAGGATAGGTTTGGTATCTAACACTACTGATTTTGGGAGAACCATTAGTTGTGTAAAAAGGGAATGGATAGATTCTATGAACTTATGAACATCACAGGTTTCAATTTTTTCATGTTATTATACAATAATTGTTTTTATAATTTATGATTTTATAGTGGGGTTTTGAGGGAAATACTAACATGTTGATATTGTTTTATAGGTGGAACAATCAACCAGTTGTATATTAATTTTATCCTAGTTTTTATTTTTTATGACTCATTGATTTTGAGACGAGCTATAGTTATGTGGTGCAGGTGTGTATTACAATTTTTCTAGATTGAATTGAAGTAATGCGTGAAGTCACAAGAAGTTCCTGTTACATTAAAAATTAGTCAATGGATGTATGTGGGTCTGGGATTAGTGGATTAAATATATTCTTTTGGATGGTGAAAAACATGGTTTATAAGGAAAATTGTGGTTTCTCTATGGATAAGTGCATCATATTACATATACAGAAGTGTGTGGAATAATCAATATGGTATTGAACATGTAAAAAGCATTAATTGGTAAATGAAATGTATGAAAATTGGATAGAATTAAAAACAAATGAGTATTTTTTATGAGTCCAATTTAGGTGGGGATTCTACGATATATTTGTAAAAAATGGTCTAGAGTGCACCATTATACATATGAGGGTGAGACCGTCATTTTTAATTAACATTTTGAAAATTGTTGTGGGTGGTGATGAAACCAACATATAATTACATCAAGAGTTGATTAGAATCATCGGGGTGTATGTTTCAATGGCCACATGATAACTCTAATATTGAAGGCATCCTGAATTTTTGTTTCATTATGTATATAAGTGGGAAAATACATGTGCTTTTTATGCATTTAATATAGAGTTTTTCTAACAATATTTCTCATAAACAATTTGATTTAGGGGGTGGTAACCAAATGAGTTATGTCACTATGGATATGAATATTATGTTTATGGAATTGGAAGTGATATTTGAGGAAGAGACAATGTGTATTCATTCTCTAAATATGGGTGATAACCTCTATAAATTGAATATTGTATTTGGGGATGAAGATTATTAAAAGAGTTTGATCAGTTATTTTTCATTTTTTGGGGTACGATGTGTTTGATAATGTACTAAAAGAGTAAGTGAATTGCTATATTTTTTTTGTGAAAATTTATTCTAATGAATGGAATTTTCACGAATTAGGACTATCCATTAAGAGTAGAATATAATGGTCGTGTGCTCTATGAGATTGTATATGAATTGGATGACTAAAAATTTCTGGTGTACGGATTGATAGGTGCTACTAATGTGACATCTTAATGAAATCATAATGATTTTTATTAAAGACTTGTCTAATGATGGATTGAAAACCTCATAATTTCAAGAAGTCTATTATAGACATTTTATTCTATGTTGTTGTAATTATTCCATTTGAAGGTTAATTGATGGTCGGTATAAGATTTAGTGTGTAGTTGATGAACAACATTGGCTTCTTGGGTATTTTACGTATTACTGTTTAGAGGTAGTAAAAACCATTGAATGTGATGTTATGAAAAACCTTCAACAATTCAAAAATTTAAACATGTTTTTGGGTGGTTTGATTAATTGACTTCTTAATATAATTATTTTACTTGTAGAATAAAAAAAATACCCTTTAGGCACGTACTGGGATATTTGTAATGATTTTGATGATCAGGGGAATATTAGAGTATGTATGGGGAGGTCAGTGTCTACAATGGGTATAATTTATCACCACTTACTAGAATGTTATGGTCATCTACTATCATGAAAAAAACTAGTAACCATGGTGGGGTTTTTTCCACCAACATGACCAATGATGCAATAAAATCAAGTTATCCAAGACCAGTGATATAGTTGAATAATTTTGATGTTTTTTTATAGAAATATTTTTGGGAATATTCCTATCATTCCATCCTAAATAATGTTAGGTAGTGGATTCCGATGGATTTTCATTTTTCTAGATTCATTCCACATACATAATCTTATAGAACACATTAATCGAGGTAAATGTTCTTGGTTTTTTTAGAATATTTATAAATGTATCTCACTCTAGTTATGTTTTATAGTTTTATACATTTTTTCTTTTATTTCACTTATTCTCCACCTATAATTTTTATTTAATTATAATTTATTATAGATGAGTTAGATGCATGAGATGGGTCCTTGGTGTGTCCTGTATTGATGGTTTCTCGTGAAGATTACTTCATGTAAATTATAAATTTTTCATTCATTGTACATCACATGGTGAATTTTATTTGTATATACATTATAATAATTTTTTTTACCTTTGGGAAAATGACATCACATGTATGTTCTGTTTCTGATATTGGTTTTAAGGGAGTAAAAAAGAGTGTACCACAACTTATTTTCTATGATTTTGGAGATTGGGTAGTGAAACTCATGATATATACTCTTTAGACTAGTGATAAAATTATATTACTTTTTTATATGATGATATTTAATACATTTTTTTAAATTTCAACATTGTTTCATATAATATGTAACATGAATCCAAAAAGAATTTTTTCTATAAAGGATTAAAGGATCAGGAAAAATAATTATTTTCAATGAATCATAATTTTTTAAATATTTAGACTCTTATAAAAAACTCCACAAGTACTAAATTTTCACCAATTAGAGTTATACCTTTAATCAATAGTAAATATTTCCTAATCATTTTTATTTTACTGAAAACATTTTAAAATTTTGATTGAGTAGAAAATTCCAATTAATGTTATTAATAATTTAATGAGATGATAACCATTTAAAATTTCTAATGAAATCCTTTCGAATAAGTAATATTTTTTTAAAAAAATTACCCTAATGAAACTGCATTTTAATTCAGGAGACCGTATAATCATATAGAAATGGATTATAAAATAGATTCATAAAATATTTTCATAAATAATTTCAATGGATGGTACATTTTTTGAATTAATATTGAAAGAAACATAAAATAACTAAATAAATATTTCATTTCATTAAAACTAAATTATTTTTATTTCACCATCTATATATATTTTTTTCAAAAAACCAAACAATTATCTATAAAAAGATCATTTTTTCAACAATTCAAAAATTTGTATATGATCAAAAAGTCAGTATATTTTTAAAAAAATATATTTTCAAGAATATAAAAAATTATAATAAAATATCTGATAATGTATTCATTATCACGGAATCACCTAACTGGTCAATTAAAATTTATATTTGGAGTAACATAATCACTTCAATCACTTTTAAGATACTCAGATGGAGTAAATTAGATGATCAATAATTTTTAACTCTCAGTTATTTAACAGTATTACCTTATCCAATTCATTGGATGGTTTTAAAAACCAACATATCACATAATAAACAATGTCCCATAAGGGTTTGGGTTCACTCCTCATTTCCATATTCATTAATAATTCTAAAAAAGTATTTCTTAAAATTTATATACATTTAACTTCGTGGAATTTTCATCATGTATCGAAACATTTTATAACATTCATGTTTCATCCTATATATCATAAAAAAAATAAACAAACTGTGGTATTTTAATTAAATTCGCGAAATGAATTATTTCATCAAACACTCAACATATTTATGGAAAATATTTTATACTTTCAATTAAATTCATAATCATGTTTATATAAAATCATTATATGAGTGGTTATTTGTTATAGTAGCAACATGGAGTATGATAAAACATAGAGAAAAATTTATAAAACAAAATATAGAACATAAGATGAATTTATAAAAAACATATCAATGGTGTTTTATATTAAAATCAATTTTAAACAATTAATTTAAATATTCCCAAAAATAAAATTTCCTCCAATGTTAATATTGTTTTAAGAAAAATAAATACTTGAATATTTTTCTGAATATTAGTGAATATTTATCATAAGAACATGAAGAGGTGATAGATTAAAAATATAATAAAAATAAAGGAGTTTTCTTCTTGAGTTTATTTTAAAAGAAGTCTTGAAAAAAAAACTGTGAATCTATATGAAATGATTTAAAAAGTATCCCATAACCTCAAACCATGTGAAAAATAGATACATTCCCATGATGTTCATTTTTCATTATGAAAAGTCATTTTAATTGACTATTAACCTCTAATCAAAGAAATGTGATGTATTTTTAATATAGAAATATAAGAGAGTGTAGGTCAAAAAATAATCGACGGTCACTTTCATTTTTATTGCCTACTGAAACAATTATTTCCAAATAAAATATCATATGATTAATTTATTGATATCCACCTAATAGAATCATATGATCCCATTTCTCTCCTATATTTAATAATGATATTTCAACATAATAATCCATTGGTGATGTTATCCATATAGTTGATAATATATTTATAAAATATTCAATTTATATTCATGATTATCATATACTGATTATATGAGGTTAAAAATTAAAAAAATATAAAGTGGTTCATGAATGTTTATTTAGATGAGATGATTATATTTTATTAAATTATTTGATTTGAAAATATACAGGGCATTAATTCTATATATCTATCCAAAAAATTATATCATCAATGTTAAATATAAACTACTCTAAATTTTCTTCTATAACTATAACTTTCAAACACCCAACAATATAGTATATTGGGGAATGATTTATATATATCATAAACCTATAAATAATTTATTGTACATGCATTAAATTTTCACTAAAACAACTATATAGAAGTCGGACACCCATATACTTGATCTCTATGCATCCTAAAATTTCCCTCATGCAGGAATATATATATAGTTATATAGGATACACTAAAACCACAAGAACACACTCATATATATATATATATATATAACTAATATGCATTAAAAGAAACAAAAAGGGTAGAAGTTGACGATCTCTATAAACTAGTCATGATATAATCCATTAGTTATTTTGATAATCATTGGTGATCTGATATATATATATATATATATATATACATTTACATATCAATATAGAGGACACATGACTGGAGCCCTAGCCCAGACCACCACAATACATCAGGTGATCCTCCTAGAATAATAGAGGATGTTGTATATTAGTAGGGGTGTATTAAAGTACCATGGGGAGACTGTACCTAGTGAACCATAGAGTGAAAAACAGCATAAAATCGCTAAATATCATCCATGAAAAAAATTATGCAGTAATAAAGACAAATGAAACTAAAAATAAAAAAATCAATATAATGATAACGAACTATATCATAAAAAATATGAACTCCCTCTACAGCAATCATATATTCAAAATTATAAAAAATAAATTATGCTTCCATGAATAAAATTTGACACACCTCATCTAGATCTCAAATATCATTAGTGATGTCCGACCAGTCATGCAATCCTAGGCCTTATCATAAACCTTTTTATGTAAGAACCGCATGAGATATTCTATTGTACCCATAGAAAATGGAAGATCAAGTGGGTTGTGAATGACATTATTTATAGTGAAGTGAAAATTTAGGGCCATACTTGAAAAATAGTATGTTATTAGTTCATGTGATGTGGAAAAAATATTTAAATAAAAAGTATACAAAAAAATTAAATGAAGAATACATGATTCGTCCTAATGCTATAATGTCTCTAAAAACTCACATGGTCCATGACATACCATGTATCAATAATAATATATTTTACCATTAGGCCCCTGAACCTAATTTATAATACCTTATTTGGCCTATAGTGGGGTATATATGATCGGGTCAGGATACCATTCCAGTCATATAAATAATGGATCCTCGTGTAACATAGGCCTCCCTCATTCTCTGATTCATATGGCCAACTAAAAATCATAAATGAATTAATGAAAATATCATAGGAATCCAAATAATCTATCCAAACTCCATGAATGAATATTCTCTTGATGATGGTTTTTACCATCTAGGGTAGTCACTAAAAAAATCCCCCAAGTCATCATATCAAACTATGGGATCCCAAGAATGTAGGACTTTTCAGTTATGAATAAGTAAAATCATCAAGGCTTACTATCTAGATCATAGGGAAGACCTAGTAATCATTACATTATAAAATAATAATAAATTTCATCAAATTTACCCAATCTTATATGGATGGATCTTATTTATGCTAGATATCATATAGATTCATGTGTCTTTTTAATTCTAAAAAGATCTGAGATCGAATTCCGATGTCTCAAACATTCTTTATGTGGATCAACAGCTAGATCCTAGGTGGAACAAGAAACCCAAAATCATATAATTTTCCAAGACATAAAGAAATGGTATATATTTTTACAAAATTCTATATCTAATTAATAACCTATGGGAAACTTCCATACCATATTATCACTGCAGTCCCAATTTTCGAGATGCTGAATCAACATATGAAATTTATTCTGTGCCAAAATAAAAATGTGATGCACAAACAAATGAAATGGGTTACCTCAATTTATAAAACCATTAACATCCTCATACCCCCTTGAAATCATTCTATATTATGGGATATAAGTGACATATTCTACCATCTCTATATGGGTCATACACTCTCAACTAGATTTTATTAGTCATTAGAGCACTCATAGGGTCCCCTAGGATGCCTCATAGAAAATGTAACAAAACAAGAGTCCTTGAACTCAATATGCGTCTTTATTCAATAACTAATACCTAAAAGATAATACATCCATTGATATAATCAACATGATATTTAGATCTCACCAATTATGCCAGGTATGTCACATTTTATATTCCCTATAAACAATATGTTAAAATCATGTCCTCAAGGTATTATATGGTTGTTATTCTCCCCAATATTTATCAATATCTTATATTCCATAAACCTTGTCCAATTATATTCCATGTTATGGCGTTTTCTGTGGGATGTTGTAGAAAAACAGCTAGTACCACGGACCATCGAGACTATTTCACATAGAAAATCACAATTTTCCTATTTCTATTAAATTAATTGAAAGATTTAATTAATAAATCATATTAAGTAATATGTTAATTATGTTGTTGATTTCAATAAAAATCACCATTTTTCTCAGTAGAGAGAATACATACTCTATACATAAATCAAAAGAATGAATACCTTAAGAGAATGTATATAGACTACTGATCAGTTATTTAATGATATTGATTTTTTTTCAAAGGTCTATAGCAGCTTCAAAGGCCCATCAATAAAAAAAACTTATCCATGATCAACCAAATTATCTTTACATACCAAGATCTGATTTCTAGAAAATTTTCAAAATTTAATTAATAATAAAATTTTAAATTAATTTATTTAATCAAATTTATTTTTGATTAATATCAGAAAACCCACTATATCACCATTTCTCATCAAAATCATATCCAATGGACCACTATATGATCATATCACCACAAATTTACTACAATGAGAAAACAAATCAATCAATGATACCACATTAGCTTGTAAATGAATTTTAAGGATTGAAGAAACCTAGGAAAATAATAAATAATTATTACCTTAATGAATTAGTGAATAAAATTGTATATATATAATATTTAGAAAACCACGTCTATTACTACATGAATTCCCACGGGAAGTTGGTGAATTACACTATTATCTAGTGTTATGTAATGAAATCATATACTAATGTATGAATATTATTAAAACTAGGGGGTGGGGGAAAAGAAACTGAGACAAAAGATGAAAAAATATACAAAAAATAAATAAATAATATTGGATGAACTAGAAAATCGAGTGGGTATTAAAAGAGGGGGAATGACATGGCTTGATGGGGATGCATGAGAGGGTGAAAAATAAAAAACAATTCTACACCTTTATTACTTGAGAGGGTAATCTTTTTAAAACTCATTTTCAATGAGCCACAATGTTTGGCCACATAATTATTGAAACTCTATTTACCATGTGGACTTCACTCTCCACGATATACAGATCACATGGTTGGTCCAAGTAATTTTCCAAAACACAAAACAATCAAGAAAATAAAATATTCAAAACTATGCATGAATTTTCTTCTACTACATAGACAGTGGTAAACCCAAACCATTCAACATGGATTTCATGAAAATTATAATAATGTTATTTATGTTTTGGGATAACCATTAATTCTAATCTTGTACTATTGAAATTCAATTGAAACACACAATGCATCAAGGTGGGAAAAACGTTCTCCTAAAATGTGCACCCAAAAATATATAGCCTCTCTAGAAGCCTCTGAAACACCCAATAGAAAACCTAAGAATTTGAGACACACTTAATCACTTGATCTACATTCCGAAAATCAAAAACAATTTAAAATAATCAAAAAATTGAGTTCCAACAATATGAATTATTCTCTAAACAACTAATTAAAAATCAACCCATGGATTAAATAGAAATTTATATTCTATCCTGAATTTTCACCAATATATACACAAAGGTTATTATAATATCACCCCAAAAACACTTAATCAAGAAGTTATAGGTTTTTTCCATTCATATCTACCGGCCAATAATGTTAATATATTCACCATTAAATTATTTCACCTCAAATATAAATGAAAAAATGATTATAAATGAAATATATATGTTAGGGAAGTTATGTGATTAAACAAAAATCCAATTCTCATCTATATTTTTTGAAACTATGAGTTGGTTCCGCATAAAACCTATCCATATAAAGAGATGATCAAGTAATCATCCAAACAATAAATTTATTCTATGGTGACCCCCACTATAGGTATATGTATGAAAAATAAAAAATTAGTTCCTCTTTATTTTTAATTATATCATAAAAACATTTTACGTTCCTAGAAATGGCCTTATGAGCATGGCTTCTACACTAACACAAAAGATTATACAAGAATATGATAATCTAGAACTGCTAAATGACTTTTATAACATTTTCAAAATCAAATGGTTGATCCTCCCTCATAAAATAATATTATAATAACATTAACTTTTACATAAAACCACCCTCAATACCAAAAAAATATATAATATCCAAAATAAAATACCTGATGTGGTATCTAGCTCACCACATTTTTTCTCAGGTAGAATTACAATTAGACCTCATCCGAACGAGCCATTTTGAACAATCATGGGTCCAAATTATAATGTTTTTGAAAACTAAATGATCTCTTTGTCTTTAAGATCAATTTAATACTACGATTGTCTAATAACACCCACCAATGACTATATATTACTTTTATTGACGTTATAATTTAAAATAAATGAAGAACATTTACACCATATCCATAACATGTTAATAGATAAACAAAAAGAACATTAAATTTTGAGTTATCAACAACCATCCTAAAAATGATCCCAAACCTTGAACTCCAACTGATCTAACATCTATATTCATATGTAGAATTTACCACAGAAACCCAAATGTTATTAGATATACTTACTACTATACGACGATTTTTTTGAAGTTTTGTAACAACTAGTCATCCAAACCATGTTCCAAACCACCATGATCATAGAATATATAACTGAAATTCCCCACCACAAGATTTTGATTTCCATAATATACCTAATGAAATCCCCCAAGTCATTACAAGGTTAATACCCTCAAATAGATAATGTGGAACTTCCCATAATATGTATTACCTTATACAATAACTTCAATTCCACCCCAATAAGCTTTATCATATGGAAACTTATACCAATAATTCTAATCAATAGTCATTCCATCACATGAATCTCTTACCTACACCTAAGATCAATAATATTATCAAACCAAACTCATTGTCAAAACAAATATCCCTCTTCAAAGCAAACGCCTTATATATAATATGATGGTCTATGTGGTCATGAGCATAAGATTCACATATGAAATTTTATCGATACCTAGACCAATCACTACAATTCAGTATTCAAAAACAACATTTTGTACAATTTGTTTTAAATAAATAATTCTGTAGATTTCAAAGAAGCATAAAAAATTGGATTTTTTATCGATAGATCAAACAAACATAATCATTCTTCTTAAAATTCCAATTTCCTCGTACATGGATGACAATGGAAAAATACATGTCAAATCATCATGGTAGGAAAATATTTTGAATATCCTATTCAAAATTTATACATTATTTATGTCAGCATTAATCCCACATGCACCCATCCAACTAAAATATGAAAAAAAAACCTAAATATATTATCCAAACTTAGTGCTTGATCAGATGAACAACTGAATAAATTCTAATCACTAACACATTCTTCCTAGATTGATGACTCTAATAACCATAGTGAGAATCCTCTTATCATATTCCCTCTATCAAAATAATAAATTGTAATCCCAAAAAACAGTGTCATATCTAAGGCTCTCTATACTTTCCTTATGGAATAACTTGTTAGGTATCATTGGATAACATTAATGGATAACTCAATATGTTTTTGTATCTCAACAAAGTCATTAATATGCTAAAACTCCCACTCCTGGTTTGCAAATGTGTAGTGGTGTGGAACTACATTCCATGGAATTAGCCTAATTTTACACTAATTATATCCTAGTATCCAAAAATAGTACTTCCTTTAGAGAATCACCATCCCATAATTTAATAAGTATGGGTAAAATCACATTTACCTAGATGAATCATGTTGAGAAATAGAAAAGCGACATTACATCCGTTATGGGAATACACCATATATTATATTACTATAATTTTTTATATTTTAACATTTTTTGTCCTCACCTCCAATGGGGTTATCTCTAAGTAATTTAATCCCTTTATTAACCACACAAGGGCTACACTCATCCCATTTAGTGGGTATTTCATTACCATTATATCCATATGAACTGTTAGAGATACCTCCAAAAAAATAAATATGTATAAATTTTTCATAATTTACTATAATTCCTTTATTAATAAGGCATGAATATTTTATATGAATTGTAGATGGCACTTTATATAGTTGGAGCATAGCCATCAGTGAAAGTAGATTGACTATGAGACCAATATCTTGTGAACTCTATTTCTTAATCACGATGTCGGTGATCCCTTTTACTTATAGAAGGACATATTAAAATCCAATAATGAGTCTCAAAGCTATGTTCAATGATCCAAAGACAAATTAGAAATAAATTATAATCATCAAACTACGTTTCACCACCTGAGGGGAAATTATTATAAACCACAAAAAAACTTCTTGGAAACTAATCCAATACACTTAATTATGTTGACATTAACCTAGAATAATATTCAAAATGAACTAGTTAGTATTCCATCACAAGATCGAACACATTCATAAGTCTCATTGAAATTGAATCCATAAATTCTAATATAATATAAAAAACATTGAAAAAATATTTTAATGTCCGTGTATGAAGGCCACTAGGCTAGTGACGTGACCTCGTATGCTATAAGTCCTCATGAATGCCTTTTGCCCACCAAATGCTACTGAAATATAGTGTAGCTATAAAGAGGTATCATGGGGATGCTATACCTCCTCCAATAGAGTGTTCAAAATAATATATAGAAAATTAATATTATTAAGAAAAATAAAAAAAGCCAAATAAGTTTATCTAAAAAACACAAAATTATTCAAATTTTATAATTTCTTAAATATCCATGTCATACAAAAGTATATCACCATCATTTCCAGTCATATATACATATTAGTACAAAATAAATAAAATATTTTTGAACCATGAATAAAAAATACTCTCTTCATCCTGATCATGAACCTCACTAGATAATTATTCTCTATCATGATCTCACATGCCTCATCCCAAACAAATTCCTAAAATAATAATTTTATTTCAACCTATGTACCCATTGACATTAACATACGGAACAGGGTTTGAGTAAATAATTGATTTGCGAAATACCAACACTATTTTGTAATTACTAGAATATGTAGTGATAAGATTATTTTATATTCATAAAATTCATAGATTTGCAACTGAATATAAATAAATTATACCAACAATACATATATTTTCATGATGTCAAAATGTATTTGAAAAAATCTTTTCCACTGTTCCAAACCTCTATATATTGTAAAATTATCCTTCTTCAGCCATGTGACCCTAAATAACGAATTCTCTTATAACTAGTTCCTGGTTTCTCTATGAAATTCATGAATCTATTCCAAAAATATATATACAGAATCATATTTTAACCAATAAATCCCTCATTATCATCCTTTAATAACCAACTTCTTATCCTAAATGGATGATTTACCTAGTCCTAGGATCATGGGAATCACTATAAATCCCACTAATAAATAACAGAATTAGGATAATACTAATTATCTATGAAAATGAATTAATCAAAAATATCTCCCATTTTCTTTTTCCATGTTTAGGAATCTGTTGAATCGTAGTCTTCTTGATTTGTAAAAATTATAACAAATAGGTTTGAACAGGAAAATCCAAAGTCTGACATACACATCTCACTAGTATAAAATAATATTATTATTTTTTATGGTAATTTCCCTATACCAAATGGATAGATTCTAGTTTGGAAAAGTATCCTAGTGATATGTGTGGTCTTGGGTGTCCCATTTAGTCCTAATGTTGAATATCGATGTCGTAGTCATTCATCATAAGGCTCAACAGCCCGATCCTTGGTGTAATTGGGAATTCATTAACATCTAATGGTCCATTTTTTCTAACCATATAATCATATAAGACCCTTGTCCAGATCCTAGGAATCAATTTTTTGGAATTTAATATACCTTTGAATCTTGTTAGGCCCATATTCCGAGTCCCAAAAAATATATATGGGCATCGAAAAAGCATAAAAATATCAAGGTGAAGTACAAACACAAGATAAGGGTTTGAAAAATTCCAAAACACATTCCCATCATCACATCCTAGTTGATCATATAATTTTGGTGTGGGATCAATGTTTACACCTACCACCATATATAACCCATTCATATACTCCTGATCCGGGTTGGTCAATCACTGGGGTACCCACTAGGACCCCAAGGTCAAATTGTAGTGTTGACACATCCATTTATTTCTTAGTATTTTTATAAATATTTGGTTAAAAACCGATTCAATGGGGATACTACATAATTCATAATCATAATTTGTAATTAATAACCTCACCGGAGATTCTAGGTATATCACAATTTGAATTCAGAAGACATGAAACTCAGCTATCATGGAATTCATGGTTACACACCATTTATCTTCTCCCAAACTCATCAAAATAACTTATATTCTATCCATAATGGTTAATAATTTTCTATTTTTAGACCTCATACATTGATAGACACGAGAACCCATTTAGTACCATGGTTTATTGGTTCCTTATCATTTTCTAAATCGTTGTTTATGAGTTTCAATTGAATTTATTTAAAATGAACTAATATTTTATATATATAACTAGTTTTATTTATAAAAAATATTTCCATAGTGGAGTTAATGTAATTCTCATGCATAATTTATATTAATAACTTACACAAGGGAAATTTCATACACCATAAGAAATTTATTTTACACTATCTACTTCTATTTCGAAGGGCTATTTATACATGCATAGGATCATCCAAGCCTTACCAACATCATCCAATATTAATATATCTCATGTCAAAATAACAATATCCTAAATCATTTAGAACATCACGTATAAATTAATTATAACATACATAATTATTTAATTAATTCAAATAATCATGTAATACAATTATACAATATACCATGACAATGAGTCTCATGGGGAGCATAATGAACACCACCTTACATGATAATCTGACATACTTTATTCAATACCAAGAAAAACAAAAAAATGATACAAAATAAATTATAAATATAAATTAATAAAATGTATGAAACCAATGAAAATTTAAATAGTGATAAACATTATCGAATCATTGTGAAATTGAGTGTAGATGGAATATTGTGATTACCTCATCATCAAATGCACAAAATACACTTGAGAATTAGATTAATCAATATGCTCTATTGGAATCAGAAATTAAATCTAAAAATATTTGGTAAAATAAGAAACATTGGCCTATGGAAGAGATATCACCCCCCAAAACTAGATGAAATTCCATTAAATAAACTCAAAATATATAGGGTATTAACTAATGGTTGTTAGTTCTATAGGATAGGGATGTTCTTGTGACAGATGAAATAAAAAAGTGACATTCATCATTATGATTTCAGAGGAAAAAATGGGAAAAATTCATTTTTATTATGGTTAATGGTTTACCAAACAATACAACTACCATGAAACCTACTATTTCTAAGTATGATAAACTCACCTATTTGGTCAACATGGTATTTCAAACTGTGAACTAATAAATAAACCCCCTATAAAAATATGATTATATTTTTTATAATTCTATTTAAAAATATAATCTATTAATCCCAAAAAAATACATGCTATAATATTTCCTATTGAATTAAAATTATATCCTCAAAGATGTGGTATAATAATTCCCTCATTTAAATAACTATAAAAATTAAAATAAAAAGGAACTATGCTCCATGAGTGATGTGAGAACATATGAGTTAACCATTTTTAATATTTTTATTCTAGAAAACATTAATAAAAGCTAGACAGGAAAATTATCCCATAGATTTATTTTGGTAAAATAATTTGAGTAAGAACAACAATAAAAAATTATCAGGTTTTGGTTATTTACTTTTATCCAAAGGATTGAGATTTTAATAGTGTATGAGACCATTTATATTTTATGAAATAGTTATATCACTATAGATTCATGGTGGCAAAAATAAAAATATGAGATCTTGGTCAATGAGTAATAATATTTTATGTCATGATTAATATTGATCGTAGTGGGTTTATTACATGGGTATGTTAGATGTTGATGAAATGTATTTATATTTTTAATGATTATAATGTTTATAAAGTAAGTTGAGAGATAAAATCTTGGAACTATTATCGTGATGAAGTAGTAAATGTTTTAAGGAGTTAAAATCATATTTCGACGTCATAGTCATATAGTGGTTAGTTGTTATATAACATTTAGTTTCAAGACTATGACTCGATTATTATGACTATAGATTATTTATAGGATAGAAAATATTAATACAGATTACTATGATATCATAAACACTATAGTGGGTATTATACGATAGAAAAATTAATTTATTAAAATAAATTATCATGTGTACATAGTTTTTATAGATGATGTAGTTTTATTTGGATGGTTATCATGGATTCAAAACATGTAAATATTTTACTAGAGATACCACTATTTAATATGTATTTTATTCAAAACATTCATTTAGAGAATTATATAAAAATTAGTGGTGATTTAACTTGAAAATCCACATTATAAAGTGGCTATTGATTCGCAACTGCGTTGTGATGTTGGAATATTAGATATGATTGTAAAATTTAAAATCCCTTGATATATGCATTGAACTAGGATAAATATATCATATTAATAAATATATAACTAATTGTTATTATTTTTTAGATGATCCTATTTTGAGATGAACATACATGAGTTTGATGAGTGGAAAAGAATGAAACTATATTTATGAAATGTAGGTTATTATGGAATATAAAATCTCATATACAGTAGAGTGTGACTTTCTATTTGTCATAAAGTATTGATCATGGAGAAATATGTTGGAGGCTCATAGTTTATAGAAAATTTCTTGTGTATTTCTTATAAAGTGATAAACATTTTTTATTAATGAATTCCACCATTAGTTTAGGAAATTTTCATATTGACCTTTCTACATTGTTGTTTTGATTGGTACATTAACATTTTTGTTGTATTTTATATTGGAATAATGATTCACATTCCATAATTATTTACAATTTAGTATTTCAAATGTTGTCATAACTCATGTATTGTTCCATGAATATACACAAGTAATATATATGTGTTTAAATCATTATTTGAGGGGTGACCAATGTGTATGATGGGGATAAAATTCAGTGCCAAAATACTTTGGAGTTTTATCTATTTTTTGGAAAATAATATCACAACCATAACCATGAATTTTTTAATAAATTGAGGGTACACCTAATTTTAGTTTCCTATTATATTTTTGAGAAAATCATAATTATATCTATGGGGAATTATATGTTTTATAGTGGGGATGATTTAAATTCACATAGAAATATATGATAACCGAGACAACAAATACTAATATCAAATTACATGTTAATGGTCACCCAATTGATGTTTTTATTTTGATAGAAAAATAGAAATATTGGATGAATTTTAATGTGTTAATATTATTTTTCTATAATGGATTAACATGTGGAAATAATTAGAACAAATATCTAAATTTTTCGATATTTTTTTGTGAAGGAGGATGTAATCAAATTGTGGATGTGGAAATGTGTTGTGGCATTCCATTGATAAAAGATATTTTTAAAATGAGTAATTAAATCCCCATTAAATGAATGAAAAATAATTTTTGGATTTAGGAATGTGTCATGAGTGAATGAAATTAAAATAATTTCACTTTTATGAATAACATCATCATTAAGGTTTGATTAATAGGGATGATTCATAGTTAAACATGTAATATTAATACATAAATATGAGTGACCATACCATGAATCATTTATATGATTAAATTAATGGGGAGGTGGATATGTTAGGATCATACCACAATAGAAAGAGTATAAAAATAACGATGTGGGGTGTATAGTGTGAGTGTTCATAATAAAAAATGTTGTGCAAGTGATAAAATTTATTTTCATAGATTATTTTATTTAATATTTATTTATAATTAATATTTTCTCATTTCAACATTTTTAACTTATCATATTTTCTATGGTTTTTTATGTCATATGTGTTTTAGGTTAAAAAAATACCCACTAATTAAAATGATATTATTGAATGTTCATATAAAATTAAATTATTTACATTTGAGATATTTTTTTTAATATTTCAAATAATATTACTATTATATAAATAAAACTATTTATGATTTAGTGGAAATCAATGATTGAGATTAGAATATTTCTTAAATTCCCATTTGAATTAATTATTGTCGATATACTAGTGGTTGTATGATATTTTAAATATAAAATTACTTGTGTCATCCTAATTTGAAAATATATTTCTAAAATAAAATTCAGCCAAAATGTCAACATTTAAAATGAATTATTCATCTCAGAATCATTTTTTTGAATGATAATGTAGAGCGATTGTTTTTTTGAGTTTTATGGTTTATTTGTTAAAAATTTATTTTTAAATAATATTACATATTCAAAAGATATATTATACTTTAGTATATTTTTATATATCTAGATAATGAAATATTTAATGAGGATGGGTTGAAATTGTTTGATGGGGCTTAGTAATATCAAAATTTAAAATCCTTTTCAAAAAAATAGATTATATAAACTATATTTTCCTTGGGACATAAATAATAGTGTGGGGGTATCCTATCTTTACTAGTGTTACTTCATTTTAAAATATATTTTAAATTTTATTTACAATGATTAAGGATTGATTAAATTATGCATATAAAAAAATTGAATGAATCCATATCTAGAGCTATGTGTGACCACCAAAATGGAATAGTATGACAGAGCCTACAGATTGGGGACAATAGTCTATGATAAAAATGGGGAGACTATACTCTATATGTTACAACCATTAAGAAATATAAAAAATAAAATATAACCCAATAACATATATTTGATAATTCATATATGTCATTAAAAATATATTAATCCGAATGTGATTACACACACACATTCAATAAAATTAGTAGATATAGTCATATAGATATGGATAATTATAGATCATATACCAAGATGATTACATAAACAAATGAAATATATTAGAATAGAATACTATAAGGGTACACTACAACTCAATTACCCAAATCACTTCTATCTCCAAACAATAAATATATTTCATCTCCTAATATTACGTGTGACCAATGATATATCAGGTCTGGAAATAATAAGGTGTGTATACACACAAGGGTACCCAATATAGGTTTATTAATGTGGGATGCTCTAAACAATATCATGCATATTATGTAGTTAAAATATAAATTCTATTGATACAAAATTTCCCTATGTATATTATTTATGATACATTTTTTCTATTGTAACTCGGTTGTATATAATTTATCCTATGATTATTTAACACATAATGAAGTGTAAATCTATTAAATAGGTGCATGGATATTTTACTCATGGATGTCAGCCATTATAATACATTTTTAATTAATTAAATAAGGAACTTATTTTCGTTGAATATCTTTTATGTATATTACACAATGGGGTATATTGAAGGTGACATGTTATAAATGATCGAAATACACCCCATTTAATAGAGATCATCAAGAATATACTATTCAAGTAAATGAATTAATTTATTATGAAATAAATAAATTTTATTTTGATATAACTAGAAGTATAATAAAATGATTTTTATATATTTATTTATCTATATATACAATTTATCATAATAGTGAAGGTGTTGTCATCACATTAGTGTTTTCAGATCATTTCATTGGGAATAACAATTCTGTGGCCAAATATACGACCAACATAGTTAAGAGGAATTCATGAACTATATTATTGGTAATAATCAATAATAATCAATAAATATGTAGTCCATTTTATTGGATATCCAGTTATATATAATTTTGTTTTGAATATATATATATATATATATTGATTTAATCGAGGTTCGCTAATTCACAACATCATGGTTTATTGAAAACATCATCTAGTGAACCTGAAAAATAGACCAGTTGAATCAAATCCATTTTTTTAATGAATCAATACTTTATTTTTACGATTTTAAATTAATTACATGTAAAAAAAAGAATCATAACAATTAAAGTTATATTTATTTGAACATTATTTTATATAAAGAAAAAATGGAAATATTTATTATCTATGTAACTTATTGTTCACCCTCTAGAGAGTAAAATGAGAATAAATTTAATAATGAATATATAATGTGGATACATTGGTGTATAAACATTTCATATGAGTTTTCATAACATTACAATATTAACATACTATAATATCTGTTGTGATAACGATATTACATTATGTTATTATCATAATGGAAATACATGATGCAACATAGGTTATATGGCTAACAAAAACTATTTTAA
This sequence comes from Viscum album, assembly GCA_963277665.1. Classification (NCBI taxonomy): domain Eukaryota; kingdom Viridiplantae; phylum Streptophyta; class Magnoliopsida; order Santalales; family Viscaceae; genus Viscum; species Viscum album. The sequence continues at coordinate 1,519,018,147 of OY728123.1, read as the reverse complement.
AACATGAAAACATAGAGTCCCTCTTTACATAACCATTAAATTATGTTGATTATCCACAAGTAGTGTGACATTTCCTAGTGATCACATTCACAATCAATATAATTTTAGGATTATAGTGAAATTTACATTTTGAGATAGTGAAATGTCATGTGTGTTACTAAACAATGACACTAAATTTTGAGACATCAAATTTTTGTGTGACTCTTTAATTGTACTCTATAATAAAACATAGTGTGGGGTTGAATCCTGATACTATAATCATGGTCAACATAATTTTATTTTACCATAAAAATAAAATTAATTAAATAGTTATATTTATGTAATTATTTCAATATATTATTAATTATAAATAATTATAAATAAAATTTATTTTAAAATTGAAATATTTAAGTGTAAATAATTTAATAGAAAATTATATTTTTATCATATGATTTGGAAAATATGTTAAATTATTATTTATTATTTATATTCCATTAATATTTTTTATATTTTTTTTATAAAATAAGATTTTATTGAAATTTATAAGATAAAATGGTTTTAAAATAATGTATAAATAACATAAAATAATACATATTAACATTAGTTTCTTATTTATGGATAAATAATTCATTAATGGAATAGATTCCTAAAGACAATAGTTGCTTAGTTCTTTGGAAAACAAAACAATTAGTACATAAATGAGATAAACTATCTTCTACATCATTATTGATGACTATAACCCTTCTGGGAATGATAATACATAATACATATCATCATAACATGGGTAAAAGAAAACATAAAAAGGGCCGATCATATAATCATATTAAGGGTAAACGGAGAGATATGAAATAATAAACATGAGAATAAGGGTATGAGAACATGAGCATAATATTAGAAAATTATACCCTTCATGTAAAAGATTATAGCAATGAATCATGTCATAAATATTATATGTTAGTAATACATGAATCACAAGGTAATCAAAATAATAATCCCCAAAATTATAACACAAGAATAAGACATGGAATTGTGAAATTCAAATAATAATATAAAATTATTTCTATAATACTCTAGAAATCATTGAAATTGTAGTCTTAGTAGTATGTCTTCAATCCCCATTCCATCATTATAATCATGTTTCACTCGCCTAGAAATATTAGTTATCAAGTATCATTACAAATATAATATTAATAGTAAAAATCAATTAATAAACCAAGTTCACTCCCTATTGCATCCATGTTTATCTCATTAGATATGAATCTTTACTGAAATCATTGGTTAGAGATAAAACTTCCACCTGTCTCAATATTAAATCATACATATGTGTGATATCAATTAAAAAATATTCATCATATCATTACCCCTAAAATGAAATGGTAACCTTAAACTTGAAAACATATCATAAAATGTTTAACAGATACAAGTTTCCATCCATTTCATGAATGCATAATCATTGAAGAGTAGCAGGTTTTATAAGCATATAACCCTTGAATGGGAAATGGGATTCACAAAATTATAGCCGATGAAAGTGAAATGGGATGCAAAAACAAACAAACATTTAAATAGAATCATGTTTAATAAACATATTACCCATAAACGAGAAAAGGATTTTATAAACGTATAGCCCATTAAATATAAATGAGTTTCATAAATATAATTACATAATTACATAAACTAATAAAAACTAATATGAATATAACCCTTGATTGAAATTCTAGTAAGTCACAAGTAACACCAAAACATGTCAACATATATGGAACAAACTTTTTTGAGAAATATTTTTAAATGATTTCCTTTGGAAAATGTTTTTTCATCACTAAAAAACAAAATTCTTTTTAGAACAAAAAACCATTTGGAATCCATTTTATTTGAACATAACCTTTAATCTTATAAATGATGCTTAAAAACATATTTAAATCCTTTTTCCTTTTAAACTTATAAAAGTATCATTAAAATTTTTTAAATCCCTCTACGTTGAAAACATATTAAAAAATAATCAAAATAAATTGAAATTCAATTTCTGAGAAAACATATAAATAAAGCTTGATAGAATTTTGAATATCTTTTTCTTTGAATACATAAAAAAATGATTTAAATAATTTTTAAATTGTCTTTCCATGAAAACATTTGAAACTATGTTTTAAACATAAAAAAATTGTTAAAATATTTTTATTTAAATGTAAATATAAAAAATTATTTAAAAGAATTTTGGAACATAAATTGGGTGTAAATGTATTTTTAGAAATAATTTCCTTCAAACTACATAGATTTCCAACAAAAAATTAAAACAATTTCAAATTTTCATGAAAACATTTTATTAATAACTAAAAGTACTAACATGTGAAAAATGGTACTAGTAAATTAAGGTATAATTAATAAACATTCTATAAAAACATTAATCATATTTACTGATATATGGATTATAATATATCCAAAATGGATGTATAACCATAAAAATACTAACAAAAAATGTGATTTTAGAAACAAAATCATTCTACATGGTAACATCGAATCACACACCCATTGTAATAAAATAAAATTACATGAAGCCAAAAATATCATGAAATTTAGAATATTCATTATATATCATGTAAAATGCTAGTGTATATGAGTCTTAGAGAAATATTGGTTCATAAAAATGTATGTGACTAAAAATGGAAAATTGATATGAAATTATATTACTGATTTGGTAACATTTGAAACCCAAAAACTGTAATAGAGAATTAATAAAATAGACATGTAAATAAAAATAAATTGAATGAATATCATAATATAATATAGTCAGGAAAATTATATAAACCACATAAAATAAAATATTGGTGAATAAGGCATAAATCTCCCAAAAATAAAAGTGACTTGAGGAAATAATTACCTTATATCTTGAATAATATTGTATTCGTTCAACCCTCCTATATCATAAATATATGTTACTTTTATACCTAATATAGAAACATATTTTTATATCTAATACAATATATAATTTGATTATGAATTTATATTATTCGTTTATTAATAATTAAATGTTAATGTATTGTTTTGGGTAAAATTTGGATTGTTTTTCGTATATGTTTTAACTTGTTATTCTTGATCCTCATACATAGATCATTAATAAATTATATAATATATATAAATATGGTATAAATAAAATATATATTATATATATAAATATTAATAATGATCTATAAAAGTTACAAATACTAAATCAAATGCATCGTTAATGGAAATGAAAGGTCGTATGTATGCATGAACGCAATTTCCATTTTATTTTCATTTTTAAAGAAATAATTTAAATGGAATATATGTATATATAAAAAATGATAATAGAATAATTATTTCTTATTTATCATATAATTTTAATAAACTAATCCCTAATTAATTCCATGTAATGTGTGAAGGAATCACATCACTTTTAGGAGGTCATAATCCACACGCCAACCAGCATATCGAGGAATCATACTAGGTGTTTTTTATTGAATCACCTATGTTTGGTCCCCATGGGATTAGGATACATGGGAATTTGGTGTTGCGATATTTGGGACCATTTGTGACCAATTAGTTGATTGAGAAGGTGGATAATTGTTTTTATTTTCTGTCTTTGTTTACTTTGATCCATAATTATTCCATGTATTTCAACTACATTCACATAGACTAAATCCATTTCATTTTTCATGAATTGGGAATATCCATTCATATAACATGAGATTTATATGGAAAAATTACCATTTCAAATAGTTTATTATCAAGTGATGTTTATACATGAGATGTATGTATTGTTGGTTCGTGTTTTGTGGAAGAACATATTATACAATCATGAGACATGGGAGTGGGAGTCTATGTTGGGAGAGGAATGGAATCATATAATTATGGATTATCCTTATTCAATATATATTTCAATGTATAGAAGACAATATGGGGAGGATAAATTTAACTTCTCAGTATTTCATTATGGTGTGACCATATATCTATTTCTTTATTTGTATCATGTGGATATCTAATCATTTTTTATTTTTCTGAGGAAGTTAGAGGTGTATTGAGAGTTGTGTGTTTGTGGATCTCCACCTATGGTTGTAAAACCATCAGGTGATCTACTGACCAACTAGTATAATCCAATAACATTGTGGTGGACTCGAAGGAGCTATCATCTGATACAAGAGTTCTGTCATCTTTCTAATGACCATAAAATACCCCACCATTAGGAAAGGTAGAATATGGGTAATCAACCACTAATAATCAGAATGTCGGCTGCTCCTAATTAGCTAGCTCTAAGAAGTACGATGGGACACCGATAAAGTCAACTTAATAAGGAATTATTAATTTTTTTATAATAATATCACCATGAAGCCTCCATTTTTGGTATTCCATTCATATAACCAAAACTAAAAAACAATCTTCACGATCCATGGATCAATTCATTGAAAATTTTAGGTCTCCAAAAAAATACATAGAGTATAAATGTACAAATAGAAGAAACTATTCCCCTTCTGAAATTAAAGATCATTTTTGGCCTTGGATAAACATGTTACACAACTTATTATTTAGAATGGGAAATGGTATCTATAGTAATTACTTTCCTTTTGATTTATAATTTGTTTTATTATATTTCTATTAAATAATTCAGTGTTCCTATCTATTTCATCACTATATCATCAAGAATTGTTATAGTATGTGATTCATCTCATTTCTATTTTCATTGAAATTGAGGAATGGGAGAATATTGATTCCTTAGTAATGGTATTAGGTTACTCCTATTTTTCCTAAAGTTATATTATTATTAGCTTGTGGATCTCATAGATGTTTTGAAAATTAATGTTTTTTTATTTGGGTGCTTTCGTATAAAGATTCTATCTTATAAACTATTAGTCCTTTCTTATTTTTTATTATATTATCTAATTTTATTGAATGGAATAAATTTTATTTTTAAGTTGTGGTTATTCTGAATATAATCGTGGAAAATAATTTTATGCCTTTTTCTGAAAAATGCATGTTTTGTTTCGAAATATCTTTTATTTGGAATGAAAATACATTCAAATCAAGATTTCGATTGAATTGTGAACTTTGAATTCCTCTAATAATTGGATTGGTAATGAATGAAATGATTTAAAATAGAAATGTGAAAACTATACGTGGAGGCTATGGAATAATATAGCTTGTGTTTCATAGGATTAGCATAATATTATGATAATCAAGGTAATAATAGTTTTTTTCCCAATAATTGATACAAAATTATAACTCTTAAAAAATAATTTTTATTGAATGAAATTTCATGTAGGATTTAAATCTTTCCTCATTGGGTCTTTTTCATATGCTAATGTTCTTTATATGTAGCCCTTATGAGCATAGATAGTGTATGAATAATTTGATAAATTTGACCTATTGTATAATAAGTATCTATTTATAAATATATTCTCATTGGTAAATAAATTTTAATCCATCCATTCTATATTTTCAATGTTTGAAATATAGAGCATTCTAAGAAAATAAAATGGATTCATTAAATATATGTTAAAATTGATTTATTTTTAAATGATTTTTAAACTAAATAATGTTGTAGATATTATAATATTGATGTAAATTAATAAATTTTATATATTGAATTTATTATTTTAGATATTAATAATTTGATGAAATTATAAATGATACTTGTGAAAATGTTGGTGGGATCCTTGAAGGCATTTTTTTCAAAAACCCAATACATTTAATTGAGTTGTGTATAAAATTTTTATCTATTATTGTTAATGGAAGGGTATCAAATTATGGCATCATGTTTCCATGTTTTTGGTGTAGCATCCTGAAATCAAGAAAAACAATATTCGTTATTTATATTATATTATTAGTATATAATAATTTTGTTCCAAAAGGATAAAATAGTTACCAGTCTTCCAAAAATAGATACATACATTCATTATGTTTTAAAACAATACATACATTAAGAATTTTCTGTAATAGAATTATTTTACCATCTATGAAAACCCTGAAAATTAAACAGAGAACGCATATTAGATTCCTAATAAGAGGAAGATAGAGAATGGTGAGATCAAGTGGTGAATACAGGGTAAGATACATTAGAATATTTGATAACTGAAACCTAGAATTAGTGATATGACATGAAAAAATGATGAACATGAAGAATAAATAAACCAAAATAGATGTTATGATTTAGTAATGACAAAAATGAAATAATGGATTTAAATAATAATTTATACCATATTGTTAGAATTCAAAATGTTGGGAATTAAAAAATTCTCTCAAGAATTTTGAAAAGAAACTCTCTAATTATGGGAATGAGTATACACAAAAACCAATGTTTTATAGTTTAAGAGACCTATCAATGCATTGAGGGGGTATACATTTCTTCCCCCCACCTATAACAGGATTATGTCCAACTGAAAAAACATAATATTCATCAAGAACATTGTCACCATTAACTATATATCCTTATATTAAATAAATTCTGGTTATCAATGAAATGAAAAATATAGAGAAAAAACATTTCTATTCATTACAATTACAATAATGAATATGATAACATACCATAATATACATATAAAATTTGTGGTATCAATATAGTAACATGATGTACATTTATCAATGAAATATAGTGGTTATGTTACATTAAATTTTTAGGGTTATCAATCGAATATAATAATTTGATTCAATAGAATACATTTCTATGATACTGAAGAAATAAATGAATAAATATTGCATCATGTTTTTTAATGTGTGTGATAAAATTCTAAATCATTTGACTTAGATGTGTTTAGAATGTTGTACAGTCCTAGGAATATTGACCATGTGTTAGAGTGGTAGATGATTCAATTCTAATCATAAAAATTTTCAAGGTGATTGCACCTATGATCAGATGTGACACTTATATATACATAGTCATTTATTCATATAAGTATTAATATTAATGGAATCTACACATAATATTGCATTACTAAAACATAATATGGGACATCCCCCAAGGAAAAAAATGAGTTGTACAAATGTTTTTTTAATTATTGAATGAATGGAAAATGAAGGAGGGACAAAATTATATAATTTTTAATCCATTATATTTAATTTTAATATGGAAAAATTTTCTTCCATGAAATTTTGTTCTCCACATTAAAGGAATAGGTGGGGGATATTATATGAGTCCCAATGAATAAAATTTAATAAGGTAACTCCCAATTATTGGATGGGTTGAAATTTTATAATAACCTATTGAAATATAAAAATTATTAATGATCTTAAAATTTAACTAATAAAGTAAGTTAATTGAATATTGTCTCACATAGGATGTATATGAACTCCATATAATGGAAATTCAGTGAATTTTACAAAACCAGTTTTGAAGTGGGTAATTTGAGATGGAAAACCCTTATCTCTTATCCTAACATCCATGAAAATACATTTAACGATTGTATTATAAGAATATATATATTAATAAATTAATTAATAACCTTAATCATATATATTTCCATTCACACTCTTTATAGATAGTGAGTCTATATATAAATTCTTCTTATTTACTGGATTATGTGTTTATAGATTTGATCATTTATATTAGATACATAACATCATTCTCTATATTAATTATTTTTCCAATGATCATGATTACTATGTTAATAAATATAATAATTGGGTGGTTTTATACTATTTATTGATGCTTTAAATTCCATTATAGAGTTTTTAGTGTTTATCATATATGTTGAAACGTATAATAAACTAGTTTTTGTGATTATTTTCAATTGTAGTGTATTTTTTTAATTGGTGACCATAATATATTTTTAATATATCTAAATTAAATAAATAATTTTATTACATTTTTTATTATATAATCATTAGATTATGTTCCCATTTCCATACATGAAATAAATCAATTGAATTTTTTATATAGATGGTCTAACGTAACCATTCATAGACATAACATAATGTATTGAATGAGCATGCAATATTTATGAGGTAAGATAACAAATAATGTAGCCTAAATGTATTATTTAGTGTTTATTTGTGCGATATATAATAATCTGAATAAATTATATTAATAATAATTAATGGGTATGAAAATATCACACAACTTAAATAAATGATGATCATCTTAGTAAAATTATTTTAAACAATTAAATTAACAATCATAGTTTGTTATTCATATCATCAATATTATATCAAACAATTCTTACCATAAACATAATGTTCTCAAAAAATTCATATTTTTGGTTTATACCATCCTTATATCCTTCATTATATGGCGATTAATGAAAATTTACATAATCCATTATCTATAAGTTAGTCTGAGAAAGACACAACTGGTAGTTTTATTCTTATTTATGGAAAGAAAAAAGGTGGTTAGTGTTTATTACCAACACATAAAAAATTATGTATACATTTAATATTTAATGAATTATATTACAAATCAAAAAAAAATTAAAATTTAATGAAAAATATATATTAGTGGAATGATTTAACTTAGGATTAGAACTTTGTCTTTCCCTTGTAGGTTTGCTTAGAAAAGAAGATAACAGGATAAAATATTTCCAATTGACGTTTATGAGAGTAAAAAGGGGATTCTCTAGGATATAAATAGTGAATTTCTCCTTGAGGAAAACAAATGTTTTAGTGTGGTATTGAAGGGTTTGTGAGGCACTCTATTATAAAAGGATAGGATGATATTATTGTAAATATTTAATCATTAAGTAAAGGTAGAACAAGTTAAACAAATCACGAGGGTCCAAAAAACAATAATATATTTAGAAATATATAACGTCAATACACACATCATAACTTAAATTATATTGATTTTTTATATTGATTCAATCCATTGATCAAAATAATTATAAATTTTTAAATTTTAAATACTTCCATTGTTAAATTTATTAACCTTATGTAACATAATATTTATGCATAAGAATAATGTGGGCCATATTATAAAATTTATACACAATGATTTTATATTTTAGTTTTATATTTTTATTCATCTACTATTAGTGTTTAATGTTAATTTAAATAAGAAAAATTTATAATATAATGAATCATTTTTTCCAAATATTTTAATTGTTCTCTAAAAAAATAATAGGCCTTTATATAATAATGAATATTTTTAATTTTTTAATGTAATTGATAAATATATATTTTTCCATGAATGGGTTTCATAAATTTTTATTTTATAATTTTATACTAATAATGGTATAAATAAATAAATTTTCTTTAAAATGGAATATTACAGTATTCACGAAAAATAAAATTTTTAAAAAATCCAATTGATTAATCATTAGATAATTTCTGTTTGATAAATTTTAAAATGAATAATTTATTAATAAAAATAAAATTATATAATTGATAAATTATAATTATAAATATACTCTTGAATTAATTCTTTTTAGAGTGAAAATAATGTGATATTTCAGGTTATGGTGTTTCCCTACTATAGTAGAATCTCAGGTAATACAATCTCCCAGAAATAAATATGTTATTCATCAAAATTTTAGTATATATCTTCTATTGAACAAATATGGATATTATGTCTTCAAATACTCCTAAGGATTCCAATTTTCCACTTCTATTTTTATATTTCTTGAAAGGGATTTCACCGAATGGGTTGTCTTATTGCATAATAAATATTATCTAGTGTCAATAATTAGAAAGGGATACAAATTGTAAGATAATTTATGATCCAAATATTTTTCCTACATTTAATTCTCATGTATTGGATCTAGATTGTATTTCCTTATTATTGAAATGTGGAGGAAATCATGTACATTTGAATGGGGTGATATTTCATAACAGAAATCTACAACCCCAACTCATTATATTATTATAAAAGGTGTAATATACTATTGAATTAATATAAACTTTTTATAATATATTACTACTATAATACATTATAAAATCATTAAGAATACCAAATCCCAAAATCTAAATTTCATGTAATTATTTCTATTATCAATATAATTACTTTTCCAACTATATGATTCATTAATATGATACAAAATATTTTGTTCATTAGAAGGAATATTATGATGATATTATATTCCAAATAATATTCTTTATCTAAATTATCTTACATAGGATATATTGTCACACATCTTCCCATACAATTATTTACATGGTACCATATGTATGATTTAATGATAGATATTATTTTGTGAAAATTCAACCAAAGACGGTTATTGGTTTCACATAATGTAGAAATCAAGATCAAATAATATCAAATTTTTTACACTATTTGGAAAGTAATTTTTGACATCCCATAAATACTTGGATAATTTAGTGGTTAAATGTATATCAGAGTAGCGATGACTTTGGTTATAATTTCACAATTTTATGCAATCCAAGGTTCATTATCTGATTTAATCAATAGAGGTGACCCATAATTCATTATGATTTACTTGGTATATATCAAAATAATGTATTAAATGGATAAATATTCTCTTATCTATTTAAAATGAGTGAACATGGAAATATTCCATCAATTTCAAATATAACATTGGTATTCCTAATATTTTTTGGGTTCCTAGTAAAAATATACACTAAAAACATTTCAACAATTCATATCAGTATATGAAGAGGATAAGTAAAACACTTAAAATCATTTCGTACTGCGTGTATCATTTAGTTTACTATGAATTTAGATAGTCTCTAATTTATGGCATTATACTATCTCAGTAGAAATTTTCTATCAAATAAATATACATGTTTTTATACTATGGATTGTAGAGAAAATCTGTATATGTTATTCATCTAGTATTTCTATTCAAAAATCTTCTTTTCATGCAAAAAATATCCTTATACCCAACATCTAAATTCTTTCCCTATAGTTGAATTTTATTAATTTCCCATCATTCAATTTTATAGTTATATATTTTATATTCACATAATCTTAGTCTTAATTCCATATAATTTAAACTAAGTATGGTTTAAAAATATATTAAAAATGAATTATTAATACCATTTCTTTGAAATCAGTAAATTCAACTTCAAAACTATAGTGCATAGGCCTTTATTTCCCCTCGAATAGTTGTGAGGGATGGAATGACCGTAAGGACCCAACCCTAGTTACCTGAAGCTGGTGCCAAATTTTATTAAATTTGTATAAAAACAAGGTATCAAATCTATATGTAATTACTAGTTTAGTATTTTTTAAAAACATGATACATAAATTGGCTCAAAATTACTACATGAAATGAAATACAACATATAATTTTTATTGGGAACATCCATAACTCTATGTTTTTTCCTGCATGTGATTCATAAAAAACATCTATATATCCTAAGAAATTTAAACATAATATAATTGTGAGAATTATGCTCAATAAAGTTAATTTATATAGTGTAAAATATCGTAAACATAATCATTTTTCATGGTGAATAATAAAAAACACACACCATTAAATGTAAACATGAACATAATAATGTATGAATAAGAGATGAATATATAATTCCTTAATAAATTAGTATCATAGGTATTATATAAGTTGAGTAACCACACGAACAATCAATTAATACATTCATAATGAGTTAATTTTTAGAGCAGGACATCATAACCATACAGTCAAGGAATCGTGTGAAGACCATAAATAACCATTTTTTCATGGCCTCGTGCTAAGACCATAGTTTTTCTAATGAGACATATCGATACATATATTGGCTATAAAGGGACCAACACAAAACATACTATGTCCAATTAATTCATCTATGAATGGGGTAAACATAAAAAACATATACATTCATATTATAACTGACATATGAAATGAAAATAATTTTCCTTGTAGATTGAACATAAACTCTTACCATTTGAAGTAAATATTTAGAATGGTATCACGATATAAAATACAAATTAAATCTAATAAAAAATAGTTCAACAAAATATTTTATAATATATCATAAGATAAAAACCTCTATGAAATAGATGATTAATTAAATTATGTTGACATAAATAAAGATACCTTCAAATGAGACCATTGATAAATTCCAATGGAAATAATCGTAAAACATTACAAAGTGTCTCATACCACCTTGAAAAATTCAAATAATGATACCTAATAATATAATAATAATAAGGATACTCTTTATATGATATATAAAGGGGAATTACATGAACCACATGCAAGGAATAAGTAGTGAATAAGGCATATACCTCATAATATATAATGTAAGTATGAAAAATCTGTTTTATATTGAAAAGAAGAGTTATTTTGTAAAATAATTATTATTTATTAATATGTTTTAAAACATGTATACCTAGAAATGAAAAGGTGTGTACATTTATAGGAAATTTTAGGGAAAAGTTATGCCCCACAAAAGTAAAATTATGTAAAAACGATTTCTAATGAAGCTTTATAATGAAAACATTTTTTACAGTTTAAGGAATTCATTAAAGATATGTTAAAGAGAAAAGGAATATTTTATTTCATAAAACTAGAAATTGTCACAAATATCTTCTAATGATAAATTTTTTTATTTTTTAAAGATAACTTTGGGTAAAAATTTATTATTGAGTGATATTAAAAATATGTAAGTATTCACGAAATTCCTATAATCAGGCTTGCATTTCAGAATATTTTTATAATGATTACATTAAAACATATAACTACCCATAACATATAGAAGTTTTATTATTATTAAACATATATATAAAATATAAAAATTATTTTGTCATAGTAAATAACAATAAAGAATAACTTAATTAAGGTTAGTAGAAAATAAGAGAAACGTAAATGAAAATAGAAGTCTGGGTAAAAAAACAATAAACTTTGTAAGCAATTGAATTGTTTTCCCCAAAATTAATAATAGAAGAATTATACATTGAATATAATTAATATTAATATATTTATGATATGAAACTTCTATGTTATGTATTAATACACCATACACATATAATAGTATTGAATACAAAATATATCACAAAAATGGATGTGAGATGAAGAAACCCCTACCTTAAGTCTGATGTTGTTCTTATCATGATAATAATGACCTAAATAATAAAATTTAGGATCATTAATTAATAATTAATGAACCTAGTATACCTTTAATTTATTTATTATAACTTTATTATGTTCATTAATGGATTTTTTGATCGGTTTAGAGGTTCAATTTCCTTATTCAGGTCCGTTTCATTCATGATCAGTATAATTATATACATGAACAATGAATAATATAAAATGATGTTAGTTTTCTTGAATTGATATTATATTTTATTAGTGAATAATCTTAAGTTTACATGGTTTTAAATTTCATTTTGTTTCTTGGAGTGAAGATTAATGATTATATAAATTATTTAATGAAATCATTTTGTGTTAATATGATATTTTCTGAACATAATAAACTCATATTGATTTATAAATAAAAAAAGTTTAATATATGATTATAGAACAATATAAGAGAAATAATAAAAATATTATAGTCTAGTTCAATAATAATAATAGTTTCATGGCCATAATTGAAGTTGGTAATTGAAATTGAAGACCCATCATCCTTGAATGTAGAAAATTATCACATCCTAGATTGTTCTTTTTTACTACTTTCATTATAGAAGTGTCAATGAGTGATTAGAATAAAAGATACCATAATAATGAAAATATTATATTATATTTATGCTACACGAGTTTTAATAATATTTTGATGAGGATGGGTGAGGATAGAAATGAAAATAATGGAACGTGAAATGAATGTAAACAAATATAAAAGAGGATTTCCCACGTGAATTAATTTTGTTTGAGAGCCTATTTACTATAGATGAATTTGTATTAATTGGAGAACAATAGTTTCTGGATGTTGGGGAGATTCATAGAGACATATTTTGGAAACATTTAGACGAGGAACAATGCACGAGATAAGTGAAGTGAAGAGGGAGTGAGGAGGGTTTTTATAGTGTAGGAGATGAGTATTTTTTTAATATCATAATAATTGTTTTATTATTTTTATCAAAACCAATAATAGTATTGTTTCTTGTGACCAATAATAGTAATATTTTCATGTGAGTTATAAACATGTTATCTTACATTAGAATTTCATCACCCATTACATAATAAACCATGTACTAACATTTATTGTAAATTATCATATTTTACAACTCACCTAAAATTGATATAATTTAGGAAAATCCCAAAACATCACCATATTAATTTTTCTATGACATGAATCCAAAATATAGTTCCATTTTATCGAAATAATTTTTTAAATATGTGAAATTTAATTTTTTAATAAATAAATATTTAGTTCATAAGATACATATTTTAAAATTAATTTTTTTATTCTTTTAATAATTAACTATAGTCTCATTAAATTTTACCAAAATAAATGCACCGAAAAATATTTATTTAGGGTCATATTTTGTGAAAATAAATTTTTAATCCACTTATTAATTTAAAACTATAATTAAACATTTACCACTCAAAAAAATACCATTTAATCAATAATTTGTAAAATTGTATATTTCATTAATAATGTGCATATATTTTATTTATATATTCATGGAAGAGGTGACTATTCATAAGTGTATATTACTATTTATAAGGTTAATAAAGTATTCATATGGGTAGGATACTATTCACCCAAAATTCGTTTGTTCTATCAGACTCTGAAAATAACATAGAAAGAAACCATGTATGTTATATTTTCTAAATTCAAATAACAGAAGAGGAAAAAATATTTTTATTAGCTCGGTTATAACCCATTGTTTTTTTGTACAGACTTATTGTTTTAGTTATTCAATGTTATATTAATTTTTTAATCATTGTGGTGTCACATTATACCCTCCTTACAGAAATATCATCCTCAAAATTTAGAAATTGAATATATAAAGTTAATGGTTTATTCATAAAAATTATATTGAGGGAAACCCACATATGGTTAAAATTCCGTCTTAATAAAAAGGAAAGGGAAATGCATCGATTACTAAAAAAACGCATTATTATTTGATAACATGGTCATGGATGAATAATCAAGTGACCAAGTTCTACTATATACTGATAGAAAACATTCTCAGATGAAAGATCAATACAAAAAATCATAAACTACTATTATGATAAATTACCTTGATATCATGAAAAAATATATGATAATAGGTCATTTTTTGTATTTAAGACGCTTTTATAAGATATGATTAATTATTCAACTCTATAAGAGTAAAAAACTAAATTTCTATTTCATAACCACAATGTTATCTTTTTTGTGCCTTTAAATATGCTTACTTCATCTCCTAGCATAGGTTACATCTTGTAATTTCATTAAGCTATAAAAAATCATAAAATGTTCAACAAAAACCACTTCACATATGGCTTAACATTGAAAAATATCATGATCTAACACCTTATAATCATTTTTATATCCGTCCTTTCCAGATCCATGTTTATAGGGTCCTTAGAAATCCTAATTTTTATAGAACTGTATGTTCTATCCTGCCCATTTGTCCTTTAAAAAAATTATGCAGATTTAAAATTTGACATTCATAACATGTAAATGTCCTCATCATGTGTCCTCTAAAAATATGGAAATAACTCAAATTTCTATAAATATTCATTGGGAACACACATTAATCCTTAAACATTTTATTTGAAATATACATTATATCCTAAAATATTATAATCTCTATCAATGATTTCATAGGCCACTTGTCGGCATGTCATAAATTAGTTTTGAGGTAGTCAGTACTTATCCAACTGAATAATTTCTTAATTATTATATTCATTATTCAAAATATATAAAGGGTTTTCCTTCCCTTAAATTTTTTTCCCAAAATGATTTCACATTCTAATTAATATATTTTTTTGGTACCATTAAACTTATTGTTTCAAATCCTTAATGATAAATTATTATAGTAAAATCCTCAAATATTCCATTATTCATATATTTAGTACACTATGGAAAAAAATATTTAAATGACATGATTCATAACAAGGAATATTAATCATTCCAGTTTATCTATATTTGCATCATGATTTTTCTATTATCCATTATCATCATTTGAGGTATATTCCTTTCATGCTTGGGAAATTGATTCGCATAGTGTCCCATCTCCATGCAGTTGAATCATTTTACATTGGAAACATTTTTATTTCCCTTGCAGTAGGGAAATTTTTGATATTTTTCTCCACACATATAACAAACTCCCATTCCCTTCACACATTTACATGGGGGATTATTTCCACAATTATCACATGTTGGAAAACCCTTCACTCCATTATTCCCTTTATCCATATTTTTCTCTAACTTCCTCTAACACGTATAATATTTTTATTCTTCATAAGTCATATGACCAAATAATTTGGTTACTTTGGAAGAATAAATCCTTCATAAATGTATGTAAGAAAAAATGTGGATTATTATTAGAATATCCCTCGTGAGTGTCAAACTTATTGTGTAGTGAGGCCTATTGTCCTATACCATGATACCTCAGTTCAAACCCAAAACTCCTTGTCAGAGTTGTAACTTCTAGGTACATATGTTCCAGAACCACATCCACATATAGTATTCATAAATGGGTTAATTTTAAATAGATATCCACATGATATATTCCTTACCAAAATTAATGGACTTTATTGTATGATTATCATCAATGTATATCTTATGGTTTTGTTCCCTAATCACCATTTTCTAAATAATGTGTCAAAATTTTCATCTAATATTCTTCTAAGACCAATAGTAAGGACCCATACCCAATTTCCCAGATCTGGTGCCTTATTTTATTACATTGACATATAAACATACATAAAATCTTAAAGGATTTAGTAGGTTAGTAGTTTTGGAAAACTAGATACAAACATTGGTTCAACATTTCAACATGAAATGAAATACCAGATTTATGTATTATTGGAAAAATCCAAAATTGTATTTTTAACAATGTAGGTAATTCATACAAAACATCTTCATGTCCTACAAAACGAATCATATGAAATTGGAGAGCTCAGATTCTCATTAAGGGTAAGATGTATAGAGGAATATATCTTAATCATAAGCATTGGGCATTTTTAATAAATAAAAAGACATTCCTCTAAAAATAAATTTGAACCTAATATGTTAGAAATAATAGCTGAATAAATAATTCCATTATAAAGAACCGTCATGGGTATTAAATATTTGAATAAACAAATTAAATTTCAATCACTAGTTTCATAATTAGGGAATTCATAATGAGGGACATCATAACCATACCGTCGATGCCTCATTCCAAGACCATAAATAACCATTTTTTGAATGCCCTGTGTCATGACTGTAGTTTGTATCATTAGATCTACTGATGCACCAAGGGGAAATAATGGTCTCCAACTAACACATACTAAGTCCAACTCACTCCTCTTATGAACGTGGATAAACATTAATAGAATATACATTCATATTGAAACTAACATATTAAATGTGATTAAATTTCCTCAATCATTAAAAAAACTAACAATTCGATGTAAATTAGTGAATGGTATCAAGATAGAAAACCATAATTTAAACAAATTAGAAACCAATAAACAAAATATTATATATGATATAAAAAGATATAAACCTGTATGAAATACAATAATCTTAAAATGATGTTTACATGAAAATGGATACATTTAAATGAGACCGCTGAGACACTATTGAAAAAAAAATCATTAAACATTCCAAAGTGTCTATACCACCTTGAAACATTAAAATAATAATTCCTTAGAATATCATTATAATAATGAGACTCTGGATATTATATTAAAAGGGAAATTACATAAAAAACATGCATGGAGTATGTGGTAAACAAGGCATATATCTCATAATAGTTAAATTGAGGTGAGAAAAAACTATTTTACTTTAGAATGAATAGTTATTTTGGAAAATCATTTTTATTTTTCATAAATCAGAATTTAAATATTTATATAATATAAAAGTGAAGGTAAGTACATTGATATTACATTTTTGGAATAAATTATGTCACACCTAAGTGATTTTATGTAAAAAGGGGTTTTAAAGAAGCTTTATAATTAAAACATTTAGTGCAATTTTAGGAATTCATTAAAGTAATTTGAAATCGCAAATGAATGTTTGCCTCTAAAAACATGAAATGAACCAAATTATGTTTTCATGTCAAAATATATAATTTTATAATGAAAAACCTACCTTAAAATATGTTATATATAGATCTGCAAAATAAGTATGAATTTGAGAAGTTCCTTGAATCAGGATTTCTTTGTAAAAGAGTTTTTTAATGATTATTTTATAACATATCAATAACTGTAAAATAAATAAGGATTATGATTGGTAATCATATATATAACATTCACGACTATTATCAAAGGATTATATAATAATATAAAATAATTTCATTAAGTTGAGTATAGAATAAGTGAAACCACAATAAAAATGGATGTTTGGGTAGAAAATACAAACAACATTTTAATCAAATGAATTATATGACCAAAAATTAATAATAAAACAATTATACATTGAATATCACTAAAATAAATAGATTTTTATATGAAACATGAAGTTTAAGTATGCATACACCATACACATGTAATAGTAGTGAATATGGAATATCTCACAAAACTTAATGTGAAATGAAGAAACATGTACCTGAAGTCTGATGGTGTTCTTATTAGTATCTTAAAGACTCGAATAATCAAATTTAGGTTCATAAATTAATAACTAAAAACATAGTATACATTTAATTGATTTAGTATGACCTTATTATATTCATGAATGGAATTTTTGATGCATTAAGAGGTTCAATTTCATTTTTCAGGTCTATTTGTTTCATGATCCGTAAAATTATGTACATGAACAAGGAATCATCTAAAATAATGAGGGTTTTCTAGAATTCATGTTATATTTCATTGGTGGTGATCCATAATGTTACATGGTATTAAATTTTATTTGGTTATACATAGTGAGGATGAAATATTATATAAATTATTTAATGATAACCATTTGGGTTTTTTGGAGGTTTTTTGTACATAACGAACTCATTTTGATTTATAAGTTGAACAGATGTGTTAAAAAATATTCTAGAACCACAGAGGAGTCATAATAAAAATATTATAGTCTTTTAAAACAATAATAATGGTTTCATGACTATAATTGAAGATTGTAATTGAAATTGAAGACCCATGTTCCAGGAATTTGGAAAATTAAACCAACTCAGATGGTTTTTTTTACTAATAACATAAAATAAGTGTAAAAAGATATTAGAATAACTCATTAAATAATCATAAAAACATTACAGTACATTTTAGGTACTGTATTTATCATAAAAATTTGATGAGGATAGGTGAGGAATGAAAAGAAAATAAAGGAACATGAAAAGAAAGTAAAAGAATTGAAAAGATGAATTACCTCTTCAATAAATATTCCTTAAGATCCTTTTTAGTATAAAATATTTAGTATTTTTATGGGACCAAGGGTATCTTTACATGAGGGAGATTATTAGGGAGAGATTTGGGCATAATTTGGACTAGGAAAAATATTTGATAGTAGTGAATAGAAGAGAGAGTGAGGGGGTTTTTGTATTGGAGGTGATGTGTAATTTTTGAATATCCTAATCATTATTTTATTATTTTGATCAAGACCATAAATATTATAGATTATTGTTCCATGAATAAAAATTTGATCATGTGATTTATAACTATGTTGTCCTACATCAACCTTAAATATCCTATGACTAAAACAATCATGTATTTAGAATTTATCGTAAATTATCATATTTTACTACTCACATAAAATTAATGTCTTTTAGAAAATTTTAAAAAATTCCCCATAACCAATTTTCTGCATGAAAAATCCAACAATGAATTCCATTTAATCAAAATTATTTTCTAAATATGTGAAATTTAGTTTATAAATTAAATAAATATTTAATTGAAAAATATAAATTTTAAATTTAAAACTGATTTTTGTTCATTCAAAAATTAACTATGGTCTCATGAAATTATACAATGTCTTGTGAAAAATTAATTTTTTAGGAAAATATATTTTAGAAAAATTAATTTTAAATCCATTTATTAATTTTAAACTTCAATTAAATTTTTATCACTCAAAAATATACCAATACTTAATTAATAATTTTTAAAATGTTCTATTCCTTTATAATGTGCATATTTTTCTATTATACATCCATGAGAGAAGTTACTATTTCTAAGTGTGTATTACTATTCATAAGGGTACACAATTATTCGTAAGTGTATGTTACTATTCAAAAGGGTAGGTTACCATTAACAAAAAACTATGTTTGTTCTATTAGACTACAAAAATCACCGAAAACACAAACCTGAATGTCATATTTTCTAATTTCAAATCACAGAAGTTGAAAAGTTTTATTTATTGGATAAGTTATTAAAAAATGTTGTTTTGTAGAGACGTAGTATTTTATGCATTCAATATGAATTTTATTTGTAAATCCTTGGGGAGTTATAGTAATACTTGTCCTTAGGCGCAACTCCCCGAATTCTTAAAGAATCTTATTATCATTGAGGGTGAAAAAAGGATATTGTGGGGAGACTATACTCTCGTTGGGTGAATATAAAAATTTCTGTTAAAAATATAACCTTGGACGAAATACTACAAAGATACAAGGCCAGTATCCCAGTGTGGTGGATCTAATAACATGAAATAGTGGAAGCATAAATAGTCTCCAACATAAAAAACAAATGATTCAAACATAAAAATTTTAGAAAAAAAGAATTCCTGATACCATTTGTTGAAGAATTCTTATAAGGAAACTAATACAATGAAATAAATAGACGTGTTTCCCATGGGTGACCTCAATATAAACATAGGTATTAGAATGATGGTACAATAGAAGAAGAGAAAAGTAAAATCTGACTAGTGTAATAACCTCTATGGACACTCATTATCCCCCACATGAAGAAGGTCCGGCATTATTATTAATGTCTAGTTTCTGGGACAAAACTCTTACATAATCTCAAAATTATGAAGTATACAAGTTTCCTAAAGGGCTCATTTATGGTGTGATAATAATCCTTATAGGAAAAATAAATGTGTTCTTATCTTACATTTATTATAAATAATTTTTTATAAATAGAAAAGAAAACAACAAATGTTTAAAATATAAATAACGTGTTTCTTTCATCCTCAGCTTCAACATGGAATAAATCAGGTTCTTCATCATTTATATATATTCCAAAAGCACATAGTTATATAAATGGAAATAATACTTGTGACTGTGTATGTATAAATATAGTTTTGAGGATCCATTGTATAATTACAAAGGAATACCTAGATTATAAGACATCCCAGGTCAACTCTCATGTTCCACCTTCAAAATATAACCTAAAATAAAATTTCATCAAACATATCACTAGGATTTAAAAGGCATTACCCACAAGTACCTATCCCCTCAATACTCTGATAATAAAATTCTTTTCAGCTTGATTTGTGACATTCAAAGAATATTAATATCTAACCTACAATATTATCCCCATTTGATAAATAACTTATGTCCAACGGAATGGTGGTATCCATCATCCCAAACCATCCTGGCCCAATAGCCTTAATCTATGGTTAGGATGAGATCCTAACCAATAATCTCATAACTGACAACAAGTGGATCTTCTAGACCCTCACTAATGTCCTACACCATCTTAAGATGCAACTAACAAATTCTTCTACCCACAGAAGTGGTCAACACCACATCAAAATTTGTGTGATATCATTGGGAGCATGACACCAATGGAGAGTTTGAAAATCATGTTGAGTGGAAATCATGAAAAAGTACCTTATCCACATCGTCCATTCACCTTGTACCACTGTGATTATTTTTGTCAACCTAGTTGTTAATACCATATCAATTTCCAAGCTCATAACCTAAATTAGGACAAACTCCTCACATCAATCTGATGAAGCATGTATCTAAACCATTGATCAATATTACATATATGAATTCAATTCAACCAAATTGAAGAAAAACATCCCCAAATATGAAGGTCTATCACCATCTCAATCCTCATTACAATCTCTTACAATTATCTCTGAATAATACCAAACTTTTCATAGAGAAAAATATATTTATATTTTAATTCAAATATCATTAACCCACTCAACCTAACCAAACAATGTCGTCTGACTCCCATCACCCTACTGCGCGGACATGAATGGTCTTGGTAATTCCCAACAGAATACCACAACATTAATTTATTATTTTAGATGTAATAATTTAATTATTTATGGTCCCACATAGTCATTCCACATATGGTATATAGAGGACACAGCCAAAACATGATTGAAATGAGATAGAATAATAGGAACTTCTTAACTCATACTATTAGATGATCTCTCATAAGGTTTCATCCACTAACTCAAGAATATTTGGATGAACTAGTAAATTTAGATGAACATCCTAAAATTATGGAATAAAAGCTCTCATGGATTTATAAAATTGTATTTCGGGAGAAATTAAGAATGTAAGGTAAAATATATGAAGCCCAATCAAAGTGGTTCCAATGAAAATGATGTATTTAAGATAATAATCGAGATATAGGATTTGGATTAATTATATAAAGCGAGAATGGATAACCCTCCCACAACTATCTATGTAGGTTGATAAGAATAAATGAATGGCGCATAACTGGTGGTAGGGTCATTTGATCATGTAGTGATTGACTATTCATTTTCACCCATACACCACTGTATTAAAAGAGGAATTAATAAAAAATAATAATATAATAACATATATCAATGAATTTTTGTATTAATGATATAATTTTCATTTATGTTAAAAAAGGGTAATTTGACTTTTTTTGATGACTTAATTACTGTTAGAGATTATTTTGAGAGCCCCTAAAAGAATTCAATAAATAAATGTCCCAAACTAAACTAGATCCCAAGAATAAATGAGGAAATACTTTTTTACATTGTATAATACATGAATAAACCTGGTCTAAAAATATATGGGTGACTGTAAAACAATATTTTAGAAATTATGATTTATCTTCCCAAAAAAGAATCATAACACTAATTATTTATTATTTATAGACTATTGTATTATTTTTTAGATCTTGTTTCATGATTATTCATCATTTTTTTTCCTATCCTCCAATGTACTTTTAACTCCTTGTGATCAACCAAGGAGGAACATGATGAAAATCCAAAGATCCATGTTCATATTTTTTGAATGATCTTATTCATTACATATTTTAATGTTCTTATTGTCCATCCAATAATATTATTTAATTATATATGTACTATTATGTCATACTCAACTAATATGATAATGTTTGGGGTACCCGTTCATGTATTGTTCCACACACCATTCACCACTAATTATTACCCTTCCAGTTGGGATTTTTGTGTGGTTCATATTGGTATGTTAAACTATCATAAAAAACCATGGTCATGTAAATTTATGTCTATCAAAGACATTAAAATAATCTAATTTTAAGATAGTGTATTGAGTTTTTCATTTGTTTCCTTATTCAGTTTCAATTATGAAATCAGACACAAATCCTCCAATCATCGGTAGTAATGAGTGAATCATTTTTTCTTTCATATATAACTCAATTAGGTATCTTAGTATAAAATTAGAAAAATTCTTGTTTTAGGAGTTTTAAAAAATGCATTAAAAAATATTTTCACTTTATCTTGAAGTGATAAATGATGAGAATCCTAGGATTTCCATAATGTGATCACGATTAATAATTTCTATTTATTTGTTCACTTTGTTTTACAAAATTCCATTATATGATGGATTCATAAGTAAAAAACCATGTTTTCAAAAATCAATTCCCTTTTTATTGTCAAAATAAAAAACATTTTTAAAATTAATAATAGAAGACTCCACCGAGGGACAACTTAGGGTTTCTTCTATACTATAGACATTCTAGTGAAACAAAAAATCTAATTTGAAATGGTCAACAACATGATAATTGTTTTGAACATTTTTGAGGATCTAAGATAAATTTTACCTTTCATTTATATATTTTACTTTTAATATAATTCATATTTTAATCTTCAGTATGCACCTTTTTTATGCTTCATTTATCTTTATCCCTCTCTCGCACATCTTCTTTTTCTCTATATCATTAATACACAATAATATTTTCATTTATATTTTTTCTTATTATATTTTATTTAATCACCTAATCTTTAAAAAAATGAAATTTAAAATTCTTGTTGGATGATAATATTTATCAATGAAATTCAACATGAATATGATCATCAAATTGAAAAGGCACTTCACTAACATATTATGGCACATAGAGTAGGGCATGCAATTGTAATTGAGGAACCCCAAATATAAACATTATTTTTAATAAAAAAACCTACATGTTAACCTAATAAAATCACTTAAGACACAGATTTAAATAAACATACTTTAAATGAATTGACCACACAATATGTGGAGTACCAACCTGCAAACACCTAGTAACTTAAAAAAGAAACCATTTTTTAGCAATGACACGATCTCATCCATTTCTTTCCTAAATTACATGGTCTTCCTGGTGATGAACCTAGAAAAAATATCAAGTATCACATAATACTCTCCACCATGAAACCCCAAAATGATACTGATAACATCAATATGTTTAGGGCCTACCTATTCTCCATTGATGGTTTATCCCATTATGGGATATAAAATATCTCTAAGACAATTGGGGGATGGAATGTCATTATATGACTCATGGCAGAGAATATATTTCCTACCTCCTAATCTTCATCAATTAGAAAATAAACATTCTTCATTAGATAGTCAGAATGAAAGAACATTATAGAATATTCTAAAAGGTTCAAAATCCATTTCTCAAGTAACCCCACCACCAAATTAGTGAAAACATTCAAATTCAAAACATCTATTATGAGATATTTCCCATTGATTGTGGCATTATATATGCTATATCTAGTTTTGACCTAGTTGGTAAAACCCTACCTCCACTCATGACTTTATAGACCATATGGAATAAAATGCACATAAATTTGGTAAATGAGAAATTGGATCATCCCGAGGAGTTCAATAGGTAAACATTCATCTATAGAACAAATGATATATTCCAAACTTGACGTTGGGTGCTAGAACCACTGGTTTTGAGGTATGTAGACATTTTTATGCTTTTAATGTGTTTAAAGTGCATGGGATGAGTTTATAAAAGGTTGGGAGTGTTTGGAATGGTTTTTAATAAGTTTGGAGGCTATTCATATAGAGAAAAATCAAAGCATGGTTAGGGGAAACCGTGTGGGTTCTCCTAGAAACCCTGCAGGGGGAGGCAGTTGGCTTTGAACAGCCTGCACATGGTTTTCCAAACCATGTGAGAAAATAGTGTGCACCCCTCATATCGAGTAAGTGGCATGTGCCTGATTTTCACATGGTTTTTCAAACAGTGTTGACTAACCATGCGACTACTTAAAAGAAGGGTTTTTAAATTCGTGCTCCTTTGGGTTTGACATATTTCACTCCCAATCTTCTCCCACTCGAGCCTCACATGGAATTTTTATTTCTCAATGGTTTAATGTGCTCTCCCACTAATTTTGGAAGCGATTCAAAGGGGTTATTTGTTGTTTTTATGGTGTTTTCTCCCGGACATGTCTCTCCACCTGGGTTCTTTTTGGTATCCACTAGATCTCAGTCTCCCTCTTTCTCTCATTTTTATCCATCTACATCAGTTTCATGTTGATCTTGTTTTGTTTTTTCCTTGGGTGTTTATTATAAGGCTTTTGGATGATAGGGAAGAAGATCAAGAGAGGTTTTTGTTAAGTGTTTCCCTGGAATGGGGTGCAGTTTCTTGTGGGTCGATTTCACCAGAACTGTAAAGGTAGGCAGCTTCTCTCAAGACATCACTTGGATAGAACGAGTGGTTTTTGGTTACAATTTAACTTTTTTCATGAAATTATTTTTGATAATGTTGTGAAAATCTTATTGGAAATCTATTTTGTGATGATTTGGGGGATTTTGTGGAAAATGGGTTATTATTGCTAAAGGGGATTTATGATGTGATTTTAAAATGTTGATTTTATAATTGTTAGTTGCTGATTATCAAATAAATGGTTGATGAAAAATCATTTTCAATAAATTTTTTAAATTTAAATATTATTTGTCATGGAAAACAATTAAAATCTGTTTTCAAGAAATGGTTTATTTATTAAAGTGAATCAACATGTGTTGAAAATAGTAATGTTTTTATTGTACGGACATGCTGATTTTTTCTTGTTGGTTGGTAGAGTGTTATGCCTTGTGTTCATTGTGTGGAAGTGGGAGGGATGTATCACTACAAAAGGTGATTTATAATGGTTGGAAAACCACCATTATGGGTAGTGGTTGTGAAGTACTACCAGTTTATAATGGGGTGAAAATGATGGGACGAAGTCCCACTGTTTTGGTTGTTTTGTTGTGCATTTCTTCTCAAGATGTAAATTATTTTTATAATGTTAAATGGTGAGATGGACTATGACATGATTGTTTGGATTTCCATAGGGTTCATGGTTTGGGTGAGGTGGCTTGGTAAGAGTATGTTTGGCTCATGGTATTGTTTCACTTGAGATTATTTTATATAAATTACTTTATATAAATGCGTTGTCAATTTTATCCTAGTGGGGTGTGTATCAAATTCTTTTGGAAAAAACCTACTGAGTATTATTAATCGCCCCTACTTTGGCACATTGTTGCATTTGCAGAAGTCGTATTTTGAGATATCGATAATGGTAAAACATCTCTTTGGTAGTGGTTCGTGTTGATGATTGGGATATGTGGTTGTGCATGGAGCATTGAGCTTGGTGTAGAGTCGTGGAGCGTGTCTTGGCTTATTTTGAGTCTCTTGTTTAGTCTTCTGCATATTACACTGGTATTGTGTTTGTTGTATAGTTTTATGGGTTGTATTGAGGAATAGTGTAGTTCCCTTTTTGTAATGTATGATTTGGTTCTGTTGTTGACATGAATCACGTAGTTTTTTGATAGTGGATCATTTGGTTGGTTGGTTTTTTTCTGAAGGGAAAATCATTCCCCAATCGTTTCTCTACGCCCTCATCATTTATTTCCAGCCTTTGGCACCTTGTGAATAACAATCAAGGCCTAGTAAGGACCCATTATCCTCTCAATCCAATTAGAATTTGTGTGTCACATCATTTATTTTTTGGGTTTGACTGTAGAAATGATGAATATTGTTCTAAATCTTCAAACTCTTGTGGGTGAAAAAGAGTTTTGAGCCTTACTATGTAGAGCATGTCATGTACAACTGGATGAGGTTGAGTTGATGTGGGACATCTCAGTGCATGAGATGGATGTGTATGATATAATCATGGTAATGGATTGGGTGACAATGTTTAAGGCCCACATTGACTATTATGCATGAACGGTTTGTTTCTTAATGGAGGATGGCATGAGACATCTCTTTAGAAGGGAGATGAATGGGAAGCATGGCGCAACAAGATTGTTGGAACTAGTGGTTGGAATGATATCATAACGAATATTAGCGTTGTCATTTACAACATTGGATGGTATTTAGCAGAGTGTTCTTCCAACAGTCGTGGACAAGTTTATTGATGTTTTTCAAAAATAATTCTTAGGGTTACCACCCATGATAGAAGTGAAGTTTACGACGGATCTAATTTTAGGAACCAGTCCTATCTCACTTCTATATAATCAGATGGCACTATTAGAATTAGAGGAACTAAAAGTGCCGTTGGAAGAGTTAGAGAACAAAAGGTTCATCTGGCCTAGAATGTCTCTATGGGAAGTCCCAGTGTTGTTTGTTATGAAGGCGGATGGAATTTTGCAGTTAAGCATCGACTATAGTAGATTAAATAATGTTATGATAAATAAATGGTATCCACATCCATGAATTAATGATTTATTTGACCAGTTGAGGGGATTTCAGTGGTTCCCTATGATTAAATTGTGATCAGGGTATCATCAGCTGCAGGTGCGGAAGGAGGATATTCCCAAAATTGCTTTGAGATATAGATATGGCCATTACGAGTATGTGGTTAGTCCCTTTGGTCTAACTAATTCACCAGCGATGTTCATGGCATTGATGAATTGGATATTTCAGAGATATCTAGATTCTTTTGTGGTGGTAATTTTTGATTATATACTGGTGTATTCGAGAACAAGGGTAGATCATGAGCAGCACTTGGCGATCATGTTGGGGATCTTGAGGAATCATCGATTGTTTTCCAAATTGTCAAAGTGTGACTTTTGGATACAAGAGGTTCATTTCCTTGGCCATGTTATTTATGAGAAGGGTGTTTCAATTGATTCGGAAAATATAGTGGTTGTTATCTCATGGAAACTACTAAAGAATGTTTTTGAGTTATGGATCTTCCATGGTCTAGCTGGGTATTATCGACATTTTGTTCATGATTTTTCACAATTGTCTTCACTGACGACAGCTTTAACGAGGAATAATGTACAAATTTTAGTGGGATGGGTAGTGTCATAAATGTTTTGATGAGCTAAAGGGTCGCCTTACATCTGCACCAATCATGAATTTTCCAGGACTAGGGAAAGGGTACGTGGTGTACTATGATGCATCAAGTTCAGGGTTTGGGTGTGTTGTCTTGAAGGGGGATCATGTAGTTGTATTTGGATCACGAACATTGAAGATTCATGAGAAGAACTACCCAATACGTGATTTGGAGTTGGAAGCAATGGTTCATGCTTTAAAAATGTGGCACCATTATCTCTTTGTTGAGAAATTTACAGTCTTTACCGATCAAAAGTGTTTAAAACAAATCTTCTCATAAGGAGATTTTATCATGAGGCAATGGATATGGATGAAATATCACAAGATGTTTGATTTCAAGTTAATTTACACACTAGGAAAGGGAAATTCGTTGTTGAATTCATTGTGTAGAAAATCACATGCTCAATTGGTGAAACAAACATAAAATCAGTGGCAGTTGATGTTGGTCATTGTTGAAATTTGGTTGGAATGTGAGGATCAATGTGATAGAGCAGTCATATTTCCAATTTTGATGGTACCTAACTGGGTTGGATTCTTTAAAGAGTCATAGTAATCTGATTTTGAATGTCTGGAGATGAGGTCAAAACTCAATGGTGGGGAGACCATTGAGAACTGGGAATAGAATGGAAATTCAGTCTAGTGTTTTTAGAATCGTACAATGTAACCTGTGGATTTTTGGGATGAACTTCTTAGGGATTATCATAATTCTAGGCGGGTTTTCCATCTTGGAATTTAGATAATGTATAATTCATTAAAGGCACAGTTTTGGTGGGCTGGTATGAAAAGGGGTGTGGTCGGGTTTGTCTCATGATTCTTGACTTGCTAGCAAGTCAAGGTAGAGGATCACCAGTGAGTAGGCAAGTTGTAGTCTTTACCTATCATAGTGTTGAAATGAGAGTAGATAAAAATGGATTTTATGACGGGTCTCCCAAGAATGGTCTGGAAACTCGCTGTTATATTGGTGATTGTAGATCATCTCACAAAGTCGACTCATTTCATCCCGATTCCTGAATCTCATATGGTGGAGGATCTATCCAAAATGTATATCTAGGAGGTCGTAAAGAGGCATCATGTTCTAGTTTTGATTGTATCAGATATAGATCTAAGGTTCACATTTCATTTTTTAGAAATCCTTGCAGCAGGCCCTTGGGACACATTTGACCATGAGCACGGTGTATCATCCTCAGTTAGTGGACGAATCCGAGAGGACAATAAAATCCATAGAGAATATGTTACTGGATTTTGATATAGATATTTGAGGCTCATGGGATAAGTATATACCCTTAGTAGAGTCCTCATACAATAATATTCATCGAGCCTCGATACGCATGGGTTCATAAGAAGCATGGTATGGGCGTCCTTGTCGTTCTCCACTATACTGGGTGGAAATGGGTGAAGTTTCACTAGTCAGGCCATGCCAGGTCTAATAAAAAACCAAGACTATCATGTGGATTAGAAAGTGGACTAATATGGCTAAAAGTCATCAAAAATATTATGTAAATTTCTTTTGACGACAATTTTCGTTCCCTGTGGACAATCATGTCTTCTTGAGAATCTCTCTAAGGCTTGGACATCATGGTTTCAGGAAGCAGGGAATGTTATCTCCTAGATATATTGGCAATATTGAGATATTGTAATAGGTTGGAGAGGTGGAATATCATTCATAATTACCACCAAAGTTCAATTTGGTTCAAAATGTGTTCTACGTATCTCTGTTGAAAAGTATCAGCTTGATCCTAACCATGTGATCAGATGGGATCACGTTGACCTAGAGTCAGATGGTTCATTGATACATATATTGGTACACATTGTGGATATGCAAGAGAATGTCTCACAGGGGGAAAATTGGTCTACTATTGGTTTTATGGAAGTATGATCAGATTCAGGAAGAGACATGGGAATGAGAGAAATAAATGAAAGGGCAGTGGCCAAAACTCATTCAGTTGGGTGGTGGTTTCATACATTCCAAGGATGGAAAGTCCAATTGTGGAAAGAATGTATCACCTCTATTTTGAGGTATGTATCCTTTGTTTATTCTTTTTTATGTGTTTAGAGTTCATGGGATGAGTTGAGAAATGGTTGGTAGTGTTTGGAATGGGTTTGAATAAGTTTGTAGGCTTTTCGGAGGGTGAACGGTTTTATCATGGTTAGGGGAAACCGTGGAGGTTCTCCAGAACATTGTGTAGGGGGAGGCAGTAGGCATCACATGG